>OZ004332.1:2037163-2734663 GCA_963924455.1 Pelagia noctiluca | reverse complement strand
TTTTTTTCTTCTCTATGTAGATCACCTGGTATATGTATAAACCTACCTAATTATTTACCAAGGTGTTCCCAGCTCCTCCCGAACTCCTTCCCAGCCTCAGCTTTTGTGCTGTATCGCACAAACGTTAAGACACTCGGTTTCTAACCAAGAGGTCGTAGGCGCGAATCCTTCCACCTGCATTACTTATGAGGAGAAAGGAAATCTTTTCACCTGCAGTTCATATTAGGAGGGGCTGCCCAGTAAACTAGGATGGCTCATGTTTCTATGGTCCCACTATGAATGCAAAGGTTTCTAATATGACCATACCATTTTCACCTCAGAAGTGGACCAGCCCTGTTTTCACATATTTCGTGCTTGTTGAGTTCGGGCTATCGAATGGACTACATATTCTCCATGAAAATTGAATACGAACAATGACTGGGAAAGTGAACCAACTTCTTAGCTTACAGCAATTTGTTTTTATTTTCGTTCTTTTTTTGACACACTACTACGAAACGTGTCAAGCGCTACGTGTCATCACTATTTTTTTCGCTATGTTCCAATATTTCTTCCTATTCCATACTTAGGAAGAAGCAATATTACTCGAGCAGGGCTCAAACCCACGACCTGTGACCTGTAAGCGAGCGCTCAAACCACTAACAGCTCTATTACTCAGTGGTTAAAGCACTGGGCGTACACAGTAAGAGATCGTGGGTTCAAGTCTTGCTCGGGTCTTGTTTATCTAAATAAATAATCTTGATTGATATTCTCCTCTTACGAACAAGAGCGAGGTGTGTTTTTCTCAGATCAAATCATGCAGCCTGAATACAAGGGAGGCTCTTTATCGTTGAAGAATTTTCCTAAACGAGCTCCCATGTCGAAAACTACTCGGGTATCTCCCCCTGGAAAGGCCGTTTTTGTTTGCGTTTGCTGCATTTAATCTAAAAAGATTTTTATGATAAAGAATCTATTATCTAAGCCACTTGGAAGGCTGAACCCTATAAATATTTAAGCTACTTTGATGCTATGGGAACAAATTTCAGATGCTCACTAAACTAGAACGTATTTCAAAATGCACATTTGTATTCAAAGACAGACATGCAGGTTTTTGACTCAGCCAGGGCTTATTTCAATATGCAGTGTCACATACTTTGTGCATAATTGAACTAAAAATGTGTAGGCTTGATTTTGAAAATGTGCAGTATTGGTCTTTGGGCTTTGTGACGTTGTCTAGCAAGGGAGTTCACAGGCCCCATTTACCCGCTTTCCCCACTTATGATGAAACTGGAAGGTGAGATGCAATTTCACTTATAAAACTGTCCTGTTTTCATCCTATAGGTGTACCCCTCAGCTCTTGGTGTAGAAGTTGGGATGACTATGGTCAGGGGCGGACTGGCACTATTTCAAGATTGGTTCGCTTGTCTGAAGGGCCCGTAAAGTAGGGGACACAAGGGATGTGGTTATTAAACCAAATACAATTAGGAGACGTCGGTCAATGGATCAAGAATTTATTGAAAGTGCTTGAGTTATCTTTAAATTGATTGTAAACATAGGCAATCTCAATTCCGAATTTAAGTGAGGGTAACGAGCGAAAATCTATAAAAGCCAGAACCCAGGGAGCGTCTGAAAATACCGCCACCGAAACCTGTAAGTTACATGATTGCAACATGAAAATTATAAAAAAGTGTCCGCAAGCTCGACCCTTTGGCTAAGCCTCTACTGTTTCGATATCGAAACGTTCCAGAAAAAATCCAAGAGTTGCGTCATGAAATCGCTACACATCACCAATAACATTTTATGAAGGGCCAGCTTTTCAATTTCGTTCGGGTTGACGATCGCCACTTAGCCACCCTCTGCCAGTCTGCCTCTGCCTATGTCCATACCCATTATGAATTGAATCTTGAGCAATCAGGCTGACTGTATCAATTTACCGTAGGTTGAAGATGTTTCTTCTCAGAAAGATTCTTGGTTTAGCAATTCTGTTTCTGTTTGTGTGGGAAGGAAACGCGAATAATGTCAACATCGGTAAGCTTGTGAGGCCAAACTGTTTTAAATATTTGTGAGAAACTCATCCATGCCTCTGCACACCCCTGCACGTGTATATAGGAGGTATATCTCATGTCAATTTGATGTTAATCGTAATGCCTTTATCAGAATATATCAAGCATGATTCATACTATTCTTGTCCATTTACAAAAGCAAGCAAACTGTTTGGTTTTTACAAGTCGACTTTTTTAAAGGCGTGTAGATGGATCCTAATAGGAGAGGGGTTGAGTTGGAACTTGGCCAAGAGTCTTCAAGAGTGGTTCGTGAACTCACACTTTTTATTTTCAAAAGATGAGACGTTCCAAGACATAATTTTGCCATTCTAGGTGAAATCGTGTCACAAACATTTTTAAGTTTTAGATCAGACTTACCACCATTTCTAATCTCTTACCAAAGTTCCATTTCTATTGCCAAAAACGTCATTAGCACCAACCTCATGAAAACCTCTAATCATTGTTAGATTTTATCAACTGAGCTTGTATGTGCAGTCTAAAATAATTTCCTTGAATTAGAAGTCATCTTCCTTAATGGCTGGAAAGCAATGTATTCTTTATCCTCCTTACGGTGACAACTCAGAAATAAGCCATTGCTTTAAACATGTTGATATAGTCTTCATCAAATTGTTTCTTTCAGTGATGCTGACAACGCCACATAAAGTCTTGCATGAAACAGAAATGGACAAGAGCATCAAAATAAGCATTGCCTATGTCAATACACGTATCAATCGCCAAGCCGGTTTCCTCCTGAAAGTGCAGAAGGTCCTAGTTCCTCCATGTGGAGTATTTTGCAACGGTTTGTCATGTTGGCTTTACTTTTCATTTTATGAATTAAACGCAATCGACAGATTTACAGATCTTTGGGGTATTTCTCGTCTTTTATGTTCCGTTCCGTCTTTGATCGGTAACAGAGCTTGAGGGTGGTGAGGGAAATCAAAAGCTTTGCATCTAACACTCATCGGAGTAGTACGTCAGAAAGAGAACGAAAAACAAACCTAACTGATTGTTATGCCCAGATCGTTGACATTTGGTGAAAGTAATAATTTGATTAAGCCCCTCTTATTGAATCTCCCCTTCCCCCCCCCTTCCCCTAATTGAGCTGCAGGATTATAAGGACAGAACTTAAGATGTGGCGGTATACAAGTATAGTAATATCCCCATCCCCCTCGCCTTGGGAAGTAGTGAGTCATGTTGCGTACTACATATCTTGATTCATTCTTACTTTCCTTTTTATTACTTTTTAGAATTCCTTTATGGAAACCAGAGGTACATTCTTGGGAATGCATCGTTCTTCCTCCTTCCATACCATATTAATGGAGTGTGTGCACTTGGCGCAATGCTGAAGGTTCCCGTCGTGACGCTGCGTTATCAGCCTGGAATATTTTGTGAAAAGGCATTCAGTATGAGGCCCGACCCAGTCCTCTTGAATCAAGCAGTCATCACTATGATACGCGAAGACCGACCGCGCGATGTTGCTGTCGTAGTTGAAGGTAGGAAGTAGCTATGATGAATGAATTTTTCTTCGTCACAATCTTTATTAACACTCTCTTCTGTTGCTTACCAATTTGACGCACCTCCAAAACTACTTTAGGCTAAGTAAAAACATTTGGTCTTACCAAGGCGGTTTCTTACACAATATTTGACATTATATTCACCACTTATCATGGCAAGCCTTTGATATCTAGTAGAGTAAGGTTTCCGGAGTGACATGTCTCCTGAAATCGGACAATTAGATATTGGTTTCCATATTCAATAGAAAATAGTGTTTAGTTTTGATTTTGAATAGTTAAAAAATGATGGTGTTTAAAGAGTCAACTTTGAGCGAACCTGAGAGGAGATTTTGAGCGAACCAGAGCGAAAGTTTTAAGCAAACCTGAAAGCAGATTTTGAACAACAGAAGAGATTTGTGCTGGCCTATGGCTTTTTAGGGATTTTAGTTTGTTGGGGATTTTACCAAAACTTGTTTGCTTGTTTCTTTTGTTTAGATTTATAGAATTTATCGCATCGTTTCTTTAGGATTCTGATCTATTAACACCCAAGTACTACTTTCACACTTGCAGTCGAACCAGCCTAAAGGTTCCTAAATGGGAGACTCTGATTGGTCAATGCGATGATTTGAATGCTGTTGATTGGTTGTAATGAGCCTATATGTAAAAATATTTGAACTAAAAAAAAAGAATCCAGATTAAATAAAGCCGGGTTAATAATATCCGTGTGAATGCGGTATGAGACATTCTATTTATTTTACGGATATTGTTTCATCTAATATTCTAGGCTTTCGGAATTGCAACCAGTGATTGAATATAGACATATTTGTAGATGCGAAATTTAGGTGCTCATTTTCAAACGTTTTTGTTGTCAAAATACCTGTGCCATTGAGGTAGAAAACATTGTAAGTTTTCAATGTATCTGCCATTCAAAAGGCGGAACCCTTGAGACTTTGTTTTCGGTATGATTTTCATGCTTAAGAATCCATGGTACAAATAAGATAAGCGCAAAAATAAAAATAAAAGGATAAAGAGCTTGTCCTTAAAGCCGCACTGACAAATGTTTTGAATAAGAAGATCAGAATGATATAAAATCTCTGAGAAAGAAATCCTAAAAAACTGAATGAAATACTGCGTGAAGCCGCGATTACACGAGACTGGCTCGCGCTTGATCGGATAGGTTGTGTTTACACAGAGCTGCACAACTTAACTTCCTGTGGGGCTTTATGTCAACACAAGTGTGGAATCACAAAACTACAATAATCTATAATACAATAATAATATCTAAATATAAAGGTAATGCATAATAATTGAAAAAAGAAGTATTTAGTGATGTATGAGATTAGTTAGGGCCTATTTTGCTGCTCTTCCAGGGAGTCGTGTTTCTTTCACTTAGCTATTTTGGAATCAGTCTACATAAAAACCAGGGATCCCCTATTGTGTAGACAGAAGGAGTTCGTTTTCGCCTTAGGACTCTTGAAGTAATCTTATTGGTCAGCTCACTGTATCTCGGGTGTTGATTGGTTTTCCTACACCATACCAATCATTCACCTCTTTTCTGATTGGCCTATTTCGATCCACATCTGGGTATATAAATCAGTTAGGTTTCTGTTTCGTTCTCTTTCTGACGTATTACTCTGTTGAGTGTCAGACGAAAAGCTTAAGTAATCCATGTGTTCGTTTCATTATGTTTCCGATTTTTCTGGCTATACTGAAGTCGTGTTTATGTTTAGCTCAGCTCTTCAGATGAGTTTTTAAAGATCTTTTGAACTGCGGGAGAGTTGGCAGTTCCCTAGTATTGTTTGGGATACTGTTCCACGCAGTGAGAGCTGAATAATGAAAGCCTTTTTTCACATATTCAAGGTTATATCTTGGGATTTGGATGTTCTTGCAATTTCTCGTTCTATATGTTGATTGCAAGGATATCTGAGGAAATTTGCCCAAAGGCTTTCTGGGCATCTCCTGTTCATAATCTTATAGGTCATCGTAGATCGATCAAATTTAATCAGTTGCTCTACGTTGAGCCAATTATAGGACCAATTGTCTTTAATTCTTGCCCTCTCTATTATGGTTCGGGTGCGATCCTGGGAGTATCTTGGTCTCGTGTAAGCGGTAGATGCGATGCATGTTTTCCACGCCCTATTCTATAACTCGTGAAATATCAATCCTATTTTTAGCTGGATTCAGCAATTTCGCCATGTCCATCATGTCTCTGGACCAGCAGTTGAACCATTTCGTATTTCAAATTATTGCTGTGGTGAACTTCAGCAACTCGACCTCGATTTCACGCGCGGTGAAAGGGCTAAAGGAGTCTGGGATAAGAAAGATATTTCTGGTGATGCAACAGGAGAGTTTGTACAGCTTTATGAAGGAGGTTAGTCAGGCTTATGTCTTTGCTTTCGTCATTGTAAAGGTCCGTTCACATGATAAACCATTATCATGCAAAACATCATCATACATCATAAAACATCATCATGCAACATAAAACATCATCATACAACATAAAACATCATCATACAACATAAAACATCATTATACAACATAAAACATCATCATACAACATAAAACATCATCATACAACATAAAACATCATCATACAACATAAAACATCATCATACAACATAAAACATCATCATACAACATAAAACATCATCATACAACATAAAACATCATCATACAACATAAAACATCATCATACAACATAAAACATCATCATACAACATAAAACATCATCATACAACATAAAACATCATCATACAACATAAAACATCATCATACAACATAAAACATCATCATACAACATAAAACATCATCATACAACATAAGACATCATCATACAACATAAAACATCATCATACAACATAAAACATCATCTTATCTGATAGGACATCATCAACCACCAAATGTGATTCAAGAATTATCTTGAACACCGTCAGACTGCATGAAACAAAATCAAGGTTGTACATGCGATAAAACATTCATCCTTGAACAACATCCAACAGATGTTTGATGATGGTTTGAATGACAATATTTTGTCGTTTGAACGAGCATTTAGTTATCCATTTTAGGGAATTCTGTCACTACATATTCAGTGGCCTCTATGTCTTATATGATATTTGTTTGCCGTGGAAAGATACCTGTAGAGACTAGGCAGTCATTCAAGAGACGGAACCCCCGCAAACTCATGGGACGTTGCAATATCTGAGTATTGGATGCAGGAAAGCCTTTCACATCGCTAAGAAGATCATGAAATGAAGAGTCTGCACTGTTTCCTCTTATCTTCACTTTGTGATTTTACTTTGGTTATCAGGCTAACGTATTGAATGGTAACTCTAAAACCTCTGTTGTTTAACACCCTAGCAATGGTGTGATTCTCTGGTATATAAAACTTCTCGTTTAATCCTAGGTGCAGGCACAGCAATTCAAGATGTTACATGCTTTTCGCTGGTTCACCCCAGTTCTGGTAAGTCTGCATTGCGTACTAGCTTGCTTTCATAGCTCCTGTGGGGAGGGGCTGTTTTTGCTGATTATGAATAAAAATTATCCAACAATGTTACCTTGCCATAATTTGTGTAAGAATTATTCCTGAAGCGTGGGCCCTAGAGCTATGATCCTTGCCATGCCCCCTCTTAAAAAACCATTGAACCAGGAACCTAAGAACCGATGAACCAGGAGTTAATGAGCATTTACACGGTATTTTGGTATTTGCTCACTTGTGCTCCTATTCCAGTCAAAGCAAGTACGGACCTTGGTGGGCACCTTGGTCTTCCTAATTGCCTTTAGATATAGCACTAATCATATGAAACCTCAAATTGATTGATCAACTATTTCGTTGAACTACTTACTTACTTCATTCAAAGGACACTGAAAGTGCATTCTTGCTGAATTCATTGACGGGGATGACGTCTCTTTCTATTCCGATTGATGAGGAACAGTTCAATAAAACAGTTCATGAATTCCGCACCAGAATATACCCGTCTGACCCGCCAACTGCCAGGGTAAGTGTATCTATCACTAATAGGCCTCTTTTGATTGCAACATGAAAACAAAGGTTTAGAATTAGCCTCGCTTGATAGAGAGGTACGAAACGAAAACTTTCCTGATTAGTAGAAATATCGCCCTAGCACAGCTTCCCTTTTCTAGTCATTATACATTCTGGATAAGCAATTTCAGCAGTTTTGAATAATAGATAAATATTGTAAGATAATTTCAGCATAAAGTGAAGGTAAAGTGGCTTTCAAGCCAAGAATAGAAGTCTTGCACCCTTATCTGAAAATATAGTCGCAAAAGAAAGAGGAGCCTTTTGGTCACCTCTGACCGCGGACCTGACCTACTTAAGGGATAAGTTTAGGGATATATGCATGACTTTAAATTTCAAACAGAAAATACCAATTATCCATATTTGATGCATCCTGGCAAATAACTTAAAAAGCGCGATGCGTGCGTAGTGCGTCAAGTGACGCCGCCTTTACAATGACGCGACGCCTTGTGACACGTCCAGTGTGTATTTAGCTTAAGGGACAAAATTTTCACCATCATTGTACATTCATTTCCCTTTGAATTTTAGGACGTGAACCCGTTGATCCATGATGCTCTTATTGCAATCAAGTATGCTACAATCGAATACCGCAATCAAAAATGTGATAACCTACCCACACCGAGGCCAGCCTCTTATTGCCCGATCAAAAGATCACATCGAGGCTGCAAATCTTCAGAGGAATATTTGTCTGAGGTGAGAAGTGTGTTGGGCATAAAGTTGAAGTGTCTTTTTCATTTTTAGCAAAACTATTCTACACATATGAAGACACATGTTCATTTAAACCTACATAACCATGCTGGCGTAAAAAACGAATCCCCTTTAAAAGTTTTAGAAATCTCCTCTACTCACAAGCTTATTTCTCCTCCTTATGTTTTTTGATAGTTCTTGTTTTGTAATGCTTTGTGATGAAAATGATGGGTTGATGTTATGTACCGTGTGCAACAGAAATAAGTAGATATGTTTGGAAAGTCACTATGAATCGACTATTGCCTTTTTTACAATTAAAGTGACCTATTGGTGCCAAATAGACTATAGCCTAGAAACGGTTATTTTCCCACTTTTTAAATACAAGTTTTGGAATTAAGAACGGTTATTTCAAACATAGCTACCTCTAAACAATTTTCTCTGTAATATATAGGAGCTCCAGTGAATAGAATAAATCATTTCCAATACCTCTTACCCTGCCAAAACAGATAAAATCATTCAAGCAAGCCAATAAGGGCTTTCCGTTGGCATGACTCTGATATTCAATCACATGTTCCCTTGCCTGCTAAAGCTGCGTGCTGCATTTTTCTGATCTCCATGGCTTTCAATATTCCAAAAACAGCCAGATACATGGGTCCAAAAACTTCCAAATTCTTAACTCATTCTGAAATATTTCAAAACTGAGGATATCTAAGGCTGTCGATTTGGCATCGATTCAAGATGATTTAAACGAGTGGTTTGGACCAAATTTGAAAAAGATTTTTTTCATTTACTCATATGAAAACTCATGCTCGTCATTATCACCACCCTCTATCGAATGATCTTTCATTGTAACTCTTTCGGTTTTCTTACCTAGGTGATCTTTAGGGGCCTGACGGGCGATGTGAAATTCACCAAGTCAAGATATCGCCAAGTCACTATTTTGGACGCCAATGAAGTCAGTGGGACAAGAAAACACAAGGTAAAGATAACATTATGTTACATAAGGTGATATACGCATAGGGAATAATCCTAAAAGGTACTTTATCAGCCAAAAATGTCCATAACCTGACAGGCGATGTGAAACTCGCTAGGTGAAGATATCGCCAACTCCAGCCCTAATACTGGCCCTAACCCTACACTCTAACTTAAGCCCTTAATCCAAATCTAAGCTTGGACTCTGACCCTAACTCTCAAAGGCAATATTTTCGAAACCAATAACGTCAGTGAGATATGAGAACATAAGGTAAAGATAACATAAGGTTACGTAAGGTATCATATGCAAGTCAAAGTGAAGAAGCAGAATCAATATCGTGTTAGCAATGAAAATTGCATAACCTGAATAATGTAATTGACCATTCTAAAAATATGTACCGCTGTTTGCAAAGTTGTTTTTGCACCAATTAGCTTATATGCTGTAGTGTAGGATATTTTAAGTACACTCTTTTATTTTATAAGAACCAGTAAAATTGATTTGAAGCTGGCTGTTCTTAAATATTCCTCTATTTTCAGACTGAAATGTTCTTAAATTGTTCTTACTTTTACAATGGTTGGGAAGCCTGTTTTGCTATAAGTAGTGTTAATTGTTGCAAAGTTTGACTCTTTGTTTTGTAATTATTTCTCAGTCTTGTGGTAATTTCATAAAATGTTCATATTGAGCCAAAAATAGTCAGCTTCGGTTTGTTCTTAGCTTGTTCTTAAGTTTTGGCCAAATTTGAGGCTGGTGTTCTTATAAAATTGTTCTTATAGAAAAAAAGAGTGTAGTGTGGGGTTTCCTCCTTTAGGTTGTGTAGAGGGATGTTCAGTAGTCTAGAGACCCGCTGCACTACTCATGTCTGAGATCCTCTGCATTACCGGACATCTTCCATCATTGATCGAATTTTAACTTGCCTTTTACAACTCCTTCTCTTGCTTTTCAGCTTGGAATTTGGTCTGTTCCTTGTGAAGCATTCAAGTGGGACCCTTACACAACATTCGCAAAGCAAAAAGGCCGTGCTTTGGAATGCAAGAAAGCTGACGAAGGGAAGATGTCTGCGCTTAAGCCCAGGAAAAGAAATTTACGAGTAGTTGCTAGAATGGTAAGTCCATTCTTTTAAATGTTTAAAACTTCTTTAAGTGGGCGTCTATAGCCGCTTTCGTCGGTGAGAGGGGGTATATACCCAAAACTGCTGCCCCCAAGATCTGCAACCAGATGTATGAATGATATTGATTTCGGTTTACTTTTAGGAGAAGCCCTTCATATTTTACGATCCATCGTTGAAAACCAACAATGTGAATGATAAATTCTCGGGATTTTGTAAAGACATTATTGACAAGCTTGCCACTGATTTGGATTTCAAGTACGACATTTATCTTGTTTCTGATGGAAAATATGGAAATGAACTTTCCAATCGCTCTTCTTGGAGTGGAATGGTTGGCGAACTTATAAAAAAGGTGAGCATTTTTTTTCATTCACCTCTCTGAGTTTACATTAATCCACATTACTGATGATATCATCAGCATTACTTCGAGATATCCCACATTACGGGTGATATACTTCCTCTATACAAATGATATCCCTCCACGTTACTTATTGTTGTGTTCTATACCGACCAAACTGTTTTTAACGGGATTCTCCCAGGGGAGGGGTACTCATATTTCTTTAGGATAGGGGTGCTCAGATGGAGGTACCAATCATAAACTTAAGAAAATAATTTAAAGCAAGAAAATTGACCCTAACAAATAATTCTTCTTTCCTTACAAACCCAAAAAATTAACAGGCCTACATCAAAAACCGTTATATGTTTTACTATCAGCTGTACTGTGTTATTTATGAATCATTGAGCTGTATAATTTAATTTGGAGACTAAAAAGTTTGATTTTGAATTTCATGAACCCAAAAAAATAATTGCAGGATTGGCCGACAGAAGAAAAATTTCACTGCTATTCTATACCCGAAAAACTAACCCCAGCACCTCTACCCTAAGATAAATGAGTACCCCATCCCCTGGGAGATTCTGCCGTTGCACATTTCGCCTACTAAACTATCTCAAAGCCCGATTTGAACCTTAGCCCTGATAAATCATTATTTTCTCCTTCAAGGAGGCAGACATTGCCATTGGCTCATTGACACTATCATCATCACGTGAGAGAGTGATTGATTTCAGCAAATCGTTCATGGATTTCAAAATGGCTCTTCTACTAAAGAAAGAAGACACGGGCCACACCGGTTATTTCGACTTTTTCAAGCCGTTTTCTTTTGGAATTTGGCTGTCTATTCTCGCGGCGGTGAGTGAAAATTGCTAGCTCATATCATATTTCCTAGATTCTAGAGGGTACTCTATGCAACGAGGGATCCCTGGTTTTAGGTCAGCATATTGTGTAGACAGGAAGAGTTCGTTTTCCGACTTGAACCCTTAGTAACAGTTTATTGTTCGTTTCACTGGATGCCCGGTGATGATTGGTTGCTCTCACTATACCAATCATTCACAATGATGATTTGCTAATTTAGAACCACATCTGGGTATGTTACTCCTTAGGTTTCGTTTTCGCTGTTTTTCTGACGAATTACTTTGATGATTTCAAACTTAAACTTCAGTGGGTATTGTGTTTCTTCATGTCTCCGATTTCCACGCCATGCTCAAGCTCTGTACTGATCAAAGATTGCATGTGAATTCGTGGAAGTGTACTACGAGGCCCCCCCATATTTGTACGCGAAGCGTTATTTGGCATATTTTCGTGCGTGATTTCGTGATTTAGATATTTTCGGTTCGTGAATCCGTGATCAAAGAATCCTTCGTGCAGCGTGATTTGTTGAAAATGAGGTCGTTATTCCGTGAAAAGGAGTTTTCAAGTGCGTGATTGCGTGACGCGTTCTGGTCGTTAAAAAGATTTTCTTGCATAATTTGATGGAAAAGATCGTGAAAATTCTGTTTTAAGATCCGTGATGGCGTGATAAACGAGAAATTGACGCGTGAATCCGTTATCCAGGGGTACTATGGGGGGCCTCGTTAATGTACTTCAAATAAAAACGTGGTCTAACACCGAAAAATAGATTCCAACCGGGGGGGGAAATGGTTACCACAATTACAATATGCCCCAACTAAGTCTCAATCCTGGGACTGTTTCAACACCGGCGAGTGCACCAACCTCTGTCCTGATCCAGGAATCTTTAGACCATGCCTTACGAATTCATATGTTTTTAGGTATTTATGGTTGGAGTCACCATGTTTATCATTGAGAGATTTAGTCCGTTTGGATATCGCAAACTTTCACTGAGCAGTGCTGAAGTTCAAGGAGATGAGTTCAACTTTGCGAACTCGCTTTGGTTTGCGATCGCCTCGTGTTTGCAGCAAGGCCCTGATCAGACCCCTAAAAGCACTGCAGGCCGTCTTCTATCAGCAACTTTTTGGCTCTTTGCAACTGTTATTACTGCCTCGTACGTTGCCGGTCTAGTTGCGTTTTTTCTTGGTAAGTAATGAACCTTAGAAAATATCTTCGGCCATTTGTTTACCATGTGTTCTAGAAATGATGCACCTATTTTTCTCAAGACGCCATTCAAAACTCTTTTACCGTATTTCTTAGCTTTATGATAATTGTGGTGTTATCGAGTGTTTCCTTACCATCTCTATAGACCATAAAGCCTGATTTCCACTATTTTGCGTTCATATGTAAGAAGTGTCTTATACTTTATAACATCTCACCCATTCAAGAAAATACTGAGGCGGGATGTGCGGAAGAAAGTCTTCCTGACCTTTCTAATACTACCCTGCCTCCTTTGTTAGGGGTGTATCTGAATCAAAATCCCTTTAACTTTTAGTTTTTAGCATGTCTTTATTTGCTTTTTAGCTTTTGAAATATCTTTTTGATCATTTTATTCGTGTGTGGTATTAGTTTACATTTCTATCATGGCAGATTGAAACATGTATATATTAATATGCAAATTGAGGGTGCTGAGTTGTTTTAAGTATAATTCATAGGCCTTTTGAGCATGAACCATGAAATAATTTTCGACTTTTATCTTGGAATACTTAATAGGCTAAGAATAGAGGTAAATCATATTCAAATGTATTTATGGTAGGGACGTGGCCAGAACCTGTGAAATGGGGGCGGACATTGACCATTTTCAGTATTTACTTTTGAATTATCATACATATAAAATCATTTCTACATACAATATGTATAGATTCTTGTTTTAAAGGGGGAGGGCCTGTAGTTCTCCTAGCTCCCCCTTCTTGCTACGTCGCTGTATAGATGACTACATAATGTACTTATTTGTTCTTCCAATCTTCACTGTTCGTTTTCTCTTTAGCCTCGAACGCCCATCACTCCATATCCTCACTAGAAGACTTAACAAATCAAGACAGCTTTGAATACGGAGTTCTCCGCAATGGACTAACACGCCAGCTCATAGAATCTTCCAAAGACCCATTGCATCGAAAAATGTATAAGCAGATGCTGAACTCAAACAGTTTCCAGACGTCTGTAGAAGCTGCTGTTAAACGCGTAAGGAGTGGAGATTTTGCTTTTCTGGGTGACCAGCCAGTTTTGGAATATCTCGACCAACAGCAGCCTTGCGACACGAACATCGCTAAGAACCTGTTGACGATGAAAAGCTATGCGTTCGGACTGCAACTTGCATCGGAGTGGACCAATCCGATTTCTGTTGGAATATTGCGTGTAAGACATTTTTATCGATAAATTTCAGATTGTGGATTTTCAGACTTCATGTATATCAAGATTGTGTTGTGTAGGGGTTATTATAGGGGTCTAAAAACTGTACAAAATGTATCAAAAGCCGCAATCCGTACAAAATAAAAGCCCAAACCCGCTGACTTTAAAACTCAACTAGTAAATAGAAAGCCATATCCAAAAATCAATCGCAAAACATTTAAGCCCACATAATAAAGCGCAGTTGCTGCAAGCTGCAAAATCAATGATAGGCCCCTTCTGTAGGTAAAGAAGGGAGGTGTGTTCTTTGATTTGATGAAGATATAGCAGTGAAGCAAACTAAAAGATCAACAACCTCTCCTAAGTAATTGAATACATTCGGTCTTATCAAGGGTGTTTCTGACACAATATTTGACATGATCATCACCACTTATGGTGAAAAGTCTTTGATATTTAGTAGGGCAACTTTTCGGGAGAAATCGGTCTCCCATCATCGGTCATAATTAGTAGTGACTATCATGTCAAATGTTCTCTCTGTATTCAGCTAAATTCTCAGAATATCAGCAGCTGCCAGTACAACAACGAGTCAACTCGAAAGAAATAGGCATTTGATTTTGCTTCGCTTGAGACTTATTTGCACTAGACGCTTTTAGGACAAACTTCTTAGATTTTCGTGACAACACATGACATGCTCTGTAGAACATTTTGATCGACAAATCGAAAATCTCGCTCGGCAAAAAGTAGAAATGTTCAAACGTTCCTAAGGGTCGATTTAATTTGCAAAATTCGACCAATACCATTGCATTTTCGAGGATCTACATTCTTTGAGAAAATATTTATTCGAGATGAACCAGAAGAAGTAGAGTCAAAACAGCTTTTTCTTCACGAATCTTTATGACGTCACAAAAGTCGTCCAGTGGAGATCGGCCTTAAGTAGTAGAAGTGAAAAGCATGGAATGTGATTTGCTTGACTCAATCGGTAAAAGCAAACTAGGTTGCTACTGGGATTGAAGGAACGGCACGGCACAATGAAAGGAACGGCACAATGAAAGGCACAATCTTCAATTAAGTTCTTTCTTTGCTCCAAGTGAATGCACCAATGCCTAAATTAAGAACTTCATATTTTATTTAGACAGATGCAACAAAAAACAACAAGAAATTGATTTGATGATTGAATTTGGGAGAGTTAGCTTTAGAAGAAGCAGGATTTGGAAAATCAATCGAGATAATCTTGGAAATAAAAATGACCTGATAAGAACCCACAAGTAAGGGCTAGAGTATTAATCTAAAGGTTGTGGGTTCGAGTACTGCACAGGTTATTTTCATTCTCACAAATTACATCGATAAACTTTATTTTACCCCATTTCAAAGCAATCTTTCTCATTGATATTTTCCACCATCAGCTGAGAGAAACTGGCTTCATCGACAACCTCCGAATGAAATGGTGGAAAGACCAGTCAGAGTGCATGGGAACGAGATCAGGAATTCGCCAAACAGTGCCACTGGGGTTCCAAAGCATTGTGGGAATTATTGCAATCCTTGCAGTTGGTATCTGCTTGTCTCTTATATTGCTGATTCTCGAGCTGAAGCTCAAGCCCTTCGTCAAATGTCTCAGATCCAAACAATCTTCTCTTCCCAAGACGGTGAGTTGTATGAAACTCGATTAGCCTGTATTGGTATAACAGTAATGATACTGTTCTTTTAGACCGCTCTTTGGCTACCTTTTAAAAGATACCTAGCTCAGAGCGGCTACCTTGAATTAAAAGCCCAATGTTCTTTCTTCTCATTCGAATCACCATCAGTAATAGAGTTTTCGTATATATTAGATAAATGAGTTTTGAGTTCTTTTTTAATGTTGTGAATGTTGGCTGCATAGCGAGTGTGGGATGGTAGAGGGTAACAGTTGACATGCATCTGATAGTAGATGGTTTTCTGCGACGTTGATAGAATTAGTAGTAGTAATCCGACATGTTATCCATTCATTTAGGTGCTGTTCCATTCATTGCTTTGTTTATATCAAGACTTCAATTCAATTTAGATAAAATCACTAGATGTTCTTTGAATATAGATACAGTAAGTTGTATACGGAATAGATACGTTAAATAGTGGCTGAAATCGATAAGTTGACTAATCCAAAAGCACAATACAGCCTTTTTCGAAATAAGCCCGTTTTAAATTCAAATTGATACTGCTTTGTATGAATCAAGACTTCAATTCAATTTAGATAAAATCACTAGATGTTCTTTGAATATAGATACAGTAAGTTGTATACGGAATAGATACGTTAAATAGTGGCTGAAATCGATAAGTTGACTAATCCAAAAGCACAATACAGCCTTTTTCGAAATAAGCCCGTTTTAAATTCAAATTTATACTGCTTTGTATGAATCAAGACTTCAATTCAATTTAGATAAAATCATCACATGTACTTTGAATATAGATGCAGTAAGTTGTATACAGAATAGATACGTTAAATAGTGGCTGAAATTGATAAGTTGACTAATCCAAAAGCACAATACAGCCTTTTTTGAAATAAGCCCGTTTTAAATTTGAATTGATACTACACGTTGATAATTCAACACTGCGCAAAGTGTGTGCCACTGCTCCTGAAATAGGTCCTGACATTAGGGACACTCTCAGGGTACAGAAATCATGGTGATAGTGGTGATTTTGTGGTGAACTTATTTGTATTTTCTTTTATAGGAGCAGCGAGTTATAAAAGCTCCTCAAATAACTTACCTCGATTACAAAGCGAATGGGCAGAGCTACGATCTTGAATTTTCAAAGGTACTCATTGCCATTTATTCTCTACTTGACTTTACGTTGATTTAGCTGACTTATAGCAAAACAAGGCCAGGACCTTATTTTCTCTCAAATTACAAAATAGGGGTCACGCCACAGCCTGCAACTGGGACTAGGGGGCAAATCTGGTAGAAGCTCTTATATTTTTTAACCTTGAGGCCCTGAAATATTGTAATATTTGACCCTGGAGCCACAATTTGACTTTTTTAAAGGGGACATTTGCCCTTCCTAATGAAGGGTAAGAGGGTACTGCCCCCTCGCGCACACCTCCCTACATCAGTATTGCCATCGTGCTTGGCCATATTTGAAGTTGTTTTTTATCTTTTTTTCTAGCTGTATGGATCGAAATGCAATGAGATGTCGAGTCTTGCTGGTTCTTACGAAGAGGTCCAACAAAAGATGTACAAAGAAGCACCAGAATCGACTCTGTAACCAAACCAGACAGGTGATCCGACATTTCCGTTCTGGCAGCTACCACTTTCGATGGAAACACGAGCCTTGCGCTGGGACCCTGGCGACCATCTCTAGAAATTTCTTTGTAAGTAGTAAAAATATTTTAATTGAACCAACGCAGGCTGTTCCAGCGAATAAATCAGTCAAGACGTTTTGAGTTACATTTCAATTTGCTTTATATTTCGCATGAATCTTGACACACAACATTGGAGTTGTTACATTATATATTGTTGCGCTTGCTGGAACCTAGTTATGCAGATTCATGATGACAAGTTGGGAGTTTGGTTTTGTCCATCTTTTTCATGAATCTGCACAACAGGGAGCCAACAACAACAGCACGTGATGTATCAGCAAGAACTGCCTATTGTTAGTGGGTGGCTGTATACGGCCTAAATGCGTCAATATTGGTGTAGAATTCTGGCAAAAAATCGGTTTCTTCTCTAATTTTAGAGCTCCCCTACCCGTCAATCAGAATAATTTCCCGTGCAGTGATATGGTTCTGCTTGGGAACTCCACTGTGGCTCATATCTCATATGTTACAGCTCGATGAGTGCAATTGAATGTCGTGGTTTCTTGTCGGTTCCCCTCCACGGGCCTCGTTATTTCCCACAAAGTTTTAGACAATCACTGTCTCAAGGGGGGCTAGCAGGCCATGGACCCTGGCTCTGCGCTTTATTTGGCCAATGAGGGTTCTTCAAAAAGTGAAAAACAGCGCTTAGATAAACGTCAAATGTGATAACTATATGAGGCCCATGATTGTTTTTAGATTGAAATACCAACTAAAGGTATAAAGGGGGTTAAAGACTATTTCTGCACCGAAGTTGATGTTTCGTTCCCCTTCGATGTTTTCCATTGAAGATTAGAATCATTTACAATAATGCTTTACTCTTGAAATTACAGATTGCTTTACTAAAGGGAGGGCATTAATTCATAAGGCATGGTCTAACACGGGTGATTAAAGTAATCAATTGCAGTAGCCTGCTTAAGGGAGGGCTATATTCAAAATTGGGAATACGGTCAGGAGCTTATTTGGGTGTAGGGGCTTCTTCTACTATGGGGGCTATTTAGGATTAGCTGTTCGTGAATTTTTTGAATCACTGTAATGATAGATTAAGCCGGTCGGCTTATTCCAAACTTGATGCTTAGAATAGTGCACGTATTTGAAAGGGGTCTTATTCCAGAAGGGGTTTTCAAAACCAATAGAAGTAGGCAACCAAAACTTGTTTTGGAAGCTTTAATAGTAAGTGTAGATATACTTATCTATCCTAACATCGTCCGTTCTGTCCTTATGAGCCTACTGCTTTCTGCTTACCTCTTTTTCTACGTTACACCTTCAATAGTTGCATTATGCAATACATGGACTTTCTGCCCAAACCGAGATAAAGGAGAAAGGTTATCGGAGAGGGGGCTGAATCATATTATTACGGTATTCGAGAATTTATTATTCATAACTCATAGTACTCCAGAATTACAATAGATTTACCTTTACGTTACTTGATTTCCCTAACTTTCAGAATTTGTATATAAGTTGTACACATATTAATTAATTAATGAATCAGCAGTCAGATGTAACTCATGCAGCTACGTTATTCATATATTGTTTTACTAATATAGATTATGTTGAATGAGAAATAATATATGTTGAGTCAAACGAAGATTAATTACTCGATTTATGGAACTCTTTTAGGCTTTGTCCAGCATCCATCTCGATAGTAGATACCCTTTTTTTATAAGAACCAATAAAAGCTTGCTTTTCCTAAATATTGCTCTATTTTCAGCCTGAAATGTTCTTAAATTGTTCCTCCATTCATAATGCTTTAGAAAATTATTTTTGCTATCAGTAGTGTTAATTGTTGCAAATTTTGACTTACTTGACCATCTGACATATCAGTGTGCTGCCAAGCTGCTTCTTTTGTGAATATTTCTCAGTCATGAGGTTATTTCTTAAAATTCCTATATTGAGCAAAAATGGCCAGTTTCGGTTTGTTCTGAGCTTGTTCTTAAGTTTTGGCAAGATTTGAGACTGGTGTTCTTATAAAATTGTTCTTATAAAAAATAGAGTGTCAACGTAATTATTTCATAAAAAACTAAAAATCAATCCAATACTTAACGTTTCTTAGGAGCTCCTTAGATTTCCAATTAGGCTTAAACTATCGAAATAACTCTGATCATATTTTTAGTTCTAGTCTGGAATGTTGAGAACAAACACTTTCATCAATAAAAAGACCTAAAACACATTCAATTCTCTAAAACTAAGATTTAATACAGAAAACTGCTGCCCTTACATATAACCAACAATATAGAAGTTTCTTAGAAAATATGTTTCTAGTACAGGAGATTCCTAAACTTCTGGCCTTTCGAGAGTCTGGGTTTCTTATAAAAAACGTGTACACGCTTTTTTTTCATGAAGAACCTAGCTCAGGGCCTAGTTCTTTAAGTTCCTTATTTTGAGATCTCTTTTGAACACTTTGTAGTTTTAAAAGTTTCTAGTTCCTTAATTTCAAAAGCTTGAATTTGCATAGACGCAAGAAAATCGTTAAAATTCAACATTTTGCAATAAACTCTTATAATAAAACATGTTACAACACAAAAAAGCTTTGGCCAGGCCTATATAACGTTAAAGTTAATGAGAGTCTTAAAAGAAGTTGAATATCTGCACCTTTACTTATGATATCATAATAATAAAGTTCCTTAGTTATTGGACCTTTAGCAGTAGAAGTTCCTTAAGTATTTTCGACCTTTTACATGTATTTTCCTTATAAAAGGTTCCTTATGAAAAACCTTGTATTCAGCAAATTGTTGGCAGAACTTTTCGTTGCAAATGCTTGCATGCGCAAGATCATTGACCCATCTTAACCAGCTGACATAAGGTTGAGCCTCTCTTCCATTATAACTGTGTGCCCCGCCTCTGTGACGAGAAAATAGAGATTTTCACAGTCAAGGGCTATTTATAAGTAATCTTTTTACTTATTCTATGTTTATAACTCCTCAGGGCTCAAAACCAGCATCCCCGCCTTCCTAACCAAAATAAGGGCAGGATTTGTGAAAAGAATTTCCTTTCGAAATTTAAATTTTTATGAGCCCTGTGGCAGGGTAAAAGCAAATTGAAAGTGGAAAATTATTTGTGGATTTTTCACCCTGAGGAACGTCTGTGTAGTACTGTGGAGGATAACAATACTGTGGATAGATGCTATCAACTGTATGGGGGAGGGAGAGGGATACCATCAGTACTATGAAGTATGAAGGGATACCATAAGTACTGTGGAGGATACTCAATACTGTGCAGGGTACTCAGTACTGTGTACCATCAGTACTATGGAAGAAATCGCAAGCACAGTAGAGGTAATACCCAACAATGTGCTTGCAGATTCCCTTCACAGTACAGCATATCATCCACAGTACTGACAATACTGAACACCCTCCAATCTACCGATCATATCCCCCACAGTACTGATGATATCCCCCCAGTTTACCAAGTTGGTCCTCGATTATTGACCAAATCCAATGAGAAAGTTTTTTGAGGGGGGTAAGGGCGTGGTCATAGGCATAAATGTGTTGACCACACCCTTTCCCCCATTTTTTGAAGGCTGGCGCTGCCACTGCTTACGATAAAGCTACAATAAGCCCTCCTCTCCTTTAAGCCCTCCTCCCTTCTTCATACAAGAAAGGCTAAAGAGTAAGATTTGATGACTTAGGGATGACTAAAAATTCCCCCGTAATATAGGAAACTTCTAATCTTATATGCTTGAAAGGGAAAATTTATTTCTAACAAGCCCTCTAGAACCCCAAAAATAAAAAAGGCCCCCCCTAGGGCTTATCCGAGCTTTTACGGTATATATGAGAATGTAAAAAATATTTTAGGTTATCGTTAGTTCATATTCCTTAGCTTTTAACTCATTTCTAAGAAAGTTAAGTTTCCAGATTTCCCGCGCTTTCTGATTCCAGTTGACTTCAGAAAACCGAATCTCGACATTAGCTCTAATCTGAAAAGAATTCACTGATTTCAGGGTTACCAACTGTCCTACTAGGCTTTTAGAAATCTGCTTCAATTGGAACTCATTTTGCTATCCAAAAGATTGGTTTGGCCTCCATTGAAAATACAGTATGGCTAAATTTTAATTGAAAGTTGAATTTAATTGAAATACCTAATTGAAAATTTTCTCAAGAAATTTATTTTCACATTAAATGCGAGATATTATTCAAAAAAATTGTTTATTTTACGGACCTGAACATGATAGCGATTTTATTTTCATAAAAAAGTCAAAAAGGGTAGATATGGGGTGCATGAGTACTCCCACAAGGTACCCTCAAAAGGGGCACTTATGCAAAAGTAAAGGCTACAGTTCCTACTTAACCACTCTTTTTTTATAAAAACGATTTTATAAGAACAGCAGCCTCAGATTTGCCTCAATATGAACATTTTATGAAATTACCCCAAGACTGAGAAATAATTACAAAACAAGCAGATTGGCAGCACACAGATAATGTCAGATGGTCAAAAGAGTCAAACTTTGCAACAATTAACGCTACTGATAGCAAAAAAGGCTTCCCAACCATTGTAAAAGTAAGAACAATTTAAGAAAATTTCAGCCTGAAAATAGAGGAATATTTAAGAACAGCCAGCTTCAAATCAATTTTACTGGTTCTAATAAAAAAAAGAGTTTAATGTCATACATACCATAAAGTGAGACAGGAACAACGCAAGACGACACACAGAAAAAATGTAATTTATATACACTCTTTTTTTTTTATAAGAATATTTAAAATTTTCCTGAGCCTCAACTTTTCTATTGTTTATTCTTAAATTTCCATTGTTCTTTGGTTATTTTGAGCCTCAATATTCTTATAAAATTTATTCTTATAAAGAAAAAAGAGTGTATATAAAATATTTAATCCATCTACATTTTTTCTGTGTGTGTCGTCTTGCGTTGTTCCTGTCTCACTTTATTTTACCTACTTCGCCGTAAGCATACAAAGGATCCGGCACAAAGCATAGTATTGTGGACTTTCTTCGTTTAAAAAAATACATACCATAGACATAAAATACCACTTGATGGAGGAGAAATTCGATCATTGCTTCTCCAAAAAATATCTTTTTCCTATTCCCGAGTGGAAACTCTAAATTCTCGGAACAACGCAAGAAGACAATGTCTGTCACCCTCAGGAGGCTTTGCTGCTTACTTTCATACCCTCTAAGGCTTTAGCAAGAAGATTAAACCCAGGGCGTGGGCTTTTTTGCCCTTCTTCAACGCAACAAGCTGCAAGGCTTCAAAGCTTACCCTTCTGAAGAATTGTAAAACCGTCGCCTACATTGGCACAGCAAGCAGCGAATGCTGTAAGTTAAGCTTGTATATACATATTTCTTGTGCATTTAGGCCGGGCCGAAGTGACACGTTTTACCCCAAAAGTAGCTCAAAAATAGCGCTCAAAAAAATTTATTGCGAATTTCGTTTAGGACCGTTTGCATGTTTCCTTCGCTACGGTAGCCTTGCAGAATTTTATTGAGAATTTCACAGAGCACCGTTTTGCATGTTTCCTTCGCTACGGTAGCCTTGCAAAACTTTATTGAGAATTTATAGAGCACCGTTTGCATGTTTCCTTCGCTGCGGTAGCCTTGCAGAATTTTATTGAGAATTTCAGAGAGCACCTTGTTTTCATGCTTTCTTTGTTATGGTAAATTTCATTGCATATTCCACGAGCTAAGTTTAGCCAAGTTCATTCATTCGTATTGCACTTGCATTTATTAATCCCAAAAACACAAAATATGAATGTTCAGGTAGCTTTACCCTACTAACACCAGTCCTAGCTAGCCACTTGGCGGTTTTTCTAAAAATCGTACACTGGGTCCGTGACTGGGTTCCTTGTGGCCGAGCGGTGTCACCCTCGACTGTAATTTCTTCATTACACCCATTTTAACCATCACGTCTTGTTTTTACTCCCTCTAATTCCCCTTTTTCTCTGGGTAGCTCGTGGGGGGCTGCTCGGCCCAGTCCCAGGGACCTTTGTCCTATATCTATTTTGCTTTTTTTCGATTCAAATCAATTCACATACATTTAGGCCCCGTTTACACGATACCGTTTTCATTCCATATCGGATTGGGTAAGGCAATCCGATATGAAAATTTCTCCTGTTTACACGATGCCGTTTTCATTTTATAGCGGATTGGTTTCATGCCACTTCCAGAGCGTTTTCATTCGAAAACGCGAAAACGGTATGAAGCATATCGGATTGGTGCGTTCTCGTGTAAACAGGAGGCCAATCCGATATTGAATGAAAACGGTATCGTGTAAACAGAAGGCCAATCCGATATGAAACCAATCCGATATGAAACGAAAACGGTATCGTGTAAACGGGGCCTTAATGCAAAATGCTAAACAAGATTCAAGTAAGTTGTTTCAAGACATAGATCAAAACTGAATATGTTACTTCAGGTGGTCGGGTAAACTGGAACAAAGCAAGGGTTTTTGAGCACGGTGTATAGTCTACATTTTAATTCATTTACGATATTATTGTGCCTTACTAAAAAAAATTTCATGATTACATTTTTACTCTAAGGCAACGCCTATACTACATTCCAAAGCTTTGTTTCAAATAATTATTTCCATACAGTACCAATCGACACCTACTATTTTGAACATTCCTTGCTTTTTATTCAATTTCTAAACAAAGGTTCATTGTTCTTTGGTTTTAAAGCAATTCCTATTGTTTTTTTAAAATTTGGATACACAAGAGCCCAATTTGGCCTCTTTGAGAAACGAAGCTGCCCCCCCCCTGACCAAAGGAACCTGGCAGCCCTGTCTCCTGGTTCGAATTTCGCTGCAGGGTTTGCATTTCACCGCCCCGAGTCCTCAGATAAGGAAATTTCTGCTTGAAATTCCCTCAATCAATTTCATTAACATTGAATTATCATCTAGCATGATTGTTAATGGTTTGCAAAATGTACTACACTTCATCCACAAAAATAGACATAAATTGGCATGGGGCGTGGAGCATTTTTTGGATTGGTGGCTAATGAAAAAGATTGTCCACGCCTATTGTTGCAAGAACCATTTTATGGTCTTTTGGGGTACGGGAAAAGGACTGGAGTCTCCACATTCTCTTAGGCTCCGCGGCGCTTACAAGTAAAATCACCATGGAACGTTTTATTCCTAACTACACTTTCTTTCTGGAAAATCAGTAATGAATAAGCCAGTTTGATAGATTTTTCAGTCCAACTCATTGTTCATAGTCCAATTCACTGTTCTTGTGGGGTTTTCTGCAAATCAACGCCAGAAAACGCAAATTTGTAGTACGATATTCAGTTTTGACGATTTTACTGAATCAAGTAATCATTGAACACAAAATAATGATTCAAAACAAGTCAATGCACTTGGTCATGCCATAAAAAATGTTTATCTTATGTTCGTGGAAAGATAGATTATTCGCGTAAAGTATCTTTGGTTCGTCGAAAGATATTTTTCCCCCCGGGGGCTTATTTGAAAAAATGAATTTTTGGGTGGGGGCTTATTCGAGGGGGGCTTTTTCAGAATTTTGTCATTTTCTTCAAAGGTTAATATTAAGGCTGAAAGAATTTTCTTTATCAACTTTGTTGAAAAATGACAAAAAGGCTTTTTTTCAAACGAAATGTACTAATACACGCTTTTTTATAAGGAACTGTTTATAAGGAACCTACATGTAACAGGTCGGAAAACTTAAGAAGCTTCTAATATTAAAGGTTAAATCACTAAGGAACTTTATATTTTGAATATATTCATATTTCTGCGATATTTATAACCAGGAAGCCGGTTTTATTGACTTTCAATCAAAAATCACCATGCTCACTGGGTGTTCGGTAAACCAACTTGAAAAATGTCAGTATAAGCTCACTTGGTACCTAATTTTGATGCTTTCCTTGCGCTGGTACTGATTCCTATCCACTAAATAAGCACTTGAAATAAAAAAAATATTAAGGAACTTTTGTAACTACAAAGTGATCAAAAGAGGTCTCAAAATAAGGAACTTAAGAACTTGGGCCTGAGCTAGGTTCTTTATAAAAAAAAAGCGTGTAACCATGAAACCAACGTTTCTTTTTCCTATTTTGTGTTCAGGTGAAGGTGGTTATACTTTTTGCTATGTCCTGTGTGGGCTTTTTTGAAATAACATACTATTTTACAATCATGCTTCCCTCGAATAAGGCCCCATGGGGGTTATTGAAGGGGGGCTTATTTGCAAAAATAGAATTTTAGGTGGGGGCTTATTCGAGGTGGGGGCTTATTAGGAGGTGGGGGCTTATTCGAGGATTTACGGTATATATTGAAGTTTTGGGAAAGCCTAGGCCTAGATATTAAAAGTTTGCAAATGTGCTGCTGAGATCTTAGCCCTCTCAGGGAAAACGGCCAATAAACAAATCCTGTTGTTGTTGTTGCTATTAGCCTTTCAAATGTTCATGATGCACTCTATTTTCAGCTCCATTAAACTGGAAAGAGCTAAAAGGGAGTCATTGATCTAAAACTTGGTGTTGGAAATACCTTGTATAAGTATATATCAAAGTCTTGTCATATCCATGTAATGATGTTCCATAAAAGATCAGTATCTAATTCTTAGTTTTTTAATGCTACTACCCAGTGGTGGCACTAGCCATCGAAAAGGGGGGAAAGGGTGTTGTCAAGTTTTAAAGAACCAACCCGTACCCTTTTCTTCTGAACATTGTTTCTCTTGGGCTTTGTTTGATAATAAAGGACTTTCTTTGACAAAAGTGGGGGGGTTCCATTATTCCTCCTCCTAATGCAGCCACTAATAACTATTCTGTTTATGCGCTATACATTTAACATGACAATTCATCCTCCTTGAATTCTGATGGTTATAAATCTCTATCTAAGAATGTATTATTCGCTTTACTGATAATATAAGCCATTCCATCACGAGCTTCAACATTGAATTTTTGATACCATAGAGTCTTACCAGAGGGCGTTGAAAAAAGAGGCATTTTTTCATCGTTTTTAAGAGGAAATATATTTAAAAGATATAAAGTGATGATCTTACTAAGCTTGATATTCTAGGGCGTTTATATAAATAAGAAATGAATTGATATCTATACAAGGGAAGTGTTTAAAAAAAGGGGCGGCGTTTAATCAAGGCATTATGTTATCTTATGTTTTTGTGCTTTGTTTGTAAACCAAATCAAAGTTTTTCACCAAACAGTGTTCAAGCATAATTCATGTGCTACAGATTTCAAAGCTTGAAATAAGCATCTTTCCAAGTGTATCATACTTTCCCAAGGGTACATAACATTAACTTCGCACAGGGATATTTCCCCCCTTTCATAGGGTTTTTCATAGAGAAATAGAGAAATCTCTAAACAAGGGTACTTATTCTCCTGTCAAAACCTGTTAAAGTGGGTATCGAATCTAAGGGGTGGTTTTTAAGGTAGGTTTCATCGAGATGAGTTTATGATTTCACTGCAGTGTCAGATGGTTTTGAAGGGGTGGCGGATGTAAGGGTTGTTCTTCAATTATAAAAGAAATATAAAATTGAAAGATACTTCAGTTTGAAAGTAACATGGGTTCTCTTGCAAAAACGTTTATTATGATACACGCTTGA
Source organism: Pelagia noctiluca (assembly GCA_963924455.1). Taxonomy (NCBI): domain Eukaryota; kingdom Metazoa; phylum Cnidaria; class Scyphozoa; order Semaeostomeae; family Pelagiidae; genus Pelagia; species Pelagia noctiluca. The sequence goes on along the minus strand of OZ004332.1, from coordinate 2,707,949 downwards.
TACACGTTGCTGGTCTGAAGCATTTTGTTATCTGATGAACAATATGAAGGGTAAAGATATGCGAAAATGTAATCATTGATTAGAGGTAAGTTATACTTGTAGTAAAAAGATGTATTTTGGAACTTGGGGCTCAGAGATGGATGTTTAGTGCACAAATAATATACCTTCCTTGAAATTTTGGTCAAAAAACTTAGAAAACGTAAAAAACTTAGCCACACACACTAATTCCACCACAGTTGCCTTTCAGCCCTGAAGGTTCCTTAGAGCTGCTTGTTTTGTTACGGTATGGTACTAGAGTTCTTGATAAATTGTACACAACTTCAGAGTAACAAAAAGTCGGAAACATAGCGAAATATAACGGCTCCTTGATATACGCTTTTGGAAATGTTTGCGTGTTTGCTAGAATCTTAGTGATATGCACCCCTCTACGAAGATCGATTATTTTGATGTTCTGACATACATTTCCTTAGGGGTGCTGTACCCCCTCTTGTGACAGGCCTTCTGTAGCACAGTCGAATCACACAACGCTCGAATAAGTCATGCAATTTTCTGAAATGTATTGGACACGTGACTCACAAAGAAGACGTTGTGCTTCGCGTGAGAAAATCAAGCTTGTGCAACACACATGACGAAGGTGGGTGAAATATGTGACATTCTGGGCAAAACGCCATCAACAGACGCGTTCTTCAACAGGCTTCATATGTGATAATTAGAGACACTTAACTGCCAGCAGCAGTCCGTGATCTTCGGAGCGCGTCGGGCGTACACTTAAAAACGGACACAGGACGACTCCGAACCACCCATGAGGATTTAAGCTTAGATTAATAGGTGCGAAAAGCTTTACTAACTTCTCAAAATCGAAATTTATTGCTCAAAGATAATTTATAGAGAACTTAAGCAGTTGGTCTTCCTGTTACTTTAACATGGTTTGACAAAAATGTTGTAAAAAACTTTTGCCACGGTAAAATGGCCTACTCTCCAATGCAGAGGTTCCTCAATCATTTCGCACTGCAAAAGGACACTGCGTAGCAAAACGGCACTATTGCGAAGGAGAGTAAAAATGGCCTGCAGTGGAAATCGGAGGCGTAGTTGAAAGTGTAGATATATTTGAGGGGCAAATGACTTCAATTTAAGTGTTCGTGAATTTCTGAGATTTTTAAAGGTTTCTAAGTTTTTTTGAGATTTTTATAGATTTCTAAGGTCTACAGAGATTTTTCAAGATATTCTTTTAGATTCTTATGGCCAAATTTGTATAGATTTCTTAAGATTATCAAAGATTTGTTCTGTTCAAACAACGAGAAATGAATAAAGATTTTTGGACTCAATAGCCTACTTCTTTAAAGTGCCCCTGACACGTAAATTTTTATTTAAGAAATAGATCAATAAAACTACGCTGAGAACGAAAGTGAAAACCGTTTTTTCCTAAAGATTATACAACAAAAGTTATTTCAGTTTTAAATGTGCCTAGTCGACGAAAAATGTGGCGAAATTTGAACGCGGTCAGAATTAAGTATAAATAATAAATAATATAAAAAGTATAAATATAAATAATTAAGTAAGTATATTGGCTGGCAGTGACATAGGGGGTATATGTAAAAGCAGAAGGTGGACGTGAATATATAGCACAAAATAAGCAGTTCTCGGTCAAGAGCGTGCGGACTTCGTTGATGTACAACAGCAACAACATCTTCTCCTGCATTTGTTAAAATGCCGAGTGCACGCAGAGTGACTCGCGGCTAGGGTCATCCTATTTTATTTGCATTCTAATTGCAACCGGTTTGTCCCATTTATTGTGCATTCTTCATCATTCTAAAAGTATTCTCAATCTCGATTGAGCACAACACTATAGTTAGTATTGTTTATCATTGACTAATCCATACACTAGCGAGGTTTAGGTTTTTTTAGTGAAAGAATGTTTGAAGTTGAGATGATTGATGGGAGGGGGGGGGGGGGGGGATTGCAGATGCTCCTTACAAAATCAAAAGCTCCCATCTCATTTTCTTCTTTTTACTAGCACAATCGCACCTTCAATGACAAAAGTAGCCTCTGTGGAGGAGAGCGTTACAATATTGTACTAGATAAATCAAGAATACACAGTTAATCCTTGCACAATTGTTGGTTATGTACAAAATGCTGTCCTGAGAAAATGACGAATGACATATCGGTAATCCCGACTTCAACCCAACAACGAGGCCTTTACACATATGACATAAGCATTTGTATGAATCATTGCTGTCAAAAGAAGTTAAAATAAACTTTTGGATCAAAGAATTATGTGATTTCCTAATCCTAAATAGCATAATTAGACCCTTCCTCTGTTAGGATTGAAGGAGAAGTTTTTTCAAATGGACTTGGCAGTACTTTAGGATAAATGAAGTGATGTGAATAAAGTAATAACGAAAACCATCGTTAGCCTATAGAGTTTACCTATGTAAATGTTTTAATAAACAACAAGTGAATAAGTAACAAGGGCTAGGACAACCAAAACACTAAGCAAATCCGGGGCTTGATGAGACAAATGTAAGCAACTGGTAGTCAAGCAACTACGCTAAAAACTTCAGAACTTGTTTGATTATGCACGATTGTAAATTTTGCATTTTTTCTTCTTTCTTATATTTGAACCAAGAATTATGTCACTTTGAGTTACAGGACTATATGGCAAAGACTTTGCTTTCCAAGATAAGCAACTGACAATAAGCAATTTTTTCATCAATCCAAATTATGAGGACTGGGACCGAGTCCAGTTTCCTAGTGAGAAAAGTGTACCTATTCCAAATCTTATTGTGTTAGATACAGTTGTCTCGCTATTTCAAATATTTTCAATAAAGATTAAATCTGGCAAGGGGATATTTCACTATAAATTTAGTTGAGCCTGAGCGGAACCTGCTTTTAGAAATGCGTGTACCATCAAGTACCTCGTTTACCGGTTTACATAGAGTACCTTATTGAAAATTTTGTTAATATTAGGATTCTTCCCGATCATACATACATACATGCATACATGGTGATAACGAGCTTATCCACAATAGTTGTGGCTCTTCATCTCTTTAAAAAGTAAATGATAAAAAATAATAATAATGATAATAAATAAATAAGTAAATAATCAAAGATCACTAGATTATTAAATGTTTTAAAAAATTGATAAAAAATATTTAAAAGGTGTCCATTTCATTGATCTTCGAGCCTTGCAAATATCGCAAAGTGGAACCGAGATTGTCGGCCATCTTGCGATTATAAAGGCGGGTCATCAGTTGTCGAGTTTAGTTGTCTTGTAAGTTTGAGTTGAGTAGTAGACAAATTAATGATAAATAAACACAGAAAGATATGCCTTAAACTATTAGCTAGAGAGAGGTTCTAGCTGGTACTTATACCGGTTCATGCCACTCCACCCATTCGAAGCAAAAAGTAAATGAAGTCCGTACACTTGTTTCAATAAGCAGTTCGTCCATAAGCAACCATTACTGTGTTAAGCAAAACAATAAATAATTCCAGGGCTCGATGAAATAAATCAAGCAGTTAAGCACCTAAGCAATTATGGTGAAAGTGCTTAACCCATTTTGATCACACTGTGTTTCATGGTTAAAGAAGCATAATGGTATTTCAAATGTTTCCTTACATGAACACCATTAACTTATAAACGAAGAGGCTAGGACCAAAGTCTAGTTGCTTATTGGAAGAAAATGTGTATCTTTGATGATTTGAATTGATGCCATTACAAACCTAGATTCTCTAGATTCTAGACTTTTTGTATTTGTTAGGGCGAATTTTACATCGATAGTGGAAGATTGCAAGAGCCCCTAACAAACATGAAGTGACCCCAAAATAACATTCTGTCCTAACCTAAAAATGGTGCCATGCGGAAGGGGCATAGCCTTTCTTATAATCTCCCCCAAAAATGTGTCAATAACATTTTAGGCCAAATTTGAGGCTTGTGTTCTTATAGAATTGTTCTTATAAAAAAGTGTATACAAAACGCAACAAATACGTTTAAGGTATAAAGCCTAAATACATTTCGTAGTACTTATTATGACTTATGAGTTACAAAAAACAAAATAGCATATAAGAAAGAAGTCTATGAAATGCAGTAAGTAAAACAGTGCTATGCGAAGGGGTTTGAATGGGTGCTTTTGAAAAACTGGATTAGAAGTTGGCTCCTAGTCAGCAAACCCCTCACAATAACGAAGTAACTCCCAAAAAAGAAGGGAATTCCGTAACTAAAAACGGTGCTATGTGGAAGAGCCATACATGGGACCATATGCCCTTTCCATCAGGAACTTTTGCATGGGATTGAATGGGTACTTTTGCAATGGAAGTGGGGTCCATTTGAGCAGACATTTGTTCCACATGTGCGTTCCTGCCGATCGCATGCTTGTTTGTCATGCAAATTTCAGTGTCATCAATGTCACCACGTCGGTGTGTCAATCTTTCTGAAACATGACAAGAAGGCGGAGCTTTTATAGCACTAACCAAACAAAAGCGTTGTACTGAACTTGTAAAGAGGAAAACGCACTTGACAAAATACGTGTGTGGTCCATTACTTGCTTTCATCTTCAAAGCTTCGTGCTTACAGTTTGAAATCAGATCGAAGAATCGTCGTGCTGGAGGTTCTCTAATTTTCCTCTCAGAAATACGAAACTGCTGCATCGAGTAAAGAAGTTTCTTCTATTTTGGTTCTTGGGAACGTAAGAGGGGAAAATAGAAAAAAAAGCATAGTTGAAGAGATTGAGCAGTTTCGCGATGAATGCCTCTGTTTTATTGCTGTTGGTTTTCAGCTTGATCCAAGCTAATCATGCGCTTTTAAAGGTACTTGCTCTTTCTTTTTCAATTTGATATGATTTCATAGACCTATGCAGGTTAAAGTAGAGTCTAGCGCTACATCTCTTAACGTTTACACTCTTTTCTTTCTGTAAGTAAAGTTTTATAAGAACACGGGCCTCAAATTTAGCCAAAATGGAGAACAAGCTATGCACAAACCGAGGCTAAACATTTATGGCTCAAAATGAAACTTCTAAGAAGTACCAAAGAGGCAAATAGATAATTACAAAACTAGAAGATTGAAAGCACACAGATATGTCAGATGGTCAAGATAGTGGAACTTTGCAACCAACAATTAACACGTACATATGATAGCGAAAATAGGGTTCCATAGCAAAATAAAAGTAAGAACAATTTAAGATTATTTTAGAAAATAGAGGAAAATTTAAGAGCAGCGAGCTTCAAACCAATTTCAGCTACTGGCTCTTGTTAAATAAAAAAAAAGTTTATATTTGCTAGTTCAGACGGATATAGGATAAAACTACAACACTGAACACAGGGTACGTTGCTTTTGAATCAATCACCTTTTGAAGCAAGAACCCTTTGAGCTATCTTTGTGTATGTACAGGTAGATTGTAAACAATGTTCCATGACATTATATTAACAAGTCTGTTATAATGCCATGGAATGAAATGATAGTACTTTGATCAAAGCCAAAGAAATACGCTTTAGTTTTGAACTAGAGGGAAGAATAGGTGACATACAACTGATTGGTATTTAATTTTAATGAATCAGAACTAATTGTGGTGTATGCATCGAGTTCGATAAGAACTGTGTAAGGGCAAATTTCTATACTTTTTCATGAATATGTCAGTGAATTTATATCGGACGAGTGTAAGTGTCATTCTTACCGACATCAAACATAAGGGGAACAGAAAGCCAAACAATTATGAATCGCCTTCTTTCATCCAGTTTGTGAGTCCAGGAAACCTTTAAAACCTTAAAACCAGATGAAACCAGAGGAAATACTAACACACTTTTAGGGCTATCAGCTGGTCGCATGGTTAGAAGGTAATTGCAGTTGTCTATGAATTCGATTTATTTCCACCTGTTTTTGACTCATGTTAAACGTTAGAACAGGGCCCGCGCCATGAATATTGTGGGGGGGGGGCAACATTGAAGAGCATGAGTGCCAGGGGGCAAAGACAGTAAGTTAGCAATAAAATATTTCCTATTCATCATGGTTAATTCGAGAGAAAAAATGTTAATTATCACCATCCTCTTGACTTGAAGCTAACTTCAATTCAAGCCTGTTTTGGCTGCAACTTCTCCTAAGCTTTCAAGGAATGCAAATTGTAATAGATTGTTTTGACTTCAGCGCCAAGAGTGACAGGATCATGTCTCCAGAATTTTTGTTCACTGCAAATTTGAAATTAGAAAAAAATAACTATAATATAAGAATAATAATGATAATGACTTGCTACACTCAACAAGGATTTTTCTCATGATGATGAATTATGCTAGACTAAATTAGACACTGAACGAAATTTAGCAACAAACAAATAACAACTTGACAATGAGATGAGAGGGCCTACCTCTGTAGCTACGATTCAATCCTTGTTAAGATTGTTTTTTTTCCTCAAAGGCCTATTCTGTCGCACATGTTTAGCAACTTGCGCTTTTTGATGAGAAGCCGTTTTAAAAGAACCCTCTAGCATTAGAGCTTCAAAACATGTGTGCATTAAGAACCGCTGTAAGCACTCTAATTCACGAATCCCAACTTTGTGCAATAGCACCATGTTTTTGCGTTGGAATTGAGAAGGCCTCAATGTACCTGGTTCGAAACCTCGGACCGTAATTGTTCAAAAATAAGTACATTTATTGTCTAAATCCTGCTTCTTTCTTCTAAAGTAAACTTTTAGTTAGAGCTAAATCAATATCTTAAAGAAACTTCATATCAGAAGATATAATTTTTATTAGGCTATATCACATGGTACTCCTTATTCAATTTGTCTCTTTTATTTGTCTTACTAAAGTACAACACGCAACGAATAATTTTTAACTTCATATAAAAAGCATTTCGAAAACTAGATGAGTAAGTCAAAACCATTGCATGCACACAAAGACAGTTCAGTTGTTGAAATAAATGGATCGAAAATTGCTTTCAAGCACACCTTCGTCTGTACAATATTTTGTTATCAGAATAGATGTACAAGATGAAAATTTCGATTATTCGCTTCTGGGGATGTTTTTTGATTTTGCCAAGATGTTTACTTTGAAAATTTTCAGTCGCATGACCATGGTATTGACGTCATTGACGAACTAAAATGAATGAATACACAAGGTCGACGAAAGTCTTTCTTCAGTGATGCTAAGACGACAGCGTAATCAAATTTGTCTTTTTGTGCGAGATTTTTATTTTTCTTCCTGAAAAATCGTCAGAGATATCGAAAACAATGGCGCTGTCTTTGAAGATCTCCTATGAATCCAAATCGAAATGTGAAAGGATTGCAAAGATAAATATTCAGAACCTTTTAGCATAGATAGTTGCTAGTATTAGGATCATTTAAGCGAATGTCTTCTAAGTTTTAGCCATCGCATAAACCTCCAATTTGGAACCCAACATTCTTGGACTTCCCTCCCTTTAAACTCCTCGCATATACGCACTTTTTTATAAGTAATTTCAGCTCGAGCTCAGTACTCAAAATTGCTTAGTTAGAGGGCAAATTTGAGTACTCAAAATTACTTAGCAATTTTTTAGCTTTTTATACTTGAAGATTTGTTTCTTAGAATACTGCCTCAAAAGTTTTTTTAAAACAATTGTCAATAGTATCTTGCATACAAAAGTGTGTCGTAACCTACTTCTCAATAGCTTGTGGACGATTTTCATTATCATTGGGATTAGAACTAGAACTGTTTCCAAATTGCTTAGCAATCCTCTATCCACTAAACTGGAATTGCTTAAGTTTTTGTCATGTCGAGTACTGACTTGCTTATAAAGCAATTGCTCATAAAAGAAGCGTGTAGAGCTAGAATTCAGTTATACTAGAGGCTAAATAATCTACCTTGTGGAAGTTTCTCAAATGTTAGCCATTCTTGAGTTTTCTTCTATTGATCCTCGGATAATGATTTCTTTTGTTATCAAGCCCTTTGAATGAAACGCAAACAAAAGCAGCCAAAAGCAAACAGAAGTAAGTGTGGTTGAAATAAGATTAGAATGTTTCCCCTTTTTTGTCCCAAACTCTAATACCAAGGATACCATCCGATGTCTGATCAACGATTTTGATTGAAAACCTGCAAATGTATATTCACCAAGCTGATAATGAACATGAAGACTGTTTTTCGCCGTGCAGTTATATAAAGCAAATTGAAAAAGCTTTGCTGTAACAGTAATAGGTGTCCTAACGTATTATTGAATGGAGCAACCCACTCTGCTCATGCTGGGGTCGGGAGGTTACTCCTCAAATCTGTATGATCGGTTGTGAAGGTAAAAATATCAGAGTTGACAAGAAGAGGAGGACAGGAATACTTAGTCTCTTCATTATCTCTCTCTAAGAACTCTTTTTATTGAATATTTATGATGGTGCAGATATCATATTTACCTTTTCTAAAGCCTTTGTACTCCTTTAAAGGGACAGTAAAAAAGGTTCATCTCTTCGATTTATGTAACCACCCTGGGGAACGTCTGTGTAGTGAGTTGGAAACGTGGAAACTGTTCAGTACTGTGGGGAATATCATTAGCTCTCTGTTGTTATAAGGCTTATTGTGCCTATATAAACTACCCGAAGTAACGAGAAACGTAGAACGTGACAATAGACGCAAGTCTCGTATGTGATTGAAAAGGTTCCTTATAAAAAAGCGTGTAGTTCAGGAAGTTTAGTGCTCTTACAAGCAGCTGGTTTGAAACGAATAACGAATCTACTTTTGATGGATGGGTTTTCATGCCCAGGGGAAGGGCAGTAAAGAGGAAAAAGGTGGATGGGGAATCGGCCTAGTTGATGATTACTGTCATTATTTTCTAATTCTGTTCTTTGATTTTTAGATTCGGGGTATCAAGCAACTGGGCAGCAAACTTGATGGGAAGGATAAAGGAGCCTACCGTTCACCTCTGCAGTCAAACGTTTTCAAAAAAGGTGAGACATTTCTTTTATTGATGCTGGTATCACCCTGGTCCAACATCCTCCCAATACGAGAATGTACGGATATTTTGTGCTGATATTTCATTCTTTAAAAGTTTTGGGATTAGGTCCTCCTAAAGATGAAATAAGGCTGTCCTAATAATAGTTTTTAGGGAAACTTCTTCATTGGCATGCTCTTTTATTTCAAAGGGAATGAATCATCTTGAATAGGCTTAGGGGTGATGCTAGAGGGGGGGGGGGGGGGGAGTTTGAAGGGGCTACTGCCTCTTTGACACGGAATGTCTAGCAATAGATTATCAAAAGAGTTCTTTTTGAAAAACAAACCACGATATTCTCATGTCTTTGCAGTACTCGGATTTTAGAATTCTCAAATTAAATGTTTCTGATTTCTTTGTTAAACTGGAGTTGTACTACTGATGACTGCTCGCTTTGTGATAAGAAAATGTTCGAAACGTGAATGGGGGTCGTCATTTAGAGTTAGTGAGTCCATTTCTCGTCCATTCATTTAATGTTGATTCATTTTTCATGTTACATATACATTCAATCACGGGCCTTAATCCCACATTCATGCATACCTTCATTCATTCTTATTTCTAGGACTCTCCGAGTTTTTGATTCAACTAATCCTTTGAAATGCTCTGTGCTTTGCTTTTCTCAAATAAAAGAAACGCTCATATTTTGCCATCTCCATACTTTTTGAATCTGAATTTTCTATATCGTGTATAGAAATTGGTTTAGAAAAGTATGAAAATTAAGAATTGCACCCTCTTTATTGATGCTAGGATCAGGTATGAACCGTTACAGGAATATCAAAACTTAGCTACTATATCTAATTCATTCAATACACTCATTATTTTTTATAAGAATAAATCTTATAAGAATAATGAGCCTCAAAATTGGTGAAATTTAAGAATATTTTAAGAATATTGCGAGGCTCAGATCCCATGGAAAAAATTTTTAGCGAGTGTTTCTTTACTTCTGAATTGGTGTGCTTTTTACCGGGAATGGTTTAAATACATACACTCACCTAAATTTTGATGCAAGTGTCGATGAGCTCTGTTTTACAGGCAATAAGGATATTGTTCTGTTATCCACCATATTTGTAATACTGTAGGTGTGCTTTTTTGGCATTTATGACAATAATAACAATTTATTGCTATATCCGTGTTTTCTGCCGTAAGAATAATTTAAGAATATTCCGAGGCTCAAAATAGCAAAAAGTTAAGAATATTGAGACTCAGAAAAAAATTAGATATTCTTATAAAAAAAAGAGTGTATAATATAATCGAAACTTTTCCACTTTTTTGGCTCATAGCTACAGGATGGATACGCTTTCAAATACAAGAAAATCTAGATATTTTATTTTTAAATCAAATTAGGAAAACGCACACATTTCAGATTGAAACTTACTCCATTGCTATAGACTTCGTTGGATGATAAGTTTCGATTTGAGAAAACAGTGCTCAGTAAATAGGTAGAAATATAGATGTACAGGCCTGTAGAGAGATGAAAGAGCAGTTTTTTTACTTCACTTTGCACTTTCTACGAGCACCATGATTGAAGCGAGAAAGAATTACTTAGAAGTAAATAGTGTCCCCAACTAGTATGAATGCTATTATCTTCACACTTAAATGAAGTCAATCATCATTATGATTATTTTTACCTTGCAAAGACATGAAAATGCTGTCTGCGGCACTTAATTACGAAAATTAGGTGAAAAAGAAATAGATAGCTGGATAGCCCGAAATTTATTAAACATATCTTAGAAACATTGGTTGATGCCTTTATTTTCGAAAAGACGCCTTTAGCAGACGCCTTTTTCGTGACTACAGTGTGACACAGTCATGACAGTGATAAAAAAGTCAAACACTTTGAATGTATATTAGGTGTAGTTGCACAATACTGGCCATTTAATTTGTTAGGAAGCTATTTCGCTATGTTCTTTTTCATCAGCACCTATTTTTCTTCAAAAGTAAGTTATGTAAGAATTGTCAGGCTCACAATTTCCATAAAAATAAAGTTTTTTGCATACACTTTTTCTCTACAAGAATACATTTTATGGGTAGAGGCTCAAAATCACCAAAGCAAAATCGAAATTCAAGAATAAGTAGCAAAAATGTCGAGGCTTTGAAGATTTTAAGTAGTTATATGAAAAAAGGAATGCAGCAATCTATAAGATCTAGGCTGCGAACACTTGTTGCAACTTAGAAAAAAGATGCCTTAAAATTATTCTAATAGTTGTTCTCATAGTAACATATAGTAACCCCATTAGTACGCAGAATCCTCAAGATGCTGCTTATTGCTCCTCTTCTAGTGATTTTCACCACCCCCAACAATTTTCCCGACCTAATGAACTATGAAAATGTGTAACTTCCTTGCTGCCATACAAAATCTTGCTCAGACGTTGATTTATGCATCCCTTGAGCAGGTGCCGTTACCGTGACTCCGCCGACACGTGCTCGGACAATGATGAAAAAGCTAACACCTTAAAAATACCTTTGATCCCCTTTATGGTTGAACTTCAATCATTTTCTCAATCATGTTCTCTACGAAGCTTTCTCTCTTCTCAGCTAAAACTTATGCATACCCTACAGTGCCTTTTTGAAGGGAACATCACTGGGGGGGCAATCTATTGTCTTTTAAAAAAAGGGACAATAGGCTATTGTTTAGAACAATGAGAAGGCAAAAGGCCTGGAGGGGCAATTGCCCCCCCAGTTAGTATGTTAAAAAAGGCCCTGATACCCTAAGAGCTCTAGCATTTTCATTAAAGCTAAAAAGAGTTACTTTGCCTGCAAAGACATGTCAATGCTGTCCTTGGGTCTCTTTCGTATCTAAGAAGTACCTTTAAGGTTTGGCTTCGTTAGACTTTTCTTTGAATTTTAGTCGAAAAGATGCCATGCGAGCAAAGGTATTTATATCCAAAATATATCGAGATAGCATTTGTATGGCAGAACAAGTTTTATGAATGATTTTATGAAATTAATTATTAAACGTGAGTTACACCCATTTTTTTATAAGCAATTGCTATATAAGCAAGTCAGTACTGACAAGACAAAAACTAAAGCAATTCTAGTACTGGATCGAGGAATGCTAAGAAATTTGAAAATTATTGTTAAGATACTATTGACAATGAAAATCGTGCTGCAGCTATAGAGAAGTAGGTTTTAGTGGATATTAGTACCCGGCACACTTTTTTATGCAAGATACCATTTACTTTTGTTGTACAACAGCTTGTGAGACAAATCTTCAAGTTTAAAAAGCTAAGCAATTGCTAAGCAATTGTGAGTACTCAAATTGATCCTGTAGCTAAGCAATATTCAGTACTGAGCTCAACCCGAAATTGCTTATAAAAAAATCGTGTACACTTATTTTTTCTTTATTACCAGAAAAATTGGAGGCCGGCTGTTCCTAGATAAATGTTATTCCTTTTTCAGGCAGAAATGTTCTTAAATTGTTGTAAATGGTATGCTGATTTGGAAGCCTGTTTTTGCTATCAGTTGTGTTACTAGTTGCAAATTTTGACTCTTAACCTGTCTGAGTTACTAATGTGCTATCAACCTGCTTTTATTGTAATGATTTCCCATTCTTAGGCTTTTTCTTAGAACAATCATATTGAGCTAAAAATGACCAGCTTTGGTTTGTTCCCAGGCTGCTCTTAGAGTTTGGCATGATTTGAAGCTCGTGTTCTTATAAAATTGTTCTTGTATAAAAAAGAGTGTGAATGAATTTAGGTTAATTAAAGTTTTTAAAGTTATTTTTCATCTGGATGAAATTATGATTGAGATTCTCACCAGTGTCTATTGTGGTCAACGTTAATCGTGGGAACTAGACCAACCTAACGGTTGTTTCTTTCATTGGCTTTAAATGTGTGAACTACATTTGCGACTCTCATCTCTGTCTTTAGATGTCTCACTCAGTATTCTAATCTCCACGCTATTTTGATAGTTTTTGGGGCTTTCATGTTTGATGTGTCGAACAGAGCTATGCTGGGGATGCCATTCTTTAAACTCAGTAAGACATAATGTAGATCTGTAACTCCAATTTGATAGTGAGATGCTGGAGGTCTGCGCATTGAAGAGTTTCGTTGTGTTTGTTTTTGTTGTTGTTGTTGCTTCGAGTGAAGGAAATGTTTCGAACACCCATCAAAATACCAGTCCAGAAAAGCAATAGGGTCTACTTATCTCGGTCTCTTATTCGTTCTCTTTTCAACTTGATTTACAGACTTACTGTGCAGAAAATCATCTGAATAGCTTTCCCAATTGGAGCGCAGAACTCATCCTCAACTGACCTTACCTAATAGTTTTCCAAAAACGGTAAAGCAACTAGCTACATTTCAAAACATTATATTCTAGGGATGCACTTTTCTTAAGTGCTGGCATGAAAATTAACACAGCTACCCGACCTTAAATATTTTTTTGAAAAACTCCGTCAAAGCAAAGAATCCTCAACCATCCAAAGTATCTCCACCTATTTAAAACATAGTAGTTCTAGAAAACAAGGTTCTTGAATCTTGAGATGCCACACATCTCGTTATCATTGTTTTTTCTGAATTATTTCACACCTTTTTTGTTATGTTTCTTCGATCTATGTAACTTGTAGTATAGACTGTTTTATTAGCCACCATGCTTTGCATAAACTAATGCATTTATAGTAAAACAACAATGAATATCTTGTCAGGTGTTTTTAGTACAGATATGCAGAGTGGGTTTACATTAACGAACGTTTACAGAATAGAAACACGCGTTAGAATACGATAGATTAATGGGGTGCAGCCTCGTTTGCATGCAACCAATGAATTTTCCTCTCCCCACTGCTCGCCATGCTTCTGACGAAATTTAAAACTCTGAACCAAAAAGTTAACAAAGCTCTGATTGAAATTACCATCATGATTCCAAACATGATTAGTTGATCGGTCCAGATAACGCTTATCACCACAGCTTATCATACAAGGCCCACTTTTTTATTGATAGGACTGTATGGAGTCGCTACCACTTCATAATTGTATATGTGTGTGGTTGTCAAATGTGCTACTTTTTCAATAAGCCACAAGTCATTAAGGAACCAGAAGCTACTGGAATGACAGCAGAAGCAGTTATGAACAAACAGGGCTCGAACTAAATAAGGTTAGCCTTTGTAATCACCCTAGGGAACCTTGGTGCAGTAGCTACCATTTCAAGGGAGAAGGCGCTTTACTGTGGAAGGATATCATCAGGACTGATACATATCATTTTGTTTCCCTTTCTAGTACTGAATATCTTCCACAGTACTGATGGTACCACTCCACATTCACAGTATTGTTGGTATTCAGTCCTCCGTAGTACTGACGGTAACTCTCCACAGTACTAGATTGCATGCCCTACAACATTGCTAACGCATGATATCCCCCACTGTACTGAGGACATTCCGCAGTAATTTCAGGGTAGTTTTTTCAGTTATGTGGAGGGTGGACGTGGAGGGAATTTAGCAGTAATGTGGAGGTTGTTCAGTAATATGAACGTGTTCTGAAATTTCAGGAACGTATTGTAAAGATTTTTTAAGAAATTTTAAAATCGTTATCATTTTTCTGTAGGTCCTATATATGTGCAACTTTCATCAGTTGGGAAACCCTCCATATCACGAACAGCTTCTTCGATAACGCTTCACTGCAAGCTACGTGGCATTCAAAGGCCATTTGCTTCATTTACGTGGGAGAAGAACGGTCGTGCACTGCTTGCGAGCTCACGACGACGCATTCGCACAAGGCTACGAAGTGAACGACTGAGAATTAAACGGGTGTCCCTTGCTGATGCTGGGAAATACCGATGCGTTGCCATTGTTTACAATAGGAAGTGGTATTCAAATGCAGTCAAAGTTTTCGTTAAAGGTAAGTTTGAACTTCTTGCTATTAATGTTGTTGCTGTTATTATCTATGTTCCTGTTGTTTTTTTTTACCTATCTTTGACAGCTACAGGCATTTTCGCGTTTCCTTACCTTCTCATAGGTGCTTCAGAATTTCATTTGTTACTGCTGCTATTTCTGGAGCTGGGCCTACCACGAATTAATTGTTTGCTATTGTTTGGAAACTAGAATATTGACAATTAGCTGCTTTGTCACATGGCTCGCCGAGTGGCTAGACCACTCAACCCTTTGTCATTCAATCTTTGAGGGTCATGGGCTCGATTCCACCTTCAGACTTTACATAAAACATTGAGAGAGATTTCGTCTGCTTTCTGTGACTCCAGGTATTCGTAGCATTTCAGGAAGTCCGCCCCCTATTTACTACCTACCTTGTAGATAGATGGATTTATATTTGAATAGTACTCGAAGGGTTGGATATGAATCATTGCGAAAAATGATCTATCACTGCAAACATTTCCCTCAATGATCTCAACATGGATATCATTCAATTCGCGATTTAATAAATTTGTAAAATCTGTACCTTAAATTTGTTGCTGTAAGTAGAGATATCTAGGCTATTTAAGCCAAAAGTACTTTTAAAAAGGCTCACTACGCTTAATTCGGGGAGATTAAGGATGTACACGCTTTTTTATAAAAATCCTAGCTTAGGGCCTAGTTCTTTAAGTTCCTTACTTTGAAACCTCTTTTGACCACTTTGTAGTTCTAAAAGCTACTTAATAGTTCCTTAATTTCAAATGCTCATTTAGTGGACAGGAATTTGTACCGACGCAAGATAATTATTAAAATTCAAGATTTTGCAATAACTTCTGATAATAAAACATGTTACAATACAAAGAAGCTTAGGCCAGGCCTATATAATGTAAAACCTAGCGAGAGTCATTAAAGAAGTTGCATGTCTACACCATTAATTATGATATTGTAATTAAAAAGTTCCTTAGTTATTGGATCTTCAGTAGTAGAAGTTCCTAAAGTTTTTCGACTTTCTCCATGTAGGTTCCTTATAAAAGGTTCTTTAAAAAAAGCGTGTACTTCAAAGCATTCCGTATACTAGGGAAAGTGGCTTAACGAAGGCATTCCGGGCCCTTAGGAATTACGGTGTGCAATGTGGGCCCCTGTATAGCCAAGTGTGCAGGGGCCACGAAGCTAAGTGAGCTATTCGGGGAAAATAGGGGTCTGTGGTATTAAGAAACACAAGGAAAAACATTTTGAGAGACCCATTAGCTCGGGGGCCCTAAGTGTCCGAAACTGCGTCACGCTTCTGTTAAGAGAGTCCTATTTTAAAAGAGGGGGAAGGGTCTCTTTTCAAACATTTTTGCTGGGGAAGGCTCCAATATGAGTAGATGCAGTTTCGAGGGACCTTTTTATTAGATGGTGCTGTTGTTAAGAAATAGTTCAGTTCTTCACAGAAGCAGAGTTAGTCCACCGGAAAACTCTTTAATGAATCAGGCATTGTCAACTGATGGGAAATGAATAAGGAACATATTGTCTGTCTGTTACATGGTGTTTGTGGCCGAAAACTTTCAGTGTGTACTTAAAGGTAGTCTTTGAGGTTAGCTCTTCTTGATAGTTCGTTAATCCTACGACCGTTAGTATAAATCAACAGGAATATTAAATCCATCTTTGTGTGCCACTCATTGATCATAAATAATCATCCACTTTTTATAGTGCTGAGCATCTCAGAGTAAAATGGCCCTGTTTCTTCCAGAATATATGGGCAATCTTAAAACCAACACGAATGGACTAATTTTGTTTCAACTATATCTTAGCCAAGCACTCATCTTCTATGTCAGGTAAAGAAAACCTGCTCCTGCTGTAGTTCTATATAGGTACTGAAAAATTCAAGTTTGAAAGGCCACATCTTGCTTGTTGGCCAGTGGCTCAATTAGAGCAGAAAGTTTACAATTTGAACGAATTCCCAATAGATGACCCTCGATTTTTCATGCCGCCTGGACGTTGAAATGGAACCTTTGTCATACCATTTCTAGCGTCTGGTTTAAAACTTGTTTCTAGTAGTTGGGCTATAGTTCCAAGGCGTTACATAGCCATTTCCACGCATGGTTGCGACAGCTTCCCGTGGCGAGGCCCGTGCTTGGACAATTCTCTGTTGTTTTTAGTCTTAATGAAAAGGAGGTGGCTTTGCCTCGGTTATGCCTGCTTCTCTGTGCGGTTGAGCTGAAGTAAAACTGACGCCAGGATTGAAATGTGACTCTGTGTCTTGAGGTTGGTCTAATAAAGTGTTCTTTTAGTAAAACAAGGCACAAAGTCTGCGCCTTACAAATGATTGATGAATGTGATATAAATAGAATTGCAGAGGGTTGGTAAAAACTGACTTTATTTATCTATTTTTTCGCTCTATCATACAGAGTGTTAGTATACCACACACATAGAATAGTTCATGATATAACGTATGTGCCTTTAGATTGATAAACTTTGAGGCGCATGCGAAGAATCCCTTAGTCAGGATTTTTGAAGCTCTGTTCATTTCCTTTTGTTGATTTTTAAACGACTCTCAGCGATCTCGAAACGATTTTTGAAACGATTTTCAGCGATTTAAAACGATTTGCAAATATAGTGCTATGCTTTGAATTGAAGTTGTTAGGGTGATCTGGAACGATTTAGGAAAGCTTTGCAACGATTTGGTTGCAATTTGAGACGATTAGTAGCGATTTTGAAACGATTTTCGAAACGATTTTCGAAACGATTTTCAGCGATTTAAAACGATTTGCAAATATAGTGCTATGCTTTGAATTGAAGTTGTTAGGGTGATCTGGAACGATTTAGGAAAGCTTTGCAACGATTTGGTTGCAATTTGAGACGATTAGTAGCGATTTTGAAACGATTTTCAGCGATTTTAAAACGATTTGTAAATATAGTGCAATTTCTTTGTATTAAATTGCTTAGGGTGATTTAGGAAGGATTTGCAATGTTTTTGGAGTACTTTGAGACGATTTTTGGCGATTTTGAAACGATCTTCAAGGAGTGACAAAACGATTTTCTGCGATTTCAAAACGATTTGGAACGATTGCGGCCCGTGACCCTCTGCGAAGGAGAATTCCAGTGGCATAACTCAAGCATAGCTTACGCATACTCGGCCACACACCTCAAATTCTGAAAACGCTCCTTCACAGCTGACACTTTTTCTTTCAAGAAATACAATACAAGACATCTAAGTGACCTACGTTGGCTGTAATAGACGACATTGACCCAATGCGAAGGAGAGTGCGAATGACATAGCTCCTGCATATTTGACCACACACCTCAAATTCTGATTACGCTCCTTCAAAGAGGCTGACACCTTTCCTACCAAGGAAGATACTACAAGATATGAAAGTGACTTACGTTGGTGGAAGCAGACGATAGTGAACCCCTGCGAAGGAGCTTCCCAGTGACCCAACTTAAGCATACTTGGCCACACACCTCAAATTCTGACAACGCTCCTTCGCAGAAGCCGATAATTTTCCTTTTAAGAAAGATAATACAAGATATCTAAGTGACCTACGTTGGCTGTAACAGACCACCGACAATCTCAAAATGTGGTGTTAGGTTATTGCAAACTGCCCTCAGATGTCAGCAGTTGTGATCCACTGTTTGAATCAAATCCACTGCAAAGCGAGCATCCAGCGTCGAGTCTACTACACGCGTGCCGGACCTCAAGCAACATGTTAACAACATAATACACGCGAAATCATCGTGCAACTCCTTGCTAAGCCGATACGCTCAACCTCCCATTCATTGGGGGGATTTACATACGTAATAACAAATCGTCGATTGGTTTATACTGGAGATCACTGGGGCTTTGTTGCTGTTTATAACTGCTACCTATACCCGGGAGCCATCAGAACACTGAATCTGAACTCGAAGTGACAAGCGTGTCGGCAACCCCTGTTCCGAAATTCAAAATGCTGGAAAAGAAGATTTTTCTTTTTCTTTTCTCCTGGTATATTTCCGTCTGTGCTGATGTTGTTATTGGCGAGCGAGCAGACAGTTTTAGTGAAGCTGGTGAAAATTCCATAAATGGTAAGAAATATGTAATTAATGTATAACTTCATCGTCGATTATCCAAATCTCATATTTTACATGTACATGGATAAGAACACGAGCCTCAAATTTTGCCAAAACTTAAGAACAAGCTAAGAACAAACCGAGGCTGGCCATCCTTGTCTCAATTTAAGAACTTTATCAAATAACCATGACACTGACAAATAATTACAAAACAAGCAGAACGAGAGCACATAGATATGTCAGATGGTCAAGAGAGTTAAAATTTGCAACAATTAACACAACTGATAGCAAAAGCAGGCTTCCAAATCAATAAAGAGTAAGAACAATTTAAGAACATTTCAGACTGAAAATAGAGAAATATTTAAGAACAGCCAGCATCAAATAAATTTTACTGGTTGTTATAAAAAAAGAGTGTAATTCTTCTTTCTAACAAGCAGTAAATAGATAGATTTGTATTTTTAAGTGTGCTAGGTCAGCGTGAATAAATGACTCGGGGGCTCAATGTCATAAATATACATACACTTTTCAGAATAAAATAAGCTCTAGGTCAGCGCTTCTACTTAGACCAGCAAACTACTTAAGACAGAAAGTTTTGTCGATGTAAAAGAAAAAATCTAATATATAGGTTTTAAAGTAAAGTTTAATTTTAATGTAACTTTAGGAAGCTAGAGGGATTTACTCTAAAAATCTTAAATGATTCTACCATGAGATATATAAAGATCTCTGAAAATCTCAGAAATCTTAGAAAATTTAAAAAAAATTCGTTCTTTTCTCTCAGAAACTTAATGGTGTATTATCTCAAAGAAAAAATCATACCTTACAGTCAAGTAGCTTTGAGAATTGCTTGCTAAGAAATCGTATCCTTATAATTCGATAGGCTTAGATATTTAAGTAAGGAGTCGTTCATTTTTAAGAATATGAGCTTTAGAGTCTGGTGCCTACAATGTATAGCCTTGAGATTGAGAGTACCCAGCCTTCTTGGAGTATTATAGAGAGATGATAAATTTTCCCCTTGCCAGATGACATATATGGTACATATGCCATTCATCAATTTAGGCTAAGTTGAATGCTTATTGGCTAACGAACGGAGATAAATTGAAAATGTTCCAAAATCTAATGCATTGTTTTCAATAAGCAACATGTCAGTATGTAGCAAGCCCTAGACTTGGGGTATTTTTCTGTGAAAAACAGGAAGGAAATGATATTCCAATTGCTCTTCTTCTGCAGTTTCTGTAATAATGAACTGCTGTAAATAAACTTCTGTAGTTTCCCTTTGTTGGGAAATGTAAACGAACAGGTTGGGGCTAGATGTGTTTTCCCTGCCAGATTCTTCAGTGGGACGTAGCTACATTGGATAAAGCTTACCGATAGCCATGTTTCCAGACCGTAAAGATAAATTCGTATAACCCTTGCTTGAAATATTTATTCCAATATTGTGCTGTATAGTATTGCATTGTATGGTATTATATTGTATTGTATTGTGTGTATTTGCTAATTTTCAATTGCTGCATCAGCTAAGATCAGATATCACTTATAGTCAACCCTTTGCTCCCAGATTCTCCAATACAAACGCTTTTAAAACACCTTTTTCAATCCAAAACAAAATTCCCTTCAAAAGGCTAAAAATTCTCAAATGGAGATTAAGGCGAGCAGAGTTATCCCCGATGTTTCTCCAAAATTCCCGAAAGGGGAGGTTTAACATCAGGGTTTTTTATTTCTCTAAGAATTACAATTTACAAATTACAAAATACTTAACCTACACAGAGCGCAAAAGTAAAGTATTTTTCTTCAAAACAATCTTCAGTGAAGTTATTGTCTTTTTGGGAATGCCCTTCAAGCCTCCAATCACTGACCGCCTGGCTGATAAATAGGCCTCTAGGGGTGCAAGCCTATCCTCAGATTCTGTACAAAGATGTAAGAAACTTCAAGAACTGCGAACACTGATATCCCTGTGCTCCAAGAAATCTAAACGTCTTATTATATCGAGTTGTGGTGACTATGGGCAAGAGAATTGATACAAGTGTTGATTGAAAACATTTTTAAAAGCTTTAGCAATGGGAATATATGGATCATGAGACACATTGATATTCCCTAGATGTCCAACCTTGACTCATAATGCATGTTTACACTTAAACCACACTGATCTTCGTTGTTTAAAGCACAGGCCTACTTCAGGCGAGGGTTCATTCAGTCCAACTACGATGATTTAGGCTCTATCAAACCCTCTTCCGCAGGGGCTTCCTAGACTGGAGGAGAAAGGCACAGGGTACCAAAGGCGTGGGATTTAGCAGACGAATAGAGAGAAACTTTCTCCCCTCTCCTCTCAAAGACAGAACCATGCACCCTGACATACAAAACAAGCATTTGCAGAGGAGAGGGGCTCCATCGTGCACTAGCCACGATCATGATGATAGCTAGACATATGTCGGAACAATTCCCGCAATGCTGTAAGAACGTCATTCGGAGTAAAATTTGGTCAGCGTTTTTTATCCGTTTTGCGTCAACAAATTAAAAGCAAGAAGCTTTCTTACTTGTTATGAGGTGGTGAAGCCAAGGGAACTACCACCATTGGGGCGTTGGAAAATGTTTAGTCTCAGGAATTCTTGGTGTTTTATGATGACGAACTTTCTTGACATCATTGAAGTTCGGTCTAACAAGAAGGTGATTGTTGTTGTTTTTTGTTAGCACCAGATGTTTGTTTGGAAAATACGCTTTCTGTTTACTAAGGTGTACGGGTTTGTGTTCTTATTCTCTACACCTCCTCTGCATCCCCCTATGACTTCTTCCTTCGCATTTCAATGCTTCCTCGAAGCACGGATTTAACAAAAATAGGCTTTTCAGACAGTCTACCCTGTAGTAAGAAGCAACAAATATATAAAATCCAACATTAAAGCTGTAAACAAAAAAAGTTGTTACTCTGGTTGTTCACATTAAAACCAAGAATGTCTGCGCGTGCCAACACGCTCTGTTATCTACAACGAAACATGCGGGGTAGCTGTTTGCTAATAGCTGGAACTGGGGTTAGGCTTGACAAGGAATCTACGAATCAATGGACTTTTTCTAAATTCAACATTCGTGGACATTATCAAGGATTTGTAAATACCGCATGCACAGAAAATTTACTTCTGTGACGTCTTCAACAGCGATTGGTCGATTGCATCGGCTGTGTTGCGTTACACTCCCCCATGGAGCCAGACTGAGAGACATTGACAGTCAGCCGAGAAGGGTTAGATTTTTTGGTCCCCGATCGTGAATAGGCCTATTTAACAGATTCGCCGGAATAACTACTGGAAAGGCCTCGTTTTCGGTCAGGTCAAAGGAAATACCTCCAGCTTTTGTTTTTGTGTTACAATGCCAATGTTGCCGTGTGAAGGAGGCCTACTATCTTGGTATCCCTCATTTTAGGCCCGTTGAGAAAGCGTTTCTCTCGCAAATGTGTGAATTAGCTCCTGAGATACTCGCGTGACTTGACCGAAGATTTAAGATCCGCCTTCAACATTTTTCCACGCCTTAATGAGACTCTAAACTATTTCTTCCATTTAAGAACTTAATTTTCCGTAGGTCATGTGAAAGAATTTTCAGCCTCATTCATTTCGAAAGTTATTTCAGTCTTAGCCTTCTTTAAACCATTTAAAATATTTATGTTTTCCTTGCACGCTGTCGACAATGAACGTTCCTATAACATTTTGGTGTAGAGACTTATGCAAGAGTTTTCATCTCAGGTGAACAAAATAGAACTTCCTTTGGAAATTTAGCATTTCATTTTTAGTCAGTTCACGTCAGCATAACCAAGAACCCTTAGAAAAAAAAAAAGGTTGAGGAAAGTCTACTACAAGGTTGCAGCAGGGGTGGTGCTCAGGGTTAGACTGTGGGACATGCATCCTCCCTCTTTTTAAAGTTACATAGTTAACCTCAAGTGGAATCTCCGAAACCCCATGCCTGCCTGTTTTCGTCCATCCCATTTTTTGGGGGGTCTGGCATCGCCTTCGGGTGTCGAATCTGTCGAATCATAAGTGTGCACTTGACTTTAAAATTGGGCTAGTGACGAACCTCATATATTATAAAGCAGTCACAACTTAGATCCCTTTGTGTTTCTTAATAACATGATTTATCATACCAACTGCGATGATCCAGTTTTGCACGGAGTTCTCCTCCCCCTTTTAAGAAAGATCTTTGAATATGGCAACGTAACCGCCTCCTAATGAATTCAGGGAATTAAGGTCACCCCGCCTCAGATAAGCCAGTTAAATTCCATGCCCTCGACCCTCAATGCTGTTAATACGGAATATTTTATAGCATGCCTAGTTTAATTCCATGACAGGCTGCTGCAGACCCATTCTTTTTGGAGATTATAATGTTTAAATACAAGAACCTAATCCTTGAGCGTTCTTATGTCAATTTGTCCATACGCTTATGTGTTGATCCGTTTAGAATTAGGGAACGCCTACAATTTGTGACGTCCAGGCCTCTGTTGTAGCAGTTTAAAGTAACTCGATTACTTCGTTGGCATGTCCCTCCTATATCTTATAAATTCTTAATGCCTTCTATTTCAAGATTTATCTCAGTTATTAATCAACTGGGCGCTAGTCAATGTTTTCCAAAACCAATTTTCCAGTGAACAACTTGTCATCAATCGGGCAAGCCGTTTATTGGTTTATCCGTTTAGAATAAAGAAACGCCCACAGTTTGTGGGGGGGGGGAAACTTTATGCATCTCCTAGAGTCTTTTCTTTTAAATAATTCCTTAAATGTGTTTTGTACTTACTTAAAGACTGAGAACAAGAATTGCTAAAGGCGTGAGTCTTGCTGTGTTTCCTGGATTCTGTTTTCTGCTTACTCCCTACCAGGCCGGTTGGAATTATTGATATATAAGAGTTTCATGGGGAAAATAAAGACATGGAAGTCTAGAAATGGGGAAATGGAAGAATTGTATTTTATCTCCTGTTTTACTTTTTCAGAAAGTGTCACTTTTTTTACAAAAACTCTGGGTCTCAGTATCCCCTGCTTCTGAAAATTTTAGATAACCAAGAAAGTTATCTGGATTTGTGTTAATGACAGCGTTTAAAAAAATGTTGGAAATAAGAATTGTCAGCAAACTATGATTAGCTAATAGCTTTAGCTTATACATGTGCTTCTCTTTGGACTTCGTGGTGTAGTGATGCAGTAGATTGTAGGGAAGAATCACCTATTTCATTTTCATGCGGTCATCATGCAAACCCTGGAAAGTGGGGATAAAATCATTTCACTTTGAGAAATTTGCAAAAACGTCAGCTTTTATTCTCATCAAATATTTCTTCGTCTAGTTTCTAATTAGGCCTAAACAGCATGTTGGCCTATACTACATGATAACACTTGTGAATACTCTTTGAATGATAAAGACGCATAGGTACAAACATTTTTGCCGCTGAAATATTCTGTCCATGACTCAATAATAGTTTGTTGTGATCTCTTGCAGGAAACCCAAGTCGTGGCAACGGCTTCCAACAGAGGTCAGGCAGTCACACTCAAGAAAAATGTGAACCATATCGAGGCTCGGTGTGCGTCGATAACTTGAACTCAAAAAACCAGATTTTCATGCAATCGACGGAAAACCAGGCTGACGTTGAAAGACTATTACGTGCTAACATGCGGCATGTTGCGAAACTCATTTCCCCAGAATGCTACCCCGCAGTGCTTCGAGTTGTTTGTATCAGTCTCTTTCCGCCATGCAGGTATAACTTTATAGATTTTAGGTTGTCTTTTATAATACAGGAAAGTTTCATTGCAACAAAGGAGTATTTTGAATCGCCTAAAGACTTTGTTCGGTTATTTTTGACCATATGCCGTTCAATAATGTACCTGTAAGACTTTGCTTCGTTATGTCTAATAGCTACTATTCAAGTTCAAGAGGAGGACTCAAATAAACGCCATTTGACATCGTGTTCTCAAATCCAATCTACAAGGGGGTCTGGGACCAATACATAATTATCATATGTTATGCTAAATACTACAGCGTAGAAGATTAGGAATGTGAAATTAATTTCACTTTATCAACAGTCAACCCTCCAAGATAAAGATTTCTTTTCACACACTCCAGTCAAGTGCCTCGCTTTCGTATAGCATCTCATGACGTCATTAGATTTTCCTTTATTTGGAGTGATTGGCATTTAATAATTTCTCCTAACTATCATGGGTCATTTTTTTCTATAAGAAACCATTTATAAGAAACTTTAGGGCCTGATTTTCAAAACTTAAGAAACTTTGCTTGGAGATTTTGTGTGAACCAAAGGAGTTGACAAACTTTTTTTGTTGTCTTTGAAAAAACATTTAAAAACGATCAATGCCCTTCATTTGCACAAGATCGTAACGTATCTTATCCCATCTGGTACTTTTTCTGGGAATAATTGACAAAGGGTGAGATTTTATAAGCTTGAAGCTCAAACTCTTCATATCAACATGAAGGCAAGGAAAATGAATCTTGTGGTTAAGAAATTTGCTAACAAACATTTCGTACGATAATTGGGGTGAAACCTAAGACCCTAAGAAAATCTGGTACCAATATTTAGCATGCTTATAAAAAATGAGTGTATTGTAGGTTAGGCTGGGTCTATATGACGTCACCATTTGAACGAGGCTAAGTCAATTCAAGAATCTGAAATCGAGATAATTTGTGAGAATGAAAATGACCCGAGTAGGACTCGAACCTAGAGGTCGTGGGATCTAGAGGTCGTGGGTTCGAGTCCTACTCGGGTCATTTTCATTATCACAAATTATCTCGATTGAATCTGAAATGTCGTTTTTGTAGGTATATCAATGGAACAGCAACGCCGATGCGTATATGCAAGGAAAGTTGTGTGCAGATACGCAAGAGCTATTGCGCCAAGGGGTTTATATTGTTACGTCACATGATGAGAGCACAGACGGCCATGGATGGGAGTTGTGGCAATCTACCTGAAATCGACTCGAATGAGATTTGTGCAAGAGTATCCCCTCCAGGTAAGATTTCATTGAATTGAATTGGTCTCAATCATTCAGGAATTCACCCAGTTGGTTTGAGACTGCTGTCAACTATCTCTCAAGGGGTCTCTTTCAGGACTTTGTTAAAGTTTCCATCCAAAGCTGGTTTTCCACTAGACGACAAAAGTCCCTAAATAATTTACATGTGCATTCGCATTTAGAATTTATTTTCCACAAACAGAGTTGGCAGCGAAAATTTTCTGTCGGAGTAGAATTAAATCCTACTTTTTTCCACGTCGTTTTTTCGCGCGACAAAACTAGCCAATGGGAATGGATTATTTTTTAAAATGGCGGCCGAGCCAATTGGCAACGTTTTGCATGGAATGACACCGGCAGACTT
This sequence comes from Pelagia noctiluca, assembly GCA_963924455.1. Taxonomy (NCBI): domain Eukaryota; kingdom Metazoa; phylum Cnidaria; class Scyphozoa; order Semaeostomeae; family Pelagiidae; genus Pelagia; species Pelagia noctiluca. The sequence continues at coordinate 2,681,820 of OZ004332.1, read as the reverse complement.
TAAATGTGTTAAGGGCCTCAACAATTACATCAAAGAGCATTATCAGAAGAGGTCCTGGATTCAGGAAGTGGTGCTGGAGAAGGACCTGATCATTTTCTTTGCCCTAGCCCTGCGGCAGGAAATGATATTGTTTTTTAAGCAGCCATTTTGCACTTTCATCTTAAGTAAACTTCGCTACTGCAGATTTTCAAATGGAAATTGAAATCAATTTTGCGCAACATTTTCGCCTAGTGGAAAACCAGCTTAACGGTCTTTTTACATGCAGGCAGGCAAGCCTGGTTAGGCGAGCTGGCTGGGTTAGGCAAGATCTGCGAAAACAATTACGTCAATTGTAAATTAAACTTGTGTTTATATGATCAATTACCCATCCCGGGCAGGCACTCATTAAAACAACTGTCCATCTTAACGAAGTGACCGCTCAATAGATGTGTACGATTTGGGAGAGTTAACGATATTGGAAAGATACTGCCATACTGCTTTATGGCATATGGTAGTTATCATAATGCTGTTTCGACTAACTGTTTTCTTTTTTTAGCTGAACAAGCGAGTAGAGTGAGTGATCTCGCTTCTTCTCAGCTATCTCGGGTTTAGAGATTTCAAAAGGCTTAATTTTTCAGTTAAGTGAAAGAGAAGGATGAAAGTTCCTGTCAAATCGAGTGAACTAGCAAAAAGTTTACAAGCGAGAAGCGATATATCAATAATATTTGTTATCACTTGGTACCCCAATCATTAACTCCTTCCTCCCAACTGAGCATTAAGATGTTTTTTAAAGTCAAGATCAAACGGAATAAGGTCTGCTGTTTTAACTGATTAGGATGAGATTGATTTTATAACTAGATGTTATCGCAGAATATTGGAAGGTGTACAAAATTATGGCATAGCCCTTTGCACATCATTTCAGCTGCGACTGGAGATAAATGACCCTAAACAAATCTAACTTCTTCAAGAATGAAATTACTTTCAATCTTTTTCACAGGAAACAATTACAAGAATATGCTGTGTAAAAGGCGTTTTCAGCTTCAATGTAAGTACAACTTGTATGTTCAAATGTAGTACGTACTTATATCTACTCCATAAATTAATCGTGATAGGAGTTTCCACTCCTGGTTCAAATATGATTTCCTTGTAATATCCTATCATTTCCACTCTACATTGCAAATCAAGCATTAGCATATGACTGTATTTGTTTGATAGCAGCAAGATGTATGAAGTATGCATTCTCTTCTCATGGAAAGATCACTTTCGCCTACAATATAGAACTTAAGCTTGCTGTATTACACTTGTATTGGAAGATATGCAGTGTTTTTGTTAAGTTCAGTAGTAACTGCTCTGTGAATTGAGTAATAGTGGCATGGGTTGCTAGCCTCTATCAGCGAGAGGGTTCCGGTTCACAACATTCACCTAGGCCTGCCCAACCTGCCTGAGCAAGCGCAACCCATACCCGTAGTTTCTGTGCATTTGGTGTAGGGAGACTTCTAAATGGAGTCAAAATTTGATTTTAGCCCTTCAACCAAGCTCCCGGGAAAACGTCATTGAAGCAATCCCGAACACAAACGCCATTTGTGAAAACGTGCACTGGAGACCTCTCGACCAAGATGCCAAAAACCTATTGAGGAAAGTATTTCACAACATCACCACCATTCCAAACGGACGGTTTGCTAAATCATCTGGAAACCTGCACTGCTTTCATGTTCCGCTGAAACTGTCTTCTTTATTGACGAGTAAAACTCGCTACTCAAAAATCATTGGTCTACCGAATCTCAACAAAAAATCGCTCAATAGCAATGTCCAAGGATTCTCGGCCAAGATCGAAGGCAACGTGTTGAAGCAGTTAATTGTACCGATAGGGCACACACGGAAATTCTACTTAGATAGCAAGCTAATGATTCCGAACGTCACAGTTTACTACTTCTCCGAAGCGTCAGTCACGAAAATCTTCGCTGAGGGTACCTTCGACTTATGTGGGACTGAATTCAAGATCAAGATCGAGCAGACGAAACCGGATGTCACATTACTAACTGGTCGAAGTCCACATCCGGTTGACCTGAGCACTGTGGAACTTGCATTCGGAATGCGTCAACCAACAAGTGACATCATTTCCGTTATGAAGCATTTTCAAATTTTGAAATTGAGGCTGACCAATCCGAAGCTTAATATTGTATGGGATGATTCCCAGGACAGGACGATGCGATTCTCTGGCAAGTCTTATTACAATGGTTGGGGAAGTGTAGAGGTGGATGTAGAATTCCTGCTGGGGAATGACCGTTCATTTTGGGCCGCAGCTGTCACTACTCATAGAAGGAGCTTCAAAGAGATCTTTGGCATTCTTACCGGATTGCAACATGTTCGACTGGCCAAGCTCCTTGACATGTCACTGGATGTGACAAAGGTAGGTGCCAAAATTTCAATAGTTGATTCAGATCCTTCTTCATTGCTGCTTTCGTGTCCTTTTTTCATGCAAGGGGTAAATCACTAACAGTTCTTCTTACAATTGACTTGAAATACTACAAATTCTTAGATCAATCACGGAGGGTTGAAATTTGGTCTGAAAAATCCGAACAAATCTGAAAATTGTACCTACATGTGCTCATTTTCTGCATGCATACGCAAGTACAAAATTTCCACTAATTTCCATTAATAAAGAAGACAAAGAACTGTTTTTTCTTTCGTTCAACCATGACCATATATGTTAAGACCATTCATTGTTGTTGTTGTCATTGTTTAACATATTTTACATCGATATTCATATAGCTTACAATTTACAAAATTATAAGAGTAAACTAATCTAAATCGATACAATAGTGCACTCTCAATGCAGGAAAACTTGCAGAAAAAGGTGAAATTACAGGCTCCCCAATCTCCTCAAGACTATCTCAAGACTAAATCCTACTTTTATGCAAGATGTTTTTAGGTTGAAAGACACAACCAGACCAACAAGAAATCCAGAGGAGCTTAACTCATCACAGACTTAATCGAGTAACTTTTAGTTCGGATAACCTCTTATCACTAGCTAGGCCCACAAATTTGGAACGCTTTACCAAAAAACCTAAAATTAATAGAAAATATACAAACTTTCAAGAGGGTCATTAAAGAATTGAGAGGACAAGAGTGCAACTGCAACATATGCAAAAATTGAAAAGCTTCTGACTGTATCATATATTTTGATAAAGTAATTAACTAAATCAAAAATGACTCAATGTATCCAAGTAGTTTAAGTATTGATTTAGTTTAGATTAGTTTCTTTAGAAGCTAGACATGATACATGGGAATTGAAATAAGATGAAAAAAAACAAAGAAAGAGTTGAAAGGATAACATGGTAACTATTATATGAAAACGGCCTCAATTTATCTATTTCAGGTGGGTTTCATACTAGCCACAAAAGACGTCAGAGTGCCGAAACATAGCGCCTTGAAATTCCAGTACGAACCAGCAGCAAGCATGTCGACAGGCACAATATCCAACGGATTCTTACTGGAGGCGCATGCTAATGTCAAAGACAGCTGCAAGAGGAATGACAACAGATCCTTCATATGTCGAATCGTGCAGTTGGCCGCTGGTATTAAAGCCACGAGTAAAATACGAATTCAAAGTGATATGAAGGGATTCAGACTGGTTTTGAGATTTTACCCTGATGGTCAAGTGCCACAATATTCCGGTGAATTCTTATCGAAGGTATGGTGTCAAGCATTCTTTTTACATCTTTTCACTTTGCTGTATTATTCCAATATGACCATAATTTGAGTGTGCTACACTTATCTATCCTCCCCTATCTTTATAATCATAAACCTACCCATACTGCACAATCAATATACCTAGCAACAGAAATGGAACCCAACCAAGGCCCCTTATTACAGGGCAAAATGGAGCCTTTAATATGCCTGTGAATTTGGGCTATATGAGCCTACTCGGGATTGGATATTATACTCTAAATTTGCCTGCAATAAACTAAGGATTTACCTATTTTATGTAAAATACCCAGTGAAGGGTTACCGAGGCTTGTCGGGGCCTGGCCCTTTCTAGTTTGCACTATCATCATCGTCATCATCATCATTTTTTATAGTAGGCTTACTAAAAAAAGTAAATTAAAAAATTCAGTATAGCAAAATTACGGCAAATCGGGGCCTACTCCTACTCCAATACTATTACAATTGTAAAAATATTCTGCTAACATTAAATATATGCACATATCAAAACAGACAAATACATAGAAATCTATTTTCTATAGGTAACCGACTCGTAGGGTATATGTCTTGCAGAGCTACCAGTTGCACTTGTCCCTTTCACAATATTCAATATGTTCTGAAAACTTGATTTTTTCTCCATAGATCCGCAGTACTTGGAATAAGATCGACCCATTCAACAGAATCCCTGATAGCAACGTGGAGATCACAGAAAACACTGAAACGAGCTGGCTGCAGGAGCCTCGTTATGATGGCACTATTTGGCTGCGAGAGCTTGAAATCTACGTGAAATTCGAAGACACGGAGGAGATGTTCGAGAGAAATATTGTGTACATAACAGGAGATGTCGTTATTCTCAACAAACGTTATAACTATAAAATAAAAAATATCGGCCTAAGTTACTGTCTGCGTCTCTTAGACAGCATAACCGAGACGCTGAAACACTGCAAAAGTGAAGATCCATAAATACGCCCTTAAATATATGTTACCACGCAACAGAGAAGAACGTGAAATATCCTGTGGCATATTCCCGGCTCGAGGCTGTTTCACCCTGTGTACGAGGTTTGATTGTTTTGTTGGAGCTGCTGTGCATAGGGGATGGTGGACACCATCTGGAGATGTGACCGAGATTACTGTGGATTGCATCGAGATCAAAGCCAATATTCCCAACCTCAAGCTGCCACCTCCTGCACTCTATGATGAGAACGAGTTTATTTACTAATTATACATATTATTATAATGTATACGTTTTGTTGTTGTAGCTTGTGTTGGAAGGGTATATTAAGAGGGTTTATGAAGCCCTGCAGATACACACTCAACTTTTCATCCTGTTTTGCTCGACTTTTTCACAGTTTGGAGTTGGAAGTCAATAGTGACGTTTGAAATAAACTCGGTAAACCTCTACATTGATGGTTATGATGAGCAATTTAATGACAAACATTTGTTTATAGAGGTTGTTGTTGAGCTGCAGTTCAATAGGGACAAACTGAAGACGTTGCAGTAGATTAAGAGGACTATTTAAGTCCCTTGTTCGAAAATGCCCCCCCCCCCCCTCAACTGAATTATAGAGGAAATAGTCGGTTGGAGTGATCAAATGTTAGGCTTTCCTATGCAGACACTTTTCGTTGGGCTTACACTTTGAGTGAGAAACGAAGGGGGCAATAAATCTACAATTTTCATGAGTCTGAAGGCCTGTTGATATGGGCAAAAGTACCTTACCTGCCCGACCTTGGGCTGGCAAGTGATTTTTCATCCTCATACAGAAAATGATTGATGTTTCAGCCTATGAAAAGTCCATATGAAAAGTAAAACTTCACTCCGCACTGCGGATATGATGAAATTTCACATCTAAGGATGTGAAGTAAAGCTTTTCCAAATAAACACAAAACTATAGGTGAGGTGCAGCAACTCGACCTTTTTAAAATGGAAAATCTATGATGCATTCGCTTGTCACCGTTTCCTGGGTCTTGCAGGTGAGGTATTCTCGCTTATATAAACAGACCCTTAGTATGATAAGAGGTGTTTAATTATCAAGTGGATTGTTACTTGTGTTAGCCATATATTGTTTTATATTGTTTTATATTTTGATTGTATATCTTTAATTTCATTCAGAATAACGTTATTTAATATTACTTCAACAAACTAAAGTGTATAATTTTATGTTGCCTGGCTTTGAAACATTTTTGTGAACGAAAACTTGATAAATCTGGGAGCTCACAAACCCCTGCGCTTGTTGCCATCGACATAAATGGATGACAATATTTTGAGCAACTGTTTTCCATAATGCAAAATCTGCTGAAAATGCTAAAAGAATGCAAACTCCCAAATTTTCTCAAAATACTGAAAATCAGAAACTCCTAAATCTGCAGGAAATACTAAAAAACTAAACTTGCAGGTTTTCATCTTAATAATTTATTCTGTCACAATGCCTCCTACAAATATGCCATTTTATATATTATCTGATATTGTTTAAAAGAAGAGTGCAAGATTAGCCTAATTTCGTATAATTGGAAACAGTGTTACATATCTAACTGATCATCTCTTTCTCTCAACATCTCAATAAATAGAGACTCGAGATCTCCAAACGAGGTTTCTCTATCTCCAGACACAAAAACCTCACAAGCCTCATTATGGTTTTCAAGCCCCTTCATCGCGTGACAGAATTCAGCCAATCGAAAGTTAGGTGGTATGTACTGCGAAAGTCGTTGTGCATGATCAGAAATGCGCTTCTTCTGAATGAGCGTCGTGAAAATGGCGTAGAAGATTTTGTAGTGGATGGTGCAATTGTCTGATTGAGATTCTAGCAGAGTAATAGCTTCATTGTAAGCTTCGTTTTCGAGGTATATGTTCGCCGCGCGGAGGATATCTTCAGCTTCACCTGATAAATGAAGGTTGGCAAGAGTTTTCAGTTGTTCTTTTTTCAATGCTCCGTTGTGTGAGTGGACCTCCAGTGTGTTTATTGCTCGACGTATGATGTCAGACTACAATTAATCGAAATAGAAATCATTTGATGCATAATGTCACAATGAAAAAACCTAAAAAGCCTAATGTTATTGATACCCATCAGGCGCGGCAGCCAATACTCGTAAGGAGCAGGGATTCCAAAAGAAATGTTAAGGTGGGGCAGTTGGTTCACACCCTTGAATATTGGTCTTCTAATCATGATGTTGGAGTATTTTTGAAGCACTCTACACATTAAATTGGCAAAATGTCCCGATTGTCTAGGGATGGACTCTGTGCTGTTAGTCCCGTCATTTTCTTGACTTAGCAGTGACCCAGTAGTATGGTGCACACAAATACCTCAGAAGGCTCAATACCTGGCTGAGTTATTGCAAAGTATGTAAGAAATTCTGACGTAACACTCTGTTAAATGTCAAAATTAATTCTGACGTTCTTCTCCGTTGAGGGTTGGAGGAGGAGCATTATAGACAGGGTAGTTCCTGTAACTTAACTGTAACCAAAATTAGCTTCATGAGATATCGATCAATTAATTTTAACCAAAAGTAGCAATCTAAGAACCTATCTAGCCTTTGGTTTTATAGTTGACTTGTGTGGAATTCCGAATTCGCAGTCGATGAACAATTATTATGGACAGAAAAAGTTATTATAGTAGTGCTATCATGAAATACATTTCTTAATACCTTTGTTGCCGAAGAGGATAGGGCAGGTGACCTTAAGAAGCCTTGTACCTCAAGAGTTTTTGCGACATCTGAGACTCTTCTCAGCAATTCTAGAATAGACTCTGGGTACGTCTCCCATAATCCATTGCAGACCAACTCAAAAGTTCCCGTATCTGATCTGGAAAGATATAAGCAAATCTCATAGATGGCATATAACTAAAAACAGGTAAATCGCTGACAGCTACTAAACAGTCAGTAGTGTTGACTTCTGAATGGTTGATAGGCAAATACGCTTACTATCTTCCTAAGGTATTGGTTTTTGTGCTAAGAACAAAGGGCCCACTGAATAGGGAGACCAATCGAGCAGTGCGACCCTGGTCCTTCCTCTCGATGTGACCACACCTCGTGATTCCTGATCGTGACGACGTGATCCCCATGAATCTTGCCTTTTTGCCTAGAATTACAGAGAGCTGGCCAATTCTCTCCTCACACTTTGTGACAGGTCAAAAGGTCGTTTCGAACCCACACCCTTTGACCAAGAGTCAAGATCTAACTACTCAGCCATACCCGTCCCAAGTGGAAATGGCTAGTTGATTTGGGGTGATTGGGCTTTTGGTGGTAAGTTTTCTTCAACAAAATATCCAATGCATGCGTATCCAGGACATTCCATGACTGTGCACTGGGACTAGACCGGGATAAAGAACCGGGACAGTTCATAGAACTTGAATTTTTACCTTTGATTAAAAATTCTTTCAAACACTTTCAAAATGGTTTATCCATCTTTGAGAACCCTTCAGCGATTTCTTAAATAATTGGAAAGTCATATGGAAATCTTAGCGAACTCGTTTAGAAATAATTTGGATTCGCAACGATTACTTGTGGCACCGCGTTGCACCATAAATACGTGAAAAGTGAAAGGTATCAATCTCTTACCTCAAAATGGCTTTTGACAGATGAACTTGCAAACTTTCTGAATTATTCGTAGTTCGGGTGGGCTCTGTCTCCTTGATGCCAAAAATATCAAGAATTCCACTGATAAACTCCGACTGCTTAGTTTCTGAGGCCCACTGCAATATTTCATATAGATCCTGTTTGGCCATAGTCTCATTTCGAAGAAGAGATTCAAATGTTCCGTGCCATGTTTTAGACGTTGCAGGGGAATCATTTTCCACTTGAGAGTCTACATTCAAAATGGAGTTTTTCTCTTCGGCGATTGTGCAGTATTGCTTCATTAGTGATAGCAATTCCGGCTCTATATCATCAATAGCCTCGTTTTCATGCTGTATCACGTGATCTTTCATGATGCGATCCAAAAACTGTCTGTATTTCGGATTCTCGTAAAACAACGCTAACAACAGACAAGGATTTCCAAAGATTCCGTAAATTCTCCTTAATTCTTCTTCATTTGAAATTTGCAGCCATTTCCCATTGATATCCAATTTAGGGCTGGTCAAAAGCCAGTGGGAGATTTCAGAAGAGTAATTTCTAGAATTCCAGTCACGCAGATACTCGGAAACCAGAAGCAGCGAATCGGGATTTGCATGGCTTTCTTGGTATTTGTCAGACCCATCATCACTGTGGACCATGCCTTTTCTCTTGTCATCATCTTCCTGGTCAACAACAATATATGTCTCCATATTCCCAGTCTGCTTTTTATCCTTATCAATATTCAACGTCATCTGTAATGTGTATTCTTTGGAAACACGCCGCTCTCTCGGTAGAGCAGGCTTTTCGACCCGCGCATCAAATTTTAACATATTTGTCGCCTGCTTTAATACTGAATCTGACCTTAGCATGCGCACAGCCGATGCACTCCAGACTCCGACACGAGGGATAGCACCTTGGCTAGTCCATATCCGTGGACGTTCGTGCTTCAGCGAATCTGTCGACCACACAACCATGCCTTTATAAATCTCAAAGACAATAAACTCATCATCATCCAGCAGCAACCCAAGAAACTTCTGGAAAACACAAATTCTGTACGTTTTTCGTTGATTCAGCTCTACCAGATGACTGCCGTCCAGCATGCATATCTTCCTGAAAATAGGCCGCCCTTCCTCGTCTGTTTTCACCCCATACAACGCGTACGTGGATTCTAGGATATACAGCTCTTGTGTGACTGAATGCGCACAGTAGGCCACTGCAGCGGGGTCGGTAGGTGAGTTGTTGATCCACAATGAAATCGAGTCTGTTACTAGACTTTGGAAATCTGTCGATGCTGATAGCGGAAGAATCCCACTACTATGAGGCTTCCAAACATGCAGCTAAAAGAAAATTCAAAAATCTAACACTCAGCCAACGGAATCTGCTCCCCTTACCACTGACATCTGCTCCCCTATGGCGGTGGTTTATCCTAGTGGTTAAGGTGCTGGATTTCTAATCCTTGAAGGGTAACTTTCGCTGGTTCGGACGGTTGGAATCATGAACTACAAGCCATCAGCCAACTCACCTGTCCATCCTTCCAAGGTTGGTAAATGAGTACTCAGGATATTTGTTCTAGAATATCAATTCTGGGAGCACAAGCTGCAGGTCGATATCAGCTAGAAAGCTGCCATACCCAGAACCTGTATTAACAAACAAATTTTCTTTCTTGCTTGCCTTTAAAGCAAAGGAATTCCAGAGATTTTCAAGGGATTTTCATTAGAACAATAGGAGTTTCAGGAGAAGTGAATAATACTTTTGGAAGTGATTTGCCCACGACACTCTGATTACATTTCCCCATACATGTAGAAGGTATCTTTTTCCTACTCATAAAGTATTTACCCATGCTAAGCTTGACACATCAATATTCGATCAAGTTCAGAACAAAGAGGGAGTAAGGCTAAGCCAACAGCATACCTGTATTCTTCCACAAGCAGCCGACCAGAACATGGTCAACCCAATAGGACTATTTGCAGTCGGCCGAAGCAGCACACTACTGGATCCAGCCAGGAATATCTGCACAGGAGGGCAGTTTTGCAAAATATCTGCACCTTTACCGAAGATATCCTTTTGGTTAACATTCAATTCGCACTTGCAAACACAGCACTGCGTGGTCGTCCGCCTTTCACACCAAAACATAACTTTTGACTTTGCGTCCAGGCACACTGATATGATCTGGGCATTTTTTCCTGCAGATAGGTTGAATTTGCTGATGAATGACCACTCGTAGGCCGATCTTGTGAATTTCCAAACATGGACTTCAGTGGTTTTCATCACAGCAAATAAGAACAAGGGGTTGATGCCGATTGAAAATACTTCAAAGACTGACAGCTTCTGCCCTGAAAGATATGAAACATTCTGTTGTTATCGCCATCACTTTCAACATGATTCACAGTTCATAGCTCAAACCCAACCATCGACTATTATTTATCATCAGAATAGAAACATAGCTGATTTGCACATCGCACCTTTTGCAGGTCCTTTGCTTCTGAAAGGCACTAGAGCCTGGCAAGAAAGGGCAATTGAAGATTAAATTGCGTAGTTTACACAAGCGAATTTTCTATAAAAATTTCTAATCGAGAATTCTTTTTTTCTATTTGAGGATCTAAATTTCTGATTGAGAATTCTATTTTGTAGATGAGATCAATTTTGTAGATAAAGTCTAGTTTTTCAAAAACTTGCATTTCTTATATACCATATCAAAGATTCGGTCACACTTGAAACGTACTCCAGGAATTTCTCTGGTACTAAACTGGTTATTTTTATCGTCTTGTTAAACATCTATTCTTTGATAGAGTTTTTGAATGTATGTTCTCAAAAAATATCAAACAAAAATGGTGTAAAAAAGTAACAAATTATAGAGGGGCAAGGGCCTATTCTTTTTTCCGTTTGTTGTTATTTTTCAGGATTTCTCTTGTGTAAAAGAAAAATTGCATTTTAAATACTTTTCCTTGAAATCCTGTCAAATATATCCTAGTCCATCACCATGATATTACCTTTAACATTCTTCCAAAATATTGACCTTTATTTTTGGTTCACCCGGTATCATAAAACAGCATACACACACAACAGGATTTTTATCCCGGCCGTTTTCCCTGCTTGCAGGTTGACCGGTCTATAGATTCGTATTCTCCAAGTTCCCCTATCAATTGCCATCCTTTTCTCCAACCCCATCACCTCCTATATATACTCAACCACATCCTTCCATTGCCTTGCTGGTCTGCCTCTCCCTCGCACCCCTGCCACTTCTATTGTTTATCCTCTACCCACTTCTGTATCCCCACCTTTTCTTAGTACATGCCTAAACCAACTCAAACGCTGTCCCTTCGCCACTCTCCTATCGACTCTAAACCCACCCTTTCTGCAACCTCAGGGCTACTTATCCTGTCCCTTGATGTAACACCACACACCATCCTAAGTACATCCTCTCTGTAGAAACATCTTTATTCAGTTCTTTCACAACCACACTCTACTTTTACACCCAATATCCAATAACACGTCTAATGCATCCCTTATACAATCTACCCTTCTGTTTGAACCCTAGTATTCTTCCACACAGCAAACTTAACACTACCTTAAGTCCACCCATTACTGCTCTCATAGATCCTCCACCATTATTCAACACATCATCCAAATATTCAAACTCATCAACTCGTTCCAATACAACTCCGTTTCCCTCAAAGTTTTCCGTTCTCATCCTTCTTCCCTCACACATATTTTACACTAAAGTCCCTAACTCTGCTCAAACTCCCTTTTACTTCTGAACATCTTTTATGCTCGTCCAACAAGCAAACCTGGTACACGCATTCCTTTGGTCTTCCCAACATGAATTTTCAACCCTTTGTCCTACAATGCTTTCTTCCACTCTTCACACGCCCTATTGCCTCTTCCAACGACTCACCCATCAACACCATATTGTCTGCGTACATCAAACTATTACATTTTCCCCTTATTCCATCTGCCAACAAATCCATTACACAAATAAACAATAGCAGCAACAACACTGACCCTTTGTTTAACACCCACCTCCATCTCTTCTTCACAAAGTCCTCTTCAACAAAGTTACTGAGCATAGTTTATGACGTGCAAAACATGAATCGACATTTGCTTAGTTTTTTGTTTGTTTTTGTTGTTTAGCTTATTTTTCAGCTGATGTCTTGTTGTATTCCTCTATCCAAGTTATACGTTTCGCTGCTTGGCTCAGTTTGTTCATGTTAGTGCTTTTGATTACACTCTTTTCTAATTTGAATCCTTTTATTCATCTGTATTTTTCGCACTCTAGATAATGCTCTGTCGTTTCACTTACATGGCAGTAGTCGCATGTTATGTCATTATGGGCATTTTTATAGTTACTTTTCGCTTTGACCATATTTAGCTTCAGCCTTAGGATTTGCTTACTCTCCTTTCTTTCTAGTTCATCTGAATATCGTGCTTGTTCTAGTTAATTTACCTTCAAATATCTCAACTTTTTCATTGCTTTTTGTTTCTCCGCTGTTTCTATTATTATCCACTCAGTTATATTACTTTTAACCCTATTTTTCCATCCCATCTTTTTTGTGGTTTTTAGCTTTTATCTTTCTAAATCTATACTGTAATTTCTTGCTTCTTCTTTGAGTTCACTGTGCCAGCAATTAGATGATTTTTGCCAATTTGATTTTCAAGGATGAGACCTCGAACTGTCTGAGCCTGTTCTCATCATCCATCAAAACTGCACTTGCTTCTTAATACATCTCTATAACTGCCCTTACCATGCACTCTACTTCACCCTTTTTTCTTAATGCATATTGAATCACTTTCCTCTGCACTCTATCAAAGGCTTTCTCCAAATAAAGGAATATCATAAAGAGCTCTTTTCTCTTCTCCAAATACATTTCTTGAATCTGTCTAACTATGAATATTGCATCTGTTGCCCTCCTTCCTGGTCTAGACCCATATTGCTCCTCACTTATATATACCACCTTACTTATCCTGGCCTTCAGTACTCTCTTCGCTAGCTTCATTGAAAGTTCCATCAACTTGATTGTCCGGTTATTACCACATTCGGTTGGTTCCCTTTCCCCTTAAACAATGGAACCTCCAAACTACTTTTCCATGACTCAGGCAACTTTCCTCCAGCCCGCACCTGATTCACCACATCGCACACAACGTTTAGACACCTTTCTTCCCCCTACATCTCTGTAACATACTTTGCTAGGCCCTGCTACCCTCCCTCTCTTTATCTTTTAATATGTCTCTCTAACTTATTGAACTGTTACTTCCTTCTAGGGCCCCAACACTTGCTCTGCTTTCACTACTCCGTCCCATTCATTTTCTACATTCATCAGACTTTCACAGTACTCTTGCCACACTTCAACCCTCTCTTCCATTTGCTCTTTCATCAACAACCTGTTTTTGTCCCTAACACAGCGTACTCCAAATACATCCTTTCCTTCTTTCTTCCACTGTTTTGCCCGTTGGTACACCCTTATAAAGTCTCCGAAACAAGAAAATCAGACATCATCCTGTTGCTGTTGATGTATATATGGAAATAACACAACAAGTATCACATTACGATAGTTGCAAGGCAAACAGTCTCAGTCAGTCTCTGCAGTCCCTCCTTCTGCCTTCCTCCTCCCCTTCCAACAACAACAACCAAAAATGGCGGACACAACAACCATTTTCATTGCCTCTCTGTTACATTCCTCAATATGTCTTTCAGCATGCCTTTCTATTGCCTTGGCCACTTCTCTCCCCGCCCCCTTTTTTTAACTCCAAGTGTCTCATTTTGATCTCATTTGCAACCTCTTTTTGCCATTTCTTATATGCAGTTGTCTTCTTTACATTTTCAACTTGATCGTCCCACATTCATGTCTCTCTTCGTTCCTTGAACCCTTCGTTGCATCCACACATATTATCAGCTGATTCCCTGATTCTATTAGTTTCTCGCCCATTTTTCAGCAGCTGTCATAACTTCACCCTTATATCATCCACTGCTTCCGTAAACCGAATCTTGCTTTACCTCTGTCCTCTCTCTGCTGTCTTGTAGGTCCGACTACCATGTCCAATACCAAAAGCCTATGCTCCAATAAAACTTCTTCTCCAGCAATCATCCTACAATTTCTCATTCTACGACACTCTACCTTATCAATCAAGATGTAGTCTATCTGTGTTGCATGCTACCCCAGATTTGTATATTTCGTTTTGCCATTTTGCTTCCCTATGCAAACTTCAAAATTGACTCTCCCTCTGCATTCTTCCCCCATATCCGTACCCACCATGACTTTTAAATCCATATTTTGCCAAACTGACATGTCCATTCCCATCACCTAATACTACACATCTGTTTTTATCCTGCCTCTCAGCCCGCAAAATTCATCATAAAAGTCATCCTTCCAGCGCCTGCACCCCACTTTCGGGTGTGACGCCCCTATGTGGTTGACTGTCCATGAATTTGTTTGTGGAGGGATACTTTAGGACCGGATTCCCTTCCTGACGCCAACTGTTTTAGTCGTCTCTTACGACACACAGGGAAAGGGTTGATGAATTCTGACCCCCATCCACAGAGGTAAGTATCATGAAAACAAACAAAGCACAATTCCCAGGGTGCATTCAATGTAAAGTCCACGCCGGAAACATTATGCCAAGAACAATAGAAAAACATGTTGTTCATAGAAAAACATTTGGTCTAAAGTCCACGCCAGAGATTGATGGCATAGACTACATGGAATGGACCATGGCACAATTCCAAATTGATCATCTTACCTTTCTTTTTGGTAACTGGCTTTGTGTTGAGAAAATCAATGACATCGGGCCAAGGTTTGGGCTTGGGCAGTAGGTCAAAGGAAAGCAGCTTGTGACCTTCATCCAAAGATACTATTATGTGCCCGGGAAGAACCCACACATTGCACACAGACATACTCCATGAGTCTAGAAGAAAATGTGGTCAAGGAAAGATTAAAGAAAGAGTATGCATATCAGTGATGTTAGTTAGTTCGTGTTAGTTCAAGTTAGCTCTCTAATGAATTCTCTCTGAGCCTTATTAGCAGTTTTGTTGGGCCTTTCCTTTACATCGCGTTTGTTTACTCTCACCTCCAATAAAAATGAAAACGCTTTTGAGGCTAATATGCAGAGCAAATGTCAATCAAAGTGATGACAGAAATATAACAATGAGTTTCCAGGTAACCAAGCTTCAAATGATTGTGAAATTCAAACCAATGACAGAGAAATTATTCTTTTATTCAGAAATTGTTTTCATTGTCTCAAAACCCTCCTGCTTGATTTAAAATTTCAATTTTTTTCTTGAAGCTTTGCAGCCAAGAAACAGTTTTGAAGGTCTTGAAAACTATTGTTAAAGTTCATTGATAAGCTGTTTTTAGGTTGCATGCCATTCTTGAACAATTTCTGTTAGGTATTGTTCTTTAGTCAGTGGCAAGTTCATTTAAAGCTATTTTTATCCAAGAACTATGACATTTTCAAAGAAATTGATATAAAGTTGTATCAAGTGATTTACTAGGCCCAAGTTCCCTTTCATGGAAGACGGCAAGTAATATTTTGGTAAAGCAGGTTATATGGCATAGTCTTTTATCTTTCTTATGCATAAAAGGCATCAGAGGAAACCCTTATTCATATTGTTTGCATCACTGAATTTTCTTCCAAAGATTTTGGGAGTAAAAAGGAGTTGTTATGGTTCAAGTTTATATGACATGCCTTTTTTCTGCATTGCCAATTCACCTCGATAACCTTGCGGATAGTAAATATATTTTGGTCGGCTTGGTATTTTGAGAAAGAACCAACCCACTTTTGATATTTTATCATTATTCAGGTTATTGACTTACTTTTGCATTTTTTTTCACTATTTCCATAAAAAGAAAACCCCAACTAATCGCTATTATTTTCCTGAACCACCCAGTCTTCAAATAAAATTTTCAAGCATCCCACCACACTTAAGATTTTCAATAAAAACTTGTTTTCTCTAACTTTATTTTACATTTATGTTTCAAATAAAGTTTCTCCACTAATTCCATCCTCAACAAGTTGATGAGTGATTCAACTCATACGTGAAGTTCAGCCAGAAACAGAATGAAAACCTAGTTTTGTGTCTCACTATAAAAATAATTTAATTCAGGCCTAAAATTCAAAGCGTTTCCATATTTATTGGAGATGGTTGGAGAACGTTTTTAGTATAGTAGTTGTCCTTTTTTACTTTACCTGTGAGTGACGAGTGCGATTTTTTGAAAAGTTTATTAAAATTTTCAATGCCATTGATGTTTGGAATTGATTCTTGAACCTCAACAAAGCTGAACATTTCAAAGATTTGAAATATGAAGCCACTTTCCAACCAAATGCATGCAGGAGTCTAGTCTTGTTTAGGTACAAACATCGCTTCCTGTTTCAGAAACATAAGCGATTTTTTCATTGAGTTGAATTTTGCCTCTCTTCTGTAACAATTTGTTTCCAAATGGAGGCTTCCTATAGCTTCGTAGTACTGGAATTTGGGTTGGATGTCAGGTTTTGTAACACATGTTCTTTCGTTAGGCCTCGATCTTCCAGACATTTTTTATTATACATGATCAAAATGTGTTCAGTAACAGAAGCCGAAGAAGAGCTAACAAGGCTGCAGATTAAACCAACCCTAAAGGAGTGAGTGTTTTATGTTTCTTCGTAAATAGTTATGCTGCAAATACCGTAAAAGTTGTAGCATTGGTGTTAGGCCTATACATAAGTAAGGGGTGGTAACGTGACGTTACATATAGGTGATGTTACATATAGGTGATGTTACATATAGGTGGTCATAGAAATACCGCGGGTGTTGATTGTCTCTTTTCTTTAATACCGCGAATGGCGCCGTATTATCTGGATGGGCCTAAAGGGACTTATTTAACAATGCATTTTTCAGCTTATTTCTTAAGGTGGGAGACAGAGAGAGAAATCTTTTTTGGGATTGCCTTGAAATGAAAAGTTCATGCGTTCATGAGATTCTTGTAGAGCGTATATTTTCATTTGAGATGTAAAGAGACTTTCCAAGGCTTTCTTATCTAGTGTATTTTACACCCATTTTTTTTATAAGAAACCGTTTATTAGAAACCGTTCGGCCAGATTTTCAAAACTTAAGATACTTTGGTAAAAGATTTTGTGTGAACCAAAAAAGTAAAGGAACTTGTGATTTTTTTCTAATATAACAAGACAGGAACAGGGCACGACGACACAAACAGAAAAGACGTTTATGGATTAAATATCATATATATGAGAATATTGTCAATATTTCGCCCTGGCATACAGGGCTTCTTCAGGACTGGCACAAAGGATCCGGAAAAAAGGATCCGGCACAAAGGCTAGTATTGTAAACTTCCTTCGTTTAAATTATATTTTTCTAAACCAGAAATACAACTGCCACACTTAAGTCCCACAGAGATGAATGCATGCCTTCCCTGGTTGAATGCTTAGAGATTTATTGTGATGAGACCTCGGTTATTATGATCAGAGCTTGCAAGGAAATTTGCATCTATTTTTGCTTCTCTATATCCAATTTGTGTTTGGCAGTTATAGAGAATAAAAAAGTGACAGTATAGGAAGGAAAATTGGGTTTTTATGATACGAAACATTTTAAAAACCTTTTGTACCATAATTGGGAAGCTAAGAAAAGTCTGGTACAAGAATTAAGCACAGTAGCTTAGAACTAACTTTAACTTAGAAAAATGAGTGCAGTGGTTTTCATTCAACCATTTCTAATAAACACTCTTTGCCCGGGAGAACTCCTTCTAATATACATTCATTTTTTTATAAGAAACTATGCTAAATACCAGAGTCCAGAGTTTCCTAGCCTTCAACCCAATTATGGTACGAAAAGTTTCTCAGCAAGTTTCTTAACCACAAGAGATATTTTCCTTAACTTTGTGTCGTTATGAAGAGTTCGAGGTAAAATCTCACTCCATACCAATTAATTGGAGAAAAAGTACCTGATGAGAAGATATACGCTACAATCCTGTGTCAATGAAGGAAAAAAATTAAAAACAAATGAAATTCTCTTGGAAAAATTAATCACTTAGAGCTGTTGATATATTTGGTTAATATCTGGGGCTATTTTTTTTTTTGATATGCAGGTTTCTAGGCCGAGATGGCCCTTAACCGCATACTAACAATGGCGGTATTACAATTTTTTCTAAAATATATACAAAAAGCGAATAATAACATTTTAAACAATTGAATACAAAAAAGCTATATAGTTAAAATCATGACACAATATCAGTGATTTGAGTATCTTTTGGATTATTAATGAAAGATTGTCTCCTTTAAAATGAAACTTTACAAAAATTTTCCAAAGTTATAGTTACAGATTTGTCCTCCTGACTCATAAGCCATACGAATAAGTCTTTGGGAACCAGAAATTTTAGAGATGGGACTTTTTGATAAATGCATGTCAACATTTTGTTTCAATCTTCTATGTACAAAGGACAAGATATCCAAGAGTGAATTTCATTTTCAACCAAAAGTGTACCAGATTGTTTGCAGTAAAGACAAAAACGTTCATTTCTAGGTGTTTTATTTTTGTGATACCTGCCTGTCTTTATTTGAAGATTGTGGGCACTTAAACGGAGTTTTGCCAATGTGCTTGAATTTTGAAATCTGATATCATGTCAAGATAGAACTCACTTCCAAGGTTTAGGCTCTGCCCAATTGATTTAGCTTTGAATTCATTTCCTAAATACATATATAGTATACTTAAAACTTAACATTTTTGAAGATTCACCCAATCTCCTGAGATACAAGATGATATATAATTTTGATTTTAGGTAAGTAATGTTTTCTTTTTGCGCTGTTATGTTCAAGACATTACCTGATTTATTCAACTGCCTAGCTATTGTGATGCATATTTTCGATCGTTGGAATGTCATCGTTTAGGGGGCATGATCCCCCAGCCCCCCGTTGAATCCGTGCCTGGTTGGTAAGTTGGTGAGTTGGGAAAACTATGACACTATCAAATTGGCTACCTTTGAACATTATAGACACGAGTCTCACTGTAGGGCACTATTTCGGACGATAGTTTAGATTTTATGAGCTAAACATGAAACTGACGAATAAGTCTAGTCAAAACGCTCATAGCATCTATAAACTTTGGACACTGATAAAGTCGTTATACAGGCCCCAAGATAGTAATATTTTGAACTTAAACTAATTTTTGGGTGCTTTTTAAATACAATTCTTGCATCAAAAGTTTAGAAAGATCTACACGTTTTTTTAATAAGAAAGTAGTCTATAAGAGAGTAGTGTTCAACGTCTCAATAATGTAAGAAAGCTCAATAGGTACTGGATTTTTAAAATATTAACACTTAAAACAATTCTAAAATTATCTTATGTGAAATTTTTTACAATTCTTGTTCAAATACACGCTTTTTTTCTTTTAAGGAACCGTTTATAGGGAACCTAGAACTAGAACTTCTTGTAAAATACAATGGATTCTTTTGTTCTATTGTTGCCTGTAACAATTGAGAACAATCAAAAATTTAAGGCACTTTAGGTAGGTTCCTTGTAAAATAAAAAGCGTGTCATTTAAAATTCAAATATTTAGTACAAAAATAAAAAATTTCTAAGAAAGTAAGATTTCTTTGCCCTGTCTCCCACCTTAAGAAGTAACCTGGAAAAATTCATTGTTAAATCAGTCCCTTTAGGCCCATTCAGATAATGCGCAGAGATTCGCGCTATTAAACAAAAGAGACAATCAACACCCGCGGTATTTCTATGACCACCTATATGTAACATCACATATATGTAACATCACCTATATGTAACGTCACGTTACCACCCCCGCTCGTCCTATACTACACAGCCTATATTCGTTTTTTCACTCGTGCATACCCTACATACCCTACTTCCATACATACCCTACATACAGTCCATTGCCAACATACATACATACATACATACACACATACACTACATACAGTCCTTAGCAACCATACATACCCTACATACAAACCCTACATATATACCCTACATACAAACGCTACATACATACACTACATACAGGTCCTAGCAACCATACATACCCTACATACATACCCTACATACAAATCCTACATACATACCCTACATAAAAACCCTACATACATTCCCTACATACATACCCTACATACATACCCTACATACATACCCTACATACCCTACATACATACCCTACATACAAACCCTACATACATACCCTACATACATACCCTACATACATACCCTACATACATATGGATACCCTACATAGGAATACCGTCGCCATGGCAACGGTAGCCCCCCAGCAACCCCGAAACCCCCACCATCATTTGGGGCTCCCAGACAAACCCGGGTCTACCAGCGACTGTATGGGTATGTATGTAGGGTATAGCACTCGGCCTATATTCGTTTTTTCTCAAGAGTTTCAACTTTGGAGGCTAATTGTGAGAAAACAGTAAGAGATATCAAAAAATAATGGCGAATTCGTTTGTTTCAGGTCAGAATTGGTCTATTCATCATATAAAAATATTTCACTGGAGTGGCCCTTTAACCCTTTTCTCTTTGTTAAGCCCTCCTCCTCTCTTCATACAAGAAATATTATTGTAAAATGCAATTAGTTGGGGATAGCTTACTGGCTTATGAATTCTTTAGTAATATTGCCAAACTCTTACTCTATACCTGAGAGGAGAATCTATTTTCAACCCTCTGAATAGTATTTGCTCTTACATAAGCCCCCTTCCTCTTTATGGCTGTAGAAGGACTAACTGCTCTACATGTCACTTCCTTTAGCCTGATTATTGTATTAAGGTTAGTATCCCAGATTGTTAAAAATTTAACTCCAGAAGGGGTTACTGCCCTGGCTAAAGTGCTCAATATGCGCTAGGCATAGAACAATGGTACACAAGAAGTGACACTAAAAAACAGATGTATTAATAGAGGTGTTAGAATAATAAAAACACAACTGCTAAACATTCCACCAAACGTTTCGATTAAAAATACTTTTAAATACCTTAGAGGTATTAGAATTAAGAGGTATAGAATTAACAGAAGTATTGATATAATAAGTAAACTCAATTTAGTTCCAAAATTGTGAAGATTAAAGTAAGCATATATTGTACTTAACCAACAAAGGTTCTGTGTTCAGCAGCAGATGCTGAATTTCAAAATATTCATTTGCTTTCAGTTGCAGCTCCTGCATGAAGTGTCGCGAGAAAGCAGTTATACTTGTGAGGGCAAGAGACCCTCTCTGTAGGTTTGTGTTCATTTGATTGTTCTTGTACTGTTTGGGAGTCAAGACCATTTTTGTCGATGAAAATCACCTGAGTAGAACACACACGACTTCCACTATGTAACCCGAACCCCTAACAAGCACAAAGATTACACCACCGCTCGCTGAACGTTGCGAGAGACATATTTGGGCTCTCTAACAATATCTCGCAAAGGACCTGCAAAGGGTGAAAATTTTCCAATACCAGGGGAACCATTATTATTGGATATGGAACCGAACCCAAGAGAAGGCACGAGGACAAAAGGTAAAAAGCAGAAAGGGTAAAAAGATTAAGCATTGAATTTTGCATCAGATGTGTTTTTATGTGAGCTGATAGTTTAGTTGACAAATGTACCTCGTATACTTTTAAAGGTCTGGTTCATGCGCTTGGCAATAAAAGCTCACTAAATGGTTTGTCAACCCCTGGTCTTTCTTGACCACGTCTCTTTTGCCTGAAATTTCAGAGAGCTAGTAAATTCCCCCCTTATGCAATTGACAGCTATGAAGGTGGGCTCAATTCAACAACCCTTTCAAGGAGGGTTTAGCAATCTACAACAGCCCTCCTTGTCACATCAAATTTCTTCCTCACATCTTTTGCACTCATTGAAACATATGTCTTCCTTGGCAAAAACGCTGTCTTTCTTTTCTAATGGAACTGGAAATAGACAGTTTTTGAGCTTTTTTGTGCAAATCCATAACAATGGCAAAGATTAGAGGCCGTGAGTCGGTCTCATCCACTGATATCAGTAAATCGTTTTACCCATTATGTTCTAATTGATTCGTCTATTTATGGTATTGATATCACGTGTTGTTGATCTGCCTGGCTAGCATAATGGGAACAATTTGGTGAATGAACTTTGATATATTTTTAGAAATTGCTTCCTCAACTATTTCACACACAAGTTCAGAGCAACACTGGGGAAAGCAAAAGTTATCAGACAAGGTGAGAAAGTAAGTGAAAATTTCATTATGTATTCCTCCCCATTTTAGACCTTTTAAAAATTGATAGGTAATGTCCTTCCCCTCTTACTAGCATCGCATGAAAAATGTTATCAATATTTTCAAGCTACATTTTTCTCAGGTTTTGTTGGCGTTTTCTGGTGGCTCCGCTTCTTGTTGTCTTCTTAAGTTGGTTGAAGAGGTATTTATGTGATTTATGATTCATTAGTCTAAACTCTGATTTTCTGAGTCTTATGTGTGAACTTCAAATCAACTATTGATTTTTTTGAGATCTCCCAAAAATGACCAAGTTTTATGAATTATGGTGCTTCTATTTCAAAGGCTCCTAAGTATGTTATCTCACGATAACATTAAGATTTTGATAGATTTTATTTCATTGTCAAATTTGTCTACAACATTTTCGATCTCATTAGTGGAAGACCTCTAATTCGTACGCAAGATCAAATGATGAGTTTTCTATCATTTATCAATCATTTTATAGGGTTTGAGTGAAAATGCGCACAAAAAACTTCGATTCATCCCTGAAGTGCTTTACATTGATGGTCAGTTAAGTGAAATATCTTTTAGTTTGTCTTATTCTAAACATTAATTATTTGATACTATTATGCTTGATTTTCATGATATCCAGAGCAAGTGTTCTAGTGAATTTTATTTACCATACTAACCCGATTCACATTAGGTTTGTTATAAGCAGGGATATAGACATGGTAGCATATCCTAAAGTCGTTGTGAGTCTCACAAAAAGAATGGCTTATCATAAAGCAAGCTTCGACAATTCAAATCACTTTCTTCTGTCAATCAATTCATTAAGCTAGAGTCCACCCTTTGCTATTGCCAGAGATGAAATAAAAGATCATGGAAAGGCGAGCAATGTACTTGTAGAATATTGGTTTATATTAGTCTTTAAAGATTGATTTTTTCTGTACCGACATTATTCTTACCCTTTTTGTGATTAGATTTAGGTTCTTTTGCAAGTTGGGTTGAATAAGTTGCCGACAAAATATAGAGCATTCGTTTTCTTGTTGTCAATACCCAACATTAGTACTTGTCGCACTTATTGCAAACAAAATATCCAACTTTAAATGAGGGTAGCTTTATGAAATTACTCAAATTACAAAACAGCAATTTATCCGATTTATTACTTTTCGGCAGTAAAACGTTCAATAAAATAGCTAATAAAATGATTTTAGATGCTACGGTCAGGTTTTAAGTAAACACAAATAATTTTAAATGAATTTTTTTCGTACGAATAATCAAAAATAATCAAGTTTGGTTAGCCTTCAATCTCTGTCTGTGTTGTTAACCGTATCTGTGTGTTTTTAGTTTTGTTAGAATTAGTAATTAAACTTACTGTGTTGGTAGTTGACTCGATAACGTATATTTTTTACCTCTTATCCAGCTTATTAAAATTCATTTTGTGTTAAGTGATAGTTTTTTAGATTATCTTTATGATACAAAAAACAAAACAGCAAAGACAAATTTTAAGGCATTTTTTTGATCACTCGGATCCATTGCCCGTTGGCTGATAACTGCATGAGATTACCACTTCTTTTTTATTATCACATTCACTTTGTAGTGTTATGAAGTATGTTAGTTACAATAGTGATACATAGGAATATATGATACATTTGAAAATATATCATATCAGCTATCTTCACTGACATTTGTTGGGAGTGTTATGCTTAGCTATAGCTCAATGACCAATTGTCTATTTCTGAAATAAATTTCGTATTTTTTCATTTTATTCCATTGTCACTTTTGACTTTTAGATTTACTGCTTGTAAACTTTGATAAACTTATGGTTTTTAATTTTTACAGAAGGAAATGTCCTTGGCTGGACAGCAGAGAAGTGTGATGAAGTAACTGCCTGTGTTCATAAGTTCACAAAGAGTCTTGGATTCAAATCCACAGCTCTCAAGATAGATTCGGTATGTTAAATATTTTTCCTCTGTTGTTATGAGTATTTTACTCAATAGATAACTTCTCTGGGGGTGGGTGAACTTTCAGTTGCGGTCCGACTTGCCTTGAAGTAAATGATCTCAGATATACAGGATGTGAGTGATTTATGTTTGATGTGCTAGTCATGAAAGGCCTAAAAAGGCCTAATTTCCTGAAGGGGTACCGTATCATGCACTACGTCATAGTATTGAATTAGGTCCTAGTATGTTTAGTACTCATATTTTTGCAACAGAGGCTCATATTTGAAAACAACTGCCCATACCTACTACACCATTCCTGAAATTAAGTCTGACAGTGTTTTTGAAACCATGTTGTCCGCAAAATCTCAAAACAACCTTTTTAAATGATACAAAGAACTACTTTGAAAATTGGAAAAATTCAAGTTGGCTTGTATTGAATCCTTCTTGTAGAGGGAATTTTTTATCCCTGAATATTTCTATCAACAGATATTTGCAGATGAAGATATTGCATCGCCGATTGGCCAGCAGACTGCAGAGACCCCTCTAATCGATAAAAATGAATGCTGGGGTTCAAACTCAAGTTTTGGAAATGAAAAGAGGAAGAATAGCTTTACAAAGATTGCAGATGTTTTTGCAAATCTAAAAACTCTTACAGCCAAACAAGATCTTTTAAGCACGTTAAGGTTGGTGTTTGTGCTTATTTTATTCAGATTATTGAACTAGTGAAATCATAGCATTTTAATTTCAACGTCTACTGTTGCTATATTCTGGTGTCCGATATATGCCCCTTTCCTGCTTTTAGGCAATTTTCGACTCAGGATCTTTTTATTCATATCCCCCTCTTTAAATTTAAAGTTGAAATTTTCCATCCTCTCTTCTTGTATTAGCATTCTAATCCCCTGTTTATAAAAGATCAGAGAATATTTCCTTTCTGTAGCAAATTGATTTGTTTCATTTCATTAACTATCGTCGAAAAGACTACCGCTGCAAATATGGTTGAAAAATAATGAAATGAACGAATTAAAAGCGTGGAAATATCATTATGAATGGTTTCATTTTCGCTGAAAATTGTTTCTAATTCGCTAAAGGGATTGACATAATTTAAAAATCGTCAAAACAGTTGGCCAATTGGTACGAATCGTTGCAAATCGTTGCAATTCCTGTCAAAATCGTTGCGAATCGTTGCAATTCCTGTCAAAATCCTTGCGAATCGTTGCAATTTATGTCAAAATCGTTGCCAATCGTTGCAATTCCTGTCAAAATCGTTGCAAATCGTTGCAATTCCTGTCAAAATCGTTGCAAATCGTTGCAATTCCTGTCAAAATCGTTGCCAATCGTTGCAATTCCTGTTAAGATCGTTTGCAAATCGTTGTAATTCCTGTCAAAATTGTTGCAAATCGTTGCAATTCCTGTCAAGATTGTTGCAAATCGTTGCAATTCCTGTCAAAATCGTTGCAAATCGTTACAATTCCTGTCAAAATCGTTGCAAATCGTTGCAATTCCTGTCAAAATCGTTGCAAATCTTTGCAATTCCTGCCAAAATCGTTGCTAATTGTTGCAATTCCTGTCAAAATCGTTGCAAATCGTTGCAATTCCTGTCAAAATCGTTGCAAATCGTTGCAAAATCGTTGCAATTCCTGTCAAAATCGTTGCCAATCGTTGCAATTCCTGTCAAAATTGTTGCAAATCGTTGCAAAATCGTTGCAATTCCTGTCAAAATCGTTGCCAATCGTTGCAATTCCTGACAAAATCGTTGCAAATCGTTGCAATTCCTATCAAAATCGTTGCAAATCGTTGCAATTCCTGTCAAAATCGTTGCCAATCGTTGCAATTCCTGTCAAAATCATTGAGAATCATTGCAAATTATTGCAATTCCTGTCAAAATCGTTGCAAATGGTTGCAATTCCTGTCAAAATTGTTGCGAATCATTGCAATTCCTGTCAAAATCGTTGCAAATCGTTGCAATTCCTGTCAAAATCGTTGCAAATCGTTGCAATTCCTGTCAAAATCGTTGCAAATGGTTGCAATTCCTGTCAAAATCGTTGCAAATGGTTGCAATTCCTGTCAAAATCGTTGCAAATGGTTGCAATTCCTGTCAAAATCGTTGCCAATCATTGCAATTCCTGTCAAAATCGTTGCAAATCGTTGCAATTCCTATCAAAATCGTTGCAAATCGTTGCAATTCCTGTCAAAATCGTTGCAAATCGTTGCGATTCCTGTCAAAATCTTTGCAAATGGTTGCAATTCCTGTCAAAATCGTTACAAATCGTTGCAATTCCTGTCAAAATCGTTGCAAATCGTTGCAATTCCTGTCAAAATCGTTGCAAATGGTTGCAATTCCTGTCAAAATCGTTGCAAATGGTTGCAATTCCTGTCAAAATCGTTGCCAATCGCAATTCCTGTCAAAATCGTTGCAAATCGTTGCAATTCCTATCAAAATCGTTGCAAATCGTTGCAATTCCTGTCAAAATCGTTGCAAATCGTTGCAATTCCTGTCAAAATCGTTGCAAATCGTTGCAATTCCTGTCAAAATCGTTGCCAATCGTTGCAATTCCCGTCAAAATCGTTGCAAATCGCTCAAAATCGTCCAAACAGTGGGCAATCCTTGCAGAAATCTAGAATCAGCTGGAACAAATCATTAGTTTTAAAAGCTTATGTCAAGTATAAAGTCACTGGTCATGGGCTCGAGTGTTGCCCTGTGCATTTGCTTTCACACCAATTGTCTTTATTGAATTCATAATTATAATTTTTTGAGGATCTTATATATGTCGATTCGTTAATTCACCCGAACGTTTTTTTTAAAGGAATCAGCTTTTGTTGAAATATGCAAAAAGTAACAGTTTTACCAAGGTTAGTATACAAACTTCAAAATTTAATATTATTTTCTGGGAATCTATATTCTGCTCGTGGTCAGTCATGAAATTAGAAATATCCGTTTTTGATAATGTTTGTTGTTATTCTTTGAAGATCATTGTTGCAGAGACGTCGACAAGCTTATCCATCAAACTGCTGACGAACATTGCATTAGGAAAAGGCGGATCACTACCTGTTGACATAGTGAGTCTGATTTTTAATTCGTATCTGAAGGAGGGAGGTATCCAGATAAAATCTGATAATTCCATTCAGTTAAGGTTAAACTTACTTTCTTGAGAATTACTCCCGAATTTTATCAGTGAATAACGCGAATTAGACGAAGTTTAGGTAGAGTGAGCAGATTAATTCTTACCTACCTGGGACTGGACTGGACTAGTCTGTGTTTTGTCGGTCTTGAACAAGTAGTCATGACATTACTGGTTTTGCGTATTTCTAGAAAGAGAGCTTCACACCTGTCTAAATTTCCATTATGATTCATCTTGAGTTTCTATAGATAAATGTAAATTTTAATTTTTATTGTAACTGATTTCAGAATAAGATAAGATTAAGTAAGAGTCCACTCAATGCTTGATACTAAAACAGCATGCCGAATGCAGCATATGGTGTAATAGTGGCCTTTCAGCAAAGACTTGTAAATCTGGAAGCTAAGACTTGCAATTTATCATAATTGTTTCACATTGCCAGTTTCAATATCAACCCCCTTATATTCGTGGTGAATCACTATAACCCTCTCTAGAACCGCTACTTCCTGTTGAGTTTTATTTTCGTCACCTCCATGTTCATTTTCCTCTTCTTTCTGATATGCCGGATTGATCCCTTCATCTCCGTGGTGTTCTCCTTCCATTCTAAGTGCTTTCATTTCAAAGTCCTCTTTTGTATGTTGTTCGTCTTCCGCCTGACTTTTCTTCTCCCTGCGCTTTCGTCTCTCTATGTTGTCCTTTCTGCGTCTGCTAAAGCTCTCCCAAACTTTAGAAGAAATGATCTTTCTGAGAAACAAATAGCAGACTGGATTTAATATCGTGATGCACACCAGACCCATGGTGACACCGGCTGTGAATTCCGGAACTACGTTATGCTCTTGTGGAGAGTGCAGTATACCGTAAATCATAGTCGGTATGCTGCACACCATGAAGTTCAGTATGATGAACAGGGAATGGATGTAGATTATTTTGGTGCGCTTATTCATAGTTTGTTCTTGACTCGTATTGTTGTCTCGTGAAATTCGTCTCATGTTTTCTCTGTTCTTGAGGATTGCCTTTATGATAACAATGTATGCTATTACCAGCAATATCAAAGTTACTGCCAAATTTAAAGGCATCAAATACCGCGTTACTAATACCCTTTTCAAATTGCCAATAACAACAGCTGCAGATGTCAATATGGCATACGTCCACGATGCCATGATATGCAACACCAGTTTGCACTTGCTATAATAACGAGCGTGCTCTAGCGGTTTTATCGTTGCTAGTACTCGATTTAAAGTTATGAGCCAACAAGAAGATAAACTCGCATGAAAGAATAGAAATATTCCAACTATTAATCTCTGATAAAACACTGGGCCGTTTCTTTCGGTTTTTGTCGGGGTATGCAGCATTCCCATTATGCAATAAATCAGTGATGTGAGTGCAGTGAACATGTCAGCAATGCCAAGATTGAGCAATAGAATCTGCGGTGGCTTTTTCTCTTTAGTTCTTCCCAGTATTGAAATCAGGATAATGTTTAGTATGACTCCAGTAACGCTAATGATAATATTGCCCACTCCGTATTTCTTAAGATGCATGGCTGCTTCTTTGTTTTGCAAATAATCGCCCTACTTTACTTCGAACGAACTGCAACCTGGGAGTGTATATCAAGATGGATATTGCCTTGATAATTTGTTGTAATCAATTCGCATTGTTTTGCTTGGCCTTTAACTTGATTTATCCATGAATGTTCGTCAATTGTGCAAGATTAATATCTCGGATTCCGAACCATGTTGCGTACTGCGTTGCAATATTGAGAAAATGATTTGGACTAGCTTTTTACTTTGATTGCTCACTCTCGGTATTTCAAAAAATATATTCTTATTCATGTTATTCTTCACACAAGTTTTTTTAACTAGATCGTCCTTTGCTGTACATCTCGCTGCTATGCATCTGGGTGCTGTACATTTTTACATAACTTTTTTAACAAGATGATCCTCTGCAGCTTTACTGTATTTCTAGGTTGAATACTAGCAACAGTCTCATTTGAGTGATATAAATATATATATATGCGATATCGTCTATTCTGGGCGGCAGAGTGCTCAATATCATAAAGATAGAGCTAAATTAATAGTTATATATATAAATGACTTTCCCTTCATTAAGCAAAAGATGCCATATCTCTTCTCTATGGCTACATGTTCTCAAACGTTAAGTTATTCGTCTTGTTCTTGAAAGCCACGTATAAGAACTTGAGCTTTAACCACCTGTTTTTCTAAGATCTCTCTTTGAATAATAAGAAAGGTGATTTATTCAATAAAGCCTTTTTATTAGAATTGTTGACTCTCTTGAGATTTGTTATTGTTTTTGTACACAGCTTTTTCAGTGATTTTGCAATACAAAATAAACACTTGTCTGAACACCTCCGGAGTCAGTTTCATTTCTATTGTGAACTGTTTAGGCTAGCTTAGAAAATTTAGATTCTGATACACGGTTTTCTACAGTAGTATTGATATGTTCTTTCTAAACTGCTTCACAGATTTCGACTTGTTAATGCAGCAATAACAATGTATGCTCTTCTGAGAAATACGTCTGCATGCAAAAGAGGGTTATATATCTAGTTGTTAGTTGAGATATATTCTCAGACAAAATAAACAAGCGGCCTACTTTTGCAAACGTAACACGACAAGCCCATCATCT
The DNA here is from genome assembly GCA_963924455.1 of Pelagia noctiluca. Lineage (NCBI taxonomy): Eukaryota > Metazoa > Cnidaria > Scyphozoa > Semaeostomeae > Pelagiidae > Pelagia > Pelagia noctiluca. The sequence goes on along the minus strand of OZ004332.1, from coordinate 2,651,738 downwards.
ATCAATTACAACCTACCACGCAGTACTTCGTCACATAACTATTTACAATATCAAACCTCTTAAATTGAATTCGAAACTTCGTATGTTGGAGATATTCTCTGTAATCTTTCCACACATTATAACTTTACTTCTTAGGAGTTGAAATAAGTTGATCGAAGTCGAAGCTCTCTTCTTAATTAGATAGCCACGTGCATTATTGTCTAATACTAGTTGGTCATTCTTTATTTCTGTAACTCATTTGTGCATATGTATTGCAGCTTTACCTCTTTTACTTCCAAGTGCACTCTGTGTATAATCTTTGATGCTTTGGATCTTTCTCTGTAATATTGATATGATGTTTCTAAATTTGTTTCCCAGGACTTATTGATACCAAAATAACAATCACAATGAGATGCATAGCTCTTTATTGTGCACAAAAAACATTAGCTTTGAAAGTTTTCCTCAAAACTGGAATTCGAATCCTCAAAAGTTTTGCAACTTAAATCTTGTTATCTCTGTTTGTCTCAATCTCAGTTAGTAATCTTGTCATCTTAGCTAGCTGCTTGTTTTTCAAGATAAGTAATTTGGAGTCAAAGCTGTCGTTATAATTCGGTACCTTTATATTGAATCTCACCCAAGCCACTGTTATTCACCGTTGGATATTTCATATTTAGACTTTTCTATATTTCTGTTAACCTGTATTTGTCCACATGTGCTAGACCTTCATCTCGTTTTTCTTTTTCTCTGTGTAATCTTTCATGCTTCCAAAAAGTTCTTAATCCTCTTTCTTTATAGCCAGTCATACGCTTTTACTATCTATTTGATGACATGTTTTTTATAAGAAACTTGCCAAAGAAACCTATCAACTCTAAATATGCCAAAAAGCTAAGAAAGTCCAGTAGCTACTGAAAAAACTGGGTCTACAAAACTACTTTTCCTCCCTTCTTTTTAAGTTTGTTAGTTGAATATTATTATTTTCGTTCATTGTATATTGTTTAAGTTTATTACTTGTATATCATCTAAGTTTACTACTCGTTAAGATTTTGGTATCACTTTTTTGTTGATGAAATGACAGTATTGAGCTAGACCCTTTCGACTAACCCTAACGACATCTGAATGGGTGACTTTCGAGTTGTTTGCTAAAAAAACTCAATCCACCGTCATTCGGAAGGGCGTTGAACTAGGGGACCCGTACCCATGCTTGAAATATACCCCATCACCCTTTCACAGGCTGTAATCATCATCGTCTCTTTTCACGGGCTCCTTCGTCTGCTTGGGCTTAATTTCATCCACCATACCCATTTTGTAGGCTGATACATTAAAAAGGAACTTTACTTCATTTAAATCGTTCTTCAGAAACAATCTAGAGAAACTTTCATTACAAGGCAGTATCTAAGTTTCTTTATAAAAAAATGCGTTTGTACTCCTATTTACCCCAGATAACCCGTTTGTTTACCCCAGATCACCTGTGCTAACTGGATAACAATTCGAATTTCTTCTTTACTATTAATACGGCAGGAAGAGCGAATTCTCGGACGAATTTAAGTTCAATATTATTTCAGTTTGGAAATAACTTTTTTATAATGTTTGTATTCCTTTATCGAATTTCCAGCTAGAATTTGAGATTTCCTGTTATTTCCAAGTGGCCTCTTAGCAGTTCGCGGTTTTAATTCCGAATGGCGCTAAGAGGTTTTGCTTTGGTGCGTGAGTGAGAGAGCGAGTCTCTGTTTAACTTTACAGCTTGACTACGGCAAGGACCTCCTTCCTGCAGGGATACGGTGCACCGTACGCTACATTACTACACGTTATATTAAGAGGTCCTACTGTGATTATTGCACTACTAGACCAACCCTCGATGTTTGGTTTGACCCATGGTGGTTTAGGACCCACGCCGTATAGAATGTCTAGCTAGACTTATAACATCACCCGTAAGTTATCGGTATTGATAAATGTTTTGGATGCTCGATATACTACGACTCATTAACAAACTGTTGAATTTCTGGCCTTATTTCTTAAATGTCAAATGATCGGAAATCGATTTTCGATTGTCTCATGTCGAATTTGCTGTTCCGCTAAATACATTACACAAAATTTCTTTGAAAAAACGAAACACGGACCCCGGACCGTATTTACCTCAAACTCCTTCGCAACTATTTCGAGAGTTGACCAATAAGAGACTGCTCCACTTTTCTCGAGCACCGAAACCGCTTTTTTGACTTTTAGATTACAAGATGTAGTTTGAGCAATCTTTTGGTGAATTGGAGTGAATTGATTGAATTGAATTGCTCGAATCAGGGACAATGTGATAAGGCTAATCCGCTGTTAATAAGACGCTGGTTTATTTGTTGTTCCATCGCACCCTCGTTTGGAAGATTAATGTTAAAGGGCCCTGATTGGAGGTAAAGTTTCACCTTGCTATGGTTCTTTATTTTTCCATCACACAGTCAAGCCTCTTATAGCGGTCACTTTTAGATCGTGTGTCAAGTGGCTGGTATTGTCGTGGAAGGATATTTTCACTCTTTGGGATCGCGATCCGTCCAATTTTACCAAATCATGTAAATCATGATATTTTATTCCTCAATTTTATTTAGCGAATGTTCCATGGGACCACTCCATACTCGCCTTCTTGTGGATGCTTTCCTGTATAATGGATAAACCTTGGTTGTCTATCCTAGTTAGAATATTAAATTGAAACGAGAGAAAAAGCTAATAAAGTACAAATCTGATTTAGCCTATCATTCAATACAAGTGAAGTCGCTAAATCATTAAGAGGCAATACAACAACTATAACAAAACCTCTGGGAAGTGAAAGGTCCTTGATTCTGAAAGTGGCCGCTATTAGAGGCTTGGCAGTCCTCTAACGATCAAATACAGCATTTGATATGTCCTCCATTTTCATTTTCACTTTCTGCATCAGGACTGTTTCTGCCATCTTCTTTACATGCTGTTACCTCTCGCTCTGGGCTGTCGTTGTTTACTTTCCTTTCCTCGTCTCTGACCCCAGTTTCTTCTTTTCCACATTGCTTCGAAGATGCTCTACCATTCACAATCTTCCTTGATGACAACAATAGATTCAGGAACAAATAACACATGGGGTTGAGGATCGTGATACAAATTAGGCCCATCGTTCCTGCAGCCATCCACCCGGGCCACTCTTCATGCTCACTCGGGGAATGGAGAACATTGTAAAACATATACGGTGAACTGCAAACCATGAAGTTGAGTATTATAAACAGAGAATGGATATACATCTTTCTAGTACGATCGTTCATCACCTCATTCTGACTAACCGTGACGTTTTCTGACATTCCCGCCATCTCGCGTTTGCTCTTCAAAATAGCCTTGATTATGATGGTGTAAGCAGTAACCAGCAATATAAGGGTGATTGCCAGGCTCAATGGCAACAAATACCTCACTCCTTCGAATACCCCATGGTATTCATTCAGCACGAAAACTGCAGTCATGGCAGCTATAGCAAATAACCACGTTGCTAATATGTGTCTTATGAGTTTTCGGCTGTTGTAATAAGTTCGATGCTGCATAGGTTTTATAATAGCCCTGACACGATTCCATGTGATCAACCAGCACGTCGATAAACTCGCGAAAAAACAAAGGCAGATGAGGCCTACGCATATCGTGAAAATCAATGTTTTTTCATCATCACCTTCATCTACGTAGACTCCGTACGCTCCATATATGAATGATATAAAGGCGATGAAGATATCTGCGGTAGACATGTTTATTATAAGTATTTGCTGTGGATTTCTGCGTTTTGTGCTCCATAATTTGTATAATTGAATGATGTTTAATATGACACCTATGATGCCTAGAGTGACATTGCCCAGTCCGTACTTCTTTAGATGCATTGCCGCTATCTAGATTTGATACTTAATACTTTGCTTCAATTCTGTTTTAAGAAGAATCTCTTTTAGAGGTTTCTTCAGAGATATCTGCGTTTACTTGAGTGTTTTTCAAGATTGCTAAAGTGTTGTCTACGATTGCTTTGGTGTTGTTTACAACTTCTTGACTGATGTTTACAATTGTCTCAATGTAGTTTACAACTCGTCGAAGGATTTTTACGACTGCCACAATGTTTGTAAATGCTACCTCAATGTATTTTGAAGTCGGCTATTTCAATATTTTTGAAGTTGTTTCTACACTTGATGTTCTTCCTATGTTGATTGAATTATGTCGCTTTCGATCTTGGAATGTAGAGTCGAGATTTCACATTTCATATTGCCTCCTCGTAAGTTATGTGTGTCGTAAGTTATCTTATTTTATCGACACCACTCCATTACTTGGTGATGATACGTACTTCGCTGACTTATCTTCGCTCCCAATTTATTCATATTCATCATTTGTCATTTGTCCGTGCTTTCCGAGATCCGTCTTCTTCGATCTAGTTCTAGTTTTCGTTTTAATTCCCTGTGCGTTAATCATTCATCACAGCCAATGGAAGGCTCGTACTTGAAGAGCCGATTTGAAATTGATATTGACCAATCATGTTGACTATATTCCCTCACGTGAGTAGATTCTCCACATTAATTGGCTATTTGAGAATGAATCAACAGATCATGAGTTAACCATTGAATAATATTTGAGCTTGTTTTTCAAATCTTTAATTAATATTTTCGAATTCAGTGCGAAAAGTGAGATTTTTTGCCTAGTTAATCATGAATAACGCGTTATGATTGTAATGTTCACTCCTTTCTATTCATAAAGCACATAGAATCTTTAGAATATTCAATTTATTTGATGACTGTACAAAGGAGGGTGATTAATTTTCTATTACTAGTCCACAAGAAGATTTCTGTTATGATAAAATACCTATTTTTAACAGCAAACGCTCGAAACCATCTGCTTGCTATTAGGCAGTGAACCAATATTGGTCGAGGCTGTTTTTAATTCTTTCGATGTTGTTTTTAAAATTTTGACTAAGCTAAGTAGTTATTGTGCTTAGCTAAGTTTAAGCTTCTCTCTATCCTAGAATTATTAACAAACGAAACAGAAAATTTTTGTCTCTGACCTTAATACTTTCAGTTTTTTCGGGAATGCGTGCTAAGAGTTTTTCAAAGTTCCAAGTTTTCCAATTTGAATCGTAATGATAGACATATCCTGAATTACATTTATAAAAGAGGCCGTAATTTGATCCCCGTTACTTGTGGAGGACTCGATGATGAAAAAACTTACGTTACTTTTTAACTGAAATAAGATTATATTGAACTCTTTTGGTATGAAACGCTTCTGGGGAACTCTCACCGCAAGTAATCGAGGCTACGTTGGATCTGCTTTGATTTGAATACAAATGCAGAAGGTCAGGAAGAGTGTGAAATAACACAACCCAGGCAGGGCTTAACCTGCGACCTCTGACTCTCTACTTGCTTTAGGTACTGAGCGATCGGAATACTCCATTGAATTTTCAATGTCCCTCGAACGATAAAACTTGAACGGTTGAAAATTTTCCAGAAAACGAAATGCATACAAAAAATAGGCAGTTAAATTGATTAGGTATTGTTTTGAACATAACAGCGTAACAAGAAAACATTACCAACGTACCCAACATCAAAATTAATCATATATCGTCTTACGTCTCAGGTGGTTGAGTGAATCTCCAAAAACGTGAAGTTTTAATTATTTCATATATGTATTAAGAAAATGAATTCGAAACTAAATCAATTGAGCAAAACCTAAACCTCACTTCGAAGGTAATCATGAGCGGATCGTCGATTTTGCTCAGAAAGCCACCTTAGGTAGAATCTCCATAAATGGGCTGAACAAAATGGAAATTGGGCTCATACGATTAGGATCTGATATACCCCTTCTCGTCACGCTGTGGTACCCAGGGTATTCGGAAATGAAAGTTATTACAAGCTCGGTTCTTTTGTCTTTGACGTCTTTAGATGGCATTTCTATAAAAGATCCTTTATGGAAACTAACTCCTTTAGTTCGTGATTAAGCCCAGATATACTATTTGACTTCTAAAGTTTCAAGGATGCGTGTAAAAAAATGACAGAGATAGTTTTAATCTCGTTTAATTGGGATGCATAGAACCGAAATCCGAGAAGACGTTCTACGCAGGTTTGAGGGGCGTGGCTCCGATAAATTTTCCGATGGCTTCGCCCCCGGGCCCCCTTCAATTTTTTCTCTAAATGGCACTCCCCAAACTGCAATGCTGGATCCGCGCGTGCTCAAGCTTGTCTAGTTATTTTTCAAATGTAGCCTAGGCTTTGCAGAGGATACCAAGAATATCAAATGTACTAAAACGTTTTGTCTTTACTCGTGATAATTCAGAAATTGATCGAGCACCATGCTTTGCTTGAGCTGAGGATATTGGTGCACCAACGAGTTAATGCTGGGTGTGTTTCTCTGAAGTCCAAGGCCCTTTTCTGCTCGTTTTCCAGTCTGCTTCCTGTTCCACTGCTGATCCAATAAGATATCTGATACTTGTGGGTGCACACGACGCTTCCATGGTGTATTACAGCAAAAACCAGCATTTAAAAACCACTTCTTTCAAGATCCTTTACGCTGAAATTTAAGCATTTTAGAGAAATTCACCTTTTTTATAAAACTTCTTTAATGAAATATGATGTATTGTGACAGGGAAGGTGGCGAAAACGAAAAATCATAATCATAATAATGGCTCTCATCACAGGCTCACTTGCAAATCGGATGTAGAGAGCTATAGCCTTATGCTTGATAAAACTGCGAGTATCAAATTATATATGATGCTTAAGCTATCCTTCCCGCATGTAGGCTCTTGATTTTCTAGGTCTTTGTTTGCTGGGTTTAGCTGTAATTGCAAGGGAAATGACCAACAACTTTGTTATTGTTTCAGGGAGTCTTTGATTGGAGGGATTCAGATGTTGGGACCGTCAGGCCTATGAGGTAAGCAAAGTTACTTCTCATCAGAGTATTTTCATACCCTCACTTTGTTCTCCAATCTCCTATCTGGAATGCAAGGGTCTTCTGACAAATTTCGCTGGCTAAAGAATTCCCAATATCCCAATTATCAGGAGTTTGTGAGGAATAGAAGAGGCTGCGGTAGAACATAATCCCAGTTTTCAGTATGCAACTGGCTGGAATAGGAAAGATACAGAGGTGATTTCTGAAAATATCAACAAAGGGAGGTGGTTTCCCTAACTTGTGGTTTTTAGTCATCACACCCATTTTTCGTACATGCGAATATGAAATCGGTGCTTAGGCAAAATACCAAAATCGTAAAGATGACTGTAGATGACTCTTGGTAATCAAGAATTAAGATGTGTGATGCAACTGATATCAGAATCAGTACTTTTGATGTATTAATTGTCTTTAATTTTTAGCAATAACCAGTTATTTTACCAGCCCCCCTTCTCAAACTCAGCTCATATTTCAACCTGGAGGATCTCCTTTCCGCTGCCCCCTCCCTCCCCTAGGAATCACTTGTAGGACGATTATTCCAGCGAGCCATCAAGAAATCTTTTGCTCTGCTGATCTGTAGTTGCAGTCAAAAACATTTTGCGATCTTTGTGAATACATTTTCGATATTTTTTTATTAGCTTGTTATTTTGTGATGCTTGATTTGATTTCATTTTGGGTCGTTCTGGGCCCCTTTGCGTAATCTTATAGATGTATAGGTATGTAGATTCAAAACTATATTTGAATATTGCTTTGACACTTTTTTAAATAAGCAACTGGACTTTAGTCCAAGCCGCCAAAGTTGCGTACATATTTTGGGAATTAATCCCTAAATTTGTTCAAGAGTTGCTTAGGTTTTGAAAAATATAGACATTTCCCTGTACCCAAAAACCCTTAGAATTAATGGTATACATTTACGAGAACCTTTGAAATACCAAATATGCTTCTTTTACCAATGAACCATTGTATGATCAAACAAGTTTGGGCACTTTCACCATTGGTGCTTAAGTCCTTACTTGCTTTATAGATTTCATCGAGCTCTGGAGTTGCTTGTTATTTTGCTCAATGCAGTACTGGTTGTCTATGGACGTGTTGTTTTTTGAAAAAAAGGGTACCAGAGAGAGAGCAAATGACGAGTTTTTATTGACGATCGAGTTGCCCTTTTTGGCTGCAATGTCCTAACGACAATATATCAAAGCAATTTAAGCAGCATTGCCGTTGCCCCAAGGCTCAATTTTATATTGAAGTAATACAGTGTCACTTCTTTTGTAGGGAATTAACTCTAAAAGAAGTTGCATTTTATAATAGAATTCATGGAATAGAGCCCGTCTCTTTCGATTCCTTGGACACAAAGGTTGCTACTTTTATTCAATCATTTTAATTGCTTTCTTTTATTGATATTTGTGTGAAAATTATACACTGTTGTGATGCCATTACCTTTTCAAATGTTCTGCATCACCTCGTTGCAAAATCTTTGGTCGCACATTGCAAATATTTGGAAACATCAAAATCATTATCATAGTTGTTTTTCTTGGCGTCTCATGAAAAAGTGTCCTATATGTGTAAAGGATCTGCACGCGATGTTCATAGAAAGGCTTAGTTAATTGATCTGTGGATGTCCGTCCCAGTTACTTATAACAGTATTGATACCTGTTATTTCGATTAGTACAGAAGAGCGTGAGATAAACGTTTGACTCGTATCGAGTTATAAAACTGACTGCTGATAAATAGGCTTTTTTAACCAATCTCCAGGTAATTAAATTCATCTCAGGGCGTGTTATTTCAAGTCGATTGCCAAGTTTTGGTTTTGGCAATTTAGAATTTCTTGTGGTCTTGTATAATTCTAATATATTTCTAATAGTATACAATTTTAGTATATTATAGCACAACTGACTGATGATAAATGATCTAAACATGCAATACATACAGAGAGGGAAGTTACATAGCGCATAATTAACATAGATTAGCAAATAATAGTCACGTGATTATAGATAAGCAATCCTGCTACATACTGAGGGGGGCAGGAGGTGTGTTTTCCCCCAATGTTTACAGAAACAATAGCCTTTTGTCCCAAAACAAATGGAAATGTCCCATGGTGTATTTTCAACAATAGTTCGCCCCCCCCCCCCTAAATACCTTCCAAGGTGTCTGTCACTGGTCGTTATCTGGGTGTTAATCGCAGAGTCACATAAAAAGTGACTTTATAGGCAATATTCGAAATCATATCTTGTAGATCTGAAATAGTTAGGATTAAAATTATCGCAGTCCCTGCAAAACTCAGTTCATACAAAATTTGACCATCTTTTCTAACTTTTAACATTGTTAGCATAGCTTTCATATCTTGACTGGCTTAGAGCTTTGATCACATTTATGTTCCCCCAACCTTTTGACCAATCAAGTATTTCATTTTTCTCTCTAAATCAACTCACATTGTCAGCATCCTGATGATACTGCATCCCACAATGTAGGCCCAGAATTCAAAAATTTGAAATTTTGTTTAATTTCCAAACCGGATGGTGTAGTACTTCACGAATTTCAGATTCATACAGCTTAGGGAATCCAGAATATATATATTGCGTCTTGAAGCCCTGTTCTTGCAGCCAATTTGGTTGGAATTAAAATTTTGTCGAACATTTTGATTTAGGATGTTCGGTTGCACAGCAATATTTGGCAGAGTTTCCCTTAAGTTTATATACTTATAGCTGAATTTACGCCTGTTCAAACATGAGTTTTCGACAAGATATCAATTTTTTTTTATAAGCAATAAGATCTACAAATACAGAGAAGAGATAAACTAATATAACATAATGGTACTATTCATGGCAGGAATAGACACGTGGTCATCGAGTTCCCTCCATTAATAACACTCACAATAAATATTAATTAAAGATAGTTTATCAAAAAGAAATGGTACAAATAACGGCATTACAAGAAATACACTACAAACATTACAAAGAGGCGGCGACAATTGAAAAACAATGATTGCCTGGAACATCTTCAGGGGTTTAAAGTTTGCTCCTGGAGCCCTTAAAACAGGTGCCCAAGGCAACAATCTTCAGCCCATCAGGATAATCAACAAATACAAAGCCACTTCAACAAAATCTCTTTGTTGTTTTAATGTAATCAATTGTTGCTTCCAATATAATGTGATTTGTTACAACCGTATAGCAACAGCTCACATAATGATTCTGTATTGGATGATGTTGAATTAATTCCAGGGATGTCAGAAAGTTGACTAAGGAGATTTCTGCACATAGGCTCATAAAGAGGGCAGTGCAGGAGAAAATGTTTCTCATCCTCATTATCAATTTTTGGCATGGCTCTACAAGGATACGATGTTTATTTTTTGACATCAGCTATAAGTGTAAATCGATAGATTTTCGCCATGTCAAACTTTCTCAACATCCAGTGGTGGACGATGCAACATGACCCTGTTTTACCAAAAATTAATTTACACTGTACAATGAGGAAAGGCTGTAATCTTTTTGAAAAAAATAACATTATTTAAATATTTGCAGTGTATATTCAGCTATTCTATATGTAGCTATTCTTTTTCCGATCTTTGTCGCTGTTGCCTGTGTTTCCCTTTCCCATTTACCTTAACTTTATATGACAATATTCAACATGATAGTCACCACTTATCATGACAAGCCTTTGATATTTAGCGGGGCAACGTTTCGGGAGAGATCCGTCTCCCATCATCGGGCCCCGGAGAGGAACCGAGACGGATCTCTCCCGAAACGTTGCCCCGCTAAATATCAAAGGCTTGTCATGATAAGTGGTGACTATCATGTTGAATATTGTGTCAGAAACAGCCTTGATAAGACCAAATGTATTTATATGACAAGTATCTTATTTTAGGAAGCTGACAATGCCAGCCTGCAAAGGCAGACGGAAGCTTTTGTCACCAATCTCCAGGTAATTAAATTCATCTCAGCGCTCGTTGTTTCAAGTCGATTGCCAAGTTTTGTTTTTGCAATTTAGTATTTCTTGTGGTCTTGTATAATTATTATATAATTCTAATAGTATATAATTTGTGTATATTAGATCAAACCTCCTATATCAAGAGCAGAGAATCGAATTTGACACCACAAGTGTTGTCCGTATCTTTAAATAGAGAATTGTCTCATGTTTTCTAAACTTTAAAATTCTTCGTCAAGAATAACAAATGTATAAGCCACCACCGGAACATCTGTGCAGTACAACGAGGGATAGTCTAAACACCGGGGGATATTGAAGGGACAGCATTCAGTACACCGGAGGGATAGCATCAGTACCCAGGGGGTTTATCCAGTACTCCGAAGGGATAGCATTCCGTACTGCAAAACAGTGTACTACACAACCTCCGCTGCATTGAATGTTATCCTTCAATTTGCTGAGATTAATTCAAAAATAGACCATGCTTGTAAACGTTTCGATACAAATCTTCATAAGTAAATATTCTTACAATGATTTGGGGACTATAGTAAGTCCCAAAATCATTGTAAGAATAGTTACTGATAAAGATTTGTATTGAAACGTTTACAAGCATGGTTTATTTTTGAATTAATCTTTTAGAATTTTATAAACTTAGATAATTAGGCTCTCGTATTATTACTTCCATTTGCTGAATATACTCCGGTGTACTGAATTCTATCCCTCCATGCACTGAATGATGTCCCTCTGGTTTAATGCATAACCTCCGGTGTACTGAATTCTATCCCTCCATGTACTGAATGCTGTCCCTCCATGTACTGAATGCTGTCCCTCTGGTTTACTGCATAACCTCCGGTGTACTGAATGCTATCCCTCCATGCACTGAATGCTGTCCCTCTGGTTTAATGCATAACCTCCGGTGTACAGAATTCTATCCCTCCATGTACTGAATGCTGTCCCTCCATGTACTGAATGCTGTCCCTCTGGTTTAATGCATAACCGACGGTGTACTGAATGCTATCCCTCTATGTACTGAATGCTGTCCGTCTGGTGTACTGCATAACCTCCGGTGTACTGAATGCTATCCCTCCATGCACTGAATGCTGTCCCTCTGGTTTAATGCATAACCTCCGGTGTACTGAATTCTATCCCTCCATGTACTGAATGCTGTCCCTCTGGTTTACTGCATAACCTCCGGTGTACTGAATGCTATCCCTCCATGTACTGAATGCTGTCCCTCTGGTTTAATGCATAACCTCCGGTGTACTGAATTCTATCCCTCCATGTACTGAATGCTGTCCCTCCATGTACTGAATGCTGTCCCTCTGGTTTACTGCATAACCTCCGGTGTACTGAATGCTGTCCCTCTGGTGTACTGCATAACCTCCGGTGTACTGAATGCTATCCCTCCATGTACTGAATGCTGTCCCTCTGGTTTACTGCATAACCTCCGGTGTACTGAATTCTATCCCTCCATGTACTGAATGCTGTCTCTCTGGTTTAATGCATAACCTCCGGTGTACTGAATGCTATCCCTCCATGTACTGAATGCTATCCCTCCATGTACTGAATGCTGTCTCTCTGGTTTAATGCATAACCTCCGGTGTACTGAATGCTATCCCTCCATGTACTGCATGCTGTCCCTCTGGTTTAATGCATAACCTCCGGTGTACTGAATTCTATCCCTCCATGTACTGAATGCTGTCCCTCTGGTTTACTGCATAACCTCCGGTGTACTGAATGCTCTCCCTCCATGTACTGAATGCTATCCCTCTGGTTTACTGCATAACCTCCTCCGGTGTACTGAATTCTATCCCTCCATGTACTGAATGCTATCCCTCTGGTTTACTGCATTACCTCCGGTGTACTGAATGCTATCCCTCCATGTACTGAATGCTGTCCCTCTGGTTTACTGCATAACCTCCGGTGTACTGAATTCTATCCCTCCATGTACTGAATGCTGTCTCTCTGGTTTACTGCATAACCTCCGGTGTACTGAATGCTATCCCTCCATGTACTGAATGCTGTCCCTCTGGTTTACTGCATAACCTCCGGTGTACTGAATGCTCTCCCTCCATGTACTGCATTCTGTCCCTCTGGTTTACTGCATAACCTCCGGTGTACTGAATGCTCTCCCTCCATGTACTGAATGCTGTCCCTCTGGTTTACTGCATAACCTCCGGTGTACTGAATGCTATCCCTCCATGTACTGAATGCTGTCCCTCTGGTTTACTGCATAACCTCCGGTGTACTGACTGCTCTCCCTCCATGTACTGAATGCTGTCCCTCTGGTTTACTGCATAACCTCCGGTGTACTGAATGCTCTCCCTCCATGTACTGAATGCTGTCCCTCTGGTTTACTGCATAACTTACGGTGTACTGAATGCTGTCCCTCTGGTTTACTGCATAACCTCCGGTGTACTGAATGCTATCCCTCCATGTACTGAATGCTATCCCTCTGGTTTACTGCACAACCTCCGGTGTACTGAATGCTCTCCCTCCATGTACTGAATGCTGTCCCTCTGGTTTACTGCATAACCTCCGGTGTACTGAACATCCTCCGATTTACTGCATAGATGTTCCATGGGTTGTAAGCACTTGATTTAGATGAATCCTAACCATATTTTATTCTCGCAAATTTAAAAATCTTCTCACAATTATGAACGATTTTAAAGCTCTCATTTATCATGATGATGTAACAGAATTTTCTGAATAGTTAAGTCTTGATACAATCGTTTTTGATATTTCAAACTTTGATACTTTCTATTCTAGGCAAGCTTTCCTGCAACTGTTAGTACAATTTTCAGGTTAGTCGCTCTAATTCGTAGCTTTGTAATACCGTCGATTCCAAAATATTGCTAATGACGGTTAAAGATATTATTCTGCTTAAGCTAGTATTAGGTCCTATTAGTTTTTATTTTCCCATTATGAGGAAATGATTTTATTTTCAAAGAGGTGCCCAGTGAGATCAAGATGCGTTCAGATTCGAGACAACATTGTGTTTCCACGGCTGCGAGCTCGAGAAATCTTTTGCCTTTTGAGAAAGGTTTGAATATTTTATTAGAATAATATTCTGAAGACAATGCCCAGTTTTTTTAAAATTATTTGAATAGAATTTAGGCTCGATTAATTGGGTAGTATTTTTCATAGAATTTCTTAGGACATGCAACAAATTGTTGATTCCATCGTCGAGTTTTGTTTTTCAACCACGAATATTTAGACTGGGCAGTAAAAGAACAAAAGTTTGTGCGTGATGACGGTTCAAAACGGCGACAAAGACAAACAGCAAAAGGCTTCTAGTCGATTTATTCTATTGACTATGGTTTAATTTTCCCAGTTTTAGCAGGGGGGGTTAAACAAAAAATTCCAGAACGTACGCCAGGGGTTGATGTTTTTTCTTTGAGGTTTTGCAGTTTTTACCAATGACTTGAAATTTTTTTCCTGATATAAAATTTTGAGTTAATCTGCTTGAATAAGCATCGAGATTCTAAATTAGAACAAAGAAATTGTATTTCAATCTGCCCTGATTGCATGAAAATAACTTTCCAAAGCTAAATCTACTTTTCTAGTCCATTTTACGGAAAATGTATCATTTTGGGAAAGATTTCTGAGAGATACAATGTGCAACTTATTGGCACATGTTTGTGTATTTGTCGCTGGCGCAAATATATCGAACAGTAACAAGTACCGTTATATGGAGTGTGCCATTGTCAAATACATGGAAGCAATGAAATCGACTGGCAGCAGTATATTGGGACACTAAGAAGGGAGACGAGACATGCATAGCATATAATAGGATATGACAACATAACATAAGTCAAATAGAACCAGTGATGCCATGACAATGCTAGCGAGGAGACAGTTTATTCTAAGCGTCCGTTTCATTACTTCTAATGTGTCTAAGTGGCAACCAAAATTTCTAAATATCAGAAATGCCGTTCAACAATCGACAAGAGGTAACCCGCGTCATGCGATGATTTGGATTTGTGGTTCAAGCATTAAATCAAATTTGCGCCGATTTGTATGCCAGTAGCTCTTGTTGTGTAGCGGACCTCTTTATTTCATAAGGGGGAGAAACTTGGGACAGATGTAGTTATGAAATTTGCGAATAGTTAAGAATTAGTCAGTACAGGGGTCATTAAAAACTTCCCTATAAAAAACGTGTACTGTGTAGGGACGTAGGTAGGGAAGCCATGCCCCCCCCCCGGTTTGAAGAACCGTTGATGCATAGTATGTTTTTTTGACAATCTCAATGGGTTTTTGAGCTTCTGCCACGTCCCTTTTGATTTATACAGTTGCGTTAATGGCCTGTTGTAAAATGCAAAATTATTCAAAATTATGATAAATTGTGTGTGTGGTTAGAGTGCGCAGGGAGAAAACAAGAATAGTCGGAAATAGGGTGGGTGGTTAGAGGACACTGGAAAAAACTGCAAAAATAGGTAGAGATAGGGTTGGTGGGTCATTTTGACATGGCTGCAGATTTTTCAGCTTATATTCCGCAAATGTTTTCCTAACCCCCCTGGTTTTAGAGAGTAAGTTTGACTTACTTCACTTCATTGAAAGTAGGCCTTATTCCACAAGATGCTCTGTGGCATGCTTAAGTTACAGTAGCATATAGGAATGATTGGTCCCATTCTGTTTATTGCTCCAATCGATGTTAGAGAAAGAATCAATATGACAACCGTTCCCTTTCTTAATTCTATTTTGATTCCAGCCTTCATAATCGAAGCTGCTGGTTTAGAGATGCAAGCAATTGCGACAACTTCAACATGTTTCTGCATTTTTTAGGACTGGTGACAAACTAACCCTGCGCGATGACACGACGAGTGAATCTTGTGCGATGTGTAAGGTATAGTGCTCAATTCATTGTCTAATCTGTCAAAACCAGTCAGTGATCAAAATGAAAAGCGAGAAAAATTGGAAAAAAAATTGCGACTCGAAAGAGGCGATATATTATACATTTCAATGATTTTTTTGCACGTTAGTTTTAAGCAGTTCAACTGGTGAAACGTCCTTTTTCCCTTTCGAGATAATTATTTGTAAATGAGAATGAAGCGAGTCGGACTCAAACCCAGGAGGAATCCAAGCAAAATCAATCACACATCTCCAAAGAATTTTCAAAATCCTTTCTCTTCTAAATTTTTCTCCATTTCTGATCCTTTTCTAATTAGTAGGACAATGTTTCTCCTGGTGATGAGATACGGAGCTCTTTCGAATGTTGCCCTACTATAGAACGAAAACTTGTCATGGTCATTATTCGTGGTGACTATCATGTAAAATACTGTGTTAAAAACAGCCTTGATAGCCTCGAATGTATTTACCCCTTTACATTTTTTCTACGTGTACTTGTGACCAGAGTAAGTTTAGGTTCAATTATATCTTAGGCCCCCATGAGGACCCTGGAAAAACCAACCTCTTCAGAAAACTACTATTCGTCTGACACTGAAACTACAGCTTCAGGTACGTATACCGAATCTACAAGTGCGTGTGCGCGCCAGTTTGTTGTAGTGTGAGTGTAGCGAAAGGCCTTGTTTCTATAAGAGGTACGATGTACTACACATTTGATGGTATACGAGCATCGAGTATGTTTGGAATCCGCCCATTAGCTCCACAGTGGTTTTACATTTTAAATTGATTGCCTACCTGACAACCCCTTGATTTTTCGCATGGTGGTTTAGAATGCGTTTATCAAAATATTTGAAGAGAATGTAGTGTTGTTAGGAGCTATCATAACCATATTTCAACTCAAACATGAATTTCTCAATAGTACTCCTTGCCAAGACATTTTTGCAGAGGTTTCTAGCTTTCGGATTCTTGCTACCAAACACGTACAGTAATCTGCCTCTTAATCAAATTCTGTTTTGGGTTTATTCTGTTGTTTCATGAAATCAAGTTACTTGTCAAGTCTAGACACGGTCAACTAAATCTGCTCTTCTGTTTTTTTCAATGTTTCATTAGTATGTAATTTTCCCCATTCCAGTCTTTGCTTGGAGATCCTTCTCTGACTACATGAAAATAACAACTGATCATTGTTCAAACGTGTGCCTGCTATCTCTGGTAACTTTCTTGACGCAGGGCTAGAATAGTTTCCCTGGCACCAAGGATCGGGTTTACAAGTGTGAACCACATTATGTTCGTCGATTAATCTACAAAAGCCTGTGGGCCTTTATTTGGTTATCTCCCACTTTGCACGACCAGCAACTACAATTTTAAGCCTTCAACCTTTCAAAGTTGTCTAAACGGTAGGAGACAAGGAAGAAGTTGAAAAGGCTACTACGCCCCTTGAACCTGTTTTGAAAACTTTTAAGGGCTGCCTTTCATGGAGGATAAACCCACCCATTAAAGTTTGACCCATAGTGGTTGAGAAACTACGCCGTGCAGGATTTCTCGCCCAAACTAGCCGGTTTATATGTACACTTTACTGCTTTTCATGCGGACATAGAATGAAATATTCAGGTAAGTCATGACAGCTAAAAATTTCAATGCCGTTAATCGGTATTCAGTTATTTAGGTGCTGTTTCTACGCACATATTCATCCTATCATCCAGCCTTCGAACCAAGAGGTGAGATATCACCTTCCAATACAAACCTGTGATCTCACCCGGGTGGATGAAATTTTGTCATGTAAATGCTGGATGGTGGGATGAAAACTGGGAGGTTGGGTAGAATAGGTTGAAAAATAATAAAAGATTAAGATAGTTCGCATTTATGTTTGAAATTTCATCATCCCAGCTTTAAGCTTATCAAACTGGAAGGTGGGGTGAAACTCGACATATAAACTTATGCTGTTTTCATCCCGCCTCTCAGATTTTCGGTGTGGCCGGAGGGATGATTGTGTCCGTATAAAGTATTTACGTAAGCTTTTTTACTACATCCCTCTCAATTCATTTTAAATATTTATTCAACTTCGTCTCGTTATCAGATGCTCCGAAGGAAGGGTGCTGTGGTAAAGGCGATGGAAGCTGTTCCAGCAATAAAAAGAGAGATATAAGGTGGGAAAGGTTTTTTAAGGTACAGCTGTCAGGATAGCGAGAAAAATGGGAAACTTGGCAATACGTAATACACATTTAAAGCCTTTGTCTGTCACTCATTGAACTAGTGCGTCTGATTACACTAGACCACCAATTATAATTATCTATTTGAACACTTTACCATTCTAATTCCGCTATTTCGAACCCCTTACTTCTTAGGACAATTTGCTTGTTTTCTTTTTTTCTGTCTCTGACGCACTTCTCTAATGAGTGCCAGGTGAACGTTCTTGTCTCAATTACCACACGAATCAGAACACGAGTGAACACAAGTGTGCACGAATGAACTCGAGAGCTCGAGTCGGCAAATGAGCAATAAGGTATTTATAATATTTTAAGGTATTGGATCTTTTCATAAGAAATGATTATATAACAAGTAATATAACAAACTTTTTATTAGAAAGTTATTAGAAGTTTGAAACATAATATACTACAGTTTGCCAGGAGCGTTATGGACCTGCAATATTTAAGAAGGCCTTGCTCAGATAACGCGTCCGGAATTGACTGCTAGAGCTTGGTATAGACTCTGCTTTGAGTCGCAGCTTTCATTTAAATACTAAGAGGAATTTAAGGGCAAAAATCGATCTCAGGCGATATTCAAAAAATCGGTTTGAGGGCACTCTAGATTATTTTCTCTTTTTCAGTGAAATCACTAATTTATGCGATATGCTTCTTTGATAGAGTAATGTAATGTTTATTTTAACTCCTTTTAGCGTAGGCCTTTGTATCCTGAAATTTTGGATACCAGTGTGTCAAAATATGTTCATGATTTTAATGTTGTTATTCCCTTTGATTTGCCTTCAGATTGTCGAAGGATGATGTCATCAAAAAACTTTGCTATGGTACGTAATGAAACGAATTACTATATTTCTATTCACTCTCTCTGTCTTCTGTTATATATGTAACCATGAAGTAAAAATTGACCATTCCGCAAAATATTATGCATCTTGATTCATGCAATGCAACATAGGAATGTCTCTCTTAGCAACACATAGCTAACAACATTAAATAATGCAGTCATGGTCGTGCATGACTAATGATTCTGAGTTTGCTGCGCGAATAAAAACGCTCAGTTTGAAATAGATCTTTAACATC
Source organism: Pelagia noctiluca (assembly GCA_963924455.1). Lineage (NCBI taxonomy): Eukaryota > Metazoa > Cnidaria > Scyphozoa > Semaeostomeae > Pelagiidae > Pelagia > Pelagia noctiluca. The sequence goes on along the minus strand of OZ004332.1, from coordinate 2,632,824 downwards.
TCTAAATCACAGGTTAAAATTACAATCACATCCCTGGAACGTCTGAACGCTAGTTTGGAGAGTGTTCAGTATTGTGCAGGGTGTTCAATACTGCGTAGGGTATTCAGTACTGTGGGGGATATCATCAGTACTGTTAGGGACACCATCAATACTGCGTAGGGTATTCAGTACTGTGGGGGATATCATCAGTACTGTTAGGGACACCATCAGTACTTGTGAGGATATTCAGTATTGTGGAGGGATACCATCAGCACTTAGGTATAACCTGCATATAACTGATGATATCCCCCTACAGCGCTAGATACCCTTCCTAGAAAGAAGGTTACAAGAAAACAGAATTGATGGTATCCTTACCAAAGTACTGATGATCACCACTAAAGGAACGATGATATCCCCCCAAAAGTACTGATAGTATCCCCAAATGGTACTGATGGTAATCCCCCACAGTACTGAAAACACTCAAATGTACTACCCAGATGTACCTGGGATGTCCATTATTCCGATGTATGGCTATTTATATGCTTTGTTTTGTTTTTTCTTTTCATTATACGTCATAGCTCCATTACAGCAATTGTAAGGCATAAATTTTTGAGCTCCACATATAACGTTGCATTTTATGTACCAATGGAAGCCATTGAAATATTGAAATAATCCTCATGCTTTGTTTATTTCATTTTTCAAAGGTTGCCAACTAACTTTCAAAGATATGGTGAGTAGCATTTTCTATTTTCGATTACTATGGTTTCACACTGGACATATGTACAGTCTCTAGGAGGATATCCTAAGTACTATTAGAGGTACCATCAGTACTGTGGATGATATTCAGTGTGTGAACGAAAATCACAAGCACTTCAGGTATTTTCTCTACAGTGCTGATGGTATCCCCCATAGTTCAAATGGTTTCCCCCATAGAACTAATGGTACCCCATAAAACTGATTGTCCCCACAACACTGTTCATTCCCACACTACTTATAGTATCCCCTACAGTACTGATGGTATCCCCCTACAGAATCCACTACAGTTCTGGTGATAACCCCCACATTACTGATGGTATCCGTTTACAGCTCTGATGGTATCCCCCACAGTACTAATGGTACTCGATAACAGTGCTAAATATCCACAACAGTACTGCGGGTACCTCCAATAGTACTGATAGTACTGATAGTAACCCTCAACAGTACTGATGGTATCTCCCAACAGTACTAAATATCTTGAACCGTATCGACAAACCCCTCCAAAGCTCTGAACATCCTCCACAAATCTGATGGTATCACCCACAGCACAGAAGATATCTCCCCACAGTGCTGAACATCCTCAACAGTGCTGAGCACCCTCGATAGCCCAGAAGACTGCATAGACATTGCCCTGCGTGAAAACGTTTGAATTCGCAAAACTTTTCGTCAGACCACAATGTTTCAAGATAAGGCAACTTTATAGAATCTATTTGATATTACTTTAGAAGCAAAAATGGTTAAAGATTTTTTAAAACTTTTGGGTAATCTCTTACTAATAAACCAATTTTCAAGTGATTGCCTGGCAGGCATTCTGCTGTATTGTTGAATTATTTATGTACCGTATGTAAAAACAGTGAGGATAGAGCATGCCCTTTTGTAGTTGATTTTCGCATGGCAGGATGAAAATTTAATGCGTCTTATTACCTCACTAGAACTGGGATACTAATTTGCTGCCTTCATTTGCTGTCGAGGAATTGGCGAAAGAAAAACGAAGGTAGGGAAAATTTTGAATTAAATGGAAATTGAGTTTCTGCAATGCATCACATCGCAAAAATACATTTGTATGCAGGCTGATACAAACGCATGATAGTATCACCCCGGGTAACGTCTGTGTAGTATTGTTAAGAGCAGCATTCAGTACTGTGAAGGATGTTCAGTGTTTTGTAGATATAATTTTATGGCTTATAATCGTGGCTTATTGAAATTGGTCAGTAACTCCCCCTTTAAGAGTTCTTAGCTACGTCCCTACTGTGGAGGTAATACCCGAAGTACTGATGGTATCCCTCCGACCTTGCTGCACTGAACATTCTTAAAAGTACTAAATTTTACCCTCGCATATTTCTTGTATTAAAGTTTTGATACTGCAAGTTATATCGGAAACCCACATACTAATACAAGTAGGCTCAACATCCTGTGTTCCTCTAAATAAAAATGTGTTACTTAAATCAAGCAAAAATGTATTGTTGACATATTGCTTTCCGGCTCAGTAAGTCCTCCTATTTTTTTCGGAGTTTCTTAAAGATATTGATGTAGTTCTAAAAGTTTCTTAAATTGTTGGGGCTCTAGTACTAGGTTTCTTATAAACCGATTTCTTATAAAAAAAATGTGTAATATAGGCCGAAACGGAAACAAAAAGTCCATAACAAGGAAAAACAAAATAGCCTGATTTATGAAAGAAAAGCTCGCACTCACCGCTCATTGATACCTGTACTTCTTCTTCCCATACACAATTTATTTTCCTTGCCATTCAATGTTGAAATCAAATATTGGAAACGCGCACGTCATCCCATCGATATCATTGAAAACTTCACCTTCTTGCTTTGGAAGGAAGGAAATTAGGCCCGTGAAGAAGTTCGCGAGAGAAGACCAATCAACCAATCAGAACATCTCTTTGATTACCGCGCGCGGAAGAACGCATTGACGCTATATGACGTCAAAGGTGCTACCCACTTTTTTCAAACCCCAATTTTCATACTTGTGGTCACCCTAATCTTACCAAACAAGTTATTATAATCACGGAAATAATGAATTTTCTCTTGCCATATAGCTTTTTTGGTTTATTTGGCAGCCAATGCGTGATTTCTAGTCAAAGTGGATTGTCCTATACCCTACCATACAACATTTTGGAATATATACTCGTTATGACGTCACAAATGGACAAAATAATTCGCAGTTTTGATGGCCAAAATCGCAACTTTGGAAGCTTGTTAAAAGAGAGTAAAAAGACCGATTTCGATTCTGTTTGCAGTTTCGTGGTCAGTGCTTTAAAGAAAATCAGAAAATATAATAAAATCGATATCGATTTTTTCGCTGCATAAGCCCTTTAATAGACTAAACTTCTCCGACTAACAGTGCAATGCAGAGACTAGGGCTATTTAGTGATTTTGAGCAGATAATGGTTTATGTACTGCATTGACTGCTTTATTTGAAAAAGAAGGCAAAACTATCCTTTACTTTGTTGGCAAATGCAAATGCTGGAATGGGCATGGTGAATCAAAGCCTGGTTATTTACATTGTTGCACTTTTGATAATCCTACGTTTGTTAGCATAGCTACATTTTTTCTTTCAGGTCGCAAATGAGAAAATCTATTCAGGAATTCCTTCTTTGATTGACACTGAGCTTAAAGAGGTAAAGACATTTTGAGAGAATATGTAATGTGGAAAAGATGGGCATCGTTTGAAATAGGGTATGTGAGGTATAATAAGTGCCATATATGAAACGAACATTATACGAAACTGCAGCCTACTTAGTGCTATTACAGCACAACATTATTGTATTTCGATCGTACTCCTTGGTATATCCACCTTATGTGCCCCAACATTTTAAAATATCATTAAGCAAGAATTCTAGATATTTTACTTACTTAACTTGGCATTGAAGCATCAGGCTTCTTTAAATTTTTGTTAATTTTTGAAGGAAATATTTTTTGGTGATTTTGTGCATTTCTTAAGGCTTACATATAGCCTTATTTTGTTCCCAGGACAGTCCTGAGTGGATTAAAGGCCTATTTTGAACCATTTAATTTAAAAACATTCGACTAAAAACCATGATCGAGCATAAGGCTTTTTTCAAATTTTTTTGCTCTTTTTGAAGTAAAATGTTTTGGTGATACTATATTGATTTTTTGAAGCTATTATCGTTTGATATTGGATTAAAAGCTCCTGGAGTAGTTTAAAAGCTTATTTGCGTGCGACGAAGGAACGGGCTTACTAATTTACTGAACTTTCCAGTTTTTGGTTCGTTGCCAACCTGTCATGCTCTTTGATAAAATTGCCCCAGAAGTGTTGGTTTTCTTCAATAGAAACGGGAAGATACACAAACGGAAATAGTTGGAAGTTCATTGAAAACATTAAGGTGGTTGTCTCATACCTTTGCATTGAATAAAAAGTTTACAGTTCTTGTCTGACTCGGTTCTTTTACACGTGTATCTAAATTTTGTTTCCAAGATGAAGCTGGTAAACAATTTTGGTTGAAGTTTGAAAGCTCAATCTTAAACATGGAGCTATGAACCTGTAGGATGATGTTGGAGCCCCCCATCCCCCCAAACCAATTTTGATACTACGTCTGGGTTTTACCGGAGGATGTTACAGATGCATTTCCGCACCAAAACAACATCTGAAACAACATTGTTTATGGGGGATGGGGGTCTCTTTTCGACAATTGGTATACAGTAGAATCCCGGTAACGCGAACATGCGTTAACTCGAACTCTCGCTAACTCGAACAGATTTAGCTTTCCCCCTGAACCTTCAATACTACTTACATATGAATAAACCCCCGATAACTCGGACCACCGATAACTCGAACATTCGCTAACTCGAACAATTTTTATACCCGCTGCGGCTATTTCATCTCGATAACTCGAAATTTTTGTGTCAAAGTACCAACAACAACAATAACAACGATATTTTAAGCAAAAACTCTCCATTGAATCAAGCTGTTGTTTTAAAATAGAGACAAAGTTCTTAAGTCCAGTGACTTCAAGGCTGCATGCGACAATCAAACCCTTTTCATCCCCCTTATTGCACCTCTTTCCAGTGACTTTGGCAACGCACTTAGCTTGCAAATGCAACGTACTTAGCTTGCGAATGACTTCGAAGAAATTACAAAATCGTTTTAGAAAAATGGCCAGTATCTTCTTTACCGCAAGTGTGTCCCACAATATCTGCACCTTTCAGGACACAAACAGCATACTTATCTAGAGGGTTTTCAGGTTCACAACGGGCATTCAGACATTCATTTTGCTTTGGCGTCCAAACCTCCATATACACATGGTGTCCTGTGATGTGTGTTTCCACAGTTATAGTAGTTGTGATGTAGATTGGCAATTCATTTCGTAGAACAATCGTTTTCAATGAAAAACTTTCAAGTCCACGTTGCATTATCGTTCTGTTTCGCTATTAAGATATTGTTGTTGTTGTTGTTGTTCTCTTCATAAGATCCCGATAATTCGAATTATAGGCTGATTTTCTAAAACGTTCGAGTACATTCGATAACTCGAACTATTTTGATCGTCCCTTGCATGTTCGAGTTACCGGGATTCTACTGTATATCGAGTGGCAATCAAGCACCGTCTCATACCTTTTGGCGAGGATTATCTTCGACTCAACTTTTTTCAATCTTATTTCACAGGCAAGAAAATTTGAGATTCACATAAAATCTAGTAGCTAAGCTCAATTCTATCATCAAAATTGCTCTCAGTCCTTCCTGAAAACCTTTATTTGGCTATTCATGGTGAAAATAAGGCTGATTAATTGTGGGCATGTATAGTCGGTTTTCAGTGATTTTCGCTATTTTGAAACATGTTCTATTCGATTGTACGGTTAACGGAACGGTTAACACTTAACACTTTTAATGCTTCAGCACTAAGATTCTCATCTCTAAGGCTATTGTTTAGATAAAACCCGTTAACCGTGTTAATCGTGAGAATCTTAGTACTGAAGCATTGAAAGTATTAAGTGTTAACCGTGTTATCCAATATAACCACTGAGCTCTGAATAAAGACTGGATCGAGCTTCCTATTGTTTACGGCTCTAATTTTTCTGAAGCCCGCGAATTTTAACAGCGCCATTTTAGGTCGTTCCCAACCAATATCAATATTACAGTGAGAACAGGTATGAGTCGGCATCGTGGACCACAGTGTTGTGCTTTTGGCTGCTCGAAGCGAAATAAAAAGGGCGAAAGAAGTAACAGTGAAGGCAGCAGCGATGAGGAGTCACTCACAAAAAGGCAGCTTTCCCGGACTTTTAATTTGTAAGTAGCTTTTAAGTAACAGTGACAGAACTGTATGTCTAGGCCTACCTGTCTTATGGCGCACTTTTTCGAGGCCAGATGTACCTTCTAGAAGCTTTTTTTCAAAATAAACTCAACTCAGAAATATTTATAAAAAGAAAATTATAAGCAAATACCATTGATTTGTTAGCATTAAAAACTTCATTGAATTATCTCTTCTTGTAGCAGGGTTAGGCCCACTCATATGCATATAAGCATTTTACCTAAATAACTGGCCTATTAGAATTTAAGCATATGGAAATAAATTATAGTTGTAAGATAACATTTGTATGTTCGTTTTAGGTTTCCATCTAACCCTCAAAGAAGACAACTGTGGCTTTCTGATATTCATCGGTAAGACTGGAGTCCAAGCAAGCATTCTTTGATATGTTCTGATCATTTCAATGAAAAAGATATTGATCGCAGTTGCTCAAATGTACGGTTAAGGAGTGATGCTATTCCTGTAAGATTCAAGCAGTTTCCAGAACACTTGAAAAAGGTGATTATTACGACACATGTGTGAAAGGGTTCAATACCAAAAAGTGATGAGACGACCAAAGCATCAAATTATGTTTTAAAATGTACAATTAAAAACACCAATGCAAATTTTTTGCAACATTCCCTGGATAATTCTAATACAGCATAATTTAAGCTTCATAAACAGGCATATTTAAACCTATTTTCAATGTCTCTAATGTGCATTCTGTTCTGTCTCAATATTAAGGTCATCAAAACAAGAAAAGCTCCCCTAAAAAGATCTAGAGAGGAAAGTAGCTGAGTCTCTGGTGATCCAGTTGAGGATGAGGCAGGTCCATCTCTAAAAAGATCTGTCCAGGAGTGTGCAACATCAGGCCATAGCTACTACATTTCCGAATCGCCAATGAAGCTGAAGCAGAGCCTGGACAAAAGCCGTTAGCAGGTTCTGCAACTCAGAAAAAAACTATAGGTGTCACAGCAGAAGTCTCGACGTTTGAAAAAAACTGTGACAACAATAAAAACTGTTGTAAGACATCTGCGACAAAAATAGTTGATTTCTTCTGGTTGCAAGGAGATGCTTAACCTCACTTTCTCTGGGGCATCACTTGACCTGATGAAGAGAATGACATCAGGAAAGTCAGGCAAGGGGTGCAAGTATCCACCAGAGCTGAAATCTTTTGCACTGACCCTTCAGTTTTACTCAACCAAGTCATACGAATTTGTTCGTCAAATCTTCAATCTTGCTCTTCCACATCAAGCCCAGATCAGGAGATGGTACAGCTAAATCCCTACTGAACCTGGATTTACCAAGCCTGCATTTGAGGCTCTGAAGATTAAGGTTAAAGATGCTGAGAAGGCTGGAAAAAGGGTCATCTGCTCGTTGATGCTAGACGAAATGGCCATCAAGAAACATGTGTGCTGGGATGGCAACAAGTACCGTGGCTATGTAGATCTTGGTGACAGCATTGACGACGACTCTTCTCCTATGGCAAAAGATGCACTGGTGTTCATGGTTGTGAATGTGAATGGGTCTTGGAAACTTCCTTGCGCTTATCTCTTTGTCGATGGTCTGAGTGGTGCCGAACGTGCAAACCTTATAAAAGTTTGTATTGAACGGCTTTCTGATGTTGGTGTTAAAGTTGCTTCACTAACATGTGATGGTCCATCTTGCCACTTCAAAATGTTATCTGAGCTTGGAGCTTCCTTAGACTCTACCTATCTCAATTCATCTTTTCCACATCCTCTTAATGGATCCGAACGTGTTCATGTTTTTCTTGATGTCTGCTATATGCTAAAGTTAGTGAGGAATACACTTGCAGAAGGTGGCATCTTGAAGGATATGGACAACAACAACATTCTGTGGCAATACATGGTGGACCTCCAGAAGCTTCAGGACAAGGAAGGACTTCGGCTTGGGAACAAACTAAAGATAGCACATATTCAATGGTGGCAGCAGAAAATGAAAGTGAATCTTGCTACACAATTATTTAGCTCAAGTGTTGCTGATGCCATAGAGTATTGTGCTAATGTTTTCAAGTTGAAACAGTTTCAAGGATCTGCAGCAACTGTGAGGTTCATTCGTCTGTTTGATCGTCTGTTCGATGTCCTCAACTAGAGGAATCCATTTGCTAGAGGATACAAATCTGCACTCCGTGTGGGTAACAAAACCGCATGGTCTCAATTTCTTGCCAAGGCTAATGAGTATATACTTGGCCTGAAGAATGCATCAGGGCAGAAGATGTACTACGTCGTTAGACAGGATTTCTTGGATTTCTGGTCGCCATCAAGAGTACCAAGGAGATAGATGTTCCATGATCTGGTTGAGGCTCCTCAGGCTCCACTGAAGTACATGCTGATGTACAAGTTCAGCCAAGATCACCTGGAATTGTTCTTTGGTGCTGTTCGGTCTGCAGGAGGTTTTGACAGCAATCCGACCTCCCAACAGTTCACTGCAGCATACAAACGTCTCCTGGTGAGAAGCAGTATTCAGGGTGGCAAAGGTAATTGCCAGAAACAGGATCCAACAGACATCCTCCATGTTTTTGGTGATTCCTGCAATGGCAACACAAATAATGTCACTCTATCAAATGCTGCACTCATTAGGAAGTACAATCTGAAGTATCAGCCTATTCAGTCAGATCATGACTATGCTGATTCTCCCAATATCACCAGTCTGACAGAGTACAAGAAAGCTACTATCTCCTATATTGCTGGATATGTGGCAAGAATGGCAGACAAGCAGCTGATCTGCATTCACTGTTGCATGGCACTTGGTTCCAAAAACAACGCTGCTGTATCAAAGTTCCTGGTATTGAAAGACAGAGGAGGGCTATTCAAACCAACACAGTGTGTTATCAAGTGTGTGAAGAGACAGAAGTGCTTTGCAAGAATGCTGGCATCTACTGGTGGAAAACTTCCACACTGCACAGGTCAGTAGCAAAATAAATACAATGTCTTACATAGAGGCACCTCATTTATTTGCTAGTAGCCTTATGTTAAATTTGTTTGCATCTCTCAGGTATTCCTGCTGCCGTAGCAACTTCTGTGCTGTGTTGGGTAGTCTTAATCTGTCTACAGTGTTCCAAGAGCTTGATGACCATATGGTTGATTCAGCAGTGGATGAAAATCATGTTTTTGGTCTCATCAAGATTCTAGCCAGGTCTTACTGCAAAATCAGACCGGGAAAGAAGCCACACAGGCATGGTCCAAGAATTAGGTAGAAGCTTGGCAAGCTTGTGCACTTCAAACATCAATGAATAATGGTTCCGGAAGCAAAGGTTCTGGAAGTCACAACAACGCTAATAAATCCTCAAAAAACGTAGTTTGGGCCTAACTGAATAAATTTTCGTTAAAGGCCTTATGCACCGAAAAAATTGATATCGATTTTATTAGCTAATATCAAAATTCAATCTTTCCTGATCATGTTGGTGCTAATTTTACGCTTCTAGGACAACTAGAAGTATTTTTAATTATTTTTTGAAATTAGGTATTAACTGCGAAATCAAGAATCGATTTATGACATCATAACGAGTACATATTCGGAAAATTACTATGGCAGTGTATAGGAAGAAAATGTTTGAAAGGGTATAGTATCTAGCCAGCTCAATGAAAAGCCAGATCCGATACGGGACTAGTAATTTCAATCTTTTGCGCGTTCAAAAAAATTAATTTCAAAACGTTTCGACCCACAGGGGGGCTGTGGTTTCCGTTTAAGAAAGGGCACCACGCACATTTCTAATCACGCGCGGTCAAAATACCCGCGTAGCTGGTTTCGCGCGTATATTAAAGCAACAACAACGTCAGATCTGTCACAGCGACAGCGAGTTGCGAGAAAATTAAATCATGGCGGAAAGCTGCCATGGATGCTGGATTAATAATCGATCTTTGCTACTATGATTACAAATTGTGAGCAAACTACCTTTTTATTTTGTTATGAAGAATACTTCTCAAAGCATTGTCCATTTCATTTGGATTTTTGGACTCTTGTGCAGTTTATACGAAAGAAGAGAAAACTGATAGGCTTTGATGATTATTCATACTCATGGCCTATCATGGACCGAAATATAAAATTGTGGAAACACCATTGAGGAAAAAGTCTGTCAGCAGGAAAAGGAGACAAGTTGTTGAATTTTGTTGATTTGCAGACTCGTGTTTTTGAGACTATGGCCTATTTAAACCTTTCTGAAGAGATCTGATACTCTGGTTTTCTTGGAGGAAGAAAAAGAATGGCTTTTGTAAAAACTGCAAATTATTACTGTTTCAAGCACCTTGCTTAATCTTTTTCAAAAATTTGGTGCTACCTGTTAGTATTGAAACTACCTGAATTGTGGAATAATGATATTTGCACCTGATTCTTTTCAAAGTTCTTATTTTCTTCAGTATCTTACATAGCCTAAGTAGTAAATAATTGTGTAAATGTATTGCAAAGGATGAAGGTTAAGAAACTCAGACAAGAAACTTTTGAAATATTATTATCATTGCCAAAATATGAATCATTTCACAACAGTTGAGAGAAATAGGGGTGTATTTAGGGGTTTTGTAGGTTGACAACAACTACCTTGTTTTCCTATAGGATGGATTCATCATTCCTAATAAATATTTAAGGGTCCAAAAAATCTTAATGTCAAAATCTCGAGATTTTATTAGTGGCTTAACCCTTAGCACCCCACCTAAACTGCAGAGTGTAGCACTTGCAGACGCAAGTCTAACATGAGGTAGAACAATAGAAAACTGATCTTGCACTTGTGGAATTTCATGCAGAAGTTCTATTTTACTTTGAAAAATTAACTCTAACCTATATCACTTTCCTTATATTTTTGCAAACGAGAGGTTCAAGTGAAGGGGGGCATGAATTGAAATACCAGGGGGGCACAAATTGAAATAAACTATTGAAGTTGTTAGGGAGTCACACAGCTGTCTGCGGGAAAGCATGTTATCTGGGAATCTTCAAGTACTTCTTTGGGCAAACAACTTATTGCCAACATAGGACTTGTCCAATCTTGGATTTGTAGATGCTTTGGCTTCCTAAGAAAAGAAAAAAAATCAATTTTGAGAATGAAAACTTCAAGACTCTGTGTAAGATATGCTTGATCATGCTATATTGGATTTGAAAATAAGAAATCAACTTGATTGACAAAAAATTGGGACTACATTGCTTTCTGACCTGAAGACCTGAAAGTTTTTTAGATGTGGTAAAGTAAATTGCTGAGCAGAAGACTGTCAACGAAAGGCAAATAGGCCAATATGCTTGAAAAGCGCAGTTGTGCAGATCAGTGTTTACGGCCCAAAATGCGTCGAAAAATCGTAAAACAGCATGAAATAAAGAAAATACATTTGGTCTTATCAAGGCTGTTTCTGACACAATATTCGACATGATAGTCACCACTTATAATGACAAGCCTTTGATATTTAGCGGGGCAACGTTTCGGGAGAGATCCGTCTCCCATCATCGGGCAATGAGAAATGTGGTTTCATTCCTATTTAAGCAAAGGTTGGATCGAGAGATGTATTGAAATGGCCCACCGTTTCAGTAAGCTCCAGTTACAAGAGAGGATCCATTTGAACCATCGCAGTATGGATCGAATCAAGACCACGATAAACGATCTCGAGTCGGAAATCAAACAAGCACACTCGAATGAACACTTCGAAAGGGTGCAATCATTCAGAAGGCCCGTTGTGATAAGTCGATGGCTCAAATCAGGGAAGACATGTAAAAACATACAATAGCCTTCTGGAAAGGAAAAGCGCCTCCAACAATGAAAATGGCCTAGAGGTAGACAAAGATCGCTGGACCATTAACCTATCAAACAAGGATCTCTCATCTTCCGAAAAATCTCTTCTGTCCCGAGGTCTGAACTTCGGCCTTGCGCCCATCTATATCCCCAAAAAGGATATAATTGCAGAAGTAGAAGGCAAACTAGATTACCTGGAGAAGGCAGAATCGGTTTCCGTACGCTCTTCCTAAAGATAACATATCTAGGAAAGAAAGGAAAGCCTTAACAGATCTGAAAAAAGACAACAACATTAAAATCCTATCTGCAGACAAGGGTCGCGCCACTGTTATTCCTAATAACTCGGATTATATTGAAAAGTGTACCCAGCACATTGAGAATGGTCCCTATAAAAATCTGAAACGTGATCCAACAAGCAAAAACAAGCGACAAGGTCTGAAGCTTATTAAAAGCCTACATGACCTGAAAATAATTTCAGATAAAACATATCGGAGGATCAAACCCGCCGATTCTCATGCGCCACGGTTTTATGGACTTCCAAAAATACATAAAGAGGGTTTTCCTATCAGGCCGATAGTGTCATGTAGTGGTACACCACTTGAAACCTCTCCAATTATATTTCAGGAGTCTTAAAACAATACATCAAGAAAAGGGGACATGCAAAGAACTCTAAAGAATTCTCAGAATTCATCCGTGATATTGAGATAGAAGACGATGAAATGATGATATCCTTCGATGTCACCTCACTGTATACTAACGTGCCAATAAAGGATTCTTTGAAGATCATAAGTGATTTACTCTGAAAAGATAAAGATCTAAGCAAGAAAACTCCCATACCCGTAGACAAGTTGATTGAGCTGATTGAGTTCGACTTGACTACGACTTGGTTAAAATTCAATGGGAACTTTGTCTCACAAACAGATGGAGTAGCAGTGGGGAAACCATCCTCTTCTGTAGTCGCTGAGATTTTCATGCAAGAGAAACAATCTCTTGCCCTTGATTCATACATTGAGAAACCAAAAGTGTGGGAAAGATATGTTGATGACGTGTTCGTGATAGTAAAGAAGGAAAAGATGATTGAAGCAATTTTGATGCCAGAATAGAGCTCGGCTAGTGAAAATGGTATAAATCCGTAATTTTCTTTTTTTGTACGATGAGTTTAAGAAAAGTTGGATCCAAGACAATCCTTGCCATAAGGTCTTGAAACACAATGGTGATTTTAGCATTATTTTAAACATGAAGCTATGAAACTGTAAGATGATGTCGGAGCCATTATTTTAAACCAGTTGTTTACGATTGCAGAGGAAAGATCTGAACTAAGCAAGAGCAGTATCTCTAATCCCATAGTGTTCCATTTTTTATTAGGATTTTATGATTACCAGTACCAAAAGCCTTTTGGAGATCAATAAAGATTCCACAACCAAGTCCGTTTTCGTCAAGTGTTGACTTGATACTTTCAGTTAAAGTAACTGATGCGTGTTCTGTAGAGTGTCCACTACGGAAACCAAATTGCTTACTGAATAAAACCTCAAATGTTTCAAGAAATTTTTGAAGGCGAGTCTGCGCAAGTTTTTCAAATGTTTTACTGAAGATAAAGGGCAATGAAATTGGTCTGTAATTGCACGTTTTTGTCTTTAGTCCTTTCTTAAATATTGGAATTACCTTCGAAATTTTCAAATTATCAGGAAAAGTACCAGTTGTGAAGGACTCATTGATAAGAACTGAGAGGTCAGAGGAGATAGGATAGTTTAGTATTTTCAATAACTTAACTGGAATGCTATTTGGGCCAGAAGATTTACAATTTTTTATGATTCTATTACAGTTGATACCTCTTTAACTGTACATGGGGAGATTAAAAAGGAATTTAAGTTGGAATTCAATAAGTAGGATAAAGGAGACATTTGAGTTCTTGGGATATTTCTAGCGACTCCTTCAGCTACCTTTGTAAAATATTCGTTGATTTCATTTGCAATATGGACAGAGTCGGAAATTTTTGTCAGTCAATCATGAAATACTCTTGAAAAAATTGAATATTACAGTATCCGAGGGACTGCACTAAATTTGCTCACTTCATATCTTGATAATCGGAAGCAGTTCGTTTCTGTTAATGGTCATTCCTCTTCTCTTCGTGACATATCTTGCGGTGTTCCCCAAGGATCAGTTCTTGGTCCACTTTTGTTTCTTATCTACATTAATGACTTACCAAATTCTTCTAAATTCTTCTTTTTTCCCTTTGACACTAATATTTATTGTGAATCTGATGATCTCACATTACTAACTAGAAAAGCTAATTATGATTTGACTCAATCAAACTTGCTCTTAACATTGAAAAAAATTGTTTGTACTTTTTACTCTTCCCAAAAGAAACTATGATGTGACCTCAAGCTTAAAATTGGAAAACAGGAAATCCGAAAGACAAAGTTTGTGAAGTTCTTAGGAGTATTGATGGATGAACATCTTTCTTGGAAGTACCACACAGCTGAACTCTGCAAAAAACTGTCTAGAACATGTGGAATCTTCTTTAAAGTGCGACATTTCTGCCCACTCTCTTTGCTTATCTGTCTCTATAACCCCCTGTTTTCTTCTTTTCTCAACTAAGTTATCATAGCATGGGGACTTACTTTTGAATCTTACCTGAATCCTCTTTTACGGATGCAGAAAATAGTTCTCCGTTGTATCCAATTTGAACCACTTTCAGCTCCCTCTGCACCAATTTTCCAGTCGTTGAGAATTCTTAAGCTTGAGAGCATTTTGCATGTGAATATTCTTACCTTTGTTTATAAGACAATAAATAGATTATCTCCTTCTTGCTTTCACAATTATTTCCAGTCAAATTCATCTATCCATAAGATTGGAACTCATCAGGCAACAAGAGGTGATCTTTTTAAGTCCCTGAAAAACACCACCCTTTATGCTCTCCAAACAACTCAGTATTTTGGCTCCAAACTTTGGAACACACTGCCGCTTTTCATACGTGTTGCTAGCTCTACAGCAGTTTTTCTATCCAAATTGAAAACTCACTTTCTTGACTAATACTAAAATATTACTTTTCGTTTCTCGCTCGATTATGAATATTTCAAATTTGAATTTTCTTGAGTCTCATCAGAGAATATTTGGCAAATTTTGATTATTTTTATAAAATCTGTTGTAGTCTTATTGTTTTTAGGGGGGGGGGGGCTCTCTCTCGATTAGTTTAATTTAGAGGGCTCCTCCTTAATCGATCTATCTTGAATACAATCATGTAAAGCTCCGTTTTCTGATTTTTTATTGTATTGTATTTTTGTAAGTAATTAGGTGTTTTAGTGTAATGTATAGAGAATTGTATTTAGGATTGATTCATGAATAAATAAAACTGAAACTGAACTAAACCGGAAACTCTTGCAGGAAACATCCCAAAGACATCAATAGTCTTTAATCAGTTCTATGTGGTCAGCTTCCAGGCACTGTCCATTGTTCAAGCCCTTTTTCTGGTCGCAGTTCGGGCCTTGTTCCAATCCTTCATCGACATCAAGGACATCAACCATGTCCATACCATCCACCGTGGGCCTATCATATGTTGTCGAGGTCGAGGAAGTTCTAGTTGGTGCATCGACTGCGTGTATTACGTTGGAATTTTCGTATCTGTTTTGATATTGGGGCGAATTCAGTCCATGCACGACAATTCATCTTGCCAGCAGCTCTTCATTCAGTGCTTTCAAATCGATGTTGAAGTTCCCCGCCATTTTTTTCTCCTTCTAAGTAGAAAATTAGAAACGAGTTCAACTTCCCATCGAATAGTTGGTTTCGCTGGCGTGATGTGGAAAATACTCTGTATTCGCTGATCGCTTACATTCGCTGGGATTCGCTGGCATGGAGATTGGCCTTTAGTCTTCTAGCAACGAGCTGTCCAGCAAGATACTTCACGATCCCTCCTTCCTCCTCCCCAGTTTCGGCTCACAAACCCAAGCCAGATCCCTCGTGCATATCTCCTACGCTAAGGATATATACCAATTATCAATGTTCACATTCTTGTTATCATGTACTTTATGTTTTCTTCAATGTATGTTTAAGGTAGCTGGCTATTGTTAAGATATGTTTGTGTTTGGTCATTTTACCCCTGTGGTAATGCATTTTGGAGCATGCGCATTTGACTCGAAGATTATTCTTTATTCATTCAACATGGCAACTTGAGTTTAGTTAGCCTGTCTTTTCTCTCTTTACTCATTCTTTAAGCAGCCTAATTTAATATGGTGACAGGAGTGAAAGCCTGAAACAGTGAATAAGGACGTTTCTTGGAAGCCTTTCTAAAGAAATGGCAAGTTTTACTGTTGCTCCACCTGATGAATTCAGCTTTAGGCCAAATGACCGGCCAAAGTGGATCACAAGATTTGAACGTTTTCACATAGCCTCGGAGTTGGACAAAAAGTCTGAATAAACACAGGTAGCTATGTCAATAAATAGTATGAGGGAAGACTCAGATGAAATATTTAATGCATTTTCAATGACAGCTGTCGATAGAAAGAAGTATGATGATGTGAAAGCTAAATTTGAAGAACATTTTATTATTAAACGAAATGTTGTTTTTGAGCGTACCAAATTTAATCTCAGAGTTCAAAAAGAAAATGAGCCTGTGGATAATTTCATTACTGATTTGTTTACTTTAGCACAGCATTGCAATTATGGAGCTCTTCGTGATGAGATGATAAGAGATAGAGTTGTCGTTGGATTGAAAGACAAAACTGTTTCTGAAATGTTTCAGCTAGAGGCCGAGCTAGCCTTAGTAAATGCAATTAATCAAGCTAGACAACGAGAAGTTGTTTGACAACAACAAGGAATCATAAGATAGGAAGGTCTTGCTGTAAGTAATGTTGATAAAGTGAAATCATATAAGCCTAAGCCTGATTACAAAAATAGGCCCACACAAAATAACAATTTCAAAAATCAAAGCCAAAAATGTGGACGTTGTGGTGGTAGCCTGCATAAAAGAAATGAATGTCCAGCCAAGTTTCCTACTTGTAACTGCTGCAAAAGAAAAGGTTGGGAAAAATGTTGCAAAACAAAAACTGTGGCAGAGATACAGAGAGATGAAGATTATAAAGAGTTCTTTTTTGGAGAAATTCATATTGATAAATTAGACTCAGATAAATCAAAATTCAGGAAGGCGGATGTTACAATATATGGTCAAGTAGTCAATTTTAGATTGGACTCGGGGACTGATGTGTCTGTTTTACCAGCAAGTGTTTATGAAACTCTTGACGTGAAACTTGAGCCTACCAATAAAGTATTGCTAGGACCATGCAATTATAGATTAAATTGCATAGCAAATTTAAAGCAACGCTTGCTGTCAATCAGAAAAGTGTTAACAATGAAATGTACGTGATGAAAGGTTTAGAAAGACCTTTACTCAGCAGGTATGCAAGCCAAAGTCTAAACCTCATCAACAAGGTTGATACTACAAGCAGTCAAGAATACAAGAGAAACATTGTTCATTAGTATCCTAATTTATTTAAAGGCCTGGGATAGATTATGGGTGAATACGAAATTATTTTGGTTGAAAATCCAATACCTTTTGCTCTCACCACACCAAAAAAGTACCACTACCTTTGTTATCAAAGACAGAGCTAGAAATAGGTAGAATGTTGCGAATGGGAGTCATTAAAAAGATGGATCAACCAACAGATTGGTGTGCTCCCATCGTAGTAGTGCCTAAACCCTCAGAAGATGTCAGGATTTGTGTTGACCTGACAAAATTGAACACCAATATCAAGAGAGAGGTTCTCCTTTACCGTCAGTTGACTATCTATAACTTAGGCAAAGTTGGAGATTCAAGAATTTTCACAAAACTTGACGCAAATTCAGCATTTTGGCAAAAAACGTTATCACAAAAATCAAAATTGCTCAATAACTTCATTACTCCTTAGGGTAGATATTGCTTTGAAAGATTGCCGTATGGAATCTCCACTGGTTTAGAACAGTTCCAAAAAGTTATGGAGAGTAAATTAGAAGGATTAGAGGGTGTTGAGTGTCAAATTGATGATACACTTGTTCATGGAGAAAGCCAAAAGATTCACGATGAAACATTGCAAGCAGTGCTAAAACGTCTAGCTGATTCGAACATCACATTGAACTTGGAAAAATGTGAGTTTATCAAATCTGAGATCAAAGTATTGGGTAACATGATAAGTGTAAATGGTATCAGCCAAGACCCAGGTTAATTTGAAGCTATAGCTAATCTACCTGCTCCCAAGAATATTAAGGAAGTTCCATCATTTCTTGGAATGGTAAATCGACTTTCCAAGTTTACAGATCATTTAGCAGACAAAACAAAACCACCGAAAGATCTTCTTAGCAAGAAAAGTGCATGGGTGTGGAGTCATGCCCAAGAGAGAGCATTCAAAGAAATGAAATAATTTTTGATATCACCACTAGTTTTAGCATTCTATGACGTCAATCGTAAAACTAAGGTATGCAGTGATGCCTCAAATTATGGCATTGGAGGAGTCATTCTACAAGAACAAAACGACGGACTCTGGAAACCGATTGCATATTTTTTGTGAGCACTCACGAATACAGAGTCACATTATTCTCCTATAGAGAAAGAGTGCTTAGCATTTACTTGGATGTGTGAACGTACTAGTGATTACATACTAGGCAAAGCAATTATTGGAGTTACAGCCCACAAGCCGTTACTACCAATGTTAACAACACACTGTCTTGACCAACTACCTCCTCGTATTCAACGTTTTCGTATGCGTTAGTGAGATACAATATTGAATCCATAGATCACATGCCTGGCAAGGAAATGTACACTTCTGACACTTTGTCGAGAATGATGCCAAAGAATACTGTGTCAAAAGAAGTTGATAAGTTCAATGAAAAAACAGAATCTTATGTTTGTTCAATACTCGACTCGCTCCCAATTTCAAGCATAGAATTACAGCAAATTATAGAAGCTCAAGATTCTGATGAAGTATGTAGGGCTATAAAAGAATATTGTTTCGATAGCTGGCCAGAGAAGCATTTGCTCCCTAGTGCCATAGGCCCCTATTGGACAGATCGTGCGAATCTAACATTTGTTCGAAATGTGCTTTTCAAAGATTCAAGAATTGTCATACCGTCAGTTAAGCGTCTCGAAGTATTAGATAAAATCCATGAAGCCCACATTGGCATCAATAAGTGTCGTGAGCGAGCAAAGCAAGCCGTGTGGTGGCCTGGATTGTCAAAGCAAATTCAGGATAATAATAATAATAAAACGAATATTTACAAGAACTGTGCAGTTATCATAGCTTTCGGTTATACAACCTTCCTCAGTGTGGGTAAAATTTACAACAGCCGAGTACTTATACTGAAATTTACATAATAAAAGGAACTATTTACATGATGAAACTGATTACCCATCAACTCCACCCTACTTACAATTAAAATGTTAAAATGCATCAAAAAACCCTATTCACATGTTAAAAAGCTAATCAGCGTAAAAATTGTATTTAAAAACTAAAAGCTCTAAACACGAAGACTTTGCCTTCTTTCGGTGCCAGTCACTTGATTATTTGATTATCATTGATTATTACTCAAGATTCATTGAAATAGCTGCATTGAACAAAAATAAGAGAGGAAGTGGAGTTGTTAGATGCCTCAAAAGCATATTTAGTCGGCATGGGGACCCGGAGAAGGTGCGCTCGGACAATGGCCTACCTTTTGATTCTGCTGAGTATGCTAAATTGGCAAATTAATGAGGATTTTAGGCCTACTGTTGTCGTGAAAGATCCGGAACTGAATGTAAACTCAAGACCAAAGAAAACTGTGAAGTCCTCGCTGAAAGCATTAGAAAATATGGCTGCTTCTTCGTAGTGAATTTCGAGCTGATATACAGACGGAAAATTGTTGCAGAAACGAACTGGACACCATCACGGACTGTAAGAACGTTTCAATTTTATTTGTTTACTTCAGAACTTCAAAGGGAGATGTTATGTTATGTTTGTGTTTGGACATTGTACCCCTGTGGTAATGCATTTGGAGCATGCGCATTTGACAGGAAGAATATTCTTTATTCATTCAACATGGCCACTTGAGTTTAGTTAGCCTGTCTTTTCTTTCTTTACTCATTCTTTGAATAACCTAACTTAACCACAAACCAAAGACGAGTGATCTCTCCCACAAACAGTCACTCCCTCCTTCCAATACCAAAATCTTCTTCGCACCCCATATCTTTCACGGATTGGAAGAAAGGGCGGCAGATCCAGTAAAAATAGGGCAAGACTTCGATCAGGCTCACTTTCAAACAAGACTTGATGAAAAGCTGGGTTATGATCATATTAAGCTTATTGTAGAGAGCAGAACATTCGTTGGCCTGTAGTGGAAAGGATGGTATTTCATCCACACCATAATTCTCTGTGATAGTCTCCTAGTGCATATCTATTCCATACAGTTGTTCATAGTGCCTCACAGTTCATTCGTTCTAACAGGGTCCCAGCTGCCCAGCACATCCACGATAGCCTTATCAGACAGCTTTGCATCCCATCTCACAAATTTACCGCATGGTCGAATCTCGAAGTAGCAGAGGCTGCAGTTTTCATCGCTTCATTAGTCCTAGTGCACTGTGAGCACTTCGTTGGGATCCAAAAATCTATCCTACAACCAACACAAGACGTGAAATTCCTTGCTTTTCTTTGCAGCTCGACGGACCAGGCCTTTTTACTCCCAGAAGAAAAGAAACAGAAATTTGAGAAGCTATAAGCTATAAGCAAAAACAGTGACGGTAAAAACCTTGCAAAGATTCGCCGGAAAGGCTACCACCTTCTTCTTAGCAGTTTAGTAGTTAGCATTTTAGCTGACAGCAAAGCTTTACACTAGAGAGATGAATGCTGGTATTAGGTAAGGAATGAAGTCAGAAAAACTCATTAAGATCAGTAGTAACTTGAAGGCTGCGAGCTTCAAGAATGGCGCTTTCTCAATACATGGGAAAGATGCTTACCCTGGTAGACCGAAAAACATATTAGTGTAGAAATATGCTGCAACGCAATTAAGGAACTGCTTCATTTTCACACAACATTCATCTGAGAGAAAAGAGCTTGAATATATTATTTTTTGCAGTGATTATATACCATAGTGAGGATAGTTGAAACAATATTAGGTTTGGCCGAGTAGGAGGTTTGAGCCCCAACATGTGAAGTGGAAGATGCAGTGTAAGTTGTGTTATTCTAAAACATCATTGTTCTGAGGGGGAAGGGGGAAGGAAAATATGTTGTTTTCGGCTTTCATTACAAACTATAATAAAAATAAAATGATTTGGTACAAGAATTCAAACTGTAATATATCAAAAAGGGTTAGTGACTTGTATAGGCTTAGACGCATCCTAGATAACAAAGAACTGTGAAATAAAAGTTGTAAGATTTGATCGGAGTGTTGGGTATTGCCAAGTAGGAGGTTTGTACCTTAACATAAGCAAAATGCATCGAGGAAGGGCTTTATTAAAAACACATTGTTCTGAGAGGGATGGGAGGGGAAGGTATTCTTTTTGGATTGGATAGAATACTTTTATAAGGAGAAAGTAAAATAATACTAGAATCTTAAAGTATCCTTTATTGAAGAGAGTTGGTGATCCCTAGAGGCTTAAATGCACCTTAACTTATTGGGGTAGCGAGATAAACATTTGGTGCCACAAAATTCAACTTCCTCACTTAGTGAACCCATAGCCAATGAAGCCATAAATAATTATCTTTCCAATCTATTGCATTCAATATTTAAGGATATTTCAGTTTGAAATAATACGAACATCTGAAATTAGCAAGCTTCAAAAACATTGAAGTGATGATAGAGTAAAAGTTTGTAGTGGATCGTGCAATTGAAGTTTTGAGAATATTGTTGTTGTGTTTGATCGAGTACAGGATAAGCCTTGTTATGTTTAGTGTACAGCGTACGTGCTACATTTGCTTTGAAAGTTTAGTTTCATGCCTTTTTGTGTCGATTATCAGCTCCATTTTGATATATATCTCCGTGCACTACTGTCAAAGTTATCATTGAAGTGATTATAGCCCCAGTTCTTCACTTTCTCAGGGCTAAAACCAGAATCTCTGACGTGCTACACCATTTCAAGAAACAAGATATGGTATACTATACTTATCCTAAATAAGGGCTGTTGCACGTTGGTTAAAGTTGATTTTCTCGTGCTTTTCCGGTGCATTTAAGGTCAAGAATATGATCGATAACTTGTTTCAAATTATGCACGGCTATAAATTCATACATTGGATCGAAAAACGGTCTAAAACAGTCATTTATTCCGTATTAAACTCTGAGAAAAAGCACTGTAGCACGTTAAGAGCTCGCTCAATACTATAATCAATTCAATTCAATCTCACTGTTTCATTAAACGCTTGCAGATGGGATTTCTGACGTAAGACAGTATCTATTAATCAACTGACGTCACAATCGAAATTCAGTGCAGAAAACTCAAATATCTTTCTCCTGATTAAACTGCTGCATTTGTATCGAGATCAGTTATAGTGAGGATCATTTGATTTCAGTTCACCAATGAAAGATGAAGCACTGCATGCCGAGTGAAATTGATCTGTTGAGGATATTCAATCGAGCGCAAGAACAGACAGGTAAGCGAATATGTTTCATTCCAGTTTAATTGAATACCTTAGATTTCATGTTTACAAAGAGATCACTTTTGAATCAAAGGGCCTGAGTGAACTGGCTGTAGTTTTACTGAAAGGCCTAGATCAGGAGGAAAGAGTTGTCTTAGCCTAATTTGAATAGAAATATCGATAGCCACTAATTAGTAACTATATTTATCTCATAATTGTAGGTTGTTTTGCAAGAGGAAACAAGTAGAAAACTTTGTATCTATATATTTCACCGTAATGGCTATACTAAATGAAAATTTTTGCTTTTTCCAAGTACTTGGCTAGATCCCTAGTTTATTCGAGGATGGTAGAGCTATACTATATGTGTGTTGATATTAGGAATTTTAGTGCAGCAGTACACTTAAATGGCGTTTTACCACCTTTCAATAACTACTATAAAAATGTAAGACTCCTTCCTCTCTCCCCTTCCCCTTCAAACAATATCTCATTTCACCAAGTAGGAGGTTTGACCTTGACATGCACAAAATACAGTGAGGAACTGCTTCATTTTCACACAACATTCATCTGAGAGGAGAGAGCTTGAATATATAATTTTTTGCAATGATTATATACCATAGTGAGGATAGTTGAAACAATATTAGGTTTGGCCGAGTAGGGGTTGGAGCCCCAACATGTGAAGTGGAAGATGCAGTGTAAGTTGTGTTATTCTAAAACAACATTGTTCTGAGGGGGAGGGGGAAGGAATATATGTTGTTTTCGGCTTTCATTACAAACTGTAGTAAAGATAAAATGACTTGGTACAAGAATTCCAACCATAATATATCGAAAAGGGTTAGTGACTTGTATAGGCTTAGATGCATCCTAGGTAACAAAGAACTGTGAGATAAAAGTTGTAAGATTTGATCGGAGTGTTGGGTATTGCCAAGTAGGAGGTTTCTACCTTAACATAACATAAGCAAAATGCATCGAGGAAGGGTTTTATCAAAACAACATTGTTCTGAGAGGGATGGGAGGGGAAGGTATCCTTTTTGGATTGGATTGCATACTTTTATATGGAGAAAGTAAAATAATACTAGAATCTTAAAGTATCCTTTATTGAAGAGAGTTGGTGATCACTAGAGGCTTAAATGCACCTTAACTGATTGGGGTAGCGAGATAAACATTTGGTGCCACAAAATTCCACTTCCTCACTTAGTGAACCCATAGCCTATGAAGCCGTAAATAATTATCTTTCCAATCTATTCCATTCAATATTTAAGGATATTTCAGTTTGAAATAATACGAACATCTAAAAAAAGCAAGCTTCAAAAATATTGATGATAAGGTAAAAGTTTGAAGTGGATCGTGCAATTGAAGTTTTGAAAATATTCTTGTTGTTTTTGATCGAGTACAGGATAAGTCTTGTTATGTTTAGTGTAGAGCGTACGTGCTACGTTTGCTTTTAAAGTTAAGTTTCATGCCTTTTTGTATCGATTATCAACTCCATTTTGATATATATCTCCGTGCACTACTGTCAAAGTCATCATTGAAGTGATTGTAGCCTCAGTTCTTCACTTTGTCATGGCTAAAACCAGAATCTCTGACGTGCTGCACCACTTCAAGAAACAAGATATAGTATACTATACTTATCCTAAATAAGGGCCGTTGCACGTTGGTTAAAGCTGATTTTCTCGAGCTTTTCCGGTGCATTTAAGGTCAAGAATATGATTGATAACTTGTTTCAAATTATGCACGGCTATAAATTCATACATTGGCTCGGAAAACGGTCGAAAACAGTCATTTATTCCGTATCAAACTCTGAGGAAAAGCACTGTAGCACGTTGAGAGCTCGCTCAATACTATAATCAATTCAATTCAATCTCACTTTCATTAAAAGCTTGCAGATGGGATTTCTGACGTTAGACAGTATCTATTAATCAACTGACGTCACAATCGAAATTCAGTGCAGAAAACTCAAATATCTTTCTCCTGATTAAACTGCTGCATTTGTATCGAGATCAGTTATAGTGAGGATCATTTGATTTCAGTTCACCAATGAAAGATGAAACACTGCATGCCGAGTGAAATTGATTTGTTCAGGATATTCAATGGCTAGTTCTATATACTGGAGCCGAGAATATTGGAATATGGAACTTGGAATTGTGAGAACCGGGGAACGTAAATCTCTAAAAAAGGGAACATCGCAATGGCACTTCCTATCGCAATGGCGTTTACACCAATGGAAAGGGCTGCCTTCCTACAACCCCCACACCAAGCTCTTAGGTTCCCTGAGTGTGCAAAATAGCCCTAATCAAAGTTTCATCAGAGCGTGGATTTCTCCTGCAGTCTGACTTTCGCAAAAGTCTCAAACATTTTGCAGTGGGATTTTTTTAGGCCTTTTAGTAAGTTGATTTGTAGTACACGCATTTTTTTAGAAGCAATTTCAGCTTGAGCTTAGTACTGAAAATTGCTTAGCTAGAGGGCGAATTTGAGTACTAAAAATTGCTTAGCAATTGCTTAGCTTTTCATACTTGAAGATTTGTTTCTTAGAATACTATCTCACAAGTTTTTGTACAACAAATGTAAATGGTATCTTGCATAAAAAAGTGTACCAGGGTACTGATATCCACTAAACCTACTTTTCTATAGCTTGCTGCACGATTTTCATTGCCAATAGGATCTTAACAATAATTTTCAAATTGCTTAGCATTCCTCGATGCAGTACTGGAATTGCTTAAATTTTTGTCTTGTCGAGTACTGACATGCTTATAAAGCTATTGCTTATAAAAGAAATGCGTTTATTTTCCTTAGTTAGGCTACTTGGAACAGAATGGTCATTCAGGTCGGTTTTGGTAACATCGGCTAGAGCTCAGTACTAAAATTGCTTAGCTGGAGGGCAAATTTGAGTACCCAAATTGCTTAGCAATTGCATAGCTTTTTTCACCTTAGAGTTTGTCCCTTAGAGTTCTGTATCACAAGATGGTGTACAACAAATGTCTTCGCTGCAAACCCTGGGTACTAATATCCACTGTAACCCACTTTCCTATAGCTACTGCAAGATTTTCTTTGCTAATTGGATCAGAACTAAAACATACATTGCCTTACAATCTGCTATCCAGTTCTGGAATTGCTTAAGCTCTTAGTCTTGTCGAGTACTGACCTGCACACAAAGCAATTGCTTATAGAAAAGAACGCGTGTGGGGCAGGTCACTTTCTTAAAATCGATTAACAAACGTTCTGTGTGGTAATCGAGACATATGTAAAATCCCCCTGACGTCCACAGCCAATAAAAAAACTAATCAAGATGAAAAAGATTCAAAAAATGCAAAATATAAAACCCTGTTGACGCTCACAGCCAATACAAAACTAATCAAGATGATTCACACTCAGGGCTGGGCGGGACAAGTTTCACCACTTGACTGTGGAATTTAAAAATTCGCTTCAATACATTTCGACACATTGTTTTTGTAAAAAGGCCATTTATAAGAAACCGTAGGGCCAGATTTTCAAATCTTAAGAAACTTTGGTTGGACATTTCGTGTAAACCAAACAAGTTGAGAAACTTTCCAGATTCCTCTTAGCGAGACTTTAGCCCAGGACATGCTCGTCTATTTTCTAGGTTCAGATTGATTACATTTTACAGGATATTTAGCTGTCTGTAGGGAAAATTGCTTTCATCTTTGCTTCTCTATATCAAATTCATGTTTGGTAGCGAGGGGTGTGCCTTTATAAAGAAAAATTAGGTTTTTATGTCTAAGAAACTTTTCGTATCCTAATCAGTGTTCAGCCAAAGAAACTCTGGTACGAATATTTAGCATAGTTGTTGAACGTTGCAGTTGTTCAATCCTAGTTGTTCAGTCCCAGCTCTAGCTCTACTCTGGGAGATAATTCACTAACAGCATCTCTTGTTGAACTGGGTGGTAGGGGGAGTACTATGGCCCATAAACGCCAGACAAAACTGTTACTTTACTGGACAAACTGTTGCTTCAGTGGACAAAACTTTACTTCAGCGAGTAAAACTTTTACTTCACTGGACAAAACTTTACTTCACTGGACAAAACTTTACTTCACTGAACAAAACTTTACTTCACTGGACAACACTTTAGTTCACTGAACAAAACTTTACTTCACTGGACAAAACTTTACTTCAGTGGACAAAACTTAACTTCACTGGACAAAACTGTAATCAATCTGATCCTAGGAAAATAGACGAGCACGTTCCGGGCTAAAGTCTCGTTAAGAGGAATCTGGACAGATTCTCAACTTGTTTGGTTTACACGAAATGTCCAACCAAAGTTTCTTAAGATTTGAAAATCTGGCCCTACGGTTTCTTATAAATGGCCTTTTTACAAAAACAATGTGTCGAAATGTATCGAAGCGAATTTTTAAATTCCACAGTCAAGTGGTGAAACTTGTCCCGCCCAGCCCTGAGTGTGAATCATCTTGATTAGTTTTGTATTGGCTGTGAGCGTCAACAGGGTTTTATATTTTGCATTTTTTGAATCTTTTTCATCTTGATTAGTTTTTTTATTGGCTGTGGACGTCAGGGGGATTTTACATATGTCTCGATTACCACACAGAACGTTTGTTAATCGATTTTAAGAAAGTGACCTGCCCCACACGCGTTCTTTTCTATAAGCAATTGCTTTGTGTGCAGGTCAGTACTCGACAAGACTAAGAGCTTAAGCAATTCCAGAACTGGATAGCAGATTGTAAGGCAATGTATGTTTTAGTTCTGATCCAATTAGCAAAGAAAATCTTGCAGTAGTTTTTATAGGAAAGTGGGTTACAGTGGATATTAGTACCCAGGGTTTGCAGCGAAGACATTTGTTGTACACCATCTTGTGATACAGAACTCTAAGGGACAAACTCTAAGGTGAAAAAAGCTATGCAATTGCTAAGCAATTTGGGTACTCAAATTTGCCCTCCAGCTAAGCAATTTTAGTACTGAGCTCTAGCCGATGTTACCAAAACCGACCTGAATGACCATTCTGTTCCAAGTAGCCTAACTAAGGAAAATAAACGCATTTCTTTTATAAGCAATAGCTTTATAAGCATGTCAGTACTCGACAAGACAAAAATTTAAGCAATTCCAGTACTGCATCGAGGAATGCTAAGCAATTTGAAAATTATTGTTAAGATCCTATTGGCAATGAAAATCGTGCAGCAAGCTATAGAAAAGTAGGTTTAGTGGATATCAGTACCCTGGTACACTTTTTTATGCAAGATACCATTTACATTTGTTGTACAAAAACTTGTGAGATAGTATTCTAAGAAACAAATCTTCAAGTATGAAAAGCTAAGCAATTGCTAAGCAATTTTTAGTACTCAAATTCGCCCTCTAGCTAAGCAATTTTCAGTACTAAGCTCAAGCTGAAATTGCTTCTAAAAAAATGCGTGTACTACAAATCAACTTACTAAAAGGCCTAAAAAAATCCCACTGCAAAATGTTTGAGACTTTTGCGAAAGTCAGACTGCAGGAGAAATCCACGCTCTGATGAAACTTTGATTAGGGCTATTTTGCACACTCAGGGAACCTAAGAGCTTGGTGTAGGGGTTGTAGGAAGGCAGCCCTTTCCATTGGTGTAAACGCCATTGCGATAGGAAGTGCCATTGCGATGTTCCCTTTTTTAGAGATTTACGTTCCCCGGTTCTCACAATTCCAAGTTCCATATTCCAATATTCTCGATTCCAGTATATAGAACTAGCCGATATTCAATCGAGTGCAAGAACAGACAGGTAATCGAATATGTTTCATTCCAGTTTAATTGAATACCTTAGATTTCATGTTTACAAAGAGATCACCTTTGAATTAAAGGGCCTGAGTGAACTGGCTGTAGTTTGACTGAAAGGCCTAGATCAGGAGGAAAGAGTTGTGTTAGCCTAATTTGAATAGAAATATCGATAGCCACTAATTAGTAATTATATTTATCTCATAATTGTAGATTGTTTTACAAGAGGAAACAAGTAGAAAACTTTGTATCTATATATTTTGCCGTAATGGCTATACTAAATGAAAATTTTTGCTTTTTCCAAGTACTTGGCAAGATCCCTAGTTTATTCGAGGATGGTAGAGCTATACTATATGTGTGTTGACATTAGGAATTATAGTACAGCAGTACACTTAAATGGCGTTTCACCACCTTTCAATAACTACTATAAAAATGTAAGACTCCTTCCTCTCTCCCCTTCCCCTTCAAACAATGTTGCATTTCACCAAGTAGGAGGTTTGACCTTGACATGCACAAAATACAGTGAGGAACTGCTTCATTTTCACACAATATTCATCTGAGAGGAGAGAGCTTGAATATATAATTTTTTGCAATGATTATATACCATAGTGAGGATAGTTGAAACAATATTAGGTTTGGCCGAGTAGGGGTTGGAGCCCCAACATGTGAAGTGGAAGATGCAGTGTAAGTTGTGTTATTCTAAAACAACATTGTTCTGAGGGGGAGGGGGAAGGAATATATGTTGTTTTCGGCTTTCATTACAAACTGTAGTAAAGATAAAATGACTTGGTACAAGAATTCCAACCATAATATATCAAAAAGGGTTAGTGACTTGTATAGGCTTAGACGCATCCTAGATAACAAAGAACTGTGAGATAAAAGTTGTAAGATTTGATCGGAGTGTTGGGTATTGCCAAGTAGGAGTTTTGTACCTTAACATAAGCAAAATGCATCGAGGAAGGGTTTTATCAAAACAACATTGTCCTGAGAGGGATGGGAGGGGAAGGTATCCTTTTGGATTGGATAGCATACTTTTATAAGGAGAAAGTAAAATAATAATAAAAACTTAAAGTATCCTTTATTGAAGAGAGTTGGTGATCTCTAGAGGCTTAAATGCACCTTAACTTATTGGGGTAGCGAGATAAACATTTGGTGTCACATAATTCAAATTCCTCACTTAGTGAACCCATAGCCTATGAAGACGTAAATAATTATCTTTCCAATATTTTTCATTTCATATTTAAGGATATTTCAGTTTGAAATAATACGAACATCTAAAATAAGCAAGCTTCAAAAATATTGATGATAAGGTAAAAGTTTGAAGTGGATCGTGCAATTGAAGTTTTGAGAATATTGTTGTTGTGTTTGATCGAGTACAGGATAAGCCTTGTTATGTTTAGTGTAGAGCGTACGTGCTACGTTTGCTGTTAAAGTTAAGTTTCATGCCTTTTTGTATCGATTATCAACTCCATTTTGATATATATCTCCGTGCACTACTGTCAAAGTCATCATTGAAGTGATTGTAGCCTCAGTTCTTCACTTTGTCATGGCTAAAACCAGAATCTCTGACGTGCTGCACCACTTCAAGAAACAAGATATAGTATACTATACTTATCCTAAATAAGGGCCGTTGCACGTTGGTTAAAGCTGATTTTCTCGAGCTTTTCCGGTGCATTTAAGGTCAAGAATATGATTGATAACTTGTTTCAAATTATGCACGGCTATAAATTCATACATTGGCTCGGAAAACGGTCGAAAACAGTCATTTATTCCGTATCAAACTCTGAGGAAAAGCACTGTAGCACGTTGAGAGCTCGCTCAATACTATAATCAATTCAATTCAATCTCACTTTCATTAAAAGCTTGCAGATGGGATTTCTGACGTTAGACAGTATCTATTAATCAACTGACGTCACAATCGAAATTCAGTGCAGAAAACTCAAATATCTTTCTCCTGATTAAACTGCTGCATTTGTATCGAGATCAGTTATAGTGAGGATCATTTGATTTCAGTTCACCAATGAAAGATGAAACACTGCATGCCGAGTGAAATTGATTTGTTCAGGATATTCAATCGAGTGCAAGAACAGACAGGTAAGCGAATATGTTTCATTCCAGTTTAATTGAATACCTTAGACTTCATGTTTACAAAGAGATTACCTTTGAATTAAAGGGCCTGAGTGAACTGGCTGTAGTTTGACTGAAAGGCCTAGATCAGGAGGAAAGAGTTGTCTTAGCCTAGTTTGAATAGAAATATCGATAGCCACTAATTAGTAATTATATTTATCTCATAATTGTAGGTTGTTTCGCAAGAGGAAACAAGTAGAAATCTTTGTATCTATATATTTCACCGTAATGGCTATACTAAATGAAAATTTTTGCTTTTTCCAAGTACTTGGCTAGATCCCTAGTTTATTCGAGGATGGTAGAGCTATACTATATGTGTGTTGATATTAGGAATTATAGTACAGCAGTACACTTAAACGGCGTTTTACCACCTTTCAATAACTACTATAAAAATGTAAGACTCCTTCCTCTCTCCCCTTCCCCTTCAAACAATGTTGCATTTCACCAAGTAGGAGGTTTGACCTTGACATGCACAAAATACAGTGAGGAACTGCTTCATTTTCACACAATATTCATCTGAGAGGAGAGAGCTTGAATATATAATTTTTTGCAATGATTATATACCATAGTGAGGATAGTTGAAACAATATTAGGTTTGGCCGAGTAGGGGTTGGAGCCCCAACATGTGAAGTGGAAGATGCAGTGTAAGTTGTGTTATTCTAAAACAACATTGTTCTGAGGGGGAGGGGGAAGGAATATATGTTGTTTTCGGCTTTCATTACAAACTGTAGTAAAGATAAAATGACTTGGTACAAGAATTCCAACCATAATATATCAAAAAGGGTTAGTGACTTGTATAGGCTTAGACGCATCCTAGATAACAAAGAACTGTGAGATAAAAGTTGTAAGATTTGATCGGAGTGTTGGGTATTGCCAAGTAGGAGTTTTGTACCTTAACATAAGCAAAATGCATCGAGGAAGGGTTTTATCAAAACAACATTGTCCTGAGAGGGATGGGAGGGGAAGGTATCCTTTTGGATTGGATAGCATACTTTTATAAGGAGAAAGTAAAATAATAATAAAAACTTAAAGTATCCTTTATTGAAGAGAGTTGTTGATCTCTAGAGGCTTAAATGCACCTTAACTTATTGGGGTAGCGAGATAAACATTTGGTGTCACATAATTCAAATTCCTCACTTAGTGAACCCATAGCCTATGAAGACGTAAATAATTATCTTTCCAATATTTTTCATTTCATATTTAAGGATATTTCAGTTTGAAATAATACGAACATCTAAAATAAGCAAGCTTCAAAAATATTGATGATAAGGTAAAAGTTTGAAGTGGATCGTGCAATTGAAGTTTTGAGAATATTGTTGTTGTGTTTGATCGAGTACAGGATAAGCCTTGTTATGTTTAGTGTAGAGCGTACGTGCTACGTTTGCTGTTAAAGTTAAGTTTCATGCCTTTTTGTATCGATTATCAACTCCATTTTGATATATATCTCCGTGCACTACTGTCAAAGTCATCATTGAAGTGATTGTAGCCTCAGTTCTTCACTTTGTCATGGCTAAAACCAGAATCTCTGACGTGCTGCACCACTTCAAGAAACAAGATATAGTATACTATACTTATCCTAAATAAGGGCCGTTGCACGTTGGTTAAAGCTGATTTTCTCGAGCTTTTCCGGTGCATTTAAGGTCAAGAATATGATTGATAACTTGTTTCAAATTATGCACGGCTATAAATTCATACATTGGCTCGGAAAACGGTCGAAAACAGTCATTTATTCCGTATCAAACTCTGAGGAAAAGCACTGTAGCACGTTGAGAGCTCGCTCAATACTATAATCAATTCAATTCAATCTCACTTTCATTAAAAGCTTGCAGATGGGATTTCTGACGTTAGACAGTATCTATTAATCAACTGACGTCACAATCGAAATTCAGTGCAGAAAACTCAAATATCTTTCTCCTGATTAAACTGCTGCATTTGTATCGAGATCAGTTATAGTGAGGATCATTTGATTTCAGTTCACCAATGAAAGATGAAACACTGCATGCCGAGTGAAATTGATTTGTTCAGGATATTCAATCGAGTGCAAGAACAGACAGGTAAGCGAATATGTTTCATTCCAGTTTAATTGAATACCTTAGACTTCATGTTTACAAAGAGATTACCTTTGAATTAAAGGGCCTGAGTGAACTGGCTGTAGTTTGACTGAAAGGCCTAGATCAGGAGGAAAGAGTTGTCTTAGCCTAGTTTGAATAGAAATATCGATAGCCACTAATTAGTAATTATATTTATCTCATAATTGTAGGTTGTTTCGCAAGAGGAAACAAGTAGAAATCTTTGTATCTATATATTTCACCGTAATGGCTATACTAAATGAAAATTTTTGCTTTTTCCAAGTACTTGGCTAGATCCCTAGTTTATTCGAGGATGGTAGAGCTATACTATATGTGTGTTGATATTAGGAATTATAGTACAGCAGTACACTTAAACGGCGTTTTACCACCTTTCAATAACTACTATAAAAATGTAAGACTCCTTCCTCTCTCCCCTTCCCCTTCAAACAATGTTGCATTTCACCAAGTAGGAGGTTTGACCTTGACATGCACAAAATACAGTGAGGAACTGCTTCATTTTCACACAACATTCATCTGAGAGGAGAGAGCTTGAATATATAATTTTTTGCATTGATTATATACCATAGTGAGGATAGTTGAAACAATATTAGGTTTGGCCGAGTAGGAGGTTTGAGCCCCAACATGTGAAATGCAGGATGCAGTGTAAGTTGTGTTATTCTAAAACAACATTGTTCTGAGGGGGAGGGGGAAGGAATATATGTTGTTTTCGGCTTTCATTACAAACTGTAGTAAAGATAAAATGACTTGGTACAAGAATTCCAACCATAATATATCAAAAAGGGTTAGTGACTTTTATAGGCTTAGACGCATCCTAGATAACAAATAACTGTGAGATAAAAGTTGTAAGATTTGATCGGAGTGTTGGGTATTGCCAAGTAGGAGGTTTGTAACTTAACATAAGCAAAATGCATCGAGGAAGGGTTTTATTAAAACAACATTGTTCTGAGAGGGATGGGAGGGGAAGGTATTCTTTTTTGGATTGGATAGCATACTTTTATATGGAGAAAGTAAAATAATACTAGAATCTTAAAGTATCCTTTATTGAAGAGAGTTGGTGATCTCTAGAGGCTTAAATGCACCTCAACTTATTGGGTTAGCGAGATAAACATTTGGTGCCACAAAATTCAACTTCCTCACTTAGTGAACCCATAGCCTATGAAGCCGTAAATAATTATCTTTCCAATCTGTTCCATTCAATATTTAAGGATATTTCAGTTTGAAACAATACGGACATCTAAAATAAGCAAGCTTCAAAAATATTGAAGTGATGATAAGGTAAAAGTTTGTAGTGGATCGTGCAATTGAAGTTTTGAGAATATTGTTGTTGTGTTTGATCGAGTACAGGATAAGCCTTGTTATGTTTAGTGTAGAGCGTACGTGCTACGTATGCTTTTACAGTTTAGTTTCATGCCTTTTTGTGTCGATTATCAACTCCATTTTGATATATATCTCCGTGCACTACTGTCAAAGTTATCATTGAAGTGATTGTAGCCCCAGTTCTTCACTTTGTCATGGCTAAAACCAGAATCTCTAACGTGCTACACCACTTCAAGAAACAAGATATAGTATACTATACTTATCCTAAATAAGGGCCGTTGCACGTTGGTTAAAGCTGATTTTCTCGAGCTTTTCCGGTGCATTTAAGGTCAAGAATATGATTGATAACTTGTTTCAAATTATGCACGGCTATAAATTCATACATTGGATCGAAAAACGGACGAAAACAGTCATTTATTCCGTATTAAACTCTGAGGAAAAGCACTGTAGCACGTTAAGAGCTCGCTCAATACTATAATCAATTCAATTCAATCTCACTTTCATTAAACGCTTGCAGATGGGATTTCTGACGTTAGACAGTATCTATTAATCAACTGACGTCACAATCGAGATTCAGTGCAGAAAACTCAAATATCTTTCTCCTGATTAAACTGCTGCATTTGTATCGAGATCAGTTATAGTGAGGATCATTTGATTTCAGTTCACCAATGAAAGATGAAGCACTGCATGCCGAGTGAAATTGATCTGTTCAGGATATTCAATCGAGCGCAAGAACAGACAGGTAAGCAAATATGTTTCATTCCAGTTTAATTGAATACCTTATATTTCATGTTTACAAAGAGATCACTTTTGAATTAAAGGGCCTGAGTGAACTGGCTGTAGTTTGACTGAAAGGCCTAGATCAGGAGGAAAGAGTTGTCTTAGCCTAATTTGAATAAAAATATCGATAGCCTCTAATTAGTAACTATATTTATCTCATAATTGTAGGTTGTTTTGCAAGAGGAAACAAGTAGAAAACTTTGTATCTATATATTTCACCGTAATGGCTATACTAAATGAAAATTTTTGCTTTTTCCAAGTACTTGGCTAGATCCCTAGTTTATTCGAGGATGCTAGAGCTATACTATATGTGTGTTGATATTAGGAATTATAGTACAGCAGTACACTTAAACGGCGTTTCACCACCTTTCAATAACTACTATAAAAATGTAAGACTCCTTCCTCTCTCCCCTTCCCCTTCAAACAATGTTGCATTTCACCAAGTAGGAGGTTTGACCTTGACATGCACAAAATACAGTGAGGAACTGCTTCATTTTCACACAACATTCATCTGAGAGGAGAGAGCTTGAATATATAATTTTTTGCATTGATTATATACCATAGTGAGGATAGTTGAAACAATATTAGGTTTGGCCGAGTAGGAGGTTTGAGCCCCAACATGTGAAATGCAGGATGCAGTGTAAGTTGTGTTATTCTAAAACAACATTGTTCTGAGGGGGAGGGGGAAGGAATATATGTTGTTTTCGGCTTTCATTACAAACTGTAGTAAATTAAAATGACTTGGTAGAAGAATTCCAACCATAATATATCAAAAAGGGTTAGTGACTTTTATAGGCTTAGACGCATCCTAGATAACAAATAACTGTGAGATAAAAGTTGTAAGATTTGATCGGAGTGTTGGGTATTGCCAAGTAGGAGGTTTGTAACTTAACATAAGCAAAATGCATCGAGGAAGGGTTTTATTAAAACAACATTGTTCTGAGAGGGATGGGAGGGGAAGGTATTCTTTTTTGGATTGGATAGCATACTTTTATATGGAGAAAGTAAAATAATACTAGAATCTTAAAGTATCCTTTATTGAAGAGAGTTGGTGATCTCTAGAGGCTTAAATGCACCTCAACTTATTGGGTTAGCGAGATAAACATTTGGTGCCACAAAATTCAACTTCCTCACTTAGTGAACCCATAGCCTATGAAGCCGTAAATAATTATCTTTCCAATCTGTTCCATTCAATATTTAAGGATATTTCAGTTTGAAACAATACGGACATCTAAAATAAGCAAGCTTCAAAAATATTGAAGTGATGATAAGGTAAAAGTTTGTAGTGGATCGTGCAATTGAAGTTTTGAGAATATTGTTGTTGTGTTTGATCGAGTACAGGATAAGCCTTGTTATGTTTAGTGTAGAGCGTACGTGCTACGTATGCTTTTACAGTTTAGTTTCATGCCTTTTTGTGTCGATTATCAACTCCATTTTGATATATATCTCCGTGCACTACTGTCAAAGTTATCATTGAAGTGATTGTAGCCCCAGTTCTTCACTTTGTCATGGCTAAAACCAGAATCTCTAACGTGCTACACCACTTCAAGAAACAAGATATAGTATACTATACTTATCCTAAATAAGGGCCGTTGCACGTTGGTTAAAGCTGATTTTCTCGAGCTTTTCCGGTGCATTTAAGGTCAAGAATATGATTGATAACTTGTTTCAAATTATGCACGGCTATAAATTCATACATTGGATCGAAAAACGGACGAAAACAGTCATTTATTCCGTATTAAACTCTGAGGAAAAGCACTGTAGCACGTTAAGAGCTCGCTCAATACTATAATCAATTCAATTCAATCTCACTTTCATTAAACGCTTGCAGATGGGATTTCTGACGTTAGACAGTATCTATTAATCAACTGACGTCACAATCGAGATTCAGTGCAGAAAACTCAAATATCTTTCTCCTGATTAAACTGCTGCATTTGTATCGAGATCAGTTATAGTGAGGATCATTTGATTTCAGTTCACCAATGAAAGATGAAGCACTGCATGCCGAGTGAAATTGATCTGTTCAGGATATTCAATCGAGCGCAAGAACAGACAGGTAAGCAAATATGTTTCATTCCAGTTTAATTGAATACCTTATATTTCATGTTTACAAAGAGATCACTTTTGAATTAAAGGGCCTGAGTGAACTGGCTGTAGTTTGACTGAAAGGCCTAGATCAGGAGGAAAGAGTTGTCTTAGCCTAATTTGAATAAAAATATCGATAGCCTCTAATTAGTAACTATATTTATCTCATAATTGTAGGTTGTTTTGCAAGAGGAAACAAGTAGAAAACTTTGTATCTATATATTTCACCGTAATGGCTATACTAAATGAAAATTTTTGCTTTTTCCAAGTACTTGGCTAGATCCCTAGTTTATTCGAGGATGCTAGAGCTATACTATATGTGTGTTGATATTAGGAATTATAGTACAGCAGTACACTTAAACGGCGTTTCACCACCTTTCAATAACTACTATAAAAATGTAAGACTCCTTCCTCTCTCCCCTTCCCCTTCAAACAATGTTGCATTTCACCAAGTAGGAGGTTTGACCTTGACATGCACAAAATACAGTGAGGAACTGCTTCATTTTCACACAACATTCATCTGAGAGGAGAGAGCTTGAATATATAATTTTTTGCATTGATTATATACCATAGTGAGGATAGTTGAAACAATATTAGGTTTGGCCGAGTAGGAGGTTTGAGCCCCAACATGTGAAATGCAGGATGCAGTGTAAGTTGTGTTATTCTAAAACAACATTGTTCTGAGGGGGAGGGGGAAGGAATATATGTTGTTTTCGGCTTTCATTACAAACTGTACTATAGTAAAGATAAAAATGACTTGGTACAAGAATTCCAACCATAATATATCAAAAAGGGTTAGTGACTTGTATAGGCTTAGACGCATCCTAGATAACAAAGAACTGTGAGATAAAAGTTGTAAGATTTGATCGCAGTGTTGGGTATTGCGAAGTAGGAGGTTTCTACCTTAACATAAGCAAAATGCATCGAGGAAGGGTTTTATCAAAACAACATTGTCCTGAGAGGGATGGGAGGGGAAGGTATCCTTTTGGATTGGATAGCATACTTTTATAAGGAGAAAGTAAAATAATAATAAAAACTTAAAGTATCCTTTATTGAAGAGAGTTGTTGATCTCTAGAGGCTTAAATGCACCTTAACTTATTGGGGTAGCGAGATAAACATTTGGTGTCACATAATTCAACTTCCTCACTTAGTGAACCCATAGCCTATGAAGACGTAAATAATTATCTTTCCAATCTTTTCCATTTCATATTTAAGGATATTTCAGTTTGAAATAATACGAACATCTAAAATAAGCAAGCTTCAAAAATATTGATGATAAGGTAAAAGTTTGAAGTGGATCGTGCAATTGAAGTTTTGAAAATATTCTTGTTGTTTTTGATCGAGTACAGGATAAGTCTTGTTATGTTTAGTGTAGAGCGTACGTGCTACGTTTGCTTTTAAAGTTAAGTTTCATGCCTTTTTGTATCGATTATCAACTCCATTTTGATATATATCTCCGTGCACTACTGTCAAAGTCATCATTGAAGTGATTGTAGCCCCAGTTCTTCACTTTGTCAGGGCTAAAACCAGAATCTCTGACGTGCTACACCACTTCAAGAAACAAGATATAGTATACTATACTTATCCTAAATAAGGGCCGTTGCACGTTGGTTAAAGCTGATTTTCTCGAGCTTTTCCGGTGCATTTAAGGTCAAGAATATGATTGATAACTTGTTTCAAATTATGCACGGCTATAAATTCATACATTGGATCGAAAAACGGACGAAAACAGTAATTTATTCCGTATTAAACTCTGAGGAAAAGCACTGTAGCACGTTGAGAGCTCGCTCAATACTATAATCAATTCAATTCAATCTCACTTTCATTAAAAGCTTGCAGATGGGATTTCTGACGTAAGACAGTATCTATTAATCAACTGACGTCACAATCGAAATTCAGTGCAGAAAACTCAAATATCTTTCTCCTGATTAAACTGCTGCATTTGTATCGAGATCAGTTATAGTGAGGATCATTTGATTTCAGTTCACCAATGAAAGATGAAGCACTGCATGCCGAGTGAAATTGATTTGTTCAGGATATTCAATGGAGTGCAAGAACAGACAGGTAAGCGAATATGTTTCATTCCAGTTTAATTGAATACCTTAGACTTCATGTTTACAAAGAGATGACCTTTGAATTAAAGGGCCTGAGTGAACTGGCTGTAGTTTGACTGAAAGGCCTAGATCAGGAGGAAAGAGTTGTCATAGCCTAATTTGAATAGAAATATTGATAGCCACTAATTAGTAATTATATTTATCTCATAATTGTAGGTTGTTTCGCAAGAGGAAACAAGTAGAAATCTTTGTATCTATATATTTCACCGTAATGGCTATACTAAATGAAAATTTTTGCTTTTTCCAAGTACTTGGCTAGATCCCTAGTTTATTCGAGGATGGTAGAGCTATACTATATGTGTGTTGATATTAGGAATTATAGTACAGCAGTACACTTAAACGGCGTTTTACCACCTTTCAATAACTACTATAAAAATGTAAGACTCCTTCCTCTCTCCCCTTCCCCTTCAAACAATGTTGCATTTCACCAAGTAGGAGGTTTGACCTTGACATGCACAAAATACAGTGAGGAACTGCTTCATTTTCACACAACATTCATCTGAGAGGAGAGAGCTTGAATATATAATTTTTTGCATTGATTATATACCATAGTGAGGATAGTTGAAACAATATTAGGTTTGGCCGAGTAGGGGTTTGAGCCCCAACATGTAAAGTGGAAGATGCAGTGTAAGTTGTGTTATTCTAAATCAACATTGTTCTGAGGGGGAGGGGGAAGGAATATATGTTGTTTTCGGCTTTCATTACAAACTATAGTAAAGATAAAATGACTTGGTACAAGAATTCCAACCATAATATATCAAAAAGGGTTAGTGACTTGTATAGGCTTAGACGCATCCTAGATAACAAAGAACTGTGAGATAAAAGTTGTAAGATTTGATCGCAGTGTTGGGTATTGCGAAGTAGGAGGTTTCTACCTTAACATAAGCAAAATGCATCGAGGAAGGGTTTTATCAAAACAACATTGTCCTGAGAGGGATGGGAGGGGAAGGTATCCTTTTGGATTGGATAGCATACTTTTATAAGGAGAAAGTAAAATAATAATAAAAACTTAAAGTATCCTTTATTGAAGAGAGTTGTTGATCTCTAGAGGCTTAAATGCACCTTAACTTATTGGGGTAGCGAGATAAACATTTGGTGTCACATAATTCAACTTCCTCACTTAGTGAACCCATAGCCTATGAAGACGTAAATAATTATCTTTCCAATCTTTTCCATTTCATATTTAAGGATATTTCAGTTTGAAATAATACGAACATCTAAAATAAGCAAGCTTCAAAAATATTGATGATAAGGTAAAAGTTTGAAGTGGATCGTGCAATTGAAGTTTTGAAAATATTCTTGTTGTTTTTGATCGAGTACAGGATAAGTCTTGTTATGTTTAGTGTAGAGCGTACGTGCTACGTTTGCTTTTAAAGTTAAGTTTCATGCCTTTTTGTATCGATTATCAACTCCATTTTGATATATATCTCCGTGCACTACTGTCAAAGTCATCATTGAAGTGATTGTAGCCCCAGTTCTTCACTTTGTCAGGGCTAAAACCAGAATCTCTGACGTGCTACACCACTTCAAGAAACAAGATATAGTATACTATACTTATCCTAAATAAGGGCCGTTGCACGTTGGTTAAAGCTGATTTTCTCGAGCTTTTCCGGTGCATTTAAGGTCAAGAATATGATTGATAACTTGTTTCAAATTATGCACGGCTATAAATTCATACATTGGATCGAAAAACGGACGAAAACAGTAATTTATTCCGTATTAAACTCTGAGGAAAAGCACTGTAGCACGTTGAGAGCTCGCTCAATACTATAATCAATTCAATTCAATCTCACTTTCATTAAAAGCTTGCAGATGGGATTTCTGACGTAAGACAGTATCTATTAATCAACTGACGTCACAATCGAAATTCAGTGCAGAAAACTCAAATATCTTTCTCCTGATTAAACTGCTGCATTTGTATCGAGATCAGTTATAGTGAGGATCATTTGATTTCAGTTCACCAATGAAAGATGAAGCACTGCATGCCGAGTGAAATTGATTTGTTCAGGATATTCAATGGAGTGCAAGAACAGACAGGTAAGCGAATATGTTTCATTCCAGTTTAATTGAATACCTTAGACTTCATGTTTACAAAGAGATGACCTTTGAATTAAAGGGCCTGAGTGAACTGGCTGTAGTTTGACTGAAAGGCCTAGATCAGGAGGAAAGAGTTGTCATAGCCTAATTTGAATAGAAATATTGATAGCCACTAATTAGTAATTATATTTATCTCATAATTGTAGGTTGTTTCGCAAGAGGAAACAAGTAGAAATCTTTGTATCTATATATTT
Organism: Pelagia noctiluca; assembly: GCA_963924455.1. Lineage (NCBI taxonomy): Eukaryota > Metazoa > Cnidaria > Scyphozoa > Semaeostomeae > Pelagiidae > Pelagia > Pelagia noctiluca. The sequence continues at coordinate 2,592,026 of OZ004332.1, read as the reverse complement.
CACCGTAATGGCTATACTAAATGAAAATTTTTGCTTTTTCCAAGTACTTGGCTAGATCCCTAGTTTATTCGAGGATGGTAGAGCTATACTATATGTGTGTTGATATTAGGAATTATAGTACAGCAGTACACTTAAACGGCGTTTTACCACCTTTCAATAACTACTATAAAAATGTAAGACTCCTTCCTCTCTCCCCTTCCCCTTCAAACAATGTTGCATTTCACCAAGTAGGAGGTTTGACCTTGACATGCACAAAATACAGTGAGGAACTGCTTCATTTTCACACAACATTCATCTGAGAGGAGAGAGCTTGAATATATAATTTTTTGCATTGATTATATACCATAGTGAGGATAGTTGAAACAATATTAGGTTTGGCCGAGTAGGGGTTTGAGCCCCAACATGTAAAGTGGAAGATGCAGTGTAAGTTGTGTTATTCTAAATCAACATTGTTCTGAGGGGGAGGGGGAAGGAATATATGTTGTTTTCGGCTTTCATTACAAACTATAGTAAAGATAAAATGACTTGGTACAAGAATTCCAACCATAATATATCAAAAAGGGTTAGTGACTTGTATAGGCTTAGACGCATCCTAGATAACAAAGAACTGTGAGATAAAAGTTGTAAGATTTGATCGCAGTGTTGGGTATTGCGAAGTAGGAGGTTTCTACCTTAACATAAGCAAAATGCATCGAGGAAGGGTTTTATCAAAACAACATTGTCCTGAGAGGGATGGGAGGGGAAGGTATCCTTTTGGATTGGATAGCATACTTTTATAAGGAGAAAGTAAAATAATAATAAAAACTTAAAGTATCCTTTATTGAAGAGAGTTGTTGATCTCTAGAGGCTTAAATGCACCTTAACTTATTGGGGTAGCGAGATAAACATTTGGTGTCACATAATTCAACTTCCTCACTTAGTGAACCCATAGCCTATGAAGACGTAAATAATTATCTTTCCAATCTTTTCCATTTCATATTTAAGGATATTTCAGTTTGAAATAATACGAACATCTAAAATAAGCAAGCTTCAAAAATATTGATGATAAGGTAAAAGTTTGAAGTGGATCGTGCAATTGAAGTTTTGAAAATATTCTTGTTGTTTTTGATCGAGTACAGGATAAGTCTTGTTATGTTTAGTGTAGAGCGTACGTGCTACGTTTGCTTTTAAAGTTAAGTTTCATGCCTTTTTGTATCGATTATCAACTCCATTTTGATATATATCTCCGTGCACTACTGTCAAAGTCATCATTGAAGTGATTGTAGCCCCAGTTCTTCACTTTGTCAGGGCTAAAACCAGAATCTCTGACGTGCTACACCACTTCAAGAAACAAGATATAGTATACTATACTTATCCTAAATAAGGGCCGTTGCACGTTGGTTAAAGCTGATTTTCTCGAGCTTTTCCGGTGCATTTAAGGTCAAGAATATGATTGATAACTTGTTTCAAATTATGCACGGCTATAAATTCATACATTGGATCGAAAAACGGACGAAAACAGTAATTTATTCCGTATTAAACTCTGAGGAAAAGCACTGTAGCACGTTGAGAGCTCGCTCAATACTATAATCAATTCAATTCAATCTCACTTTCATTAAAAGCTTGCAGATGGGATTTCTGACGTAAGACAGTATCTATTAATCAACTGACGTCACAATCGAAATTCAGTGCAGAAAACTCAAATATCTTTCTCCTGATTAAACTGCTGCATTTGTATCGAGATCAGTTATAGTGAGGATCATTTGATTTCAGTTCACCAATGAAAGATGAAGCACTGCATGCCGAGTGAAATTGATTTGTTCAGGATATTCAATGGAGTGCAAGAACAGACAGGTAAGCGAATATGTTTCATTCCAGTTTAATTGAATACCTTAGACTTCATGTTTACAAAGAGATGACCTTTGAATTAAAGGGCCTGAGTGAACTGGCTGTAGTTTGACTGAAAGGCCTAGATCAGGAGGAAAGAGTTGTCATAGCCTAATTTGAATAGAAATATTGATAGCCACTAATTAGTAATTATATTTATCTCATAATTGTAGGTTGTTTCGCAAGAGGAAACAAGTAGAAATCTTTGTATCTATATATTTCACCGTAATGGCTATACTAAATGAAAATTTTTGCTTTTTCCAAGTACTTGGCTAGATCCCTAGTTTATTCGAGGATGGTAGAGCTATACTATATGTGTGTTGATATTAGGAATTATAGTACAGCAGTACACTTAAACGGCGTTTTACCACCTTTCAATAACTACTATAAAAATGTAAGACTCCTTCCTCTCTCCCCTTCCCCTTCAAACAATGTTGCATTTCACCAAGTAGGAGGTTTGACCTTGACATGCACAAAATACAGTGAGGAACTGCTTCATTTTCACACAACATTCATCTGAGAGGAGAGAGCTTGAATATATAATTTTTTGCATTGATTATATACCATAGTGAGGATAGTTGAAACAATATTAGGTTTGGCCGAGTAGGGGTTTGAGCCCCAACATGTAAAGTGGAAGATGCAGTGTAAGTTGTGTTATTCTAAATCAACATTGTTCTGAGGGGGAGGGGGAAGGAATATATGTTGTTTTCGGCTTTCATTACAAACTATAGTAAAGATAAAATGACTTGGTACAAGAATTCCAACCATAATATATCAAAAAGGGTTAGTGACTTGTATAGGCTTAGACGCATCCTAGATAACAAAGAACTGTGAGATAAAAGTTGTAAGATTTGATCGCAGTGTTGGGTATTGCGAAGTAGGAGGTTTCTACCTTAACATAAGCAAAATGCATCGAGGAAGGGTTTTATCAAAACAACATTGTCCTGAGAGGGATGGGAGGGGAAGGTATCCTTTTGGATTGGATAGCATACTTTTATAAGGAGAAAGTAAAATAATAATAAAAACTTAAAGTATCCTTTATTGAAGAGAGTTGTTGATCTCTAGAGGCTTAAATGCACCTTAACTTATTGGGGTAGCGAGATAAACATTTGGTGTCACATAATTCAACTTCCTCACTTAGTGAACCCATAGCCTATGAAGACGTAAATAATTATCTTTCCAATCTTTTCCATTTCATATTTAAGGATATTTCAGTTTGAAATAATACGAACATCTAAAATAAGCAAGCTTCAAAAATATTGATGATAAGGTAAAAGTTTGAAGTGGATCGTGCAATTGAAGTTTTGAAAATATTCTTGTTGTTTTTGATCGAGTACAGGATAAGTCTTGTTATGTTTAGTGTAGAGCGTACGTGCTACGTTTGCTTTTAAAGTTAAGTTTCATGCCTTTTTGTATCGATTATCAACTCCATTTTGATATATATCTCCGTGCACTACTGTCAAAGTCATCATTGAAGTGATTGTAGCCCCAGTTCTTCACTTTGTCAGGGCTAAAACCAGAATCTCTGACGTGCTACACCACTTCAAGAAACAAGATATAGTATACTATACTTATCCTAAATAAGGGCCGTTGCACGTTGGTTAAAGCTGATTTTCTCGAGCTTTTCCGGTGCATTTAAGGTCAAGAATATGATTGATAACTTGTTTCAAATTATGCACGGCTATAAATTCATACATTGGATCGAAAAACGGACGAAAACAGTAATTTATTCCGTATTAAACTCTGAGGAAAAGCACTGTAGCACGTTGAGAGCTCGCTCAATACTATAATCAATTCAATTCAATCTCACTTTCATTAAAAGCTTGCAGATGGGATTTCTGACGTAAGACAGTATCTATTAATCAACTGACGTCACAATCGAAATTCAGTGCAGAAAACTCAAATATCTTTCTCCTGATTAAACTGCTGCATTTGTATCGAGATCAGTTATAGTGAGGATCATTTGATTTCAGTTCACCAATGAAAGATGAAGCACTGCATGCCGAGTGAAATTGATTTGTTCAGGATATTCAATGGAGTGCAAGAACAGACAGGTAAGCGAATATGTTTCATTCCAGTTTAATTGAATACCTTAGACTTCATGTTTACAAAGAGATGACCTTTGAATTAAAGGGCCTGAGTGAACTGGCTGTAGTTTGACTGAAAGGCCTAGATCAGGAGGAAAGAGTTGTCATAGCCTAATTTGAATAGAAATATTGATAGCCACTAATTAGTAATTATATTTATCTCATAATTGTAGGTTGTTTCGCAAGAGGAAACAAGTAGAAATCTTTGTATCTATATATTTCACCGTAATGGCTATACTAAATGAAAATTTTTGCTTTTTCCAAGTACTTGGCTAGATCCCTAGTTTATTCGAGGATGGTAGAGCTATACTATATGTGTGTTGATATTAGGAATTATAGTACAGCAGTACACTTAAACGGCGTTTTACCACCTTTCAATAACTACTATAAAAATGTAAGACTCCTTCCTCTCTCCCCTTCCCCTTCAAACAATGTTGCATTTCACCAAGTAGGAGGTTTGACCTTGACATGCACAAAATACAGTGAGGAACTGCTTCATTTTCACACAACATTCATCTGAGAGGAGAGAGCTTGAATATATAATTTTTTGCATTGATTATATACCATAGTGAGGATAGTTGAAACAATATTAGGTTTGGCCGAGTAGGGGTTTGAGCCCCAACATGTAAAGTGGAAGATGCAGTGTAAGTTGTGTTATTCTAAATCAACATTGTTCTGAGGGGGAGGGGGAAGGAATATATGTTGTTTTCGGCTTTCATTACAAACTATAGTAAAGATAAAATGACTTGGTACAAGAATTCCAACCATAATATATCAAAAAGGGTTAGTGACTTGTATAGGCTTAGACGCATCCTAGATAACAAAGAACTGTGAGATAAAAGTTGTAAGATTTGATCGCAGTGTTGGGTATTGCGAAGTAGGAGGTTTCTACCTTAACATAAGCAAAATGCATCGAGGAAGGGTTTTATCAAAACAACATTGTCCTGAGAGGGATGGGAGGGGAAGGTATCCTTTTGGATTGGATAGCATACTTTTATAAGGAGAAAGTAAAATAATAATAAAAACTTAAAGTATCCTTTATTGAAGAGAGTTGTTGATCTCTAGAGGCTTAAATGCACCTTAACTTATTGGGGTAGCGAGATAAACATTTGGTGTCACATAATTCAACTTCCTCACTTAGTGAACCCATAGCCTATGAAGACGTAAATAATTATCTTTCCAATCTTTTCCATTTCATATTTAAGGATATTTCAGTTTGAAATAATACGAACATCTAAAATAAGCAAGCTTCAAAAATATTGATGATAAGGTAAAAGTTTGAAGTGGATCGTGCAATTGAAGTTTTGAAAATATTCTTGTTGTTTTTGATCGAGTACAGGATAAGTCTTGTTATGTTTAGTGTAGAGCGTACGTGCTACGTTTGCTTTTAAAGTTAAGTTTCATGCCTTTTTGTATCGATTATCAACTCCATTTTGATATATATCTCCGTGCACTACTGTCAAAGTCATCATTGAAGTGATTGTAGCCCCAGTTCTTCACTTTGTCAGGGCTAAAACCAGAATCTCTGACGTGCTACACCACTTCAAGAAACAAGATATAGTATACTATACTTATCCTAAATAAGGGCCGTTGCACGTTGGTTAAAGCTGATTTTCTCGAGCTTTTCCGGTGCATTTAAGGTCAAGAATATGATTGATAACTTGTTTCAAATTATGCACGGCTATAAATTCATACATTGGATCGAAAAACGGACGAAAACAGTAATTTATTCCGTATTAAACTCTGAGGAAAAGCACTGTAGCACGTTGAGAGCTCGCTCAATACTATAATCAATTCAATTCAATCTCACTTTCATTAAAAGCTTGCAGATGGGATTTCTGACGTAAGACAGTATCTATTAATCAACTGACGTCACAATCGAAATTCAGTGCAGAAAACTCAAATATCTTTCTCCTGATTAAACTGCTGCATTTGTATCGAGATCAGTTATAGTGAGGATCATTTGATTTCAGTTCACCAATGAAAGATGAAGCACTGCATGCCGAGTGAAATTGATTTGTTCAGGATATTCAATGGAGTGCAAGAACAGACAGGTAAGCGAATATGTTTCATTCCAGTTTAATTGAATACCTTAGACTTCATGTTTACAAAGAGATGACCTTTGAATTAAAGGGCCTGAGTGAACTGGCTGTAGTTTGACTGAAAGGCCTAGATCAGGAGGAAAGAGTTGTCATAGCCTAATTTGAATAGAAATATTGATAGCCACTAATTAGTAATTATATTTATCTCATAATTGTAGGTTGTTTCGCAAGAGGAAACAAGTAGAAATCTTTGTATCTATATATTTCACCGTAATGGCTATACTAAATGAAAATTTTTGCTTTTTCCAAGTACTTGGCTAGATCCCTAGTTTATTCGAGGATGGTAGAGCTATACTATATGTGTGTTGATATTAGGAATTATAGTACAGCAGTACACTTAAACGGCGTTTTACCACCTTTCAATAACTACTATAAAAATGTAAGACTCCTTCCTCTCTCCCCTTCCCCTTCAAACAATGTTGCATTTCACCAAGTAGGAGGTTTGACCTTGACATGCACAAAATACAGTGAGGAACTGCTTCATTTTCACACAACATTCATCTGAGAGGAGAGAGCTTGAATATATAATTTTTTGCATTGATTATATACCATAGTGAGGATAGTTGAAACAATATTAGGTTTGGCCGAGTAGGGGTTTGAGCCCCAACATGTAAAGTGGAAGATGCAGTGTAAGTTGTGTTATTCTAAATCAACATTGTTCTGAGGGGGAGGGGGAAGGAATATATGTTGTTTTCGGCTTTCATTACAAACTATAGTAAAGATAAAATGACTTGGTACAAGAATTCCAACCATAATATATCAAAAAGGGTTAGTGACTTGTATAGGCTTAGACGCATCCTAGATAACAAAGAACTGTGAGATAAAAGTTGTAAGATTTGATCGCAGTGTTGGGTATTGCGAAGTAGGAGGTTTCTACCTTAACATAAGCAAAATGCATCGAGGAAGGGTTTTATCAAAACAACATTGTCCTGAGAGGGATGGGAGGGGAAGGTATCCTTTTGGATTGGATAGCATACTTTTATAAGGAGAAAGTAAAATAATAATAAAAACTTAAAGTATCCTTTATTGAAGAGAGTTGTTGATCTCTAGAGGCTTAAATGCACCTTAACTTATTGGGGTAGCGAGATAAACATTTGGTGTCACATAATTCAACTTCCTCACTTAGTGAACCCATAGCCTATGAAGACGTAAATAATTATCTTTCCAATCTTTTCCATTTCATATTTAAGGATATTTCAGTTTGAAATAATACGAACATCTAAAATAAGCAAGCTTCAAAAATATTGATGATAAGGTAAAAGTTTGAAGTGGATCGTGCAATTGAAGTTTTGAAAATATTCTTGTTGTTTTTGATCGAGTACAGGATAAGTCTTGTTATGTTTAGTGTAGAGCGTACGTGCTACGTTTGCTTTTAAAGTTAAGTTTCATGCCTTTTTGTATCGATTATCAACTCCATTTTGATATATATCTCCGTGCACTACTGTCAAAGTCATCATTGAAGTGATTGTAGCCCCAGTTCTTCACTTTGTCAGGGCTAAAACCAGAATCTCTGACGTGCTACACCACTTCAAGAAACAAGATATAGTATACTATACTTATCCTAAATAAGGGCCGTTGCACGTTGGTTAAAGCTGATTTTCTCGAGCTTTTCCGGTGCATTTAAGGTCAAGAATATGATTGATAACTTGTTTCAAATTATGCACGGCTATAAATTCATACATTGGATCGAAAAACGGACGAAAACAGTAATTTATTCCGTATTAAACTCTGAGGAAAAGCACTGTAGCACGTTGAGAGCTCGCTCAATACTATAATCAATTCAATTCAATCTCACTTTCATTAAAAGCTTGCAGATGGGATTTCTGACGTAAGACAGTATCTATTAATCAACTGACGTCACAATCGAAATTCAGTGCAGAAAACTCAAATATCTTTCTCCTGATTAAACTGCTGCATTTGTATCGAGATCAGTTATAGTGAGGATCATTTGATTTCAGTTCACCAATGAAAGATGAAGCACTGCATGCCGAGTGAAATTGATTTGTTCAGGATATTCAATGGAGTGCAAGAACAGACAGGTAAGCGAATATGTTTCATTCCAGTTTAATTGAATACCTTAGACTTCATGTTTACAAAGAGATGACCTTTGAATTAAAGGGCCTGAGTGAACTGGCTGTAGTTTGACTGAAAGGCCTAGATCAGGAGGAAAGAGTTGTCATAGCCTAATTTGAATAGAAATATTGATAGCCACTAATTAGTAATTATATTTATCTCATAATTGTAGGTTGTTTCGCAAGAGGAAACAAGTAGAAATCTTTGTATCTATATATTTCACCGTAATGGCTATACTAAATGAAAATTTTTGCTTTTTCCAAGTACTTGGCTAGATCCCTAGTTTATTCGAGGATGGTAGAGCTATACTATATGTGTGTTGATATTAGGAATTATAGTACAGCAGTACACTTAAACGGCGTTTTACCACCTTTCAATAACTACTATAAAAATGTAAGACTCCTTCCTCTCTCCCCTTCCCCTTCAAACAATGTTGCATTTCACCAAGTAGGAGGTTTGACCTTGACATGCACAAAATACAGTGAGGAACTGCTTCATTTTCACACAACATTCATCTGAGAGGAGAGAGCTTGAATATATAATTTTTTGCATTGATTATATACCATAGTGAGGATAGTTGAAACAATATTAGGTTTGGCCGAGTAGGGGTTTGAGCCCCAACATGTAAAGTGGAAGATGCAGTGTAAGTTGTGTTATTCTAAATCAACATTGTTCTGAGGGGGAGGGGGAAGGAATATATGTTGTTTTCGGCTTTCATTACAAACTATAGTAAAGATAAAATGACTTGGTACAAGAATTCCAACCATAATATATCAAAAAGGGTTAGTGACTTGTATAGGCTTAGACGCATCCTAGATAACAAAGAACTGTGAGATAAAAGTTGTAAGATTTGATCGCAGTGTTGGGTATTGCGAAGTAGGAGGTTTCTACCTTAACATAAGCAAAATGCATCGAGGAAGGGTTTTATCAAAACAACATTGTCCTGAGAGGGATGGGAGGGGAAGGTATCCTTTTGGATTGGATAGCATACTTTTATAAGGAGAAAGTAAAATAATAATAAAAACTTAAAGTATCCTTTATTGAAGAGAGTTGTTGATCTCTAGAGGCTTAAATGCACCTTAACTTATTGGGGTAGCGAGATAAACATTTGGTGTCACATAATTCAACTTCCTCACTTAGTGAACCCATAGCCTATGAAGACGTAAATAATTATCTTTCCAATCTTTTCCATTTCATATTTAAGGATATTTCAGTTTGAAATAATACGAACATCTAAAATAAGCAAGCTTCAAAAATATTGATGATAAGGTAAAAGTTTGAAGTGGATCGTGCAATTGAAGTTTTGAAAATATTCTTGTTGTTTTTGATCGAGTACAGGATAAGTCTTGTTATGTTTAGTGTAGAGCGTACGTGCTACGTTTGCTTTTAAAGTTAAGTTTCATGCCTTTTTGTATCGATTATCAACTCCATTTTGATATATATCTCCGTGCACTACTGTCAAAGTCATCATTGAAGTGATTGTAGCCCCAGTTCTTCACTTTGTCAGGGCTAAAACCAGAATCTCTGACGTGCTACACCACTTCAAGAAACAAGATATAGTATACTATACTTATCCTAAATAAGGGCCGTTGCACGTTGGTTAAAGCTGATTTTCTCGAGCTTTTCCGGTGCATTTAAGGTCAAGAATATGATTGATAACTTGTTTCAAATTATGCACGGCTATAAATTCATACATTGGATCGAAAAACGGACGAAAACAGTAATTTATTCCGTATTAAACTCTGAGGAAAAGCACTGTAGCACGTTGAGAGCTCGCTCAATACTATAATCAATTCAATTCAATCTCACTTTCATTAAAAGCTTGCAGATGGGATTTCTGACGTAAGACAGTATCTATTAATCAACTGACGTCACAATCGAAATTCAGTGCAGAAAACTCAAATATCTTTCTCCTGATTAAACTGCTGCATTTGTATCGAGATCAGTTATAGTGAGGATCATTTGATTTCAGTTCACCAATGAAAGATGAAGCACTGCATGCCGAGTGAAATTGATTTGTTCAGGATATTCAATGGAGTGCAAGAACAGACAGGTAAGCGAATATGTTTCATTCCAGTTTAATTGAATACCTTAGACTTCATGTTTACAAAGAGATGACCTTTGAATTAAAGGGCCTGAGTGAACTGGCTGTAGTTTGACTGAAAGGCCTAGATCAGGAGGAAAGAGTTGTCATAGCCTAATTTGAATAGAAATATTGATAGCCACTAATTAGTAATTATATTTATCTCATAATTGTAGGTTGTTTCGCAAGAGGAAACAAGTAGAAATCTTTGTATCTATATATTTCACCGTAATGGCTATACTAAATGAAAATTTTTGCTTTTTCCAAGTACTTGGCTAGATCCCTAGTTTATTCGAGGATGGTAGAGCTATACTATATGTGTGTTGATATTAGGAATTATAGTACAGCAGTACACTTAAACGGCGTTTTACCACCTTTCAATAACTACTATAAAAATGTAAGACTCCTTCCTCTCTCCCCTTCCCCTTCAAACAATGTTGCATTTCACCAAGTAGGAGGTTTGACCTTGACATGCACAAAATACAGTGAGGAACTGCTTCATTTTCACACAACATTCATCTGAGAGGAGAGAGCTTGAATATATAATTTTTTGCATTGATTATATACCATAGTGAGGATAGTTGAAACAATATTAGGTTTGGCCGAGTAGGGGTTTGAGCCCCAACATGTAAAGTGGAAGATGCAGTGTAAGTTGTGTTATTCTAAATCAACATTGTTCTGAGGGGGAGGGGGAAGGAATATATGTTGTTTTCGGCTTTCATTACAAACTATAGTAAAGATAAAATGACTTGGTACAAGAATTCCAACCATAATATATCAAAAAGGGTTAGTGACTTGTATAGGCTTAGACGCATCCTAGATAACAAAGAACTGTGAGATAAAAGTTGTAAGATTTGATCGCAGTGTTGGGTATTGCGAAGTAGGAGGTTTCTACCTTAACATAAGCAAAATGCATCGAGGAAGGGTTTTATCAAAACAACATTGTCCTGAGAGGGATGGGAGGGGAAGGTATCCTTTTGGATTGGATAGCATACTTTTATAAGGAGAAAGTAAAATAATAATAAAAACTTAAAGTATCCTTTATTGAAGAGAGTTGTTGATCTCTAGAGGCTTAAATGCACCTTAACTTATTGGGGTAGCGAGATAAACATTTGGTGTCACATAATTCAACTTCCTCACTTAGTGAACCCATAGCCTATGAAGACGTAAATAATTATCTTTCCAATCTTTTCCATTTCATATTTAAGGATATTTCAGTTTGAAATAATACGAACATCTAAAATAAGCAAGCTTCAAAAATATTGATGATAAGGTAAAAGTTTGAAGTGGATCGTGCAATTGAAGTTTTGAAAATATTCTTGTTGTTTTTGATCGAGTACAGGATAAGTCTTGTTATGTTTAGTGTAGAGCGTACGTGCTACGTTTGCTTTTAAAGTTAAGTTTCATGCCTTTTTGTATCGATTATCAACTCCATTTTGATATATATCTCCGTGCACTACTGTCAAAGTCATCATTGAAGTGATTGTAGCCCCAGTTCTTCACTTTGTCAGGGCTAAAACCAGAATCTCTGACGTGCTACACCACTTCAAGAAACAAGATATAGTATACTATACTTATCCTAAATAAGGGCCGTTGCACGTTGGTTAAAGCTGATTTTCTCGAGCTTTTCCGGTGCATTTAAGGTCAAGAATATGATTGATAACTTGTTTCAAATTATGCACGGCTATAAATTCATACATTGGATCGAAAAACGGACGAAAACAGTAATTTATTCCGTATTAAACTCTGAGGAAAAGCACTGTAGCACGTTGAGAGCTCGCTCAATACTATAATCAATTCAATTCAATCTCACTTTCATTAAAAGCTTGCAGATGGGATTTCTGACGTAAGACAGTATCTATTAATCAACTGACGTCACAATCGAAATTCAGTGCAGAAAACTCAAATATCTTTCTCCTGATTAAACTGCTGCATTTGTATCGAGATCAGTTATAGTGAGGATCATTTGATTTCAGTTCACCAATGAAAGATGAAGCACTGCATGCCGAGTGAAATTGATTTGTTCAGGATATTCAATGGAGTGCAAGAACAGACAGGTAAGCGAATATGTTTCATTCCAGTTTAATTGAATACCTTAGACTTCATGTTTACAAAGAGATGACCTTTGAATTAAAGGGCCTGAGTGAACTGGCTGTAGTTTGACTGAAAGGCCTAGATCAGGAGGAAAGAGTTGTCATAGCCTAATTTGAATAGAAATATTGATAGCCACTAATTAGTAATTATATTTATCTCATAATTGTAGGTTGTTTCGCAAGAGGAAACAAGTAGAAATCTTTGTATCTATATATTTCACCGTAATGGCTATACTAAATGAAAATTTTTGCTTTTTCCAAGTACTTGGCTAGATCCCTAGTTTATTCGAGGATGGTAGAGCTATACTATATGTGTGTTGATATTAGGAATTATAGTACAGCAGTACACTTAAACGGCGTTTTACCACCTTTCAATAACTACTATAAAAATGTAAGACTCCTTCCTCTCTCCCCTTCCCCTTCAAACAATGTTGCATTTCACCAAGTAGGAGGTTTGACCTTGACATGCACAAAATACAGTGAGGAACTGCTTCATTTTCACACAACATTCATCTGAGAGGAGAGAGCTTGAATATATAATTTTTTGCATTGATTATATACCATAGTGAGGATAGTTGAAACAATATTAGGTTTGGCCGAGTAGGGGTTTGAGCCCCAACATGTAAAGTGGAAGATGCAGTGTAAGTTGTGTTATTCTAAATCAACATTGTTCTGAGGGGGAGGGGGAAGGAATATATGTTGTTTTCGGCTTTCATTACAAACTATAGTAAAGATAAAATGACTTGGTACAAGAATTCCAACCATAATATATCAAAAAGGGTTAGTGACTTGTATAGGCTTAGACGCATCCTAGATAACAAAGAACTGTGAGATAAAAGTTGTAAGATTTGATCGCAGTGTTGGGTATTGCGAAGTAGGAGGTTTCTACCTTAACATAAGCAAAATGCATCGAGGAAGGGTTTTATCAAAACAACATTGTCCTGAGAGGGATGGGAGGGGAAGGTATCCTTTTGGATTGGATAGCATACTTTTATAAGGAGAAAGTAAAATAATAATAAAAACTTAAAGTATCCTTTATTGAAGAGAGTTGTTGATCTCTAGAGGCTTAAATGCACCTTAACTTATTGGGGTAGCGAGATAAACATTTGGTGTCACATAATTCAACTTCCTCACTTAGTGAACCCATAGCCTATGAAGACGTAAATAATTATCTTTCCAATCTTTTCCATTTCATATTTAAGGATATTTCAGTTTGAAATAATACGAACATCTAAAATAAGCAAGCTTCAAAAATATTGATGATAAGGTAAAAGTTTGAAGTGGATCGTGCAATTGAAGTTTTGAAAATATTCTTGTTGTTTTTGATCGAGTACAGGATAAGTCTTGTTATGTTTAGTGTAGAGCGTACGTGCTACGTTTGCTTTTAAAGTTAAGTTTCATGCCTTTTTGTATCGATTATCAACTCCATTTTGATATATATCTCCGTGCACTACTGTCAAAGTCATCATTGAAGTGATTGTAGCCCCAGTTCTTCACTTTGTCAGGGCTAAAACCAGAATCTCTGACGTGCTACACCACTTCAAGAAACAAGATATAGTATACTATACTTATCCTAAATAAGGGCCGTTGCACGTTGGTTAAAGCTGATTTTCTCGAGCTTTTCCGGTGCATTTAAGGTCAAGAATATGATTGATAACTTGTTTCAAATTATGCACGGCTATAAATTCATACATTGGATCGAAAAACGGACGAAAACAGTAATTTATTCCGTATTAAACTCTGAGGAAAAGCACTGTAGCACGTTGAGAGCTCGCTCAATACTATAATCAATTCAATTCAATCTCACTTTCATTAAAAGCTTGCAGATGGGATTTCTGACGTAAGACAGTATCTATTAATCAACTGACGTCACAATCGAAATTCAGTGCAGAAAACTCAAATATCTTTCTCCTGATTAAACTGCTGCATTTGTATCGAGATCAGTTATAGTGAGGATCATTTGATTTCAGTTCACCAATGAAAGATGAAGCACTGCATGCCGAGTGAAATTGATTTGTTCAGGATATTCAATGGAGTGCAAGAACAGACAGGTAAGCGAATATGTTTCATTCCAGTTTAATTGAATACCTTAGACTTCATGTTTACAAAGAGATGACCTTTGAATTAAAGGGCCTGAGTGAACTGGCTGTAGTTTGACTGAAAGGCCTAGATCAGGAGGAAAGAGTTGTCATAGCCTAATTTGAATAGAAATATTGATAGCCACTAATTAGTAATTATATTTATCTCATAATTGTAGGTTGTTTCGCAAGAGGAAACAAGTAGAAATCTTTGTATCTATATATTTCACCGTAATGGCTATACTAAATGAAAATTTTTGCTTTTTCCAAGTACTTGGCTAGATCCCTAGTTTATTCGAGGATGGTAGAGCTATACTATATGTGTGTTGATATTAGGAATTATAGTACAGCAGTACACTTAAACGGCGTTTTACCACCTTTCAATAACTACTATAAAAATGTAAGACTCCTTCCTCTCTCCCCTTCCCCTTCAAACAATGTTGCATTTCACCAAGTAGGAGGTTTGACCTTGACATGCACAAAATACAGTGAGGAACTGCTTCATTTTCACACAACATTCATCTGAGAGGAGAGAGCTTGAATATATAATTTTTTGCATTGATTATATACCATAGTGAGGATAGTTGAAACAATATTAGGTTTGGCCGAGTAGGGGTTTGAGCCCCAACATGTAAAGTGGAAGATGCAGTGTAAGTTGTGTTATTCTAAATCAACATTGTTCTGAGGGGGAGGGGGAAGGAATATATGTTGTTTTCGGCTTTCATTACAAACTATAGTAAAGATAAAATGACTTGGTACAAGAATTCCAACCATAATATATCAAAAAGGGTTAGTGACTTGTATAGGCTTAGACGCATCCTAGATAACAAAGAACTGTGAGATAAAAGTTGTAAGATTTGATCGCAGTGTTGGGTATTGCGAAGTAGGAGGTTTCTACCTTAACATAAGCAAAATGCATCGAGGAAGGGTTTTATCAAAACAACATTGTCCTGAGAGGGATGGGAGGGGAAGGTATCCTTTTGGATTGGATAGCATACTTTTATAAGGAGAAAGTAAAATAATAATAAAAACTTAAAGTATCCTTTATTGAAGAGAGTTGTTGATCTCTAGAGGCTTAAATGCACCTTAACTTATTGGGGTAGCGAGATAAACATTTGGTGTCACATAATTCAACTTCCTCACTTAGTGAACCCATAGCCTATGAAGACGTAAATAATTATCTTTCCAATCTTTTCCATTTCATATTTAAGGATATTTCAGTTTGAAATAATACGAACATCTAAAATAAGCAAGCTTCAAAAATATTGATGATAAGGTAAAAGTTTGAAGTGGATCGTGCAATTGAAGTTTTGAAAATATTCTTGTTGTTTTTGATCGAGTACAGGATAAGTCTTGTTATGTTTAGTGTAGAGCGTACGTGCTACGTTTGCTTTTAAAGTTAAGTTTCATGCCTTTTTGTATCGATTATCAACTCCATTTTGATATATATCTCCGTGCACTACTGTCAAAGTCATCATTGAAGTGATTGTAGCCCCAGTTCTTCACTTTGTCAGGGCTAAAACCAGAATCTCTGACGTGCTACACCACTTCAAGAAACAAGATATAGTATACTATACTTATCCTAAATAAGGGCCGTTGCACGTTGGTTAAAGCTGATTTTCTCGAGCTTTTCCGGTGCATTTAAGGTCAAGAATATGATTGATAACTTGTTTCAAATTATGCACGGCTATAAATTCATACATTGGATCGAAAAACGGACGAAAACAGTAATTTATTCCGTATTAAACTCTGAGGAAAAGCACTGTAGCACGTTGAGAGCTCGCTCAATACTATAATCAATTCAATTCAATCTCACTTTCATTAAAAGCTTGCAGATGGGATTTCTGACGTAAGACAGTATCTATTAATCAACTGACGTCACAATCGAAATTCAGTGCAGAAAACTCAAATATCTTTCTCCTGATTAAACTGCTGCATTTGTATCGAGATCAGTTATAGTGAGGATCATTTGATTTCAGTTCACCAATGAAAGATGAAGCACTGCATGCCGAGTGAAATTGATTTGTTCAGGATATTCAATGGAGTGCAAGAACAGACAGGTAAGCGAATATGTTTCATTCCAGTTTAATTGAATACCTTAGACTTCATGTTTACAAAGAGATGACCTTTGAATTAAAGGGCCTGAGTGAACTGGCTGTAGTTTGACTGAAAGGCCTAGATCAGGAGGAAAGAGTTGTCATAGCCTAATTTGAATAGAAATATTGATAGCCACTAATTAGTAATTATATTTATCTCATAATTGTAGGTTGTTTCGCAAGAGGAAACAAGTAGAAATCTTTGTATCTATATATTTCACCGTAATGGCTATACTAAATGAAAATTTTTGCTTTTTCCAAGTACTTGGCTAGATCCCTAGTTTATTCGAGGATGGTAGAGCTATACTATATGTGTGTTGATATTAGGAATTATAGTACAGCAGTACACTTAAACGGCGTTTTACCACCTTTCAATAACTACTATAAAAATGTAAGACTCCTTCCTCTCTCCCCTTCCCCTTCAAACAATGTTGCATTTCACCAAGTAGGAGGTTTGACCTTGACATGCACAAAATACAGTGAGGAACTGCTTCATTTTCACACAACATTCATCTGAGAGGAGAGAGCTTGAATATATAATTTTTTGCATTGATTATATACCATAGTGAGGATAGTTGAAACAATATTAGGTTTGGCCGAGTAGGGGTTTGAGCCCCAACATGTAAAGTGGAAGATGCAGTGTAAGTTGTGTTATTCTAAATCAACATTGTTCTGAGGGGGAGGGGGAAGGAATATATGTTGTTTTCGGCTTTCATTACAAACTATAGTAAAGATAAAATGACTTGGTACAAGAATTCCAACCATAATATATCAAAAAGGGTTAGTGACTTGTATAGGCTTAGACGCATCCTAGATAACAAAGAACTGTGAGATAAAAGTTGTAAGATTTGATCGCAGTGTTGGGTATTGCGAAGTAGGAGGTTTCTACCTTAACATAAGCAAAATGCATCGAGGAAGGGTTTTATCAAAACAACATTGTCCTGAGAGGGATGGGAGGGGAAGGTATCCTTTTGGATTGGATAGCATACTTTTATAAGGAGAAAGTAAAATAATAATAAAAACTTAAAGTATCCTTTATTGAAGAGAGTTGTTGATCTCTAGAGGCTTAAATGCACCTTAACTTATTGGGGTAGCGAGATAAACATTTGGTGTCACATAATTCAACTTCCTCACTTAGTGAACCCATAGCCTATGAAGACGTAAATAATTATCTTTCCAATCTTTTCCATTTCATATTTAAGGATATTTCAGTTTGAAATAATACGAACATCTAAAATAAGCAAGCTTCAAAAATATTGATGATAAGGTAAAAGTTTGAAGTGGATCGTGCAATTGAAGTTTTGAAAATATTCTTGTTGTTTTTGATCGAGTACAGGATAAGTCTTGTTATGTTTAGTGTAGAGCGTACGTGCTACGTTTGCTTTTAAAGTTAAGTTTCATGCCTTTTTGTATCGATTATCAACTCCATTTTGATATATATCTCCGTGCACTACTGTCAAAGTCATCATTGAAGTGATTGTAGCCCCAGTTCTTCACTTTGTCAGGGCTAAAACCAGAATCTCTGACGTGCTACACCACTTCAAGAAACAAGATATAGTATACTATACTTATCCTAAATAAGGGCCGTTGCACGTTGGTTAAAGCTGATTTTCTCGAGCTTTTCCGGTGCATTTAAGGTCAAGAATATGATTGATAACTTGTTTCAAATTATGCACGGCTATAAATTCATACATTGGATCGAAAAACGGACGAAAACAGTAATTTATTCCGTATTAAACTCTGAGGAAAAGCACTGTAGCACGTTGAGAGCTCGCTCAATACTATAATCAATTCAATTCAATCTCACTTTCATTAAAAGCTTGCAGATGGGATTTCTGACGTAAGACAGTATCTATTAATCAACTGACGTCACAATCGAAATTCAGTGCAGAAAACTCAAATATCTTTCTCCTGATTAAACTGCTGCATTTGTATCGAGATCAGTTATAGTGAGGATCATTTGATTTCAGTTCACCAATGAAAGATGAAGCACTGCATGCCGAGTGAAATTGATTTGTTCAGGATATTCAATGGAGTGCAAGAACAGACAGGTAAGCGAATATGTTTCATTCCAGTTTAATTGAATACCTTAGACTTCATGTTTACAAAGAGATGACCTTTGAATTAAAGGGCCTGAGTGAACTGGCTGTAGTTTGACTGAAACGCCTAGATCAGGAGGAAAGAGTTGTCATAGCCTAATTTGAATAGAAATATTGATAGCCACTAATTAGTAATTATATTTATCTCATAATTGTAGGTTGTTTCGCAAGAGGAAACAAGTAGAAATCTTTGTATCTATATATTTCACCGTAATGGCTATACTAAATGAAAATTTTTGCTTTTTCCAAGTACTTGGCTAGATCCCTAGTTTATTCGAGGATGGTAGAGCTATACTATATGTGTGTTGATATTAGGAATTATAGTACAGCAGTACACTTAAACGGCGTTTTACCACCTTTCAATAACTACTATAAAAATGTAAGACTCCTTCCTCTCTCCCCTTCCCCTTCAAACAATGTTGCATTTCACCAAGTAGGAGGTTTGACCTTGACATGCACAAAATACAGTGAGGAACTGCTTCATTTTCACACAACATTCATCTGAGAGGAGAGAGCTTGAATATATAATTTTTTGCATTGATTATATACCATAGTGAGGATAGTTGAAACAATATTAGGTTTGGCCGAGTAGGGGTTTGAGCCCCAACATGTAAAGTGGAAGATGCAGTGTAAGTTGTGTTATTCTAAATCAACATTGTTCTGAGGGGGAGGGGGAAGGAATATATGTTGTTTTCGGCTTTCATTACAAACTATAGTAAAGATAAAATGACTTGGTACAAGAATTCCAACCATAATATATCAAAAAGGGTTAGTGACTTGTATAGGCTTAGACGCATCCTAGATAACAAAGAACTGTGAGATAAAAGTTGTAAGATTTGATCGCAGTGTTGGGTATTGCGAAGTAGGAGGTTTCTACCTTAACATAAGCAAAATGCATCGAGGAAGGGTTTTATCAAAACAACATTGTCCTGAGAGGGATGGGAGGGGAAGGTATCCTTTTGGATTGGATAGCATACTTTTATAAGGAGAAAGTAAAATAATAATAAAAACTTAAAGTATCCTTTATTGAAGAGAGTTGTTGATCTCTAGAGGCTTAAATGCACCTTAACTTATTGGGGTAGCGAGATAAACATTTGGTGTCACATAATTCAACTTCCTCACTTAGTGAACCCATAGCCTATGAAGACGTAAATAATTATCTTTCCAATCTTTTCCATTTCATATTTAAGGATATTTCAGTTTGAAATAATACGAACATCTAAAATAAGCAAGCTTCAAAAATATTGATGATAAGGTAAAAGTTTGAAGTGGATCGTGCAATTGAAGTTTTGAAAATATTCTTGTTGTTTTTGATCGAGTACAGGATAAGTCTTGTTATGTTTAGTGTAGAGCGTACGTGCTACGTTTGCTTTTAAAGTTAAGTTTCATGCCTTTTTGTATCGATTATCAACTCCATTTTGATATATATCTCCGTGCACTACTGTCAAAGTCATCATTGAAGTGATTGTAGCCCCAGTTCTTCACTTTGTCAGGGCTAAAACCAGAATCTCTGACGTGCTACACCACTTCAAGA
The DNA here is from genome assembly GCA_963924455.1 of Pelagia noctiluca. NCBI lineage: Eukaryota > Metazoa > Cnidaria > Scyphozoa > Semaeostomeae > Pelagiidae > Pelagia > Pelagia noctiluca. The sequence goes on along the minus strand of OZ004332.1, from coordinate 2,571,915 downwards.
AACAAGATATAGTATACTATACTTATCCTAAATAAGGGCCGTTGCACGTTGGTTAAAGCTGATTTTCTCGAGCTTTTCCGGTGCATTTAAGGTCAAGAATATGATTGATAACTTGTTTCAAATTATGCACGGCTATAAATTCATACATTGGATCGAAAAACGGACGAAAACAGTAATTTATTCCGTATTAAACTCTGAGGAAAAGCACTGTAGCACGTTGAGAGCTCGCTCAATACTATAATCAATTCAATTCAATCTCACTTTCATTAAAAGCTTGCAGATGGGATTTCTGACGTAAGACAGTATCTATTAATCAACTGACGTCACAATCGAAATTCAGTGCAGAAAACTCAAATATCTTTCTCCTGATTAAACTGCTGCATTTGTATCGAGATCAGTTATAGTGAGGATCATTTGATTTCAGTTCACCAATGAAAGATGAAGCACTGCATGCCGAGTGAAATTGATTTGTTCAGGATATTCAATGGAGTGCAAGAACAGACAGGTAAGCGAATATGTTTCATTCCAGTTTAATTGAATACCTTAGACTTCATGTTTACAAAGAGATGACCTTTGAATTAAAGGGCCTGAGTGAACTGGCTGTAGTTTGACTGAAAGGCCTAGATCAGGAGGAAAGAGTTGTCATAGCCTAATTTGAATAGAAATATTGATAGCCACTAATTAGTAATTATATTTATCTCATAATTGTAGGTTGTTTCGCAAGAGGAAACAAGTAGAAATCTTTGTATCTATATATTTCACCGTAATGGCTATACTAAATGAAAATTTTTGCTTTTTCCAAGTACTTGGCTAGATCCCTAGTTTATTCGAGGATGGTAGAGCTATACTATATGTGTGTTGATATTAGGAATTATAGTACAGCAGTACACTTAAACGGCGTTTTACCACCTTTCAATAACTACTATAAAAATGTAAGACTCCTTCCTCTCTCCCCTTCCCCTTCAAACAATGTTGCATTTCACCAAGTAGGAGGTTTGACCTTGACATGCACAAAATACAGTGAGGAACTGCTTCATTTTCACACAACATTCATCTGAGAGGAGAGAGCTTGAATATATAATTTTTTGCATTGATTATATACCATAGTGAGGATAGTTGAAACAATATTAGGTTTGGCCGAGTAGGGGTTTGAGCCCCAACATGTAAAGTGGAAGATGCAGTGTAAGTTGTGTTATTCTAAATCAACATTGTTCTGAGGGGGAGGGGGAAGGAATATATGTTGTTTTCGGCTTTCATTACAAACTATAGTAAAGATAAAATGACTTGGTACAAGAATTCCAACCATAATATATCAAAAAGGGTTAGTGACTTGTATAGGCTTAGACGCATCCTAGATAACAAAGAACTGTGAGATAAAAGTTGTAAGATTTGATCGCAGTGTTGGGTATTGCGAAGTAGGAGGTTTCTACCTTAACATAAGCAAAATGCATCGAGGAAGGGTTTTATCAAAACAACATTGTCCTGAGAGGGATGGGAGGGGAAGGTATCCTTTTGGATTGGATAGCATACTTTTATAAGGAGAAAGTAAAATAATAATAAAAACTTAAAGTATCCTTTATTGAAGAGAGTTGTTGATCTCTAGAGGCTTAAATGCACCTTAACTTATTGGGGTAGCGAGATAAACATTTGGTGTCACATAATTCAACTTCCTCACTTAGTGAACCCATAGCCTATGAAGACGTAAATAATTATCTTTCCAATCTTTTCCATTTCATATTTAAGGATATTTCAGTTTGAAATAATACGAACATCTAAAATAAGCAAGCTTCAAAAATATTGATGATAAGGTAAAAGTTTGAAGTGGATCGTGCAATTGAAGTTTTGAAAATATTCTTGTTGTTTTTGATCGAGTACAGGATAAGTCTTGTTATGTTTAGTGTAGAGCGTACGTGCTACGTTTGCTTTTAAAGTTAAGTTTCATGCCTTTTTGTATCGATTATCAACTCCATTTTGATATATATCTCCGTGCACTACTGTCAAAGTCATCATTGAAGTGATTGTAGCCCCAGTTCTTCACTTTGTCAGGGCTAAAACCAGAATCTCTGACGTGCTACACCACTTCAAGAAACAAGATATAGTATACTATACTTATCCTAAATAAGGGCCGTTGCACGTTGGTTAAAGCTGATTTTCTCGAGCTTTTCCGGTGCATTTAAGGTCAAGAATATGATTGATAACTTGTTTCAAATTATGCACGGCTATAAATTCATACATTGGATCGAAAAACGGACGAAAACAGTAATTTATTCCGTATTAAACTCTGAGGAAAAGCACTGTAGCACGTTGAGAGCTCGCTCAATACTATAATCAATTCAATTCAATCTCACTTTCATTAAAAGCTTGCAGATGGGATTTCTGACGTAAGACAGTATCTATTAATCAACTGACGTCACAATCGAAATTCAGTGCAGAAAACTCAAATATCTTTCTCCTGATTAAACTGCTGCATTTGTATCGAGATCAGTTATAGTGAGGATCATTTGATTTCAGTTCACCAATGAAAGATGAAGCACTGCATGCCGAGTGAAATTGATTTGTTCAGGATATTCAATGGAGTGCAAGAACAGACAGGTAAGCGAATATGTTTCATTCCAGTTTAATTGAATACCTTAGACTTCATGTTTACAAAGAGATGACCTTTGAATTAAAGGGCCTGAGTGAACTGGCTGTAGTTTGACTGAAAGGCCTAGATCAGGAGGAAAGAGTTGTCATAGCCTAATTTGAATAGAAATATTGATAGCCACTAATTAGTAATTATATTTATCTCATAATTGTAGGTTGTTTCGCAAGAGGAAACAAGTAGAAATCTTTGTATCTATATATTTCACCGTAATGGCTATACTAAATGAAAATTTTTGCTTTTTCCAAGTACTTGGCTAGATCCCTAGTTTATTCGAGGATGGTAGAGCTATACTATATGTGTGTTGATATTAGGAATTATAGTACAGCAGTACACTTAAACGGCGTTTTACCACCTTTCAATAACTACTATAAAAATGTAAGACTCCTTCCTCTCTCCCCTTCCCCTTCAAACAATGTTGCATTTCACCAAGTAGGAGGTTTGACCTTGACATGCACAAAATACAGTGAGGAACTGCTTCATTTTCACACAACATTCATCTGAGAGGAGAGAGCTTGAATATATAATTTTTTGCATTGATTATATACCATAGTGAGGATAGTTGAAACAATATTAAAACTTGAAACTTGAAACTTATTAGGTTTGGCCGAGTAGGAGGTTTGAGCCCCAACATGTGAAATGCAGGATGCAGTGTAAGTTGTGTTATTCTAAAACAACATTGTTCTGAGGGGGAGGGGGAAGGAATATATGTTGTTTTCGGCTTTCATTACAAACTGTAGTAAATTAAAATGACTTGGTAGAAGAATTCCAACCATAATATATCAAAAAGGGTTAGTGACTTGTATAGGCTTAGACGCATCCTAGATAACAAATAACTGTGAGATAAAAGTTGTAAGATTTGATCGGAGTGTTGGGTATTGCCAAGTAGGAGGTTTGTAACTTAACATAAGCAAAATGCATCGAGGAAGGGTTTTATTAAAACAACATTGTTCTGAGAGGGATGGGAGGGGAAGGTATTCTTTTTTGGATTGGATAGCATACTTTTATATGGAGAAAGTAAAATAATACTAGAATCTTAAAGTATCCTTTATTGAAGAGAGTTGGTGATCTCTAGAGGCTTAAATGCACCTCAACTTATTGGGTTAGCGAGATAAACATTTGGTGCCACAAAATTCAACTTCCTCACTTAGTGAACCCATAGCCTATGAAGCCGTAAATAATTATCTTTCCAATCTGTTCCATTCAATATTTAAGGATATTTCAGTTTGAAACAATGCGAACATCTAAAATAAGCAAGCTTCAAAAATATTGAAGTGATGATAAGGTAAAAGTTTGTAGTGGATCGTGCAATTGAAGTTTTGAGAATATTGTTGTTGTGTTTGATCGAGTACAGGATAAGCCTTGTTATGTTTAGTGTAGAGCGTACGTGCTACGTATGCTTTTACAGTTTAGTTTCATGCCTTTTTGTGTCGATTATCAACTCCATTTTGATATATATCTTCGTGCACTACTGTCAAAGTTATCATTGAAGTGATTGTAGCCCCAGTTCTTCACTTTGTCATGGCTAAAACCAGAATCTCTAACGTGCTACACCACTTCAAGAAACAAGATATAGTATACTATACTTATCCTAAATAAGGGCCGTTGCACGTTGGTTAAAGTTGATTTTCTCGTGCTTTTCCGGTGCATTTAAGGTCAAGAATATGATTGATAACTTGTTTCAAATTATGCACGGCTGTAAATTCATACATTGGATGGAAAAACGGTCGAAAACAGTAATTTATTCCGTATTAAACTCTGAGGAAAAGCACTGTAGCACGTTGAGAGCTCGCTCAATACTATAATCAATTCAATTCAATCTCACTGTTTCATTAAAAGCTTGCAGATGGGATTTCTGACGTTAGACAGTATCTATTAATCAACTGACGTCACAATCGAAATTCAGTGCAGAAAACTCAAATATCTTTCTCCTGATTAAACTGCTGCATTTGTATCGAGATCAGTTATAGTGAGGATCATTTGATTTCAGTTCACCAATGAAAGATGAAGCACTGCATGCCGAGTGAAATTGATTTGTTCAGGATATTCAATGGAGTGCAAGAACAGACAGGTAAGCGAATATGTTTCATTCCAGTTTAATTGAATACCTTAGACTTCATGTTTACAAAGAGATTACCTTTGAATTAAAGGGCCTGAGTGAACTGGCTGTAGTTTGACTGAAAGGCCTAGATCAGGAGGAAAGAGTTGTCATAGCCTAATTTGAATAGAAATATTGATAGCCACTAATTAGTAATTATATTTATCTCATAATTGTAGGTTGTTTCGCAAGAGGAAACAAGTAGAAATCTTTGTATCTATATATTTCACCGTAATGGCTATACTAAATGAAAATTTTTGCTTTTTCCAAGTACTTGGCTAGATCCCTAGTTTATTCGAGGATGGTAGAGCTATACTATATGTGTGTTGATATTAGGAATTATAGTACAGCAGTACACTTAAACGGCGTTTTACCACCTTTCAATAACTACTATAAAAATGTAAGACTCCTTCCTCTCTCCCCTTCCCCTTCAAACAATGTTGCATTTCACCAAGTAGGAGGTTTGACCTTGACATGCACAAAATACAGTGAGGAACTGCTTCATTTTCACACAACATTCATCTGAGAGGAGAGAGCTTGAATATATAATTTTTTGCATTGATTATATACCATAGTGAGGATAGTTGAAACAATATTAAAACTTGAAACTTGAAACTTATTAGGTTTGGCCGAGTAGGAGGTTTGAGCCCCAACATGTGAAATGCAGGATGCAGTGTAAGTTGTGTTATTCTAAAACAACATTGTTCTGAGGGGGAGGGGGAAGGAATATATGTTGTTTTCGGCTTTCATTACAAACTGTAGTAAATTAAAATGACTTGGTAGAAGAATTCCAACCATAATATATCAAAAAGGGTTAGTGACTTGTATAGGCTTAGACGCATCCTAGATAACAAATAACTGTGAGATAAAAGTTGTAAGATTTGATCGGAGTGTTGGGTATTGCCAAGTAGGAGGTTTCTACCTTAACATAAGCAAAATGCATCGAGGAAGGGTTTTATCAAAACAACATTGTTCTGAGAGGGATGGGAGGGGAAGGTATTCTTTTTTGGATTGGATAGCATACTTTTATATGGAGAAAGTAAAATAATACTAGAATCTTAAAGTATCCTTTATTGAAGAGAGTTGGTGATCTCTAGAGGCTTAAATGCACCTCAACTTATTGGGTTAGCGAGATAAACATTTGGTGCCACAAAATTCAACTTCCTCACTTAGTGAACCCATAGCCTATGAAGCCGTAAATAATTATCTTTCCAATCTGTTCCATTCAATATTTAAGGATATTTCAGTTTGAAACAATACGAACATCTAAAATAAGCAAGCTTCAAAAATATTGAAGTGATGATAAGGTAAAAGTTTGTAGTGGATCGTGCAATTGAAGTTTTGAGAATATTGTTGTTGTGTTTGATCGAGTACAGGATAAGCCTTGTTATGTTTAGTGTAGAGCGTACGTGCTACGTATGCTTTTACAGTTTAGTTTCATGCCTTTTTGTGTCGATTATCAACTCCATTTTGATATATATCTCCGTGCACTACTGTCAAAGTTATCATTGAAGTGATTGTAGCCCCAGTTCTTCACTTTGTCATGGCTAAAACCAGAATCTCTAACGTGCTACACCACTTCAAGAAACAAGATATAGTATACTATACTTATCCTAAATAAGGGCCGTTGCACGTTGGTTAAAGTTGATTTTCTCGTGCTTTTCCGGTGCATTTAAGGTCAAGAATATGATTGATAACTTGTTTCAAATTATGCACGGCTGTAAATTCATACATTGGATGGAAAAACGGTCGAAAACAGTCATTTATTCCGTATTAAACTCTGAGGAAAAGCACTGTAGCACGTTGAGAGCTCGCTCAATACTATAATCAATTCAATTCAATCTCACTGTTTCATTAAAAGCTTGCAGATGGGATTTCTGACGTTAGACAGTATCTATTAATCAACTGACGTCACAATCGAAATTCAGTGCAGAAAACTCAAATATCTTTCTCCTGATTAAACTGCTGCATTTGTATCGAGATCAGTTATAGTGAGGATCATTTGATTTCAGTTCACCAATGAAAGATGAAGCACTGCATGCCGAGTGAAATTGATTTGTTCAGGATATTCAATGGAGTGCAAGAACAGACAGGTAAGCGAATATGTTTCATTCCAGTTTAATTGAATACCTTAGACTTCATGTTTACAAAGAGATTACCTTTGAATTAAAGGGCCTGAGTGAACTGGCTGTAGTTTGACTGAAAGGCCTAGATCAGGAGGAAAGAGTTGTCATAGCCTAATTTGAATAGAAATATTGATAGCCACTAATTAGTAATTATATTTATCTCATAATTGTAGGTTGTTTCGCAAGAGGAAACAAGTAGAAATCTTTGTATCTATATATTTCACCGTAATGGCTATACTAAATGAAAATTTTTGCTTTTTCCAAGTACTTGGCTAGATCCCTAGTTTATTCGAGGATGCTACAGCTATACTATATGTGTGTTGATATTAGGAATTATAGTACAGCAGTACACTTAAACGGCGTTTTACCACCTTTCAATAACTACTATAAAAATGTAAGACTCCTTCCTCTCTCCCCTTCCCCTTCAAACAATGTTGCATTTCACCAAGTAGGAGGTTTGACCTTGACATGCACAAAATACAGTGAGGAACTGCTTCATTTTCACACAACATTCATCTGAGAGGAGAGAGCTTGAATATATAATTTTTTGCATTGATTATATACCATAGTGAGGATAGTTGAAACAATATTAAAACTTGAAACTTGAAACTTATTAGGTTTGGCCGAGTAGGAGGTTTGAGCCCCAACATGTGAAATGCAGGATGCAGTGTAAGTTGTGTTATTCTAAAACAACATTGTTCTGAGGGGGAGGGGGAAGGAATATATGTTGTTTTCGGCTTTCATTACAAACTGTAGTAAATTAAAATGACTTGGTAGAAGAATTCCAACCATAATATATCAAAAAGGGTTAGTGACTTGTATAGGCTTAGACGCATCCTAGATAACAAATAACTGTGAGATAAAAGTTGTAAGATTTGATCGGAGTGTTGGGTATTGCCAAGTAGGAGGTTTGTAACTTAACATAAGCAAAATGCATCGAGGAAGGGTTTTATTAAAACAACATTGTTCTGAGAGGGATGGGAGGGGAAGGTATTCTTTTTTGGATTGGATAGCATACTTTTATATGGAGAAAGTAAAATAATACTAGAATCTTAAAGTATCCTTTATTGAAGAGAGTTGGTGATCTCTAGAGGCTTAAATGCACCTCAACTTATTGGGTTAGCGAGATAAACATTTGGTGCCACAAAATTCAACTTCCTCACTTAGTGAACCCATAGCCTATGAAGCCGTAAATAACTATCTTTCCAATCTGTTCCATTCAATATTTAAGGATATTTCAGTTTGAAACAATACGAACATCTAAAATAAGCAAGCTTCAAAAATATTGAAGTGATGATAAGGTAAAAGTTTGTAGTGGATCGTGCAATTGAAGTTTTGAGAATATTGTTGTTGTGTTTGATCGAGTACAGGATAAGCCTTGTTATGTTTAGTGTAGAGCGTACGTGCTACGTATGCTTTTACAGTTTAGTTTCATGCCTTTTTGTGTCGATTATCAACTCCATTTTGATATATATCTCCGTGCACTACTGTCAAAGTTATCATTGAAGTGATTGTAGCCCCAGTTCTTCACTTTGTCATGGCTAAAACCAGAATCTCTAACGTGCTACACCACTTCAAGAAACAAGATATAGTATACTATACTTATCCTAAATAAGGGCCGTTGCACGTTGGTTAAAGTTGATTTTCTCGTGCTTTTCCGGTGCATTTAAGGTCAAGAATATGATTGATAACTTGTTTCAAATTATGCACGGCTGTAAATTCATACATTGGATGGAAAAACGGTCGAAAACAGTCATTTATTCCGTATTAAACTCTGAGGAAAAGCACTGTAGCACGTTGAGAGCTCGCTCAATACTATAATCAATTCAATTCAATCTCACTGTTTCATTAAAAGCTTGCAGATGGGATTTCTGACGTTAGACAGTATCTATTAATCAACTGACGTCACAATCGAAATTCAGTGCAGAAAACTCAAATATCTTTCTCCTGATTAAACTGCTGCATTTGTATCGAGATCAGTTATAGTGAGGATCATTTGATTTCAGTTCACCAATGAAAGATGAAGCACTGCATGCCGAGTGAAATTGATTTGTTCAGGATATTCAATGGAGTGCAAGAACAGACAGGTAAGCGAATATGTTTCATTCCAGTTTAATTGAATACCTTAGACTTCATGTTTACAAAGAGATTACCTTTGAATTAAAGGGCCTGAGTGAACTGGCTGTAGTTTGACTGAAAGGCCTAGATCAGGAGGAAAGAGTTGTCATAGCCTAATTTGAATAGAAATATTGATAGCCACTAATTAGTAATTATATTTATCTCATAATTGTAGGTTGTTTCGCAAGAGGAAACAAGTAGAAATCTTTGTATCTATATATTTCACCGTAATGGCTATACTAAATGAAAATTTTTGCTTTTTCCAAGTACTTGGCTAGATCCCTAGTTTATTCGAGGATGGTAGAGCTATACTATATGTGTGTTGATATTAGGAATTATACTACAGCAGTACACTTAAATGGCGTTTCACCACCTTTCAACAACTACTCTAAAAATGTAAGACTCCTTCCTCTCTCGCCTTCCCCTTCAAACAATGTTGCATTTCACCAAGTAGGAGGTTTGACCTTGACATGCACAAAATACAGTGAGGAACTGCTTCATTTTCACACAACATTCATCTGAGAGGAGAGAGCTTGAATATATAATTGTTTGCATTGATTATATACCATAGTGAGGATAGTTGAAACAATATTAGGTTTGGCCGAGTAGGGGGTTTGAGCCCCAACATGTGAAATGCAGGATGCAGTCTAAGTTGTGTTATTCTAAAACAACATTGTTCTGAGGGGGAGGGGAAAGGAATATATGTTGTTTTCGGCTTTCAATACAAACTGTAGTAAAGATAAATTGACTTGGTACAAGAATTCTAACCATAATACATCAAAAAGGGTTAGTTACTTGTATAGGCTTAGACGCATCCTAGATAACAAAGAACTGTGAGATAAAAGTTGTAAGATTTGATCGCAGTGTTGGGTATTGCCAAGTAGGAGGTTTCTACCTTAACATAAGCAAAATGCATCGAGGAAGGGTTTTATCAAAACAACATTGTTCTGAGAGGGATAGGAGGGGAAGGTTTTCTTTTTGGATTGGATAGAATACTTTTATAAGGAGAAAGTAAAATAATACTAGAATCTTTAAGTATCCTTTATTGAAGAGAGTTGGTGATCTCTAGAGGCTTAAATGCACCTTAACTTATTGGGTTAGCGAGATAAACATTTGGTGCCACAAAATTCAACTTCCTCACCTAGTGAACCCATAGCCTATGAAGCCGTAAATAATTATCTTTCCAATCTATTCTATTCAATATTTAAGGATATTTCAGTTTGAAATAATACGAACATCTAAAATTAGCAAGCTTCAAAAATATTGAAGTGATGATAAGGTAAAAGTTTGTAGTGGATCGTGCAATTGAAGTTTTGAGAATATTGTTGTTGTGTTTGATCGAGTACAGGATAAGCCTTGTTATGTTTAGTGTAAAGCGTACGTGCTACATTTGCTTTTAAAGTTAAGTTTCATGCCTTTTTGTTTCGATTATCAACTCCATTCGGATATATATCTCCGTGCACTACTGTCAAAGTCATCATTGAAGTGATTGTAGCCCCAGTTCTTCACTTTGTCAGGGCTAAAACCAGAATCTCTGACGTGCTACACCACTTCAAGAAACAAGATATAGTATACTATACTTATCCTAAATAAGGGCCGTTGCACGTTGGTTAAAGCTGATTTTCTCGTGCTTTTCCGATGCATTTAAGGTCAAGAATATGATTGATAACTTGTTTCAAATTATGCACGGCTGTAAATTCATACATTGGATCGAAAAACGGACGAAAACAGTCATTTATTCCGTATTAAACTCTGAGGAAAAGCACTGTAGCACGTTGAGAGCTCGCTCAATACTATAATCAATTCAATTCAATCTCACTGTTTCATCAAAAGCTTGCAGATGAGATTTCTGACGTTAGACAGTATCTATTAATCAACCGACGTCACAATCGAAATTCAGTGCAGAAAACTCAAATATCTTTCTCCTGATTAAACTGCTGCATTTGTATCGAGATCAGTTATAGTGAGGATCATTTGATTTCAGTTCACCAATGAAAGATGAAACACTGCATGCCGAGTGAAATTGATTTGTTCAGGATATTCAATCGAGTGCAAGAACAGAGAGGTAAGCGAATATGTTTCATTTCAGTTTAATTGAATACCTTAGATTTCATGTTTACAAAGAGATCACCTTTGAATTAAAGGGCCTGAGTGAACTGGCTGTAGTTTGAGTGAAAGGCCTAGATCAGGAGGAAAGAGTTGTCTTAGCCTAGTTTGAATAGAAATATCGATAGCCACTAATTAGTAATCATATTTATCTCATAATTGTAGGTTGTTTTGCAAGAGAAAACAAGTAGAAAACTTTGTATCTATATATTTCACCGTAATGGCTATACTAAATGAAAATATTAGCTTTTTCCAAGTACTTGGCTAGATCCCTAGTTTATTCGAGGATGGTAGAGCTATACTATATGTGTGTTGATATTAGGAATTATACTACAGCAGTACACTTAAATGGCGTTTCACCACCTTTCAACAACTACTCTAAAAATGTAAGACTCCTTCCTCTCTCGCCTTCCCCTTCAAACAATGTTGCATTTCACCAAGTAGGAGGTTTGACCTTGACATGCACAAAATACAGTGAGGAACTGCTTCATTTTCACACAACATTCATCTGAGAGGAGAGAGCTTGAATATATAATTGTTTGCATTGATTATATACCATAGTGAGGATAGTTGAAACAATATTAGGTTTGGCCGAGTAGGGGGTTTGAGCCCCAACATGTGAAATGCAGGATGCAGTCTAAGTTGTGTTATTCTAAAACAACATTGTTCTGAGGGGGAGGGGAAAGGAATATATGTTGTTTTCGGCTTTCAATACAAACTGTAGTAAAGATAAATTGACTTGGTACAAGAATTCTAACCATAATACATCAAAAAGGGTTAGTTACTTGTATAGGCTTAGACGCATCCTAGATAACAAAGAACTCTGAGATAAAAGTTGTAAGATTTGATCGGAGTGTTGGGTATTGCCAAGTAGGAGGTTTCTACCTTAACATAAGCAAAATGCATCGAGGAAGGGTTTTATCAAAACAACATTGTTCTGAGAGGGATGGGAGGGGAAGGTATTCTTTTTTGGATTGGATAGCATACTTTTATATGGAGAAAGTAAAATAATACTAGAATCTTAAAGTATCCTTTATTGAAGAGAGTTGGTGATCTCTAGAGGCTTAAATGCACCTCAACTTATTGGGTTAGCGAGATAAACATTTGGTGCCACAAAATTCAACTTCCTCACTTAGTGAACCCATAGCCTATGAAGCCGTAAATAACTATCTTTCCAATCTGTTCCATTCAATATTTAAGGATATTTCAGTTTGAAACAATACGAACATCTAAAATAAGCAAGCTTCAAAAATATTGAAGTGATGATAAGGTAAAAGTTTGTAGTGGATCGTGCAATTGAAGTTTTGAGAATATTGTTGTTGTGTTTGATCGAGTACAGGATAAGCCTTGTTATGTTTAGTGTAGAGCGTACGTGCTACGTATGCTTTTACAGTTTAGTTTCATGCCTTTTTGTGTCGATTATCAACTCCATTTTGATATATATCTCCGTGCACTACTGTCAAAGTTATCATTGAAGTGATTGTAGCCCCAGTTCTTCACTTTGTCATGGCTAAAACCAGAATCTCTAACGTGCTACACCACTTCAAGAAACAAGATATAGTATACTATACTTATCCTAAATAAGGGCCGTTGCACGTTGGTTAAAGTTGATTTTCTCGTGCTTTTCCGGTGCATTTAAGGTCAAGAATATGATTGATAACTTGTTTCAAATTATGCACGGCTGTAAATTCATACATTGGATGGAAAAACGGTCGAAAACAGTCATTTATTCCGTATTAAACTCTGAGGAAAAGCACTGTAGCACGTTGAGAGCTCGCTCAATACTATAATCAATTCAATTCAATCTCACTGTTTCATTAAAAGCTTGCAGATGGGATTTCTGACGTTAGACAGTATCTATTAATCAACTGACGTCACAATCGAAATTCAGTGCAGAAAACTCAAATATCTTTCTCCTGATTAAACTGCTGCATTTGTATCGAGATCAGTTATAGTGAGGATCATTTGATTTCAGTTCACCAATGAAAGATGAAGCACTGCATGCCGAGTGAAATTGATTTGTTCAGGATATTCAATGGAGTGCAAGAACAGACAGGTAAGCGAATATGTTTCATTCCAGTTTAATTGAATACCTTAGACTTCATGTTTACAAAGAGATTACCTTTGAATTAAAGGGCCTGAGTGAACTGGCTGTAGTTTGACTGAAAGGCCTAGATCAGGAGGAAAGAGTTGTCATAGCCTAATTTGAATAGAAATATTGATAGCCACTAATTAGTAATTATATTTATCTCATAATTGTAGGTTGTTTCGCAAGAGGAAACAAGTAGAAATCTTTGTATCTATATATTTCACCGTAATGGCTATACTAAATGAAAATTTTTGCTTTTTCCAAGTACTTGGCTAGATCCCTAGTTTATTCGAGGATGGTAGAGCTATACTATATGTGTGTTGATATTAGGAATTATACTACAGCAGTACACTTAAATGGCGTTTCACCACCTTTCAACAACTACTCTAAAAATGTAAGACTCCTTCCTCTCTCGCCTTCCCCTTCAAACAATGTTGCATTTCACCAAGTAGGAGGTTTGACCTTGACATGCACAAAATACAGTGAGGAACTGCTTCATTTTCACACAACATTCATCTGAGAGGAGAGAGCTTGAATATATAATTGTTTGCATTGATTATATACCATAGTGAGGATAGTTGAAACAATATTAGGTTTGGCCGAGTAGGGGGTTTGAGCCCCAACATGTGAAATGCAGGATGCAGTCTAAGTTGTGTTATTCTAAAACAACATTGTTCTGAGGGGGAGGGGAAAGGAATATATGTTGTTTTCGGCTTTCAATACAAACTGTAGTAAAGATAAATTGACTTGGTACAAGAATTCTAACCATAATACATCAAAAAGGGTTAGTTACTTGTATAGGCTTAGACGCATCCTAGATAACAAAGAACTCTGAGATAAAAGTTGTAAGATTTGATCGGAGTGTTGGGTATTGCCAAGTAGGAGGTTTCTACCTTAACATAAGCAAAATGCATCGAGGAAGGGTTTTATCAAAACAACATTGTTCTGAGAGGGATGGGAGGGGAAGGTATTCTTTTTTGGATTGGATAGCATACTTTTATATGGAGAAAGTAAAATAATACTAGAATCTTAAAGTATCCTTTATTGAAGAGAGTTGGTGATCTCTAGAGGCTTAAATGCACCTCAACTTATTGGGTTAGCGAGATAAACATTTGGTGCCACAAAATTCAACTTCCTCACTTAGTGAACCCATAGCCTATGAAGCCGTAAATAACTATCTTTCCAATCTGTTCCATTCAATATTTAAGGATATTTCAGTTTGAAACAATACGAACATCTAAAATAAGCAAGCTTCAAAAATATTGAAGTGATGATAAGGTAAAAGTTTGTAGTGGATCGTGCAATTGAAGTTTTGAGAATATTGTTGTTGTGTTTGATCGAGTACAGGATAAGCCTTGTTATGTTTAGTGTAAAGCGTACGTGCTACATTTGCTTTTAAAGTTAAGTTTCATGCCTTTTTGTTTCGATTATCAACTCCATTCGGATATATATCTCCGTGCACTACTGTCAAAGTCATCATTGAAGTGATTGTAGCCCCAGTTCTTCACTTTGTCAGGGCTAAAACCAGAATCTCTGACGTGCTACACCACTTCAAGAAACAAGATATAGTATACTATACTTATCCTAAATAAGGGCCGTTGCACGTTGGTTAAAGCTGATTTTCTCGTGCTTTTCCGATGCATTTAAGGTCAAGAATATGATTGATAACTTGTTTCAAATTATGCACGGCTGTAAATTCATACATTGGATCGAAAAACGGACGAAAACAGTCATTTATTCCGTATTAAACTCTGAGGAAAAGCACTGTAGCACGTTGAGAGCTCGCTCAATACTATAATCAATTCAATTCAATCTCACTGTTTCATCAAAAGCTTGCAGATGAGATTTCTGACGTTAGACAGTATCTATTAATCAACCGACGTCACAATCGAAATTCAGTGCAGAAAACTCAAATATCTTTCTCCTGATTAAACTGCTGCATTTGTATCGAGATCAGTTATAGTGAGGATCATTTGATTTCAGTTCACCAATGAAAGATGAAACACTGCATGCCGAGTGAAATTGATTTGTTCAGGATATTCAATCGAGTGCAAGAACAGAGAGGTAAGCGAATATGTTTCATTTCAGTTTAATTGAATACCTTAGATTTCATGTTTACAAAGAGATCACCTTTGAATTAAAGGGCCTGAGTGAACTGGCTGTAGTTTGAGTGAAAGGCCTAGATCAGGAGGAAAGAGTTGTCTTAGCCTAGTTTGAATAGAAATATCGATAGCCACTAATTAGTAATCATATTTATCTCATAATTGTAGGTTGTTTTGCAAGAGAAAACAAGTAGAAAACTTTGTATCTATATATTTCACCGTAATGGCTATACTAAATGAAAATATTAGCTTTTTCCAAGTACTTGGCTAGATCCCTAGTTTATTCGAGGATGGTAGAGCTATACTATATGTGTGTTGATATTAGGAATTATACTACAGCAGTACACTTAAATGGCGTTTCACCACCTTTCAACAACTACTCTAAAAATGTAAGACTCCTTCCTCTCTCGCCTTCCCCTTCAAACAATGTTGCATTTCACCAAGTAGGAGGTTTGACCTTGACATGCACAAAATACAGTGAGGAACTGCTTCATTTTCACACAACATTCATCTGAGAGGAGAGAGCTTGAATATATAATTGTTTGCATTGATTATATACCATAGTGAGGATAGTTGAAACAATATTAGGTTTGGCCGAGTAGGGGGTTTGAGCCCCAACATGTGAAATGCAGGATGCAGTCTAAGTTGTGTTATTCTAAAACAACATTGTTCTGAGGGGGAGGGGAAAGGAATATATGTTGTTTTCGGCTTTCAATACAAACTGTAGTAAAGATAAATTGACTTGGTACAAGAATTCTAACCATAATACATCAAAAAGGGTTAGTTACTTGTATAGGCTTAGACGCATCCTAGATAACAAAGAACTCTGAGATAAAAGTTGTAAGATTTGATCGGAGTGTTGGGTATTGCCAAGTAGGAGGTTTCTACCTTAACATAAGCAAAATGCATCGAGGAAGGGTTTTATCAAAACAACATTGTTCTGAGAGGGATGGGAGGGGAAGGTATTCTTTTTTGGATTGGATAGCATACTTTTATATGGAGAAAGTAAAATAATACTAGAATCTTAAAGTATCCTTTATTGAAGAGAGTTGGTGATCTCTAGAGGCTTAAATGCACCTCAACTTATTGGGTTAGCGAGATAAACATTTGGTGCCACAAAATTCAACTTCCTCACTTAGTGAACCCATAGCCTATGAAGCCGTAAATAACTATCTTTCCAATCTGTTCCATTCAATATTTAAGGATATTTCAGTTTGAAACAATACGAACATCTAAAATAAGCAAGCTTCAAAAATATTGAAGTGATGATAAGGTAAAAGTTTGTAGTGGATCGTGCAATTGAAGTTTTGAGAATATTGTTGTTGTGTTTGATCGAGTACAGGATAAGCCTTGTTATGTTTAGTGTAAAGCGTACGTGCTACATTTGCTTTTAAAGTTAAGTTTCATGCCTTTTTGTTTCGATTATCAACTCCATTCGGATATATATCTCCGTGCACTACTGTCAAAGTCATCATTGAAGTGATTGTAGCCCCAGTTCTTCACTTTGTCAGGGCTAAAACCAGAATCTCTGACGTGCTACACCACTTCAAGAAACAAGATATAGTATACTATACTTATCCTAAATAAGGGCCGTTGCACGTTGGTTAAAGCTGATTTTCTCGTGCTTTTCCGATGCATTTAAGGTCAAGAATATGATTGATAACTTGTTTCAAATTATGCACGGCTGTAAATTCATACATTGGATCGAAAAACGGACGAAAACAGTCATTTATTCCGTATTAAACTCTGAGGAAAAGCACTGTAGCACGTTGAGAGCTCGCTCAATACTATAATCAATTCAATTCAATCTCACTGTTTCATCAAAAGCTTGCAGATGAGATTTCTGACGTTAGACAGTATCTATTAATCAACCGACGTCACAATCGAAATTCAGTGCAGAAAACTCAAATATCTTTCTCCTGATTAAACTGCTGCATTTGTATCGAGATCAGTTATAGTGAGGATCATTTGATTTCAGTTCACCAATGAAAGATGAAACACTGCATGCCGAGTGAAATTGATTTGTTCAGGATATTCAATCGAGTGCAAGAACAGAGAGGTAAGCGAATATGTTTCATTTCAGTTTAATTGAATACCTTAGATTTCATGTTTACAAAGAGATCACCTTTGAATTAAAGGGCCTGAGTGAACTGGCTGTAGTTTGAGTGAAAGGCCTAGATCAGGAGGAAAGAGTTGTCTTAGCCTAGTTTGAATAGAAATATCGATAGCCACTAATTAGTAATCATATTTATCTCATAATTGTAGGTTGTTTTGCAAGAGAAAACAAGTAGAAAACTTTGTATCTATATATTTCACCGTAATGGCTATACTAAATGAAAATATTAGCTTTTTCCAAGTACTTGGCTAGATCCCTAGTTTATTCGAGGATGGTAGAGCTATACTATATGTGTGTTGATATTAGGAATTATACTACAGCAGTACACTTAAATGGCGTTTCACCACCTTTCAACAACTACTCTAAAAATGTAAGACTCCTTCCTCTCTCGCCTTCCCCTTCAAACAATGTTGCATTTCACCAAGTAGGAGGTTTGACCTTGACATGCACAAAATACAGTGAGGAACTGCTTCATTTTCACACAACATTCATCTGAGAGGAGAGAGCTTGAATATATAATTGTTTGCATTGATTATATACCATAGTGAGGATAGTTGAAACAATATTAGGTTTGGCCGAGTAGGGGGTTTGAGCCCCAACATGTGAAATGCAGGATGCAGTCTAAGTTGTGTTATTCTAAAACAACATTGTTCTGAGGGGGAGGGGAAAGGAATATATGTTGTTTTCGGCTTTCAATACAAACTGTAGTAAAGATAAATTGACTTGGTACAAGAATTCTAACCATAATACATCAAAAAGGGTTAGTTACTTGTATAGGCTTAGACGCATCCTAGATAACAAAGAACTCTGAGATAAAAGTTGTAAGATTTGATCGGAGTGTTGGGTATTGCCAAGTAGGAGGTTTCTACCTTAACATAAGCAAAATGCATCGAGGAAGGGTTTTATCAAAACAACATTGTTCTGAGAGGGATGGGAGGGGAAGGTATTCTTTTTTGGATTGGATAGCATACTTTTATATGGAGAAAGTAAAATAATACTAGAATCTTAAAGTATCCTTTATTGAAGAGAGTTGGTGATCTCTAGAGGCTTAAATGCACCTCAACTTATTGGGTTAGCGAGATAAACATTTGGTGCCACAAAATTCAACTTCCTCACTTAGTGAACCCATAGCCTATGAAGCCGTAAATAACTATCTTTCCAATCTGTTCCATTCAATATTTAAGGATATTTCAGTTTGAAACAATACGAACATCTAAAATAAGCAAGCTTCAAAAATATTGAAGTGATGATAAGGTAAAAGTTTGTAGTGGATCGTGCAATTGAAGTTTTGAGAATATTGTTGTTGTGTCTGATCGAGTACAGGATAAGCCTTGTTATGTTTAGTGTAGAGCGTACGTGCTACGTATGCTTTTACAGTTTAGTTTCATGCCTTTTTGTGTCGATTATCAACTCCATTTTGATATATATCTCCGTGCACTACTGTCAAAGTTATCATTGAAGTGATTGTAGCCCCAGTTCTTCACTTTGTCATGGCTAAAACCAGAATCTCTAACGTGCTACACCACTTCAAGAAACAAGATATAGTATACTATACTTATCCTAAATAAGGGCCGTTGCACGTTGGTTAAAGTTGATTTTCTCGTGCTTTTCCGGTGCATTTAAGGTCAAGAATATGATTGATAACTTGTTTCAAATTATGCACGGCTGTAAATTCATACATTGGATGGAAAAACGGTCGAAAACAGTCATTTATTCCGTATTAAACTCTGAGGAAAAGCACTGTAGCACGTTGAGAGCTCGCTCAATACTATAATCAATTCAATTCAATCTCACTGTTTCATTAAAAGCTTGCAGATGGGATTTCTGACGTTAGACAGTATCTATTAATCAACTGACGTCACAATCGAAATTCAGTGCAGAAAACTCAAATATCTTTCTCCTGATTAAACTGCTGCATTTGTATCGAGATCAGTTATAGTGAGGATCATTTGATTTCAGTTCACCAATGAAAGATGAAGCACTGCATGCCGAGTGAAATTGATTTGTTCAGGATATTCAATGGAGTGCAAGAACAGACAGGTAAGCGAATATGTTTCATTCCAGTTTAATTGAATACCTTAGACTTCATGTTTACAAAGAGATTACCTTTGAATTAAAGGGCCTGAGTGAACTGGCTGTAGTTTGACTGAAAGGCCTAGATCAGGAGGAAAGAGTTGTCATAGCCTAATTTGAATAGAAATATTGATAGCCACTAATTAGTAATTATATTTATCTCATAATTGTAGGTTGTTTCGCAAGAGGAAACAAGTAGAAATCTTTGTATCTATATATTTCACCGTAATGGCTATACTAAATGAAAATTTTTGCTTTTTCCAAGTACTTGGCTAGATCCCTAGTTTATTCGAGGATGGTAGAGCTATACTATATGTGTGTTGATATTAGGAATTATACTACAGCAGTACACTTAAATGGCGTTTCACCACCTTTCAACAACTACTCTAAAAATGTAAGACTCCTTCCTCTCTCGCCTTCCCCTTCAAACAATGTTGCATTTCACCAAGTAGGAGGTTTGACCTTGACATGCACAAAATACAGTGAGGAACTGCTTCATTTTCACACAACATTCATCTGAGAGGAGAGAGCTTGAATATATAATTGTTTGCATTGATTATATACCATAGTGAGGATAGTTGAAACAATATTAGGTTTGGCCGAGTAGGGGGTTTGAGCCCCAACATGTGAAATGCAGGATGCAGTCTAAGTTGTGTTATTCTAAAACAACATTGTTCTGAGGGGGAGGGGAAAGGAATATATGTTGTTTTCGGCTTTCAATACAAACTGTAGTAAAGATAAATTGACTTGGTACAAGAATTCTAACCATAATACATCAAAAAGGGTTAGTTACTTGTATAGGCTTAGACGCATCCTAGATAACAAAGAACTCTGAGATAAAAGTTGTAAGATTTGATCGGAGTGTTGGGTATTGCCAAGTAGGAGGTTTCTACCTTAACATAAGCAAAATGCATCGAGGAAGGGTTTTATCAAAACAACATTGTTCTGAGAGGGATGGGAGGGGAAGGTATTCTTTTTTGGATTGGATAGCATACTTTTATATGGAGAAAGTAAAATAATACTAGAATCTTAAAGTATCCTTTATTGAAGAGAGTTGGTGATCTCTAGAGGCTTAAATGCACCTCAACTTATTGGGTTAGCGAGATAAACATTTGGTGCCACAAAATTCAACTTCCTCACTTAGTGAACCCATAGCCTATGAAGCCGTAAATAACTATCTTTCCAATCTGTTCCATTCAATATTTAAGGATATTTCAGTTTGAAACAATACGAACATCTAAAATAAGCAAGCTTCAAAAATATTGAAGTGATGATAAGGTAAAAGTTTGTAGTGGATCGTGCAATTGAAGTTTTGAGAATATTGTTGTTGTGTCTGATCGAGTACAGGATAAGCCTTGTTATGTTTAGTGTAGAGCGTACGTGCTACGTATGCTTTTACAGTTTAGTTTCATGCCTTTTTGTGTCGATTATCAACTCCATTTTGATATATATCTCCGTGCACTACTGTCAAAGTTATCATTGAAGTGATTGTAGCCCCAGTTCTTCACTTTGTCATGGCTAAAACCAGAATCTCTAACGTGCTACACCACTTCAAGAAACAAGATATAGTATACTATACTTATCCTAAATAAGGGCCGTTGCACGTTGGTTAAAGTTGATTTTCTCGTGCTTTTCCGGTGCATTTAAGGTCAAGAATATGATTGATAACTTGTTTCAAATTATGCACGGCTGTAAATTCATACATTGGATGGAAAAACGGTCGAAAACAGTCATTTATTCCGTATTAAACTCTGAGGAAAAGCACTGTAGCACGTTGAGAGCTCGCTCAATACTATAATCAATTCAATTCAATCTCACTGTTTCATTAAAAGCTTGCAGATGGGATTTCTGACGTTAGACAGTATCTATTAATCAACTGACGTCACAATCGAAATTCAGTGCAGAAAACTCAAATATCTTTCTCCTGATTAAACTGCTGCATTTGTATCGAGATCAGTTATAGTGAGGATCATTTGATTTCAGTTCACCAATGAAAGATGAAGCACTGCATGCCGAGTGAAATTGATTTGTTCAGGATATTCAATGGAGTGCAAGAACAGACAGGTAAGCGAATATGTTTCATTCCAGTTTAATTGAATACCTTAGACTTCATGTTTACAAAGAGATTACCTTTGAATTAAAGGGCCTGAGTGAACTGGCTGTAGTTTGACTGAAAGGCCTAGATCAGGAGGAAAGAGTTGTCATAGCCTAATTTGAATAGAAATATTGATAGCCACTAATTAGTAATTATATTTATCTCATAATTGTAGGTTGTTTCGCAAGAGGAAACAAGTAGAAATCTTTGTATCTATATATTTCACCGTAATGGCTATACTAAATGAAAATTTTTGCTTTTTCCAAGTACTTGGCTAGATCCCTAGTTTATTCGAGGATGGTAGAGCTATACTATATGTGTGTTGATATTAGGAATTATACTACAGCAGTACACTTAAATGGCGTTTCACCACCTTTCAACAACTACTCTAAAAATGTAAGACTCCTTCCTCTCTCGCCTTCCCCTTCAAACAATGTTGCATTTCACCAAGTAGGAGGTTTGACCTTGACATGCACAAAATACAGTGAGGAACTGCTTCATTTTCACACAACATTCATCTGAGAGGAGAGAGCTTGAATATATAATTGTTTGCATTGATTATATACCATAGTGAGGATAGTTGAAACAATATTAGGTTTGGCCGAGTAGGGGGTTTGAGCCCCAACATGTGAAATGCAGGATGCAGTCTAAGTTGTGTTATTCTAAAACAACATTGTTCTGAGGGGGAGGGGAAAGGAATATATGTTGTTTTCGGCTTTCAATACAAACTGTAGTAAAGATAAATTGACTTGGTACAAGAATTCTAACCATAATACATCAAAAAGGGTTAGTTACTTGTATAGGCTTAGACGCATCCTAGATAACAAAGAACTCTGAGATAAAAGTTGTAAGATTTGATCGGAGTGTTGGGTATTGCCAAGTAGGAGGTTTCTACCTTAACATAAGCAAAATGCATCGAGGAAGGGTTTTATCAAAACAACATTGTTCTGAGAGGGATGGGAGGGGAAGGTATTCTTTTTTGGATTGGATAGCATACTTTTATATGGAGAAAGTAAAATAATACTAGAATCTTAAAGTATCCTTTATTGAAGAGAGTTGGTGATCTCTAGAGGCTTAAATGCACCTCAACTTATTGGGTTAGCGAGATAAACATTTGGTGCCACAAAATTCAACTTCCTCACTTAGTGAACCCATAGCCTATGAAGCCGTAAATAACTATCTTTCCAATCTGTTCCATTCAATATTTAAGGATATTTCAGTTTGAAACAATACGAACATCTAAAATAAGCAAGCTTCAAAAATATTGAAGTGATGATAAGGTAAAAGTTTGTAGTGGATCGTGCAATTGAAGTTTTGAGAATATTGTTGTTGTGTCTGATCGAGTACAGGATAAGCCTTGTTATGTTTAGTGTAGAGCGTACGTGCTACGTATGCTTTTACAGTTTAGTTTCATGCCTTTTTGTGTCGATTATCAACTCCATTTTGATATATATCTCCGTGCACTACTGTCAAAGTTATCATTGAAGTGATTGTAGCCCCAGTTCTTCACTTTGTCATGGCTAAAACCAGAATCTCTAACGTGCTACACCACTTCAAGAAACAAGATATAGTATACTATACTTATCCTAAATAAGGGCCGTTGCACGTTGGTTAAAGTTGATTTTCTCGTGCTTTTCCGGTGCATTTAAGGTCAAGAATATGATTGATAACTTGTTTCAAATTATGCACGGCTGTAAATTCATACATTGGATGGAAAAACGGTCGAAAACAGTCATTTATTCCGTATTAAACTCTGAGGAAAAGCACTGTAGCACGTTGAGAGCTCGCTCAATACTATAATCAATTCAATTCAATCTCACTGTTTCATTAAAAGCTTGCAGATGGGATTTCTGACGTTAGACAGTATCTATTAATCAACTGACGTCACAATCGAAATTCAGTGCAGAAAACTCAAATATCTTTCTCCTGATTAAACTGCTGCATTTGTATCGAGATCAGTTATAGTGAGGATCATTTGATTTCAGTTCACCAATGAAAGATGAAGCACTGCATGCCGAGTGAAATTGATTTGTTCAGGATATTCAATGGAGTGCAAGAACAGACAGGTAAGCGAATATGTTTCATTCCAGTTTAATTGAATACCTTAGACTTCATGTTTACAAAGAGATTACCTTTGAATTAAAGGGCCTGAGTGAACTGGCTGTAGTTTGACTGAAAGGCCTAGATCAGGAGGAAAGAGTTGTCATAGCCTAATTTGAATAGAAATATTGATAGCCACTAATTAGTAATTATATTTATCTCATAATTGTAGGTTGTTTCGCAAGAGGAAACAAGTAGAAATCTTTGTATCTATATATTTCACCGTAATGGCTATACTAAATGAAAATTTTTGCTTTTTCCAAGTACTTGGCTAGATCCCTAGTTTATTCGAGGATGGTAGAGCTATACTATATGTGTGTTGATATTAGGAATTATACTACAGCAGTACACTTAAATGGCGTTTCACCACCTTTCAACAACTACTCTAAAAATGTAAGACTCCTTCCTCTCTCGCCTTCCCCTTCAAACAATGTTGCATTTCACCAAGTAGGAGGTTTGACCTTGACATGCACAAAATACAGTGAGGAACTGCTTCATTTTCACACAACATTCATCTGAGAGGAGAGAGCTTGAATATATAATTGTTTGCATTGATTATATACCATAGTGAGGATAGTTGAAACAATATTAGGTTTGGCCGAGTAGGGGGTTTGAGCCCCAACATGTGAAATGCAGGATGCAGTCTAAGTTGTGTTATTCTAAAACAACATTGTTCTGAGGGGGAGGGGAAAGGAATATATGTTGTTTTCGGCTTTCAATACAAACTGTAGTAAAGATAAATTGACTTGGTACAAGAATTCTAACCATAATACATCAAAAAGGGTTAGTTACTTGTATAGGCTTAGACGCATCCTAGATAACAAAGAACTCTGAGATAAAAGTTGTAAGATTTGATCGGAGTGTTGGGTATTGCCAAGTAGGAGGTTTCTACCTTAACATAAGCAAAATGCATCGAGGAAGGGTTTTATCAAAACAACATTGTTCTGAGAGGGATGGGAGGGGAAGGTATTCTTTTTTGGATTGGATAGCATACTTTTATATGGAGAAAGTAAAATAATACTAGAATCTTAAAGTATCCTTTATTGAAGAGAGTTGGTGATCTCTAGAGGCTTAAATGCACCTCAACTTATTGGGTTAGCGAGATAAACATTTGGTGCCACAAAATTCAACTTCCTCACTTAGTGAACCCATAGCCTATGAAGCCGTAAATAACTATCTTTCCAATCTGTTCCATTCAATATTTAAGGATATTTCAGTTTGAAACAATACGAACATCTAAAATAAGCAAGCTTCAAAAATATTGAAGTGATGATAAGGTAAAAGTTTGTAGTGGATCGTGCAATTGAAGTTTTGAGAATATTGTTGTTGTGTCTGATCGAGTACAGGATAAGCCTTGTTATGTTTAGTGTAGAGCGTACGTGCTACGTATGCTTTTACAGTTTAGTTTCATGCCTTTTTGTGTCGATTATCAACTCCATTTTGATATATATCTCCGTGCACTACTGTCAAAGTTATCATTGAAGTGATTGTAGCCCCAGTTCTTCACTTTGTCATGGCTAAAACCAGAATCTCTAACGTGCTACACCACTTCAAGAAACAAGATATAGTATACTATACTTATCCTAAATAAGGGCCGTTGCACGTTGGTTAAAGTTGATTTTCTCGTGCTTTTCCGGTGCATTTAAGGTCAAGAATATGATTGATAACTTGTTTCAAATTATGCACGGCTGTAAATTCATACATTGGATGGAAAAACGGTCGAAAACAGTCATTTATTCCGTATTAAACTCTGAGGAAAAGCACTGTAGCACGTTGAGAGCTCGCTCAATACTATAATCAATTCAATTCAATCTCACTGTTTCATTAAAAGCTTGCAGATGGGATTTCTGACGTTAGACAGTATCTATTAATCAACTGACGTCACAATCGAAATTCAGTGCAGAAAACTCAAATATCTTTCTCCTGATTAAACTGCTGCATTTGTATCGAGATCAGTTATAGTGAGGATCATTTGATTTCAGTTCACCAATGAAAGATGAAGCACTGCATGCCGAGTGAAATTGATTTGTTCAGGATATTCAATGGAGTGCAAGAACAGACAGGTAAGCGAATATGTTTCATTCCAGTTTAATTGAATACCTTAGACTTCATGTTTACAAAGAGATTACCTTTGAATTAAAGGGCCTGAGTGAACTGGCTGTAGTTTGACTGAAAGGCCTAGATCAGGAGGAAAGAGTTGTCATAGCCTAATTTGAATAGAAATATTGATAGCCACTAATTAGTAATTATATTTATCTCATAATTGTAGGTTGTTTCGCAAGAGGAAACAAGTAGAAATCTTTGTATCTATATATTTCACCGTAATGGCTATACTAAATGAAAATTTTTGCTTTTTCCAAGTACTTGGCTAGATCCCTAGTTTATTCGAGGATGGTAGAGCTATACTATATGTGTGTTGATATTAGGAATTATACTACAGCAGTACACTTAAATGGCGTTTCACCACCTTTCAACAACTACTCTAAAAATGTAAGACTCCTTCCTCTCTCGCCTTCCCCTTCAAACAATGTTGCATTTCACCAAGTAGGAGGTTTGACCTTGACATGCACAAAATACAGTGAGGAACTGCTTCATTTTCACACAACATTCATCTGAGAGGAGAGAGCTTGAATATATAATTGTTTGCATTGATTATATACCATAGTGAGGATAGTTGAAACAATATTAGGTTTGGCCGAGTAGGGGGTTTGAGCCCCAACATGTGAAATGCAGGATGCAGTCTAAGTTGTGTTATTCTAAAACAACATTGTTCTGAGGGGGAGGGGAAAGGAATATATGTTGTTTTCGGCTTTCAATACAAACTGTAGTAAAGATAAATTGACTTGGTACAAGAATTCTAACCATAATACATCAAAAAGGGTTAGTTACTTGTATAGGCTTAGACGCATCCTAGATAACAAAGAACTCTGAGATAAAAGTTGTAAGATTTGATCGGAGTGTTGGGTATTGCCAAGTAGGAGGTTTCTACCTTAACATAAGCAAAATGCATCGAGGAAGGGTTTTATCAAAACAACATTGTTCTGAGAGGGATGGGAGGGGAAGGTATTCTTTTTTGGATTGGATAGCATACTTTTATATGGAGAAAGTAAAATAATACTAGAATCTTAAAGTATCCTTTATTGAAGAGAGTTGGTGATCTCTAGAGGCTTAAATGCACCTCAACTTATTGGGTTAGCGAGATAAACATTTGGTGCCACAAAATTCAACTTCCTCACTTAGTGAACCCATAGCCTATGAAGCCGTAAATAATTATCTTTCCAATCTGTTCCATTCAATATTTAAGGATATTTCAGTTTGAAACAATACGAACATCTAAAATAAGCAAGCTTCAAAAATATTGAAGTGATGATAAGGTAAAAGTTTGTAGTGGATCGTGCAATTGAAGTTTTGAGAATATTGTTGTTGTGTTTGATCGAGTACAGGATAAGCCTTGTTATGTTTAGTGTAGAGCGTACGTGCTACGTATGCTTTTACAGTTTAGTTTCATGCCTTTTTGTGTCGATTATCAACTCCATTTTGATATATATCTCCGTGCACTACTGTCAAAGTTATCATTGAAGTGATTGTAGCCCCAGTTCTTCACTTTGTCAGGGCTAAAACCAGAATCTCTGACGTGCTACACCACTTCAAGAAACAAGATATAGTATACTATACTTATCCTAAATAAGGGCCGTTGCACGTTGGTTAAAGTTGATTTTCTCGTGCTTTTCCGGTGCATTTAAGGTCAAGAATATGATTGATAACTTGTTTCAAATTATGCACGGCTGTAAATTCATACATTGGATGGAAAAACGGTCGAAAACAGTCATTTATTCCGTATTAAACTCTGAGGAAAAGCACTGTAGCACGTTGAGAGCTCGCTCAATACTATAATCAATTCAATTCAATCTCACTGTTTCATTAAAAGCTTGCAGATGGGATTTCTGACGTTAGACAGTATCTATTAATCAACTGACGTCACAATCGAAATTCAGTGCAGAAAACTCAAATATCTTTCTCCTGATTAAACTGCTGCATTTGTATCGAGATCAGTTATAGTGAGGATCATTTGATTTCAGTTCACCAATGAAAGATGAAGCACTGCATGCCGAGTGAAATTGATTTGTTCAGGATATTCAATGGAGTGCAAGAACAGACAGGTAAGCGAATATGTTTCATTCCAGTTTAATTGAATACCTTAGACTTCATGTTTACAAAGAGATTACCTTTGAATTAAAGGGCCTGAGTGAACTGGCTGTAGTTTGACTGAAAGGCCTAGATCAGGAGGAAAGAGTTGTCATAGCCTAATTTGAATAGAAATATTGATAGCCACTAATTAGTAATTATATTTATCTCATAATTGTAGGTTGTTTCGCAAGAGGAAACAAGTAGAAATCTTTGTATCTATATATTTCACCGTAATGGCTATACTAAATGAAAATTTTTGCTTTTTCCAAGTACTTGGCTAGATCCCTAGTTTATTCGAGGATGGTAGAGCTATACTATATGTGTGTTGATATTAGGAATTATACTACAGCAGTACACTTAAATGGCGTTTCACCACCTTTCAACAACTACTCTAAAAATGTAAGACTCCTTCCTCTCTCGCCTTCCCCTTCAAACAATGTTGCATTTCACCAAGTAGGAGGTTTGACCTTGACATGCACAAAATACAGTGAGGAACTGCTTCATTTTCACACAACATTCATCTGAGAGGAGAGAGCTTGAATATATAATTGTTTGCATTGATTATATACCATAGTGAGGATAGTTGAAACAATATTAGGTTTGGCCGAGTAGGGGGTTTGAGCCCCAACATGTGAAATGCAGGATGCAGTCTAAGTTGTGTTATTCTAAAACAACATTGTTCTGAGGGGGAGGGGAAAGGAATATATGTTGTTTTCGGCTTTCAATACAAACTGTAGTAAAGATAAATTGACTTGGTACAAGAATTCTAACCATAATACATCAAAAAGGGTTAGTTACTTGTATAGGCTTAGACGCATCCTAGATAACAAAGAACTCTGAGATAAAAGTTGTAAGATTTGATCGGAGTGTTGGGTATTGCCAAGTAGGAGGTTTCTACCTTAACATAAGCAAAATGCATCGAGGAAGGGTTTTATCAAAACAACATTGTTCTGAGAGGGATAGGAGGGGAAGGTTTTCTTTTTGGATTGGATAGAATACTTTTATAAGGAGAAAGTAAAATAATACTAGAATCTTTAAGTATCCTTTATTGAAGAGAGTTGGTGATCTCTAGAGGCTTAAATGCACCTTAACTTATTGGGTTAGCGAGATAAACATTTGGTGCCACAAAATTCAACTTCCTCACCTAGTGAACCCATAGCCTATGAAGCCGTAAATAATTATCTTTCCAATCTATTCTATTCAATATTTAAGGATATTTCAGTTTGAAATAATACGAACATCTAAAATTAGCAAGCTTCAAAAATATTGAAGTGATGATAAGGTAAAAGTTTGTAGTGGATCGTGCAATTGAAGTTTTGAGAATATTGTTGTTGTGTTTGATCGAGTACAGGATAAGCCTTGTTATGTTTAGTGTAAAGCGTACGTGCTACATTTGCTTTTAAAGTTAAGTTTCATGCCTTTTTGTTTCGATTATCAACTCCATTCGGATATATATCTCCGTGCACTACTGTCAAAGTCATCATTGAAGTGATTGTAGCCCCAGTTCTTCACTTTGTCAGGGCTAAAACCAGAATCTCTGACGTGCTACACCACTTCAAGAAACAAGATATAGTATACTATACTTATCCTAAATAAGGGCCGTTGCACGTTGGTCAAAGCTGATTTTCTCGTGCTTTTCCGATGCATTTAAGGTCAAGAATATGATTGATAACTTGTTTCAAATTATGCACGGCTGTAAATTCATACATTGGATCGAAAAACGGACGAAAACAGTCATTTATTCCGTATTAAACTCTGAGGAAAAGCACTGTAGCACGTTGAGAGCTCGCTCAATACTATAATCAATTCAATTCAATCTCACTGTTTCATCAAAAGCTTGCAGATGAGATTTCTGACGTTAGACAGTATCTATTAATCAACCGACGTCACAATCGAAATTCAGTGCAGAAAACTCAAATATCTTTCTCCTGATTAAACTGCTGCATTTGTATCGAGATCAGTTATAGTGAGGATCATTTGATTTCAGTTCACCAATGAAAGATGAAACACTGCATGCCGAGTGAAATTGATTTGTTCAGGATATTCAATCGAGTGCAAGAACAGAGAGGTAAGCGAATATGTTTCATTTCAGTTTAATTGAATACCTTAGATTTCATGTTTACAAAGAGATCACCTTTGAATTAAAGGGCCTGAGTGAACTGGCTGTAGTTTGAGTGAAAGGCCTAGATCAGGAGGAAAGAGTTGTCTTAGCCTAGTTTGAATAGAAATATCGATAGCCACTAATTAGTAATCATATTTATCTCATAATTGTAGGTTGTTTTGCAAGAGAAAACAAGTAGAAAACTTTGTATCTATATATTTCACCGTAATGGCTATACTAAATGAAAATATTAGCTTTTTCCAAGTACTTGGCTAGATCCCTAGTTTATTCGAGGATGGTAGAGCTATACTATATGTGTGTTGATATTAGGAATTATACTACAGCAGTACACTTAAATGGCGTTTCACCACCTTTCAACAACTACTCTAAAAATGTAAGACTCCTTCCTCTCTCGCCTTCCCCTTCAAACAATGTTGCATTTCACCAAGTAGGAGGTTTGACCTTGACATGCACAAAATACAGTGAGGAACTGCTTCATTTTCACACAACATTCATCTGAGAGGAGAGAGCTTGAATATATAATTGTTTGCATTGATTATATACCATAGTGAGGATAGTTGAAACAATATTAGGTTTGGCCGAGTAGGGGGTTTGAGCCCCAACATGTGAAATGCAGGATGCAGTCTAAGTTGTGTTATTCTAAAACAACATTGTTCTGAGGGGGAGGGGAAAGGAATATATGTTGTTTTCGGCTTTCAATACAAACTGTAGTAAAGATAAATTGACTTGGTACAAGAATTCTAACCATAATACATCAAAAAGGGTTAGTTACTTGTATAGGCTTAGACGCATCCTAGATAACAAAGAACTCTGAGATAAAAGTTGTAAGATTTGATCGGAGTGTTGGGTATTGCCAAGTAGGAGGTTTCTACCTTAACATAAGCAAAATGCATCGAGGAAGGGTTTTATCAAAACAACATTGTTCTGAGAGGGATGGGAGGGGAAGGTATTCTTTTTTGGATTGGATAGCATACTTTTATATGGAGAAAGTAAAATAATACTAGAATCTTAAAGTATCCTTTATTGAAGAGAGTTGGTGATCTCTAGAGGCTTAAATGCACCTCAACTTATTGGGTTAGCGAGATAAACATTTGGTGCCACAAAATTCAACTTCCTCACTTAGTGAACCCATAGCCTATGAAGCCGTAAATAACTATCTTTCCAATCTGTTCCATTCAATATTTAAGGATATTTCAGTTTGAAACAATACGAACATCTAAAATAAGCAAGCTTCAAAAATATTGAAGTGATGATAAGGTAAAAGTTTGTAGTGGATCGTGCAATTGAAGTTTTGAGAATATTGTTGTTGTGTTTGATCGAGTACAGGATAAGCCTTGTTATGTTTAGTGTAGAGCGTACGTGCTACGTATGCTTTTACAGTTTAGTTTCATGCCTTTTTGTGTCGATTATCAACTCCATTTTGATATATATCTCCGTGCACTACTGTCAAAGTTATCATTGAAGTGATTGTAGCCCCAGTTCTTCACTTTGTCATGGCTAAAACCAGAATCTCTAACGTGCTACACCACTTCAAGAAACAAGATATAGTATACTATACTTATCCTAAATAAGGGCCGTTGCACGTTGGTTAAAGTTGATTTTCTCGTGCTTTTCCGGTGCATTTAAGGTCAAGAATATGATTGATAACTTGTTTCAAATTATGCACGGCTGTAAATTCATACATTGGATGGAAAAACGGTCGAAAACAGTCATTTATTCCGTATTAAACTCTGAGGAAAAGCACTGTAGCACGTTGAGAGCTCGCTCAATACTATAATCAATTCAATTCAATCTCACTGTTTCATTAAAAGCTTGCAGATGGGATTTCTGACGTTAGACAGTATCTATTAATCAACTGACGTCACAATCGAAATTCAGTGCAGAAAACTCAAATATCTTTCTCCTGATTAAACTGCTGCATTTGTATCGAGATCAGTTATAGTGAGGATCATTTGATTTCAGTTCACCAATGAAAGATGAAGCACTGCATGCCGAGTGAAATTGATTTGTTCAGGATATTCAATGGAGTGCAAGAACAGACAGGTAAGCGAATATGTTTCATTCCAGTTTAATTGAATACCTTAGACTTCATGTTTACAAAGAGATTACCTTTGAATTAAAGGGCCTGAGTGAACTGGCTGTAGTTTGACTGAAAGGCCTAGATCAGGAGGAAAGAGTTGTCATAGCCTAATTTGAATAGAAATATTGATAGCCACTAATTAGTAATTATATTTATCTCATAATTGTAGGTTGTTTCGCAAGAGGAAACAAGTAGAAATCTTTGTATCTATATATTTCACCGTAATGGCTATACTAAATGAAAATTTTTGCTTTTTCCAAGTACTTGGCTAGATCCCTAGTTTATTCGAGGATGGTAGAGCTATACTATATGTGTGTTGATATTAGGAATTATACTACAGCAGTACACTTAAATGGCGTTTCACCACCTTTCAACAACTACTCTAAAAATGTAAGACTCCTTCCTCTCTCGCCTTCCCCTTCAAACAATGTTGCATTTCACCAAGTAGGAGGTTTGACCTTGACATGCACAAAATACAGTGAGGAACTGCTTCATTTTCACACAACATTCATCTGAGAGGAGAGAGCTTGAATATATAATTGTTTGCATTGATTATATACCATAGTGAGGATAGTTGAAACAATATTAGGTTTGGCCGAGTAGGGGGTTTGAGCCCCAACATGTGAAATGCAGGATGCAGTCTAAGTTGTGTTATTCTAAAACAACATTGTTCTGAGGGGGAGGGGAAAGGAATATATGTTGTTTTCGGCTTTCAATACAAACTGTAGTAAAGATAAATTGACTTGGTACAAGAATTCTAACCATAATACATCAAAAAGGGTTAGTTACTTGTATAGGCTTAGACGCATCCTAGATAACAAAGAACTCTGAGATAAAAGTTGTAAGATTTGATCGGAGTGTTGGGTATTGCCAAGTAGGAGGTTTCTACCTTAACATAAGCAAAATGCATCGAGGAAGGGTTTTATCAAAACAACATTGTTCTGAGAGGGATAGGAGGGGAAGGTTTTCTTTTTGGATTGGATAGAATACTTTTATAAGGAGAAAGTAAAATAATACTAGAATCTTTAAGTATCCTTTATTGAAGAGAGTTGGTGATCTCTAGAGGCTTAAATGCACCTTAACTTATTGGGTTAGCGAGATAAACATTTGGTGCCACAAAATTCAACTTCCTCACCTAGTGAACCCATAGCCTATGAAGCCGTAAATAATTATCTTTCCAATCTATTCTATTCAATATTTAAGGATATTTCAGTTTGAAATAATACGAACATCTAAAATTAGCAAGCTTCAAAAATATTGAAGTGATGATAAGGTAAAAGTTTGTAGTGGATCGTGCAATTGAAGTTTTGAGAATATTGTTGTTGTGTTTGATCGAGTACAGGATAAGCCTTGTTATGTTTAGTGTAAAGCGTACGTGCTACATTTGCTTTTAAAGTTAAGTTTCATGCCTTTTTGTTTCGATTATCAACTCCATTCGGATATATATCTCCGTGCACTACTGTCAAAGTCATCATTGAAGTGATTGTAGCCCCAGTTCTTCACTTTGTCAGGGCTAAAACCAGAATCTCTGACGTGCTACACCACTTCAAGAAACAAGATATAGTATACTATACTTATCCTAAATAAGGGCCGTTGCACGTTGGTTAAAGCTGATTTTCTCGTGCTTTTCCGATGCATTTAAGGTCAAGAATATGATTGATAACTTGTTTCAAATTATGCACGGCTGTAAATTCATACATTGGATCGAAAAACGGACGAAAACAGTCATTTATTCCGTATTAAACTCTGAGGAAAAGCACTGTAGCACGTTGAGAGCTCGCTCAATACTATAATCAATTCAATTCAATCTCACTGTTTCATCAAAAGCTTGCAGATGAGATTTCTGACGTTAGACAGTATCTATTAATCAACCGACGTCACAATCGAAATTCAGTGCAGAAAACTCAAATATCTTTCTCCTGATTAAACTGCTGCATTTGTATCGAGATCAGTTATAGTGAGGATCATTTGATTTCAGTTCACCAATGAAAGATGAAACACTGCATGCCGAGTGAAATTGATTTGTTCAGGATATTCAATCGAGTGCAAGAACAGAGAGGTAAGCGAATATGTTTCATTTCAGTTTAATTGAATACCTTAGATTTCATGTTTACAAAGAGATCACCTTTGAATTAAAGGGCCTGAGTGAACTGGCTGTAGTTTGAGTGAAAGGCCTAGATCAGGAGGAAAGAGTTGTCTTAGCCTAGTTTGAATAGAAATATCGATAGCCACTAATTAGTAATCATATTTATCTCATAATTGTAGGTTGTTTTGCAAGAGAAAACAAGTAGAAAACTTTGTATCTATATATTTCACCGTAATGGCTATACTAAATGAAAATATTAGCTTTTTCCAAGTACTTGGCTAGATCCCTAGTTTATTCGAGGATGGTAGAGCTATACTATATGTGTGTTGATATTAGGAATTATACTACAGCAGTACACTTAAATGGCGTTTCACCACCTTTCAACAACTACTCTAAAAATGTAAGACTCCTTCCTCTCTCGCCTTCCCCTTCAAACAATGTTGCATTTCACCAAGTAGGAGGTTTGACCTTGACATGCACAAAATACAGTGAGGAACTGCTTCATTTTCACACAACATTCATCTGAGAGGAGAGAGCTTGAATATATAATTGTTTGCATTGATTATATACCATAGTGAGGATAGTTGAAACAATATTAGGTTTGGCCGAGTAGGGGGTTTGAGCCCCAACATGTGAAATGCAGGATGCAGTCTAAGTTGTGTTATTCTAAAACAACATTGTTCTGAGGGGGAGGGGAAAGGAATATATGTTGTTTTCGGCTTTCAATACAAACTGTAGTAAAGATAAATTGACTTGGTACAAGAATTCTAACCATAATACATCAAAAAGGGTTAGTTACTTGTATAGGCTTAGACGCATCCTAGATAACAAAGAACTCTGAGATAAAAGTTGTAAGATTTGATCGGAGTGTTGGGTATTGCCAAGTAGGAGGTTTCTACCTTAACATAAGCAAAATGCATCGAGGAAGGGTTTTATCAAAACAACATTGTTCTGAGAGGGATAGGAGGGGAAGGTTTTCTTTTTGGATTGGATAGAATACTTTTATAAGGAGAAAGTAAAATAATACTAGAATCTTTAAGTATCCTTTATTGAAGAGAGTTGGTGATCTCTAGAGGCTTAAATGCACCTTAACTTATTGGGTTAGCGAGATAAACATTTGGTGCCACAAAATTCAACTTCCTCACCTAGTGAACCCATAGCCTATGAAGCCGTAAATAATTATCTTTCCAATCTATTCTATTCAATATTTAAGGATATTTCAGTTTGAAATAATACGAACATCTAAAATTAGCAAGCTTCAAAAATATTGAAGTGATGATAAGGTAAAAGTTTGTAGTGGATCGTGCAATTGAAGTTTTGAGAATATTGTTGTTGTGTTTGATCGAGTAGAGGATAAGCCTTGTCATGTTTAGTGTAGAGCGTACGTGCTACATTTGCTTTTACAGTTTAGTTTCATGCCTTTTTGTGTCGATTATCAACTCCATTCGGATATATATCTCCGTGCACTACTGTCAAAGTCATCATTGAAGTGATTGTAGCCCCAGTTCTTCACTTTGTCAGGGCTAAAACCAGAATCTCTGACGTGCTACACCACTTCAAGAAACAAGATATAGTATACTATACTTATCCTAAATAAGGGCCGTTGCACGTTGGTTAAAGCTGATTTTCTCGTGCTTTTCCGATGCATTTAAGGTCAAGAATATGATTGATAACTTGTTTCAAATTATGCACGGCTGTAAATTCATACATTGGATCGAAAAACGGACGAAAACAGTCATTTATTCCGTATTAAACTCTGAGGAAAAGCACTGTAGCACGTTGAGAGCTCGCTCAATACTATAATCAATTCAATTCAATCTCACTGTTTCATCAAAAGCTTGCAGATGAGATTTCTGACGTTAGACAGTATCTATTAATCAACTGACGTCACAATCGAAATTCAGTGCAGAAAACTCAAATATCTCTCTCCTGATTAAACTGCTGCATTTGTATCGAGATCAGTTATAGTGAGGATCATTTGATTTCAGTTCACCAATGAAAGATGAAGCACTGCATGCCGAGTGAAATTGATCTGTTGAGGATATTCAATCGAGCGCAAGAACAGACAGGTAAGCGAATATGTTTCATTCCAGTTTAATTGAATACCTTAGATTTCATGTTTACTAAGAGATCACTTTTGAATTAAAGGGCCTGAGTGAACTGGCTGTAGTTTGACTGAAAGGCCTAGATCAGGAGAAAAGAGTTGTCTTAGCCTAATTTGAATAGAAATATTGATAGCCACTAATTAGTAATTATATATATCTCATAATTGTAGGTTGTTTTGCAAGAGGAAACAAGTAGAAAACTTTGTATCTATATATTTCACCGTAATGGCTATACTAAATGAAAATTTTTTGCTTTTTCCAAGTACTTGGCTAGATCCCTAGTTTGTTCGAGGATGCTAGAGCTATACTATATGTGTGTTGATATTAGGAATTATAGTACAGCAGTACACTTAAATGGCGTTTCACCACCTTTCAATAACTACTCTACAAATGTAAGACTCCTTCCTGTCTCCCCTTCCTCTTCAAACAATGTTGCATTTCAGCAAGTAGGAGGACCTTGACATGCACAAAATACAGTGAGGAACTGCTTCATTTTCACACAACATTCATCTGAGAGGAGAGAGCTTGAATATATAATTTTTTGCAATGATTATATACCATAGTGAGGATAGTTGAAATAATATTAGGTTTGGCCGAGTAGGGGGTTTGAGCCCCAACATGTGAAGTGGAAGATGCAGTGTAAGTTGTGTTATTCTAAAACAACATTGTTCTGAGGGGGAGGGGAAAGGAATATATGTTGTTTTCGGCTTTCAATACAAACTGTAGTAAAGATAAATTGACTTGGTACAAGAATTCTAACCATAATACATCAAAAAGGGTTAGTTACTTGTATAGGCTTAGACGCATCCTAGATAACAAAGAACTCTGAGATAAAAGTTGTAAGATTTGATCGGAGTGTTGGGTATTGCCAAGTAGGAGGTTTCTACCTTAACATAAGCAAAATGCATCGAGGAAGGGTTTTATCAAAACAACATTGTTCTGAGAGGGATAGGAGGGGAAGGTTTTCTTTTTGGATTGGATAGAATACTTTTATAAGGAGAAAGTAAAATAATACTAGAATCTTTAAGTATCCTTTATTGAAGAGAGTTGGTGATCTCTAGAGGCTTAAATGCACCTTAACTTATTGGGTTAGCGAGATAAACATTTGGTGCCACAAAATTCAACTTCCTCACCTAGTGAACCCATAGCCTATGAAGCCGTAAATAATTATCTTTCCAATCTATTCTATTCAATATTTAAGGATATTTCAGTTTGAAATAATACGAACATCTAAAATTAGCAAGCTTCAAAAATATTGAAGTGATGATAAGGTAAAAGTTTGTAGTGGATCGTGCAATTGAAGTTTTGAGAATATTGTTGTTGTGTTTGATCGAGTAGAGGATAAGCCTTGTCATGTTTAGTGTAGAGCGTACGTGCTACATTTGCTTTTACAGTTTAGTTTCATGCCTTTTTGTGTCGATTATCAACTCCATTCGGATATATATCTCCGTGCACTACTGTCAAAGTCATCATTGAAGTGATTGTAGCCCCAGTTCTTCACTTTGTCAGGGCTAAAACCAGAATCTCTGACGTGCTACACCACTTCAAGAAACAAGATATAGTATACTATACTTATCCTAAATAAGGGCCGTTGCACGTTGGTTAAAGCTGATTTTCTCGTGCTTTTCCGATGCATTTAAGGTCAAGAATATGATTGATAACTTGTTTCAAATTATGCACGGCTGTAAATTCATACATTGGATCGAAAAACGGACGAAAACAGTCATTTATTCCGTATTAAACTCTGAGGAAAAGCACTGTAGCACGTTGAGAGCTCGCTCAATACTATAATCAATTCAATTCAATCTCACTGTTTCATCAAAAGCTTGCAGATGAGATTTCTGACGTTAGACAGTATCTATTAATCAACTGACGTCACAATCGAAATTCAGTGCAGAAAACTCAAATATCTCTCTCCTGATTAAACTGCTGCATTTGTATCGAGATCAGTTATAGTGAGGATCATTTGATTTCAGTTCACCAATGAAAGATGAAGCACTGCATGCCGAGTGAAATTGATCTGTTGAGGATATTCAATCGAGCGCAAGAACAGACAGGTAAGCGAATATGTTTCATTCCAGTTTAATTGAATACCTTAGATTTCATGTTTACTAAGAGATCACTTTTGAATTAAAGGGCCTGAGTGAACTGGCTGTAGTTTGACTGAAAGGCCTAGATCAGGAGAAAAGAGTTGTCTTAGCCTAATTTGAATAGAAATATTGATAGCCACTAATTAGTAATTATATATATCTCATAATTGTAGGTTGTTTTGCAAGAGGAAACAAGTAGAAAACTTTGTATCTATATATTTCACCGTAATGGCTATACTAAATGAAAATTTTTTGCTTTTTCCAAGTACTTGGCTAGATCCCTAGTTTGTTCGAGGATGCTAGAGCTATACTATATGTGTGTTGATATTAGGAATTATAGTACAGCAGTACACTTAAATGGCGTTTCACCACCTTTCAATAACTACTCTACAAATGTAAGACTCCTTCCTGTCTCCCCTTCCTCTTCAAACAATGTTGCATTTCAGCAAGTAGGAGGACCTTGACATGCACAAAATACAGTGAGGAACTGCTTCATTTTCACACAACATTCATCTGAGAGGAGAGAGCTTGAATATATAATTTTTTGCAATGATTATATACCATAGTGAGGATAGTTGAAATAATATTAGGTTTGGCCGAGTAGGGGGTTTGAGCCCCAACATGTGAAGTGGAAGATGCAGTGTAAGTTGTGTTATTCTAAAACAACATTGTTCTGAGGGGGAAGGGGAAGGAAGATATGTTGTTTTCGGCTTTCATTACAAACTGTAGTAAATTAAAATGACTTGGTACAAGAATTCAAACCATAATATATCAAAAAGGGTTAGTGACTTGTATAGGCTTAGACGCATCCTAGATAACAAAGAACTGTGAGATAAAAGTTGTAAGATTTGATCGGAGTGTTGGGTATTGCCAAGTAGGAGGTTTGTACCTTAACATAAGCAAAATGCATTGAGGAAGGGCTTTATTAAAACAACATTGTTCTGAGAGGGATGGGAGGAAAGGTATTCTTTTTGGATTGGATAGAATACTTTTATAAGGAGAAAGTAAAATAATCTTGAAGTATCCTTTATTGAAGAGAGTTGGTGATCTCTAGAGGCTTAAATGCACCTTAACTTATTGGGTTAGCGAGATAAACATTTGGTGCCACAAAATTCAACTTCCTCACCTAGTGAACCCATAGCCTATGAAGCCGTAAATAATTATCTTTCCAATCTATTCCATTCAATATTTAAGGATATTTCAGTTTGAAATAATACGAACATCTGAAATAAGCAAGCTTCAAAAATATTGATGATAAGGTAAAAGTTTGTAGTGGATCGTGCAATTGAAGTTTTGAGAATATTGTTGTTGTGTTTGATCGAGTAGAGGATAAGCCTTGTTATGTTTAGTGTAGAGCGTACGTGCTACATTTGCTTTTACAGTTTAGTTTCATGCCTTTTTGTGTCGATTATCAACTCCATTCGGATATATATCTCCGTGCACTACTGTCAAAGTCATCATTGAAGTGATTGTAGCCCCAGTTCTTCACTTTGTCAGGGCTAAAACCAGAATCTCTGACGTGCTACACCACTTCAAGAAACAAGATATAGTATACTATACTTATCCTAAATAAGGGCCGTTGCACGTTGGTTAAAGCTGATTTTCTCGTGCTTTTCCGATGCATTTAAGGTCAAGAATATGATTGATAACTTGTTTCAAATTATGCACGGCTGTAAATTCATACATTGGATCGAAAAACGGACGAAAACAGTCATTTATTCCGTATTAAACTCTGAGGAAAAGCACTGTAGCACGTTGAGAGCTCGCTCAATACTATAATCAATTCAATTCAATCTCACTGTTTCATCAAAAGCTTGCAGATGAGATTTCTGACGTTAGACAGTATCTATTAATCAACTGACGTCACAATCGAAATTCAGTGCAGAAAACTCAAATATCTCTCTCCTGATTAAACTGCTGCATTTGTATCGAGATCAGTTATAGTGAGGATCATTTGATTTCAGTTCACCAATGAAAGATGAAGCACTGCATGCCGAGTGAAATTGATCTGTTGAGGATATTCAATCGAGCGCAAGAACAGACAGGTAAGCGAATATGTTTCATTCCAGTTTAATTGAATACCTTAGATTTCATGTTTACTAAGAGATCACTTTTGAATTAAAGGGCCTGAGTGAACTGGCTGTAGTTTGACTGAAAGGCCTAGATCAGGAGAAAAGAGTTGTCTTAGCCTAATTTGAATAGAAATATTGATAGCCACTAATTAGTAATTATATATATCTCATAATTGTAGGTTGTTTTGCAAGAGGAAACAAGTAGAAAACTTTGTATCTATATATTTCACCGTAATGGCTATACTAAATGAAAATTTTTTGCTTTTTCCAAGTACTTGGCTAGATCCCTAGTTTGTTCGAGGATGCTAGAGCTATACTATATGTGTGTTGATATTAGGAATTATAGTACAGCAGTACACTTAAATGGCGTTTCACCACCTTTCAATAACTACTCTACAAATGTAAGACTCCTTCCTGTCTCCCCTTCCTCTTCAAACAATGTTGCATTTCAGCAAGTAGGAGGACCTTGACATGCACAAAATACAGTGAGGAACTGCTTCATTTTCACACAACATTCATCTGAGAGGAGAGAGCTTGAATATATAATTTTTTGCA
The DNA here is from genome assembly GCA_963924455.1 of Pelagia noctiluca. Taxonomy (NCBI): domain Eukaryota; kingdom Metazoa; phylum Cnidaria; class Scyphozoa; order Semaeostomeae; family Pelagiidae; genus Pelagia; species Pelagia noctiluca. The sequence goes on along the minus strand of OZ004332.1, from coordinate 2,530,953 downwards.
ATGATTATATACCATAGTGAGGATAGTTGAAATAATATTAGGTTTGGCCGAGTAGGGGGTTTGAGCCCCAACATGTGAAGTGGAAGATGCAGTGTAAGTTGTGTTATTCTAAAACAACATTGTTCTGAGGGGGAAGGGGAAGGAAGATATGTTGTTTTCGGCTTTCATTACAAACTGTAGTAAATTAAAATGACTTGGTACAAGAATTCAAACCATAATATATCAAAAAGGGTTAGTGACTTGTATAGGCTTAGACGCATCCTAGATAACAAAGAACTGTGAGATAAAAGTTGTAAGATTTGATCGGAGTGTTGGGTATTGCCAAGTAGGAGGTTTGTACCTTAACATAAGCAAAATGCATTGAGGAAGGGCTTTATTAAAACAACATTGTTCTGAGAGGGATGGGAGGAAAGGTATTCTTTTTGGATTGGATAGAATACTTTTATAAGGAGAAAGTAAAATAATCTTGAAGTATCCTTTATTGAAGAGAGTTGGTGATCTCTAGAGGCTTAAATGCACCTTAACTTATTGGGTTAGCGAGATAAACATTTGGTGCCACAAAATTCAACTTCCTCACCTAGTGAACCCATAGCCTATGAAGCCGTAAATAATTATCTTTCCAATCTATTCCATTCAATATTTAAGGATATTTCAGTTTGAAATAATACGAACATCTGAAATAAGCAAGCTTCAAAAATATTGATGATAAGGTAAAAGTTTGTAGTGGATCGTGCAATTGAAGTTTTGAGAATATTGTTGTTGTGTTTGATCGAGTACAGGATAAGCCTTGTTATGTTTAGTGTAGAGCGTACGTGCTACATTTGCTTTTACAGTTTAGTTTCATGCCTTTTTGTGTCGATTATCAACTCCATTCGGATATATATCTCCGTGCACTACTGTCAAAGTCATCATTGAAGTGATTGTAGCCCCAGTTCTTCACTTTGTCAGGGCTAAAACCAGAATCTCTGACGTGCTACACCACTTCAAGAAACAAGATATAGTATACTATACTTATCCTAAATAAGGGCCGTTGCACGTTGGTTAAAGCTGATTTTCTCGTGCTTTTCCGATGCATTTAAGGTCAAGAATATGATTGATAACTTGTTTCAAATTATGCACGGCTGTAAATTCATACATTGGATCGAAAAACGGACGAAAACAGTCATTTATTCCGTATTAAACTCTGAGGAAAAGCACTGTAGCACGTTGAGAGCTCGCTCAATACTATAATCAATTCAATTCAATCTCACTGTTTCATCAAAAGCTTGCAGATGAGATTTCTGACGTTAGACAGTATCTATTAATCAACTGACGTCACAATCGAAATTCAGTGCAGAAAACTCAAATATCTCTCTCCTGATTAAACTGCTGCATTTGTATCGAGATCAGTTATAGTGAGGATCATTTGATTTCAGTTCACCAATGAAAGATGAAGCACTGCATGCCGAGTGAAATTGATCTGTTGAGGATATTCAATCGAGCGCAAGAACAGACAGGTAAGCGAATATGTTTCATTCCAGTTTAATTGAATACCTTAGATTTCATGTTTACTAAGAGATCACTTTTGAATTAAAGGGCCTGAGTGAACTGGCTGTAGTTTGACTGAAAGGCCTAGATCAGGAGAAAAGAGTTGTCTTAGCCTAATTTGAATAGAAATATTGATAGCCACTAATTAGTAATTATATATATCTCATAATTGTAGGTTGTTTTGCAAGAGGAAACAAGTAGAAAACTTTGTATCTATATATTTCACCGTAATGGCTATACTAAATGAAAATTTTTTGCTTTTTCCAAGTACTTGGCTAGATCCCTAGTTTGTTCGAGGATGCTAGAGCTATACTATATGTGTGTTGATATTAGGAATTATAGTACAGCAGTACACTTAAATGGCGTTTCACCACCTTTCAATAACTACTCTACAAATGTAAGACTCCTTCCTGTCTCCCCTTCCTCTTCAAACAATGTTGCATTTCAGCAAGTAGGAGGACCTTGACATGCACAAAATACAGTGAGGAACTGCTTCATTTTCACACAACATTCATCTGAGAGGAGAGAGCTTGAATATATAATTTTTTGCAATGATTATATACCATAGTGAGGATAGTTGAAATAATATTAGGTTTGGCCGAGTAGGGGGTTTGAGCCCCAACATGTGAAGTGGAAGATGCAGTGTAAGTTGTGTTATTCTAAAACAACATTGTTCTGAGGGGGAAGGGGAAGGAAGATATGTTGTTTTCGGCTTTCATTACAAACTGTAGTAAATTAAAATGACTTGGTACAAGAATTCAAACCATAATATATCAAAAAGGGTTAGTGACTTGTATAGGCTTAGACGCATCCTAGATAACAAAGAACTGTGAGATAAAAGTTGTAAGATTTGATCGGAGTGTTGGGTATTGCCAAGTAGGAGGTTTGTACCTTAACATAAGCAAAATGCATTGAGGAAGGGCTTTATTAAAACAACATTGTTCTGAGAGGGATGGGAGGAAAGGTATTCTTTTTGGATTGGATAGAATACTTTTATAAGGAGAAAGTAAAATAATCTTGAAGTATCCTTTATTGAAGAGAGTTGGTGATCTCTAGAGGCTTAAATGCACCTTAACTTATTGGGTTAGCGAGATAAACATTTGGTGCCACAAAATTCAACTTCCTCACCTAGTGAACCCATAGCCTATGAAGCCGTAAATAATTATCTTTCCAATCTATTCCATTCAATATTTAAGGATATTTCAGTTTGAAATAATACGAACATCTGAAATAAGCAAGCTTCAAAAATATTGATGATAAGGTAAAAGTTTGTAGTGGATCGTGCAATTGAAGTTTTGAGAATATTGTTGTTGTGTTTGATCGAGTACAGGATAAGCCTTGTTATGTTTAGTGTAGAGCGTACGTGCTACATTTGCTTTTACAGTTTAGTTTCATGCCTTTTTGTGTCGATTATCAACTCCATTCGGATATATATCTCCGTGCACTACTGTCAAAGTCATCATTGAAGTGATTGTAGCCCCAGTTCTTCACTTTGTCAGGGCTAAAACCAGAATCTCTGACGTGCTACACCACTTCAAGAAACAAGATATAGTATACTATACTTATCCTAAATAAGGGCCGTTGCACGTTGGTTAAAGCTGATTTTCTCGTGCTTTTCCGATGCATTTAAGGTCAAGAATATGATTGATAACTTGTTTCAAATTATGCACGGCTGTAAATTCATACATTGGATCGAAAAACGGACGAAAACAGTCATTTATTCCGTATTAAACTCTGAGGAAAAGCACTGTAGCACGTTGAGAGCTCGCTCAATACTATAATCAATTCAATTCAATCTCACTGTTTCATCAAAAGCTTGCAGATGAGATTTCTGACGTTAGACAGTATCTATTAATCAACTGACGTCACAATCGAAATTCAGTGCAGAAAACTCAAATATCTCTCTCCTGATTAAACTGCTGCATTTGTATCGAGATCAGTTATAGTGAGGATCATTTGATTTCAGTTCACCAATGAAAGATGAAGCACTGCATGCCGAGTGAAATTGATCTGTTGAGGATATTCAATCGAGCGCAAGAACAGACAGGTAAGCGAATATGTTTCATTCCAGTTTAATTGAATACCTTAGATTTCATGTTTACTAAGAGATCACTTTTGAATTAAAGGGCCTGAGTGAACTGGCTGTAGTTTGACTGAAAGGCCTAGATCAGGAGAAAAGAGTTGTCTTAGCCTAATTTGAATAGAAATATTGATAGCCACTAATTAGTAATTATATATATCTCATAATTGTAGGTTGTTTTGCAAGAGGAAACAAGTAGAAAACTTTGTATCTATATATTTCACCGTAATGGCTATACTAAATGAAAATTTTTTGCTTTTTCCAAGTACTTGGCTAGATCCCTAGTTTGTTCGAGGATGCTAGAGCTATACTATATGTGTGTTGATATTAGGAATTATAGTACAGCAGTACACTTAAATGGCGTTTCACCACCTTTCAATAACTACTCTACAAATGTAAGACTCCTTCCTGTCTCCCCTTCCTCTTCAAACAATGTTGCATTTCAGCAAGTAGGAGGACCTTGACATGCACAAAATACAGTGAGGAACTGCTTCATTTTCACACAACATTCATCTGAGAGGAGAGAGCTTGAATATATAATTTTTTGCAATGATTATATACCATAGTGAGGATAGTTGAAATAATATTAGGTTTGGCCGAGTAGGGGGTTTGAGCCCCAACATGTGAAGTGGAAGATGCAGTGTAAGTTGTGTTATTCTAAAACAACATTGTTCTGAGGGGGAAGGGGAAGGAAGATATGTTGTTTTCGGCTTTCATTACAAACTGTAGTAAATTAAAATGACTTGGTACAAGAATTCAAACCATAATATATCAAAAAGGGTTAGTGACTTGTATAGGCTTAGACGCATCCTAGATAACAAAGAACTGTGAGATAAAAGTTGTAAGATTTGATCGGAGTGTTGGGTATTGCCAAGTAGGAGGTTTGTACCTTAACATAAGCAAAATGCATTGAGGAAGGGCTTTATTAAAACAACATTGTTCTGAGAGGGATGGGAGGAAAGGTATTCTTTTTGGATTGGATAGAATACTTTTATAAGGAGAAAGTAAAATAATCTTGAAGTATCCTTTATTGAAGAGAGTTGGTGATCTCTAGAGGCTTAAATGCACCTTAACTTATTGGGTTAGCGAGATAAACATTTGGTGCCACAAAATTCAACTTCCTCACCTAGTGAACCCATAGCCTATGAAGCCGTAAATAATTATCTTTCCAATCTATTCCATTCAATATTTAAGGATATTTCAGTTTGAAATAATACGAACATCTGAAATAAGCAAGCTTCAAAAATATTGATGATAAGGTAAAAGTTTGTAGTGGATCGTGCAATTGAAGTTTTGAGAATATTGTTGTTGTGTTTGATCGAGTACAGGATAAGCCTTGTTATGTTTAGTGTAGAGCGTACGTGCTACATTTGCTTTTACAGTTTAGTTTCATGCCTTTTTGTGTCGATTATCAACTCCATTCGGATATATATCTCCGTGCACTACTGTCAAAGTCATCATTGAAGTGATTGTAGCCCCAGTTCTTCACTTTGTCAGGGCTAAAACCAGAATCTCTGACGTGCTACACCACTTCAAGAAACAAGATATAGTATACTATACTTATCCTAAATAAGGGCCGTTGCACGTTGGTTAAAGCTGATTTTCTCGTGCTTTTCCGATGCATTTAAGGTCAAGAATATGATTGATAACTTGTTTCAAATTATGCACGGCTGTAAATTCATACATTGGATCGAAAAACGGACGAAAACAGTCATTTATTCCGTATTAAACTCTGAGGAAAAGCACTGTAGCACGTTGAGAGCTCGCTCAATACTATAATCAATTCAATTCAATCTCACTGTTTCATCAAAAGCTTGCAGATGAGATTTCTGACGTTAGACAGTATCTATTAATCAACTGACGTCACAATCGAAATTCAGTGCAGAAAACTCAAATATCTCTCTCCTGATTAAACTGCTGCATTTGTATCGAGATCAGTTATAGTGAGGATCATTTGATTTCAGTTCACCAATGAAAGATGAAGCACTGCATGCCGAGTGAAATTGATCTGTTGAGGATATTCAATCGAGCGCAAGAACAGACAGGTAAGCGAATATGTTTCATTCCAGTTTAATTGAATACCTTAGATTTCATGTTTACTAAGAGATCACTTTTGAATTAAAGGGCCTGAGTGAACTGGCTGTAGTTTGACTGAAAGGCCTAGATCAGGAGAAAAGAGTTGTCTTAGCCTAATTTGAATAGAAATATTGATAGCCACTAATTAGTAATTATATATATCTCATAATTGTAGGTTGTTTTGCAAGAGGAAACAAGTAGAAAACTTTGTATCTATATATTTCACCGTAATGGCTATACTAAATGAAAATTTTTTGCTTTTTCCAAGTACTTGGCTAGATCCCTAGTTTGTTCGAGGATGCTAGAGCTATACTATATGTGTGTTGATATTAGGAATTATAGTACAGCAGTACACTTAAATGGCGTTTCACCACCTTTCAATAACTACTCTACAAATGTAAGACTCCTTCCTGTCTCCCCTTCCTCTTCAAACAATGTTGCATTTCAGCAAGTAGGAGGACCTTGACATGCACAAAATACAGTGAGGAACTGCTTCATTTTCACACAACATTCATCTGAGAGGAGAGAGCTTGAATATATAATTTTTTGCAATGATTATATACCATAGTGAGGATAGTTGAAATAATATTAGGTTTGGCCGAGTAGGGGGTTTGAGCCCCAACATGTGAAGTGGAAGATGCAGTGTAAGTTGTGTTATTCTAAAACAACATTGTTCTGAGGGGGAAGGGGAAGGAAGATATGTTGTTTTCGGCTTTCATTACAAACTGTAGTAAATTAAAATGACTTGGTACAAGAATTCAAACCATAATATATCAAAAAGGGTTAGTGACTTGTATAGGCTTAGACGCATCCTAGATAACAAAGAACTGTGAGATAAAAGTTGTAAGATTTGATCGGAGTGTTGGGTATTGCCAAGTAGGAGGTTTGTACCTTAACATAAGCAAAATGCATCGAGGAAGGGCTTTATTAAAACAACATTGTTCTGAGAGGGATGGGAGGAAAGGTATTCTTTTTGGATTGGATAGAATACTTTTATAAGGAGAAAGTAAAATAATCTTGAAGTATCCTTTATTGAAGAGAGTTGGTGATCTCTAGAGGCTTAAATGCACCTTAACTTATTGGGTTAGCGAGATAAACATTTGGTGCCACAAAATTCAACTTCCTCACCTAGTGAACCCATAGCCTATGAAGCCGTAAATAATTATCTTTCCAATCTATTCCATTCAATATTTAAGGATATTTCAGTTTGAAATAATACGAACATCTGAAATAAGCAAGCTTCAAAAATATTGATGATAAGGTAAAAGTTTGTAGTGGATCGTGCAATTGAAGTTTTGAGAATATTGTTGTTGTGTTTGATCGAGTACAGGATAAGCCTTGTTATGTTTAGTGTAGAGCGTACGTGCTACATTTGCTTTTACAGTTTAGTTTCATGCCTTTTTGTGTCGATTATCAACTCCATTCGGATATATATCTCCGTGCACTACTGTCAAAGTCATCATTGAAGTGATTGTAGCCCCAGTTCTTCACTTTGTCAGGGCTAAAACCAGAATCTCTGACGTGCTACACCACTTCAAGAAACAAGATATAGTATACTATACTTATCCTAAATAAGGGCCGTTGCACGTTGGTTAAAGCTGATTTTCTCGTGCTTTTCCGATGCATTTAAGGTCAAGAATATGATTGATAACTTGTTTCAAATTATGCACGGCTGTAAATTCATACATTGGATCGAAAAACGGACGAAAACAGTCATTTATTCCGTATTAAACTCTGAGGAAAAGCACTGTAGCACGTTGAGAGCTCGCTCAATACTATAATCAATTCAATTCAATCTCACTGTTTCATCAAAAGCTTGCAGATGAGATTTCTGACGTTAGACAGTATCTATTAATCAACTGACGTCACAATCGAAATTCAGTGCAGAAAACTCAAATATCTCTCTCCTGATTAAACTGCTGCATTTGTATCGAGATCAGTTATAGTGAGGATCATTTGATTTCAGTTCACCAATGAAAGATGAAGCACTGCATGCCGAGTGAAATTGATCTGTTGAGGATATTCAATCGAGCGCAAGAACAGACAGGTAAGCGAATATGTTTCATTCCAGTTTAATTGAATACCTTAGATTTCATGTTTACTAAGAGATCACTTTTGAATTAAAGGGCCTGAGTGAACTGGCTGTAGTTTGACTGAAAGGCCTAGATCAGGAGAAAAGAGTTGTCTTAGCCTAATTTGAATAGAAATATTGATAGCCACTAATTAGTAATTATATATATCTCATAATTGTAGGTTGTTTTGCAAGAGGAAACAAGTAGAAAACTTTGTATCTATATATTTCACCGTAATGGCTATACTAAATGAAAATTTTTTGCTTTTTCCAAGTACTTGGCTAGATCCCTAGTTTGTTCGAGGATGCTAGAGCTATACTATATGTGTGTTGATATTAGGAATTATAGTACAGCAGTACACTTAAATGGCGTTTCACCACCTTTCAATAACTACTCTACAAATGTAAGACTCCTTCCTGTCTCCCCTTCCTCTTCAAACAATGTTGCATTTCAGCAAGTAGGAGGACCTTGACATGCACAAAATACAGTGAGGAACTGCTTCATTTTCACACAACATTCATCTGAGAGGAGAGAGCTTGAATATATAATTTTTTGCAATGATTATATACCATAGTGAGGATAGTTGAAATAATATTAGGTTTGGCCGAGTAGGGGGTTTGAGCCCCAACATGTGAAGTGGAAGATGCAGTGTAAGTTGTGTTATTCTAAAACAACATTGTTCTGAGGGGGAAGGGGAAGGAAGATATGTTGTTTTCGGCTTTCATTACAAACTGTAGTAAATTAAAATGACTTGGTACAAGAATTCAAACCATAATATATCAAAAAGGGTTAGTGACTTGTATAGGCTTAGACGCATCCTAGATAACAAAGAACTGTGAGATAAAAGTTGTAAGATTTGATCGGAGTGTTGGGTATTGCCAAGTAGGAGGTTTGTACCTTAACATAAGCAAAATGCATTGAGGAAGGGCTTTATTAAAACAACATTGTTCTGAGAGGGATGGGAGGAAAGGTATTCTTTTTGGATTGGATAGAATACTTTTATAAGGAGAAAGTAAAATAATCTTGAAGTATCCTTTATTGAAGAGAGTTGGTGATCTCTAGAGGCTTAAATGCACCTTAACTTATTGGGTTAGCGAGATAAACATTTGGTGCCACAAAATTCAACTTCCTCACCTAGTGAACCCATAGCCTATGAAGCCGTAAATAATTATCTTTCCAATCTATTCCATTCAATATTTAAGGATATTTCAGTTTGAAATAATACGAACATCTGAAATAAGCAAGCTTCAAAAATATTGATGATAAGGTAAAAGTTTGTAGTGGATCGTGCAATTGAAGTTTTGAGAATATTGTTGTTGTGTTTGATCGAGTACAGGATAAGCCTTGTTATGTTTAGTGTAGAGCGTACGTGCTACATTTGCTTTTAAAGTTTAGTTTCATGCCTTTTTGTGTCGATTATCAACTCCATTTTGATATATATCTCCGTGCACTACTGTCAAAGTTATCATTGAAGTGATTGTAGCCCCAGTTCTTCACTTTGTCAGGGCTAAAACCAGAATCTCTGACGTGCTACACCACTTCAAGAAACAAGATATAGTATACTATACTTATCCTAAATAAGGGCCGTTGCACGTTGGTTAAAGCTGATTTTCTCGAGCTTTTCCGGTGCATTTAAGGTCAAGAATATGATTGATAACTTGTTTCAAATTATGCACGGCTGTAAATTCATACATTGGATCGAAAAACGGTCGAAAACAGTCATTTATTCCGTATTAAACTCTGAGGAAAAGCACTGTAGCACGTTAAGAGCTCGCTCAATACTATAATCAATTCAATTCAATCTCACTTTCATTAAAAGCTTGCAGATGGGATTTCTGACGTTAGACAGTATCTATTAATCAACTGACGTCACAATCGAAATTCAGTGCAGAAAACTCAAATATCTCTCTCCTGATTAAACTGCTGCATTTGTATCGAGATCAGTTATAGTGAGGATCATTTGATTTCAGTTCACCAATGAAAGATGAAGCACTGCATGCCGAGTGAAATTGATCTGTTGAGGATATTCAATCGAGCGCAAGAACAGACAGGTAAGCGAATATGTTTCATTCCAGTTTAATTGAATACCTTAGATTTCATGTTTACTAAGAGATCACTTTTGAATTAAAGGGCCTGAGTGAACTGGCTGTAGTTTGACTGAAAGGCCTAGATCAGGAGAAAAGAGTTGTCTTAGCCTAATTTGAATAGAAATATTGATAGCCACTAATTAGTAATTATATATATCTCATAATTGTAGGTTGTTTTGCAAGAGGAAACAAGTAGAAAACTTTGTATCTATATATTTCACCGTAATGGCTATACTAAATGAAAATTTTTTGCTTTTTCCAAGTACTTGGCTAGATCCCTAGTTTGTTCGAGGATGCTAGAGCTATACTATATGTGTGTTGATATTAGGAATTATAGTACAGCAGTACACTTAAATGGCGTTTCACCACCTTTCAATAACTACTCTACAAATGTAAGACTCCTTCCTGTCTCCCCTTCCTCTTCAAACAATGTTGCATTTCAGCAAGTAGGAGGACCTTGACATGCACAAAATACAGTGAGGAACTGCTTCATTTTCACACAACATTCATCTGAGAGGAGAGAGCTTGAATATATAATTTTTTGCAATGATTATATACCATAGTGAGGATAGTTGAAATAATATTAGGTTTGGCCGAGTAGGGGGTTTGAGCCCCAACATGTGAAGTGGAAGATGCAGTGTAAGTTGTGTTATTCTAAAACAACATTGTTCTGAGGGGGAGGGGGAAGGAATATATGTTGTTTTCGGCTTTCATTACAAACTGTAGTTAAGATAAAATGACTTGGTACAAGAATTCCAACCATAATATATCAAAAAGGGTTAGTGACTTGTATAGGCTTAGACGCATCCTAGATAACAAAGAACTGTGAGATAAAAGTTGTAAGATTTGATCGGAGTGTTGGGTATTGCCAAGTAGGAAGTTTGTACCTTAACATAAGCAAAATGCATCGAGGAAGGGTTTTATTAAAACAACATTGTTCTGAGAGGGATGGGAGGGGAAGGTATCCTTTTTGGATTGGATAGAATACTTTTATATGGAGAAAGTCAAATAATACTAGAATCTTAAAGTATCCTTTATTGAAGAGAGTTGGTGATCTCTAGAGGCTTAAATGCACCTCAACTTATTGGGGTAGCGAGATAAACATTTGGTGCCACAAAATTCAACTTCCTCACTTAGTGAACCCATAGCCTATGAAGCCGTAAATAATTATCTTCCCAATCTATTCCATTCAATATTTAAGGATATTTCAGTTTGAAATAATACGAACATCTAAAATTAGCAAGCTTGAAAAATATTGAAGTGTTGATAAGGTAAAAGTTTGAAGTGGATCGTGCAATTGAAGTTTTGAGAATATTCTTTGTTGTTTTTGATCGAGAACAGGATAAGCCTTGTTATGTTTAGTGTAGAGCGTACGTGCTACATTTGCTTTTAAAGTTTAGTTTCATGCCTTTTTTTGTCGAATATCAACTCCATTTTGATATGTATCTCCGTGCACTACTGTCAAAGTTATCGTTGAAGTGATTGTTGCCCCAGTTCTTCACTTTGTCAGGGCTAAAACCAGAATCTCTGACGTGCTACACCACTTCAAGAAACAAGATATAGTATACTATACTTATCCTAAATAAGAGCCGTTGCACGTTGGTTAAAGCTGATTTTCTCGAGCTTTTCCGGTGCATTTAAGGTCAAGAATATGATTGATAACTTGTTTCAAATTATGCACGGCTGTAAATTCATACATTGGATCGAAAAACGTTCGAAAACAGTCATTTATTCCGTATTAAACTCTGAGGAAAAGCACTGTAGCACGTTAAGAGCTCGCTCAATACTATAATTAATTCAATTCAATCTCACTGTTTCATTAAAAGCTTGCAGATGGGATTTCTGACGTTAGACAGTATCTATTAATCAACTGACGTCCGATCGAAATTCAGTGCAGAAAACTCAAATGTCTTTCTCCTGATTAAACTGCTGCATTTGTATCGAGATCAGTTATAGTGAGGATCATTTGATTTCAGTTCACCAATGAAAGATGAAGCACTGCATGCCGAGTGAAATTGATCTGTTGAGGATATTCAATCGAGCGCAAGAACAGACAGGTAAGCGAATATGTTTCATTCCAGTTTAATTGAATACCTTAGATTTCATGTTTACAAAGAGATCACTTTTGAATTAAAGGGCCTGAGTGAACTGGCTGTAGTTTTACTGAAAGGCCTAGATCAGGAGGAAAGAGTTGTCTTAGCCTAATTTGAATAAAAATATCGATAGCCTCTAATTAGTAACTATATTTATCTCATAATTGTAGGTTGTTTTGCAAGAGGAAACAAGTAGAAAACTTTGTATCTATATATTTCACCGTAATGGCTATACTAAATGAAACTTTTTGCTTTTTCCAAGTACTTGGCTAGATCCCTAGTTTATTCGAGGATGCTAGAGCTATACTATATGTGTGATGATATTAGGAATTTTAGTGCAGCAGTACACTTGAATAGCGTTTCACCACCTTTCAATAACTACTCTAAAAATGTAAGACTCCTTCCTCTCTCCCCTTCCCCTTCAAACAATGTTGCATTTCACCAAGTAGGAGGTTTGACCTTGACATGCACAAAATACAGTGAGGAACTACTTCATTTTCACACAACATTCATCTGAGAGGAGAGAGCTTAAATATACCATTTTTTGCATTGATTATATACCATAGTGAGGATAGTTGAAACAATATTAGGTTTGGCCGAGTAGGAGGTTTGAGCCCCAACATGTGAAATGCAGGATGCAGTGTAAGTTGTGTTATTCTAAAACAACATTGTTCTGAGGGGGAAGGGGAAGGAAGATATGTTGTTTTCGGCTTTCATTACAAACTGTAGTAAATTAAAATGACTTGGTACAAGAATTCCAACCATAATATATCAAAAAGGGTTAGTGACTTGTATAGGCTTAGACGCATCCTAGATAACAAAGAACTCTGAGATAAAAGTTGTAAGATTTGATCGGAGTGTTGGGTATTGCCAAGTAGGAAGTTTGTACCTTAACATAAGCAAAATGCATCGAGGAAGGGTTTTATTAAAACAACATTGTTCTGAGAGGGATGGGAGGGGAAGGTATCCTTTTTGGATTGGATAGAATACTTTTATATGGAGAAAGTCAAATAATACTAGAATCTTAAAGTATCCTTTATTGAAGAGAGTTGGTGATCTCTAGAGGCTTAAATGCACCTCAACTTATTGGGGTAGCGAGATAAACATTTGGTGCCACAAAATTCAACTTCCTCACTTAGTGAACCCATAGCCTATGAAGCCGTAAATAATTATCTTCCCAATCTATTCCATTCAATATTTAAGGATATTTCAGTTTGAAATAATACGAACATCTAAAATTAGCAAGCTTGAAAAATATTGAAGTGTTGATAAGGTAAAAGTTTGAAGTGGATCGTGCAATTGAAGTTTTGAGAATATTCTTTGTTGTTTTTGATCGAGAACAGGATAAGCCTTGTTATGTTTAGTGTAGAGCGTACGTGCTACATTTGCTTTTAAAGTTTAGTTTCATGCCTTTTTGTTTCGATTATCAACTCCATTTTGATATGTATCTCCGTGCACTACTGTCAAAGTTATCGTTGAAGTGATTGTTGCCCCAGTTCTTCACTTTGTCAGGGCTAAAACCAGAATCTCTGACGTGCTACACCACTTCAAGAAACAAGATATAGTATACTATACTTATCCTAAATAAGAGCCGTTGCACGTTGGTTAAAGCTGATTTTCTCGAGCTTTTCCGGTGCATTTAAGGTCAAGAATATGATTGATAACTTGTTTCAAATTATGCACGGCTGTAAATTCATACATTGGATCGAAAAACGTTCGAAAACAGTCATTTATTCCGTATTAAACTCTGAGGAAAAGCACTGTAGCACGTTAAGAGCTCGCTCAATACTATAATTAATTCAATTCAATCTCACTGTTTCATTAAAAGCTTGCAGATGGGATTTCTGACGTTAGACAGTATCTATTAATCAACTGACGTCCGATCGAAATTCAGTGCAGAAAACTCAAATGTCTTTCTCCTGATTAAACTGCTGCATTTGTATCGAGATCAGTTAAAGTGAGGATCATTTGATTTCAGTTCACCAATGAAAGATGAAGCACTGCATGCCGAGTGAAATTGATCTGTTGAGGATATTCAATCGAGCGCAAGAACAGACAGGTAAGCGAATATGTTTCATTCCAGTTTAATTGAATACCTTAGATTTCATGTTTACAAAGAGATCACTTTTGAATTAAAGGGCCTGAGTGAACTGGCTGTAGTTTTACTGAAAGGCCTAGATCAGGAGGAAAGAGTTGTCTTAGCCTAATTTGAATAAAAATATCGATAGCCTCTAATTAGTAACTATATTTATCTCATAATTGTAGGTTGTTTTGCAAGAGGAAACAAGTAGAAAACTTTGTATCTATATATTTCACCGTAATGGCTATACTAAATGAAACTTTTTGCTTTTTCCAAGTACTTGGCTAGATCCCTAGTTTATTCGAGGATGCTAGAGCTATACTATATGTGTGATGATATTAGGAATTTTAGTGCAGCAGTACACTTGAATAGCGTTTCACCACCTTTCAATAACTACTCTAAAAATGTAAGACTCCTTCCTCTCTCCCCTTCCCCTTCAAACAATGTTGCATTTCACCAAGTAGGAGGTTTGACCTTGACATGCACAAAATACAGTGAGGAACTACTTCATTTTCACACAACATTCATCTGAGAGGAGAGAGCTTGAATATTTTATTTTTTGCATTGATTATATACCATAGTGAGGATAGTTGAAACAATATTAGGTTTGGCCGAGTAGGAGGTTTGAGCCCCAACATGTGAAATGCAGGATGCAGTGTAAGTTGTGTTATTCTAAAACAACATTGTTCTGAGGGGGAAGGGGAAGGAAGATATGTTGTTTTCGGCTTTCATTACAAACTGTAGTAAATTAAAATGACTTGGTACAAGAATTCCAACCATAATATATCAAAAAGGGTTAGTGACTTGTATAGGCTTAGACGCATCCTAGATAACAAAGAACTGTGAGATAAAAGTCGTAAGATTTGATCGGAGTGTTGGGTATTGCCAAGTAGGAAGTTTGTACCTTAACATAAGCAAAATGCATCGAGGAAGGGTTTTATTAAAACAACATTGTTCTGAGAGGGATGGGAGGGGAAGGTATCCTTTTTGGATTGGATAGAATACTTTTATATGGAGAAAGTCAAATAATACTAGAATCTTAAAGTATCCTTTATTGAAGAGAGTTGGTGATCTCTAGAGGCTTAAATGCACCTCAACTTATTGGGGTAGCGAGATAAACATTTGGTGCCACAAAATTCAACTTCCTCACTTAGTGAACCCATAGCCTATGAAGCCGTAAATAATTATCTTCCCAATCTATTCCATTCAATATTTAAGGATATTTCAGTTTGAAATAATACGAACATCTAAAATTAGCAAGCTTGAAAAATATTGAAGTGTTGATAAGGTAAAAGTTTGAAGTGGATCGTGCAATTGAAGTTTTGAGAATATTCTTGTTGTTTTTGATCGAGAACAGGATAAGCCTTGTTATGTTTAGTGTAGAGCGTACGTGCTACATTTGCTTTTAAAGTTTAGTTTCATGCCTTTTTTTGTCGAATATCAACTCCATTTTGATATGTATCTCCGTGCACTACTGTCAAAGTTATCGTTGAAGTGATTGTTGCCCCAGTTCTTCACTTTGTCAGGGCTAAAACCAGAATCTCTGACGTGCTACACCACTTCAAGAAACAAGATATAGTATACTATACTTATCCTAAATAAGAGCCGTTGCACGTTGGTTAAAGCTGATTTTCTCGAGCTTTTCCGGTGCATTTAAGGTCAAGAATATGATTGATAACTTGTTTCAAATTATGCACGGCTGTAAATTCATACATTGGATCGAAAAACGTTCGAAAACAGTCATTTATTCCGTATTAAACTCTGAGGAAAAGCACTGTAGCACGTTAAGAGCTCGCTCAATACTATAATTAATTCAATTCAATCTCACTGTTTCATTAAAAGCTTGCAGATGGGATTTCTGACGTTAGACAGTATCTATTAATCAACTGACGTCCGATCGAAATTCAGTGCAGAAAACTCAAATGTCTTTCTCCTGATTAAACTGCTGCATTTGTATCGAGATCAGTTATAGTGAGGATCATTTGATTTCAGTTCACCAATGAAAGATGAAGCACTGCATGCCGAGTGAAATTGATCTGTTGAGGATATTCAATCGAGCGCAAGAACAGACAGGTAAGCGAATATGTTTCATTCCAGTTTAATTGAATACCTTAGATTTCATGTTTACAAAGAGATCACCTTTGAATTAAAGGGCCTGAGTGAACTGGCTGTAGTTTTACTGAAAGGCCTAGATCAGGAGGAAAGAGTTGTCTTAGCCTAATTTGAATAAAAATATCGATAGCCTCTAATTAGTAACTATATTTATCTCATAATTGTAGGTTGTTTTGCAAGAGGAAACAAGTAGAAAACTTTGTATCTATATATTTCACCGTAATGGCTATACTAAATGAAAATTTTTGCTTTTTCCAAGTACTTGGCTAGATCCCTAGTTTATTCGAGGATGCTAGAGCTATACTATATGTGTGATGATATTAGGAATTTTAGTGCAGCAGTACACTTGAATAGCGTTTCACCACCTTTCAATAACTACTCTAAAAATGTAAGACTCCTTCCTCTCTCCCCTTCCCCTTCAAACAATGTTGCATTTCACCAAGTAGGAGGTTTGACCTTGACATGCACAAAATACAGTGAGGAACTGCTTCATTTTCACACAACATTCATCTGAGAGGAGAGAGCTTAAATATACCATTTTTTGCATTGATTATATACCATAGTGAGGATAGTTGAAACAATATTAGGTTTGGCCGAGTAGGAGGTTTGAGCCCCAACATGTGAAATGCAGGATGCAGTGTAAGTTGTGTTATTCTAAAACAACATTGTTCTGAGGGGGAAGGGGAAGGAAGATATGTTGTTTTCGGCTTTCATTACAAACTGTAGTAAATTAAAATGACTTGGTACAAGAATTCCAACCATAATATATCAAAAAGGGTTAGTGACTTGTATAGGCTTAGACGCATCCTAGATAACAAAGAACTGTGAGATAAAAGTCGTAAGATTTGATCGGAGTGTTGGGTATTGCCAAGTAGGAGGTTTGTAACTTAACATAAGCAAAATGCATCGAGGAAGGGTTTTATTAAAACAACATTGTTCTGAGAGGGATGGGAGGGGAAGGTATCCTTTTTGGATTGGATAGAATACTTTTATATGGAGAAAGTCAAATAATACTAGAATCTTAAAGTATCCTTTATTGAAGAGAGTTGGTGATCTCTAGAGGCTTAAATGCACCTCAACTTATTGGGGTAGCGAGATAAACATTTGGTGCCACAAAATTCAACTTCCTCACTTAGTGAACCCATAGCCTATGAAGCCGTAAATAATTATCTTCCCAATCTATTCCATTCAATATTTAAGGATATTTCAGTTTGAAATAATACGAACATCTAAAATTAGCAAGCTTGAAAAATATTGAAGTGTTGATAAGGTAAAAGTTTGAAGTGGATCGTGCAATTGAAGTTTTGAGAATATTCTTGTTGTGTTTGATCGAGTACAGGATAAGCCTTGTTATGTTTAGTGTAGAGCGTACGTGCTACATTTGCTTTTAAAGTTTAGTTTCATGCCTTTTTTTGTCGAATATCAACTCCATTTTGATATATATCTCCGTGCACTACTGTCAAAGTTATCGTTGAAGTGATTGTTGCCCCAGTTCTTCACTTTGTCAGGGCTAAAACCAGAATCTCTGACGTGCTACACCACTTCAAGAAACAAGATATAGTATACTATACTTATCCTAAATAAGAGCCGTTGCACGTTGGTTAAAGCTGATTTTCTCGAGCTTTTCCGGTGCATTTAAGGTCAAGAATATGATTGATAACTTGTTTCAAATTATGCACGGCTGTAAATTCATACATTGGATCGAAAAACGTTCGAAAACAGTCATTTATTCCGTATTAAACTCTGAGGAAAAGCACTGTAGCACGTTAAGAGCTCGCTCAATACTATAATTAATTCAATTCAATCTCACTGTTTCATTAAAAGCTTGCAGATGGGATTTCTGACGTTAGACAGTATCTATTAATCAACTGACGTCCGATCGAAATTCAGTGCAGAAAACTCAAATGTCTTTCTCCTGATTAAACTGCTGCATTTGTATCGAGATCAGTTATAGTGAGGATCATTTGATTTCAGTTCACCAATGAAAGATGAAGCACTGCATGCCGAGTGAAATTGATCTGTTGAGGATATTCAATCGAGCGCAAGAACAGACAGGTAAGCGAATATATTTCATTCCAGTTTAATTGAATACCTTAGATTTCATGTTTACAAAGAGATCACTTTTGAATTAAAGGGCCTGAGTGAACTGGCTGTAGTTTTACTGAAAGGCCTAGATCAGGAGGAAAGAGTTGTCTTAGCCTAATTTGAATAAAAATATCGATAGCCTCTAATTAGTAACTATATTTATCTCATAATTGTAGGTTGTTTTGCAAGAGGAAACAAGTAGAAAACTTTGTATCTATATATTTCACCGTAATGGCTATACTAAATGAAAATTTTTGCTTTTTCCAAGTACTTGGCTAGATCCCTAGTTTATTCGAGGATGCTAGAGCTATACTATATGTGTGATGATATTAGGAATTTTAGTGCAGCAGTACACTTGAATAGCGTTTCACCACCTTTCAATAACTACTCTAAAAATGTAAGACTCCTTCCTCTCTCCCCTTCCCCTTCAAACAATGTTGCATTTCACCAAGTAGGAGGTTTGACCTTGACATGCACAAAATACAGTGAGGAACTGCTTCATTTTCACACAACATTCATCTGAGAGGAGAGAGCTTGAATATATAATTTTTTGCAATGATTATATACCATAGTGAGGATAGTTGAAACAATATTAGGTTTGGCCGAGTAGGGGGTTGGAGCCCCAACATGTGAAGTGGAAGATGCAGTGTAAGTTGTGTTATTCTAAAACAACATTGTTCTGAGGGGGAGGGGGAAGGAATATATGTTGTTTTCGGCTTTCATTAGAAACTGTAGTAAAGATAAAATGACTTGGTACAAGAATTCCAACCATAATATATCAAAAAGGGTTAGTGACTTGTATAGGCTTAGACGCATCCTAGATAACAAAGAACTGTGAGATAAAAGTTGTAAGATTTGATCGCAGTGTTGGGTATTGCCAAGTAGGAGGTTTGTACCTTAACATAAGCAAATTGCATCGAGGAAGAACTTTATTAAAACAGCATTGTTCTGAGAGGGATGGGAGGGGAAGGTTTTCTTTTTGGATTGGATAGAATACTTTTATAAGGAGAAAGTAAAATAATACTAGAATCTTTAAGTATCCTTTATTGAAGAGAGTTGGTGATCTCTAGAGGCTTAAATGCACCTTAACTTATTGGGTTAGCGAGATAAACATTTGGTGCAACAAAATTCAACTTCCTCACCTAGTGAACCCATAGCCTATGAAGCCGTAAATAATTATCTCTCCAATCTATTCCATTCAATATTTAAGGATATTTCAGTTTGAAATAATACGAACATCTAAAATTAGCAAGCTTCAAAAATATTGAAGTGTTGATAAGGTAAAAGTTTGTAGTGGATCGTGCAATTGAAGTTTTGAGAATATTGTTGTTGTGTTTGATCGAGTACAGGATAAGCCTTGTTATGTTTAGTGTAAAGCGTACGTGCTACATTTGCTTTGAAAGTTTAGTTTCATGCCTTTTTGTTTCGATTATCAACTCCATTTTGATATATATCTCCGTGCACTACTGTCAAAGTCATCATTGAAGTGATTGTAGCCCCAGTTCTTCACTTTGTCAGGGCTAAAACCAGAATCTCTGACGTGCTACACCACTTCAAGAAACAAAATATAGTATACTATACTTATCCTAAATAAGGGCCGTTGCACGTTGGTTAAAGCTGATTTTCTCGTGCTTTTCCGGTGCATTTAAGGTCAAGAATATGATTGATAACTTGTTTCAAATTATGCACGGCTATAAATTCATACATTGGATCGAAAAACGGACGAAAACAGTCATTTATTCCGTATTAAACTCTGAGGAAAAGCACTGTAGCACGTTGAGAGCTCGCTCAATACTATAATCAATTCAATTCAATCTCACTGTTTCATCAAAAGCTTGCAGATGGGATTTCTGACGTTAGACAGTATTTATTAATCAACTGACGTCACAATCGAAATTCAGTGCAGAAAACTCAAATATCTTTCTCCTGATTAAACTGCTGCATTTGTATCGAGATCAGTTATAGTGAGGATCATTTGATTTCAGTTCACCAATGAAAGATGAAACACTGCATGCCGAGTGAAATTGATTTGTTCAGGATATTCAATCGAGTGCAAGAACAGAGAGGTAAGCGAATATGTTTCAATTTCAGTTTAATTGAATACCTTAGATTTCATGTTTACAAAGAGATCACCTTTGAATTAAAGGGCCTGAGTGAACTGGCTGTAGTTTGACTGAAAGGCCTAGATCAGGAGGAAAGAGTTGTCTTAGCCTAATTTGAATAAGAATATCGATATCCTCTAATTAGTAACTATATTTATCTCATAATTGTAGGTTGTTTTGCAAGAGAAAACAAGTAGAAAACTTTGTATCTATATATTTCACCGTAATGGCTATACTAAATGAAAATATTTGCTTTTTCCAAGTACTTGGCTAGATCCCTAGTTTATTCGAGGATGCTAGAGCTATACTATATGTGTGTTGATATTAGGAATTATAGTACAGCAGTACACTTAAATGGCGTTTCACCACCTTTCAACAACTACTCTACAAATGTAAGACTCCTTCCTCTCTCCCATTCCCCTTAAAACAATGTTGCATTTCACCAAGTAGGAGGTTTGACCTTGACATGCACAAATACAGTGAGGAACTGCTTCATTTTCACACAACATTCATCTGAGAGGAGAGAGCTTGAATATATAATTTTTTGCAATGATTATATACCATAGTGAGGATAGTTGAAACAATATTAGGTTTGGCCGAGTAGGGGGTTGGAGCCCCAACATGTGAAGTGGAAGATGCAGTGTAAGTTGTGTTATTCTAAAACAACATTGTTCTGAGGGGGAGGGGGAAGGAATATATGTTGTTTTCGGCTTTCATTAGAAACTGTAGTAAAGATAAAATGACTTGGTACAAGAATTCCAACCATAATATATCAAAAAGGGTTAGTGACTTGTATAGGCTTAGACGCATCCTAGATAACAAAGAACTGTGAGATAAAAGTTGTAAGATTTGATCGCAGTGTTGGGTATTGCCAAGTAGGAGGTTTGTACCTTAACATAAGCAAATTGCATCGAGGAAGAACTTTATTAAAACAGCATTGTTCTGAGAGGGATGGGAGGGGAAGGTTTTCTTTTTGGATTGGATAGAATACTTTTATAAGGAGAAAGTAAAATAATACTAGAATCTTTAAGTATCCTTTATTGAAGAGAGTTGGTGATCTCTAGAGGCTTAAATGCACCTTAACTTATTGGGTTAGCGAGATAAACATTTGGTGCAACAAAATTCAACTTCCTCACCTAGTGAACCCATAGCCTATGAAGCCGTAAATAATTATCTCTCCAATCTATTCCATTCAATATTTAAGGATATTTCAGTTTGAAATAATACGAACATCTAAAATTAGCAAGCTTCAAAAATATTGAAGTGTTGATAAGGTAAAAGTTTGTAGTGGATCGTGCAATTGAAGTTTTGAGAATATTGTTGTTGTGTTTGATCGAGTACAGGATAAGCCTTGTTATGTTTAGTGTAAAGCGTACGTGCTACATTTGCTTTGAAAGTTTAGTTTCATGCCTTTTTGTTTCGATTATCAACTCCATTTTGATATATATCTCCGTGCACTACTGTCAAAGTCATCATTGAAGTGATTGTAGCCCCAGTTCTTCACTTTGTCAGGGCTAAAACCAGAATCTCTGACGTGCTACACCACTTCAAGAAACAAAATATAGTATACTATACTTATCCTAAATAAGGGCCGTTGCACGTTGGTTAAAGCTGATTTTCTCGTGCTTTTCCGGTGCATTTAAGGTCAAGAATATGATTGATAACTTGTTTCAAATTATGCACGGCTATAAATTCATACATTGGATCGAAAAACGGACGAAAACAGTCATTTATTCCGTATTAAACTCTGAGGAAAAGCACTGTAGCACGTTGAGAGCTCGCTCAATACTATAATCAATTCAATTCAATCTCACTGTTTCATCAAAAGCTTGCAGATGGGATTTCTGACGTTAGACAGTATTTATTAATCAACTGACGTCACAATCGAAATTCAGTGCAGAAAACTCAAATATCTTTCTCCTGATTAAACTGCTGCATTTGTATCGAGATCAGTTATAGTGAGGATCATTTGATTTCAGTTCACCAATGAAAGATGAAACACTGCATGCCGAGTGAAATTGATTTGTTCAGGATATTCAATCGAGTGCAAGAACAGAGAGGTAAGCGAATATGTTTCAATTTCAGTTTAATTGAATACCTTAGATTTCATGTTTACAAAGAGATCACCTTTGAATTAAAGGGCCTGAGTGAACTGGCTGTAGTTTGACTGAAAGGCCTAGATCAGGAGGAAAGAGTTGTCTTAGCCTAATTTGAATAAGAATATCGATATCCTCTAATTAGTAACTATATTTATCTCATAATTGTAGGTTGTTTTGCAAGAGAAAACAAGTAGAAAACTTTGTATCTATATATTTCACCGTAATGGCTATACTAAATGAAAATATTTGCTTTTTCCAAGTACTTGGCTAGATCCCTAGTTTATTCGAGGATGCTAGAGCTATACTATATGTGTGTTGATATTAGGAATTATAGTACAGCAGTACACTTAAATGGCGTTTCACCACCTTTCAACAACTACTCTACAAATGTAAGACTCCTTCCTCTCTCCCATTCCCCTTAAAACAATGTTGCATTTCACCAAGTAGGAGGTTTGACCTTGACATGCACAAATACAGTGAGGAACTGCTTCATTTTCACACAACATTCATCTGAGAGGAGAGAGCTTGAATATATAATTTTTTGCAATGATTATATACCATAGTGAGGATAGTTGAAACAATATTAGGTTTGGCCGAGTAGGGGGTTGGAGCCCCAACATGTGAAGTGGAAGATGCAGTGTAAGTTGTGTTATTCTAAAACAACATTGTTCTGAGGGGGAGGGGGAAGGAATATATGTTGTTTTCGGCTTTCATTAGAAACTGTAGTAAAGATAAAATGACTTGGTACAAGAATTCCAACCATAATATATCAAAAAGGGTTAGTGACTTGTATAGGCTTAGACGCATCCTAGATAACAAAGAACTGTGAGATAAAAGTTGTAAGATTTGATCGCAGTGTTGGGTATTGCCAAGTAGGAGGTTTGTACCTTAACATAAGCAAATTGCATCGAGGAAGAACTTTATTAAAACAGCATTGTTCTGAGAGGGATGGGAGGGGAAGGTTTTCTTTTTGGATTGGATAGAATACTTTTATAAGGAGAAAGTAAAATAATACTAGAATCTTTAAGTATCCTTTATTGAAGAGAGTTGGTGATCTCTAGAGGCTTAAATGCACCTTAACTTATTGGGTTAGCGAGATAAACATTTGGTGCAACAAAATTCAACTTCCTCACCTAGTGAACCCATAGCCTATGAAGCCGTAAATAATTATCTCTCCAATCTATTCCATTCAATATTTAAGGATATTTCAGTTTGAAATAATACGAACATCTAAAATTAGCAAGCTTCAAAAATATTGAAGTGTTGATAAGGTAAAAGTTTGTAGTGGATCGTGCAATTGAAGTTTTGAGAATATTGTTGTTGTGTTTGATCGAGTACAGGATAAGCCTTGTTATGTTTAGTGTAAAGCGTACGTGCTACATTTGCTTTGAAAGTTTAGTTTCATGCCTTTTTGTTTCGATTATCAACTCCATTTTGATATATATCTCCGTGCACTACTGTCAAAGTCATCATTGAAGTGATTGTAGCCCCAGTTCTTCACTTTGTCAGGGCTAAAACCAGAATCTCTGACGTGCTACACCACTTCAAGAAACAAAATATAGTATACTATACTTATCCTAAATAAGGGCCGTTGCACGTTGGTTAAAGCTGATTTTCTCGTGCTTTTCCGGTGCATTTAAGGTCAAGAATATGATTGATAACTTGTTTCAAATTATGCACGGCTATAAATTCATACATTGGATCGAAAAACGGACGAAAACAGTCATTTATTCCGTATTAAACTCTGAGGAAAAGCACTGTAGCACGTTGAGAGCTCGCTCAATACTATAATCAATTCAATTCAATCTCACTGTTTCATCAAAAGCTTGCAGATGGGATTTCTGACGTTAGACAGTATTTATTAATCAACTGACGTCACAATCGAAATTCAGTGCAGAAAACTCAAATATCTTTCTCCTGATTAAACTGCTGCATTTGTATCGAGATCAGTTATAGTGAGGATCATTTGATTTCAGTTCACCAATGAAAGATGAAACACTGCATGCCGAGTGAAATTGATTTGTTCAGGATATTCAATCGAGTGCAAGAACAGAGAGGTAAGCGAATATGTTTCAATTTCAGTTTAATTGAATACCTTAGATTTCATGTTTACAAAGAGATCACCTTTGAATTAAAGGGCCTGAGTGAACTGGCTGTAGTTTGACTGAAAGGCCTAGATCAGGAGGAAAGAGTTGTCTTAGCCTAATTTGAATAAGAATATCGATATCCTCTAATTAGTAACTATATTTATCTCATAATTGTAGGTTGTTTTGCAAGAGAAAACAAGTAGAAAACTTTGTATCTATATATTTCACCGTAATGGCTATACTAAATGAAAATATTTGCTTTTTCCAAGTACTTGGCTAGATCCCTAGTTTATTCGAGGATGCTAGAGCTATACTATATGTGTGTTGATATTAGGAATTATAGTACAGCAGTACACTTAAATGGCGTTTCACCACCTTTCAACAACTACTCTACAAATGTAAGACTCCTTCCTCTCTCCCATTCCCCTTAAAACAATGTTGCATTTCACCAAGTAGGAGGTTTGACCTTGACATGCACAAATACAGTGAGGAACTGCTTCATTTTCACACAACATTCATCTGAGAGGAGAGAGCTTGAATATATAATTTTTTGCAATGATTATATACCATAGTGAGGATAGTTGAAACAATATTAGGTTTGGCCGAGTAGGGGGTTGGAGCCCCAACATGTGAAGTGGAAGATGCAGTGTAAGTTGTGTTATTCTAAAACAACATTGTTCTGAGGGGGAGGGGGAAGGAATATATGTTGTTTTCGGCTTTCATTAGAAACTGTAGTAAAGATAAAATGACTTGGTACAAGAATTCCAACCATAATATATCAAAAAGGGTTAGTGACTTGTATAGGCTTAGACGCATCCTAGATAACAAAGAACTGTGAGATAAAAGTTGTAAGATTTGATCGCAGTGTTGGGTATTGCCAAGTAGGAGGTTTGTACCTTAACATAAGCAAATTGCATCGAGGAAGAACTTTATTAAAACAGCATTGTTCTGAGAGGGATGGGAGGGGAAGGTTTTCTTTTTGGATTGGATAGAATACTTTTATAAGGAGAAAGTAAAATAATACTAGAATCTTTAAGTATCCTTTATTGAAGAGAGTTGGTGATCTCTAGAGGCTTAAATGCACCTTAACTTATTGGGTTAGCGAGATAAACATTTGGTGCAACAAAATTCAACTTCCTCACCTAGTGAACCCATAGCCTATGAAGCCGTAAATAATTATCTCTCCAATCTATTCCATTCAATATTTAAGGATATTTCAGTTTGAAATAATACGAACATCTAAAATTAGCAAGCTTCAAAAATATTGAAGTGTTGATAAGGTAAAAGTTTGTAGTGGATCGTGCAATTGAAGTTTTGAGAATATTGTTGTTGTGTTTGATCGAGTACAGGATAAGCCTTGTTATGTTTAGTGTAAAGCGTACGTGCTACATTTGCTTTGAAAGTTTAGTTTCATGCCTTTTTGTTTCGATTATCAACTCCATTTTGATATATATCTCCGTGCACTACTGTCAAAGTCATCATTGAAGTGATTGTAGCCCCAGTTCTTCACTTTGTCAGGGCTAAAACCAGAATCTCTGACGTGCTACACCACTTCAAGAAACAAAATATAGTATACTATACTTATCCTAAATAAGGGCCGTTGCACGTTGGTTAAAGCTGATTTTCTCGTGCTTTTCCGGTGCATTTAAGGTCAAGAATATGATTGATAACTTGTTTCAAATTATGCACGGCTATAAATTCATACATTGGATCGAAAAACGGACGAAAACAGTCATTTATTCCGTATTAAACTCTGAGGAAAAGCACTGTAGCACGTTGAGAGCTCGCTCAATACTATAATCAATTCAATTCAATCTCACTGTTTCATCAAAAGCTTGCAGATGGGATTTCTGACGTTAGACAGTATTTATTAATCAACTGACGTCACAATCGAAATTCAGTGCAGAAAACTCAAATATCTTTCTCCTGATTAAACTGCTGCATTTGTATCGAGATCAGTTATAGTGAGGATCATTTGATTTCAGTTCACCAATGAAAGATGAAACACTGCATGCCGAGTGAAATTGATTTGTTCAGGATATTCAATCGAGTGCAAGAACAGAGAGGTAAGCGAATATGTTTCAATTTCAGTTTAATTGAATACCTTAGATTTCATGTTTACAAAGAGATCACCTTTGAATTAAAGGGCCTGAGTGAACTGGCTGTAGTTTGACTGAAAGGCCTAGATCAGGAGGAAAGAGTTGTCTTAGCCTAATTTGAATAAGAATATCGATATCCTCTAATTAGTAACTATATTTATCTCATAATTGTAGGTTGTTTTGCAAGAGAAAACAAGTAGAAAACTTTGTATCTATATATTTCACCGTAATGGCTATACTAAATGAAAATATTTGCTTTTTCCAAGTACTTGGCTAGATCCCTAGTTTATTCGAGGATGCTAGAGCTATACTATATGTGTGTTGATATTAGGAATTATAGTACAGCAGTACACTTAAATGGCGTTTCACCACCTTTCAACAACTACTCTACAAATGTAAGACTCCTTCCTCTCTCCCATTCCCCTTAAAACAATGTTGCATTTCACCAAGTAGGAGGTTTGACCTTGACATGCACAAATACAGTGAGGAACTGCTTCATTTTCACACAACATTCATCTGAGAGGAGAGAGCTTGAATATATAATTTTTTGCAATGATTATATACCATAGTGAGGATAGTTGAAACAATATTAGGTTTGGCCGAGTAGGGGGTTGGAGCCCCAACATGTGAAGTGGAAGATGCAGTGTAAGTTGTGTTATTCTAAAACAACATTGTTCTGAGGGGGAGGGGGAAGGAATATATGTTGTTTTCGGCTTTCATTAGAAACTGTAGTAAAGATAAAATGACTTGGTACAAGAATTCCAACCATAATATATCAAAAAGGGTTAGTGACTTGTATAGGCTTAGACGCATCCTAGATAACAAAGAACTGTGAGATAAAAGTTGTAAGATTTGATCGCAGTGTTGGGTATTGCCAAGTAGGAGGTTTGTACCTTAACATAAGCAAATTGCATCGAGGAAGAACTTTATTAAAACAGCATTGTTCTGAGAGGGATGGGAGGGGAAGGTTTTCTTTTTGGATTGGATAGAATACTTTTATAAGGAGAAAGTAAAATAATACTAGAATCTTTAAGTATCCTTTATTGAAGAGAGTTGGTGATCTCTAGAGGCTTAAATGCACCTTAACTTATTGGGTTAGCGAGATAAACATTTGGTGCAACAAAATTCAACTTCCTCACCTAGTGAACCCATAGCCTATGAAGCCGTAAATAATTATCTCTCCAATCTATTCCATTCAATATTTAAGGATATTTCAGTTTGAAATAATACGAACATCTAAAATTAGCAAGCTTCAAAAATATTGAAGTGTTGATAAGGTAAAAGTTTGTAGTGGATCGTGCAATTGAAGTTTTGAGAATATTGTTGTTGTGTTTGATCGAGTACAGGATAAGCCTTGTTATGTTTAGTGTAAAGCGTACGTGCTACATTTGCTTTGAAAGTTTAGTTTCATGCCTTTTTGTTTCGATTATCAACTCCATTTTGATATATATCTCCGTGCACTACTGTCAAAGTCATCATTGAAGTGATTGTAGCCCCAGTTCTTCACTTTGTCAGGGCTAAAACCAGAATCTCTGACGTGCTACACCACTTCAAGAAACAAAATATAGTATACTATACTTATCCTAAATAAGGGCCGTTGCACGTTGGTTAAAGCTGATTTTCTCGTGCTTTTCCGGTGCATTTAAGGTCAAGAATATGATTGATAACTTGTTTCAAATTATGCACGGCTATAAATTCATACATTGGATCGAAAAACGGACGAAAACAGTCATTTATTCCGTATTAAACTCTGAGGAAAAGCACTGTAGCACGTTGAGAGCTCGCTCAATACTATAATCAATTCAATTCAATCTCACTGTTTCATCAAAAGCTTGCAGATGGGATTTCTGACGTTAGACAGTATTTATTAATCAACTGACGTCACAATCGAAATTCAGTGCAGAAAACTCAAATATCTTTCTCCTGATTAAACTGCTGCATTTGTATCGAGATCAGTTATAGTGAGGATCATTTGATTTCAGTTCACCAATGAAAGATGAAACACTGCATGCCGAGTGAAATTGATTTGTTCAGGATATTCAATCGAGTGCAAGAACAGAGAGGTAAGCGAATATGTTTCAATTTCAGTTTAATTGAATACCTTAGATTTCATGTTTACAAAGAGATCACCTTTGAATTAAAGGGCCTGAGTGAACTGGCTGTAGTTTGACTGAAAGGCCTAGATCAGGAGGAAAGAGTTGTCTTAGCCTAATTTGAATAAGAATATCGATATCCTCTAATTAGTAACTATATTTATCTCATAATTGTAGGTTGTTTTGCAAGAGAAAACAAGTAGAAAACTTTGTATCTATATATTTCACCGTAATGGCTATACTAAATGAAAATATTTGCTTTTTCCAAGTACTTGGCTAGATCCCTAGTTTATTCGAGGATGCTAGAGCTATACTATATGTGTGTTGATATTAGGAATTATAGTACAGCAGTACACTTAAATGGCGTTTCACCACCTTTCAACAACTACTCTACAAATGTAAGACTCCTTCCTCTCTCCCATTCCCCTTAAAACAATGTTGCATTTCACCAAGTAGGAGGTTTGACCTTGACATGCACAAATACAGTGAGGAACTGCTTCATTTTCACACAACATTCATCTGAGAGGAGAGAGCTTGAATATATAATTTTTTGCAATGATTATATACCATAGTGAGGATAGTTGAAACAATATTAGGTTTGGCCGAGTAGGGGGTTGGAGCCCCAACATGTGAAGTGGAAGATGCAGTGTAAGTTGTGTTATTCTAAAACAACATTGTTCTGAGGGGGAGGGGGAAGGAATATATGTTGTTTTCGGCTTTCATTAGAAACTGTAGTAAAGATAAAATGACTTGGTACAAGAATTCCAACCATAATATATCAAAAAGGGTTAGTGACTTGTATAGGCTTAGACGCATCCTAGATAACAAAGAACTGTGAGATAAAAGTTGTAAGATTTGATCGCAGTGTTGGGTATTGCCAAGTAGGAGGTTTGTACCTTAACATAAGCAAATTGCATCGAGGAAGAACTTTATTAAAACAGCATTGTTCTGAGAGGGATGGGAGGGGAAGGTTTTCTTTTTGGATTGGATAGAATACTTTTATAAGGAGAAAGTAAAATAATACTAGAATCTTTAAGTATCCTTTATTGAAGAGAGTTGGTGATCTCTAGAGGCTTAAATGCACCTTAACTTATTGGGTTAGCGAGATAAACATTTGGTGCAACAAAATTCAACTTCCTCACCTAGTGAACCCATAGCCTATGAAGCCGTAAATAATTATCTCTCCAATCTATTCCATTCAATATTTAAGGATATTTCAGTTTGAAATAATACGAACATCTAAAATTAGCAAGCTTCAAAAATATTGAAGTGTTGATAAGGTAAAAGTTTGTAGTGGATCGTGCAATTGAAGTTTTGAGAATATTGTTGTTGTGTTTGATCGAGTACAGGATAAGCCTTGTTATGTTTAGTGTAAAGCGTACGTGCTACATTTGCTTTGAAAGTTTAGTTTCATGCCTTTTTGTTTCGATTATCAACTCCATTTTGATATATATCTCCGTGCACTACTGTCAAAGTCATCATTGAAGTGATTGTAGCCCCAGTTCTTCACTTTGTCAGGGCTAAAACCAGAATCTCTGACGTGCTACACCACTTCAAGAAACAAAATATAGTATACTATACTTATCCTAAATAAGGGCCGTTGCACGTTGGTTAAAGCTGATTTTCTCGTGCTTTTCCGGTGCATTTAAGGTCAAGAATATGATTGATAACTTGTTTCAAATTATGCACGGCTATAAATTCATACATTGGATCGAAAAACGGACGAAAACAGTCATTTATTCCGTATTAAACTCTGAGGAAAAGCACTGTAGCACGTTGAGAGCTCGCTCAATACTATAATCAATTCAATTCAATCTCACTGTTTCATCAAAAGCTTGCAGATGGGATTTCTGACGTTAGACAGTATTTATTAATCAACTGACGTCACAATCGAAATTCAGTGCAGAAAACTCAAATATCTTTCTCCTGATTAAACTGCT
Source organism: Pelagia noctiluca (assembly GCA_963924455.1). Lineage (NCBI taxonomy): Eukaryota > Metazoa > Cnidaria > Scyphozoa > Semaeostomeae > Pelagiidae > Pelagia > Pelagia noctiluca. The sequence goes on along the minus strand of OZ004332.1, from coordinate 2,500,321 downwards.
GCATTTGTATCGAGATCAGTTATAGTGAGGATCATTTGATTTCAGTTCACCAATGAAAGATGAAACACTGCATGCCGAGTGAAATTGATTTGTTCAGGATATTCAATCGAGTGCAAGAACAGAGAGGTAAGCGAATATGTTTCAATTTCAGTTTAATTGAATACCTTAGATTTCATGTTTACAAAGAGATCACCTTTGAATTAAAGGGCCTGAGTGAACTGGCTGTAGTTTGACTGAAAGGCCTAGATCAGGAGGAAAGAGTTGTCTTAGCCTAATTTGAATAAGAATATCGATATCCTCTAATTAGTAACTATATTTATCTCATAATTGTAGGTTGTTTTGCAAGAGAAAACAAGTAGAAAACTTTGTATCTATATATTTCACCGTAATGGCTATACTAAATGAAAATATTTGCTTTTTCCAAGTACTTGGCTAGATCCCTAGTTTATTCGAGGATGCTAGAGCTATACTATATGTGTGTTGATATTAGGAATTATAGTACAGCAGTACACTTAAATGGCGTTTCACCACCTTTCAACAACTACTCTACAAATGTAAGACTCCTTCCTCTCTCCCATTCCCCTTAAAACAATGTTGCATTTCACCAAGTAGGAGGTTTGACCTTGACATGCACAAATACAGTGAGGAACTGCTTCATTTTCACACAACATTCATCTGAGAGGAGAGAGCTTGAATATATAATTTTTTGCAATGATTATATACCATAGTGAGGATAGTTGAAACAATATTAGGTTTGGCCGAGTAGGGGGTTGGAGCCCCAACATGTGAAGTGGAAGATGCAGTGTAAGTTGTGTTATTCTAAAACAACATTGTTCTGAGGGGGAGGGGGAAGGAATATATGTTGTTTTCGGCTTTCATTAGAAACTGTAGTAAAGATAAAATGACTTGGTACAAGAATTCCAACCATAATATATCAAAAAGGGTTAGTGACTTGTATAGGCTTAGACGCATCCTAGATAACAAAGAACTGTGAGATAAAAGTTGTAAGATTTGATCGCAGTGTTGGGTATTGCCAAGTAGGAGGTTTGTACCTTAACATAAGCAAATTGCATCGAGGAAGAACTTTATTAAAACAGCATTGTTCTGAGAGGGATGGGAGGGGAAGGTTTTCTTTTTGGATTGGATAGAATACTTTTATAAGGAGAAAGTAAAATAATACTAGAATCTTTAAGTATCCTTTATTGAAGAGAGTTGGTGATCTCTAGAGGCTTAAATGCACCTTAACTTATTGGGTTAGCGAGATAAACATTTGGTGCAACAAAATTCAACTTCCTCACCTAGTGAACCCATAGCCTATGAAGCCGTAAATAATTATCTCTCCAATCTATTCCATTCAATATTTAAGGATATTTCAGTTTGAAATAATACGAACATCTAAAATTAGCAAGCTTGAAAAATATTGAAGTGTTGATAAGGTAAAAGTTTGTAGTGGATCGTGCAATTGAAGTTTTGAGAATATTGTTGTTGTGTTTGATCGAGTACAGGATAAGCCTTGTTATGTTTAGTGTAAAGCGTACGTGCTACATTTGCTTTGAAAGTTTAGTTTCATGCCTTTTTGTTTCGATTATCAACTCCATTTTGATATATATCTCCGTGCACTACTGTCAAAGTCATCATTGAAGTGATTGTAGCCCCAGTTCTTCACTTTGTCAGGGCTAAAACCAGAATCTCTGACGTGCTACACCACTTCAAGAAACAAAATATAGTATACTATACTTATCCTAAATAAGGGCCGTTGCACGTTGGTTAAAGCTGATTTTCTCGTGCTTTTCCGGTGCATTTAAGGTCAAGAATATGATTGATAACTTGTTTCAAATTATGCACGGCTATAAATTCATACATTGGATCGAAAAACGGACGAAAACAGTCATTTATTCCGTATTAAACTCTGAGGAAAAGCACTGTAGCACGTTGAGAGCTCGCTCAATACTATAATCAATTCAATTCAATCTCACTGTTTCATCAAAAGCTTGCAGATGGGATTTCTGACGTAAGACAGTATCTATTAATCAACTGACGTCACAATCGAAATTCAGTGCAGAAAACTCAAATATCTTTCTCCTGATTAAACTGCTGCATTTGTATCGAGATCAGTTATAGTGAGGATCATTTGATTTCAGTTCACCAATGAAAGATGAAACACTGCATGCCGAGTGAAATTGATTTGTTCAGGATATTCAATCGAGTGCAAGAACAGAGAGGTAAGCGAATATGTTTCAATTTCAGTTTAATTGAATACCTTAGATTTCATGTTTACAAAGAGATCACCTTTGAATTAAAGGGCCTGAGTGAACTGGCTGTAGTTTGACTGAAAGGCCTAGATCAGGAGGAAAGAGTTGTCTTAGCCTAATTTGAATAAGAATATCGATATCCTCTAATTAGTAACTATATTTATCTCATAATTGTAGGTTGTTTTGCAAGAGAAAACAAGTAGAAAACTTTGTATCTATATATTTCACCGTAATGGCTATACTAAATGAAAATATTTGCTTTTTCCAAGTACTTGGCTAGATCCCTAGTTTATTCGAGGATGCTAGAGCTATACTATATGTGTGTTGATATTAGGAATTATAGTACAGCAGTACACTTAAATGGCGTTTCACCACCTTTCAACAACTACTCTACAAATGTAAGACTCCTTCCTCTCTCCCATTCCCCTTAAAACAATGTTGCATTTCACCAAGTAGGAGGTTTGACCTTGACATGCACAAATACAGTGAGGAACTGCTTCATTTTCACACAACATTCATCTGAGAGGAGAGAGCTTGAATATATAATTTTTTGCAATGATTATATACCATAGTGAGGATAGTTGAAACAATATTAGGTTTGGCCGAGTAGGGGGTTGGAGCCCCAACATGTGAAGTGGAAGATGCAGTGTAAGTTGTGTTATTCTAAAACAACATTGTTCTGAGGGGGAGGGGGAAGGAATATATGTTGTTTTCGGCTTTCATTAGAAACTGTAGTAAAGATAAAATGACTTGGTACAAGAATTCCAACCATAATATATCAAAAAGGGTTAGTGACTTGTATAGGCTTAGACGCATCCTAGATAACAAAGAACTGTGAGATAAAAGTTGTAAGATTTGATCGCAGTGTTGGGTATTGCCAAGTAGGAGGTTTGTACCTTAACATAAGCAAATTGCATCGAGGAAGAACTTTATTAAAACAGCATTGTTCTGAGAGGGATGGGAGGGGAAGGTTTTCTTTTTGGATTGGATAGAATACTTTTATAAGGAGAAAGTAAAATAATACTAGAATCTTTAAGTATCCTTTATTGAAGAGAGTTGGTGATCTCTAGAGGCTTAAATGCACCTTAACTTATTGGGTTAGCGAGATAAACATTTGGTGCAACAAAATTCAACTTCCTCACCTAGTGAACCCATAGCCTATGAAGCCGTAAATAATTATCTCTCCAATCTATTCCATTCAATATTTAAGGATATTTCAGTTTGAAATAATACGAACATCTAAAATTAGCAAGCTTGAAAAATATTGAAGTGTTGATAAGGTAAAAGTTTGTAGTGGATCGTGCAATTGAAGTTTTGAGAATATTGTTGTTGTGTTTGATCGAGTACAGGATAAGCCTTGTTATGTTTAGTGTAAAGCGTACGTGCTACATTTGCTTTGAAAGTTTAGTTTCATGCCTTTTTGTTTCGATTATCAACTCCATTTTGATATATATCTCCGTGCACTACTGTCAAAGTCATCATTGAAGTGATTGTAGCCCCAGTTCTTCACTTTGTCAGGGCTAAAACCAGAATCTCTGACGTGCTACACCACTTCAAGAAACAAAATATAGTATACTATACTTATCCTAAATAAGGGCCGTTGCACGTTGGTTAAAGCTGATTTTCTCGTGCTTTTCCGGTGCATTTAAGGTCAAGAATATGATTGATAACTTGTTTCAAATTATGCACGGCTATAAATTCATACATTGGATCGAAAAACGGACGAAAACAGTCATTTATTCCGTATTAAACTCTGAGGAAAAGCACTGTAGCACGTTGAGAGCTCGCTCAATACTATAATCAATTCAATTCAATCTCACTGTTTCATCAAAAGCTTGCAGATGGGATTTCTGACGTAAGACAGTATCTATTAATCAACTGACGTCACAATCGAAATTCAGTGCAGAAAACTCAAATATCTTTCTCCTGATTAAACTGCTGCATTTGTATCGAGATCAGTTATAGTGAGGATCATTTGATTTCAGTTCACCAATGAAAGATGAAACACTGCATGCCGAGTGAAATTGATTTGTTCAGGATATTCAATCGAGTGCAAGAACAGAGAGGTAAGCGAATATGTTTCAATTTCAGTTTAATTGAATACCTTAGATTTCATGTTTACAAAGAGATCACCTTTGAATTAAAGGGCCTGAGTGAACTGGCTGTAGTTTGACTGAAAGGCCTAGATCAGGAGGAAAGAGTTGTCTTAGCCTAATTTGAATAAGAATATCGATATCCTCTAATTAGTAACTATATTTATCTCATAATTGTAGGTTGTTTTGCAAGAGAAAACAAGTAGAAAACTTTGTATCTATATATTTCACCGTAATGGCTATACTAAATGAAAATATTTGCTTTTTCCAAGTACTTGGCTAGATCCCTAGTTTATTCGAGGATGCTAGAGCTATACTATATGTGTGTTGATATTAGGAATTATAGTACAGCAGTACACTTAAATGGCGTTTCACCACCTTTCAACAACTACTCTACAAATGTAAGACTCCTTCCTCTCTCCCATTCCCCTTAAAACAATGTTGCATTTCACCAAGTAGGAGGTTTGACCTTGACATGCACAAATACAGTGAGGAACTGCTTCATTTTCACACAACATTCATCTGAGAGGAGAGAGCTTGAATATATAATTTTTTGCAATGATTATATACCATAGTGAGGATAGTTGAAACAATATTAGGTTTGGCCGAGTAGGGGGTTGGAGCCCCAACATGTGAAGTGGAAGATGCAGTGTAAGTTGTGTTATTCTAAAACAACATTGTTCTGAGGGGGAGGGGGAAGGAATATATGTTGTTTTCGGCTTTCATTAGAAACTGTAGTAAAGATAAAATGACTTGGTACAAGAATTCCAACCATAATATATCAAAAAGGGTTAGTGACTTGTATAGGCTTAGACGCATCCTAGATAACAAAGAACTGTGAGATAAAAGTTGTAAGATTTGATCGCAGTGTTGGGTATTGCCAAGTAGGAGGTTTGTACCTTAACATAAGCAAATTGCATCGAGGAAGAACTTTATTAAAACAGCATTGTTCTGAGAGGGATGGGAGGGGAAGGTTTTCTTTTTGGATTGGATAGAATACTTTTATAAGGAGAAAGTAAAATAATACTAGAATCTTTAAGTATCCTTTATTGAAGAGAGTTGGTGATCTCTAGAGGCTTAAATGCACCTTAACTTATTGGGTTAGCGAGATAAACATTTGGTGCAACAAAATTCAACTTCCTCACCTAGTGAACCCATAGCCTATGAAGCCGTAAATAATTATCTCTCCAATCTATTCCATTCAATATTTAAGGATATTTCAGTTTGAAATAATACGAACATCTAAAATTAGCAAGCTTCAAAAATATTGAAGTGTTGATAAGGTAAAAGTTTGTAGTGGATCGTGCAATTGAAGTTTTGAGAATATTGTTGTTGTGTTTGATCGAGTACAGGATAAGCCTTGTTATGTTTAGTGTAAAGCGTACGTGCTACATTTGCTTTGAAAGTTTAGTTTCATGCCTTTTTGTTTCGATTATCAACTCCATTTTGATATATATCTCCGTGCACTACTGTCAAAGTCATCATTGAAGTGATTGTAGCCCCAGTTCTTCACTTTGTCAGGGCTAAAACCAGAATCTCTGACGTGCTACACCACTTCAAGAAACAAAATATAGTATACTATACTTATCCTAAATAAGGGCCGTTGCACGTTGGTTAAAGCTGATTTTCTCGTGCTTTTCCGGTGCATTTAAGGTCAAGAATATGATTGATAACTTGTTTCAAATTATGCACGGCTATAAATTCATACATTGGATCGAAAAACGGACGAAAACAGTCATTTATTCCGTATTAAACTCTGAGGAAAAGCACTGTAGCACGTTGAGAGCTCGCTCAATACTATAATCAATTCAATTCAATCTCACTGTTTCATCAAAAGCTTGCAGATGGGATTTCTGACGTTAGACAGTATTTATTAATCAACTGACGTCACAATCGAAATTCAGTGCAGAAAACTCAAATATCTTTCTCCTGATTAAACTGCTGCATTTGTATCGAGATCAGTTATAGTGAGGATCATTTGATTTCAGTTCACCAATGAAAGATGAAACACTGCATGCCGAGTGAAATTGATTTGTTCAGGATATTCAATCGAGTGCAAGAACAGAGAGGTAAGCGAATATGTTTCAATTTCAGTTTAATTGAATACCTTAGATTTCATGTTTACAAAGAGATCACCTTTGAATTAAAGGGCCTGAGTGAACTGGCTGTAGTTTGACTGAAAGGCCTAGATCAGGAGGAAAGAGTTGTCTTAGCCTAATTTGAATAAGAATATCGATATCCTCTAATTAGTAACTATATTTATCTCATAATTGTAGGTTGTTTTGCAAGAGAAAACAAGTAGAAAACTTTGTATCTATATATTTCACCGTAATGGCTATACTAAATGAAAATATTTGCTTTTTCCAAGTACTTGGCTAGATCCCTAGTTTATTCGAGGATGCTAGAGCTATACTATATGTGTGTTGATATTAGGAATTATAGTACAGCAGTACACTTAAATGGCGTTTCACCACCTTTCAACAACTACTCTACAAATGTAAGACTCCTTCCTCTCTCCCATTCCCCTTAAAACAATGTTGCATTTCACCAAGTAGGAGGTTTGACCTTGACATGCACAAATACAGTGAGGAACTGCTTCATTTTCACACAACATTCATCTGAGAGGAGAGAGCTTGAATATATAATTTTTTGCAATGATTATATACCATAGTGAGGATAGTTGAAACAATATTAGGTTTGGCCGAGTAGGGGGTTGGAGCCCCAACATGTGAAGTGGAAGATGCAGTGTAAGTTGTGTTATTCTAAAACAACATTGTTCTGAGGGGGAGGGGGAAGGAATATATGTTGTTTTCGGCTTTCATTAGAAACTGTAGTAAAGATAAAATGACTTGGTACAAGAATTCCAACCATAATATATCAAAAAGGGTTAGTGACTTGTATAGGCTTAGACGCATCCTAGATAACAAAGAACTGTGAGATAAAAGTTGTAAGATTTGATCGCAGTGTTGGGTATTGCCAAGTAGGAGGTTTGTACCTTAACATAAGCAAATTGCATCGAGGAAGAACTTTATTAAAACAGCATTGTTCTGAGAGGGATGGGAGGGGAAGGTTTTCTTTTTGGATTGGATAGAATACTTTTATAAGGAGAAAGTAAAATAATACTAGAATCTTTAAGTATCCTTTATTGAAGAGAGTTGGTGATCTCTAGAGGCTTAAATGCACCTTAACTTATTGGGTTAGCGAGATAAACATTTGGTGCAACAAAATTCAACTTCCTCACCTAGTGAACCCATAGCCTATGAAGCCGTAAATAATTATCTCTCCAATCTATTCCATTCAATATTTAAGGATATTTCAGTTTGAAATAATACGAACATCTAAAATTAGCAAGCTTGAAAAATATTGAAGTGTTGATAAGGTAAAAGTTTGTAGTGGATCGTGCAATTGAAGTTTTGAGAATATTGTTGTTGTGTTTGATCGAGTACAGGATAAGCCTTGTTATGTTTAGTGTAAAGCGTACGTGCTACATTTGCTTTGAAAGTTTAGTTTCATGCCTTTTTGTTTCGATTATCAACTCCATTTTGATATATATCTCCGTGCACTACTGTCAAAGTCATCATTGAAGTGATTGTAGCCCCAGTTCTTCACTTTGTCAGGGCTAAAACCAGAATCTCTGACGTGCTACACCACTTCAAGAAACAAAATATAGTATACTATACTTATCCTAAATAAGGGCCGTTGCACGTTGGTTAAAGCTGATTTTCTCGTGCTTTTCCGGTGCATTTAAGGTCAAGAATATGATTGATAACTTGTTTCAAATTATGCACGGCTATAAATTCATACATTGGATCGAAAAACGGACGAAAACAGTCATTTATTCCGTATTAAACTCTGAGGAAAAGCACTGTAGCACGTTGAGAGCTCGCTCAATACTATAATCAATTCAATTCAATCTCACTGTTTCATCAAAAGCTTGCAGATGGGATTTCTGACGTAAGACAGTATCTATTAATCAACTGACGTCACAATCGAAATTCAGTGCAGAAAACTCAAATATCTTTCTCCTGATTAAACTGCTGCATTTGTATCGAGATCAGTTATAGTGAGGATCATTTGATTTCAGTTCACCAATGAAAGATGAAACACTGCATGCCGAGTGAAATTGATTTGTTCAGGATATTCAATCGAGTGCAAGAACAGAGAGGTAAGCGAATATGTTTCAATTTCAGTTTAATTGAATACCTTAGATTTCATGTTTACAAAGAGATCACCTTTGAATTAAAGGGCCTGAGTGAACTGGCTGTAGTTTGACTGAAAGGCCTAGATCAGGAGGAAAGAGTTGTCTTAGCCTAATTTGAATAAGAATATCGATATCCTCTAATTAGTAACTATATTTATCTCATAATTGTAGGTTGTTTTGCAAGAGAAAACAAGTAGAAAACTTTGTATCTATATATTTCACCGTAATGGCTATACTAAATGAAAATATTTGCTTTTTCCAAGTACTTGGCTAGATCCCTAGTTTATTCGAGGATGCTAGAGCTATACTATATGTGTGTTGATATTAGGAATTATAGTACAGCAGTACACTTAAATGGCGTTTCACCACCTTTCAACAACTACTCTACAAATGTAAGACTCCTTCCTCTCTCCCATTCCCCTTAAAACAATGTTGCATTTCACCAAGTAGGAGGTTTGACCTTGACATGCACAAATACAGTGAGGAACTGCTTCATTTTCACACAACATTCATCTGAGAGGAGAGAGCTTGAATATATAATTTTTTGCAATGATTATATACCATAGTGAGGATAGTTGAAACAATATTAGGTTTGGCCGAGTAGGGGGTTGGAGCCCCAACATGTGAAGTGGAAGATGCAGTGTAAGTTGTGTTATTCTAAAACAACATTGTTCTGAGGGGGAGGGGGAAGGAATATATGTTGTTTTCGGCTTTCATTAGAAACTGTAGTAAAGATAAAATGACTTGGTACAAGAATTCCAACCATAATATATCAAAAAGGGTTAGTGACTTGTATAGGCTTAGACGCATCCTAGATAACAAAGAACTGTGAGATAAAAGTTGTAAGATTTGATCGCAGTGTTGGGTATTGCCAAGTAGGAGGTTTGTACCTTAACATAAGCAAATTGCATCGAGGAAGAACTTTATTAAAACAGCATTGTTCTGAGAGGGATGGGAGGGGAAGGTTTTCTTTTTGGATTGGATAGAATACTTTTATAAGGAGAAAGTAAAATAATACTAGAATCTTTAAGTATCCTTTATTGAAGAGAGTTGGTGATCTCTAGAGGCTTAAATGCACCTTAACTTATTGGGTTAGCGAGATAAACATTTGGTGCAACAAAATTCAACTTCCTCACCTAGTGAACCCATAGCCTATGAAGCCGTAAATAATTATCTCTCCAATCTATTCCATTCAATATTTAAGGATATTTCAGTTTGAAATAATACGAACATCTAAAATTAGCAAGCTTGAAAAATATTGAAGTGTTGATAAGGTAAAAGTTTGTAGTGGATCGTGCAATTGAAGTTTTGAGAATATTGTTGTTGTGTTTGATCGAGTACAGGATAAGCCTTGTTATGTTTAGTGTAAAGCGTACGTGCTACATTTGCTTTGAAAGTTTAGTTTCATGCCTTTTTGTTTCGATTATCAACTCCATTTTGATATATATCTCCGTGCACTACTGTCAAAGTCATCATTGAAGTGATTGTAGCCCCAGTTCTTCACTTTGTCAGGGCTAAAACCAGAATCTCTGACGTGCTACACCACTTCAAGAAACAAAATATAGTATACTATACTTATCCTAAATAAGGGCCGTTGCACGTTGGTTAAAGCTGATTTTCTCGTGCTTTTCCGGTGCATTTAAGGTCAAGAATATGATTGATAACTTGTTTCAAATTATGCACGGCTATAAATTCATACATTGGATCGAAAAACGGACGAAAACAGTCATTTATTCCGTATTAAACTCTGAGGAAAAGCACTGTAGCACGTTGAGAGCTCGCTCAATACTATAATCAATTCAATTCAATCTCACTGTTTCATCAAAAGCTTGCAGATGGGATTTCTGACGTAAGACAGTATCTATTAATCAACTGACGTCACAATCGAAATTCAGTGCAGAAAACTCAAATATCTTTCTCCTGATTAAACTGCTGCATTTGTATCGAGATCAGTTATAGTGAGGATCATTTGATTTCAGTTCACCAATGAAAGATGAAACACTGCATGCCGAGTGAAATTGATTTGTTCAGGATATTCAATCGAGTGCAAGAACAGAGAGGTAAGCGAATATGTTTCAATTTCAGTTTAATTGAATACCTTAGATTTCATGTTTACAAAGAGATCACCTTTGAATTAAAGGGCCTGAGTGAACTGGCTGTAGTTTGACTGAAAGGCCTAGATCAGGAGGAAAGAGTTGTCTTAGCCTAATTTGAATAAGAATATCGATATCCTCTAATTAGTAACTATATTTATCTCATAATTGTAGGTTGTTTTGCAAGAGAAAACAAGTAGAAAACTTTGTATCTATATATTTCACCGTAATGGCTATACTAAATGAAAATATTTGCTTTTTCCAAGTACTTGGCTAGATCCCTAGTTTATTCGAGGATGCTAGAGCTATACTATATGTGTGTTGATATTAGGAATTATAGTACAGCAGTACACTTAAATGGCGTTTCACCACCTTTCAACAACTACTCTACAAATGTAAGACTCCTTCCTCTCTCCCATTCCCCTTAAAACAATGTTGCATTTCACCAAGTAGGAGGTTTGACCTTGACATGCACAAATACAGTGAGGAACTGCTTCATTTTCACACAACATTCATCTGAGAGGAGAGAGCTTGAATATATAATTTTTTGCAATGATTATATACCATAGTGAGGATAGTTGAAACAATATTAGGTTTGGCCGAGTAGGGGGTTGGAGCCCCAACATGTGAAGTGGAAGATGCAGTGTAAGTTGTGTTATTCTAAAACAACATTGTTCTGAGGGGGAGGGGGAAGGAATATATGTTGTTTTCGGCTTTCATTAGAAACTTTAGTAAAGATAAAATGACTTGGTACAAGAATTCCAACCATAATATATCAAAAAGGGTTAGTGACTTGTATAGGCTTAGACGCATCCTAGATAACAAAGAACTGTGAGATAAAAGTTGTAAGATTTGATCGCAGTGTTGGGTATTGCCAAGTAGGAGGTTTGTACCTTAACATAAGCAAATTGCATCGAGGAAGAACTTTATTAAAACAGCATTGTTCTGAGAGGGATGGGAGGGGAAGGTTTTCTTTTTGGATTGGATAGAATACTTTTATAAGGAGAAAGTAAAATAATACTAGAATCTTTAAGTATCCTTTATTGAAGAGAGTTGGTGATCTCTAGAGGCTTAAATGCACCTTAACTTATTGGGTTAGCGAGATAAACATTTGGTGCAACAAAATTCAACTTCCTCACCTAGTGAACCCATAGCCTATGAAGCCGTAAATAATTATCTCTCCAATCTATTCCATTCAATATTTAAGGATATTTCAGTTTGAAATAATACGAACATCTAAAATTAGCAAGCTTCAAAAATATTGAAGTGTTGATAAGGTAAAAGTTTGTAGTGGATCGTGCAATTGAAGTTTTGAGAATATTGTTGTTGTGTTTGATCGAGTACAGGATAAGCCTTGTTATGTTTAGTGTAAAGCGTACGTGCTACATTTGCTTTGAAAGTTTAGTTTCATGCCTTTTTGTTTCGATTATCAACTCCATTTTGATATATATCTCCGTGCACTACTGTCAAAGTCATCATTGAAGTGATTGTAGCCCCAGTTCTTCACTTTGTCAGGGCTAAAACCAGAATCTCTGACGTGCTACACCACTTCAAGAAACAAAATATAGTATACTATACTTATCCTAAATAAGGGCCGTTGCACGTTGGTTAAAGCTGATTTTCTCGTGCTTTTCCGGTGCATTTAAGGTCAAGAATATGATTGATAACTTGTTTCAAATTATGCACGGCTATAAATTCATACATTGGATCGAAAAACGGACGAAAACAGTCATTTATTCCGTATTAAACTCTGAGGAAAAGCACTGTAGCACGTTGAGAGCTCGCTCAATACTATAATCAATTCAATTCAATCTCACTGTTTCATCAAAAGCTTGCAGATGGGATTTCTGACGTTAGACAGTATTTATTAATCAACTGACGTCACAATCGAAATTCAGTGCAGAAAACTCAAATATCTTTCTCCTGATTAAACTGCTGCATTTGTATCGAGATCAGTTATAGTGAGGATCATTTGATTTCAGTTCACCAATGAAAGATGAAACACTGCATGCCGAGTGAAATTGATTTGTTCAGGATATTCAATCGAGTGCAAGAACAGAGAGGTAAGCGAATATGTTTCAATTTCAGTTTAATTGAATACCTTAGATTTCATGTTTACAAAGAGATCACCTTTGAATTAAAGGGCCTGAGTGAACTGGCTGTAGTTTGACTGAAAGGCCTAGATCAGGAGGAAAGAGTTGTCTTAGCCTAATTTGAATAAGAATATCGATATCCTCTAATTAGTAACTATATTTATCTCATAATTGTAGGTTGTTTTGCAAGAGAAAACAAGTAGAAAACTTTGTATCTATATATTTCACCGTAATGGCTATACTAAATGAAAATATTTGCTTTTTCCAAGTACTTGGCTAGATCCCTAGTTTATTCGAGGATGCTAGAGCTATACTATATGTGTGTTGATATTAGGAATTATAGTACAGCAGTACACTTAAATGGCGTTTCACCACCTTTCAACAACTACTCTACAAATGTAAGACTCCTTCCTCTCTCCCATTCCCCTTAAAACAATGTTGCATTTCACCAAGTAGGAGGTTTGACCTTGACATGCACAAATACAGTGAGGAACTGCTTCATTTTCACACAACATTCATCTGAGAGGAGAGAGCTTGAATATATAATTTTTTGCAATGATTATATACCATAGTGAGGATAGTTGAAACAATATTAGGTTTGGCCGAGTAGGGGGTTGGAGCCCCAACATGTGAAGTGGAAGATGCAGTGTAAGTTGTGTTATTCTAAAACAACATTGTTCTGAGGGGGAGGGGGAAGGAATATATGTTGTTTTCGGCTTTCATTAGAAACTTTAGTAAAGATAAAATGACTTGGTACAAGAATTCCAACCATAATATATCAAAAAGGGTTAGTGACTTGTATAGGCTTAGACGCATCCTAGATAACAAAGAACTGTGAGATAAAAGTTGTAAGATTTGATCGCAGTGTTGGGTATTGCCAAGTAGGAGGTTTGTACCTTAACATAAGCAAATTGCATCGAGGAAGAACTTTATTAAAACAGCATTGTTCTGAGAGGGATGGGAGGGGAAGGTTTTCTTTTTGGATTGGATAGAATACTTTTATAAGGAGAAAGTAAAATAATACTAGAATCTTTAAGTATCCTTTATTGAAGAGAGTTGGTGATCTCTAGAGGCTTAAATGCACCTTAACTTATTGGGTTAGCGAGATAAACATTTGGTGCAACAAAATTCAACTTCCTCACCTAGTGAACCCATAGCCTATGAAGCCGTAAATAATTATCTCTCCAATCTATTCCATTCAATATTTAAGGATATTTCAGTTTGAAATAATACGAACATCTAAAATTAGCAAGCTTCAAAAATATTGAAGTGTTGATAAGGTAAAAGTTTGTAGTGGATCGTGCAATTGAAGTTTTGAGAATATTGTTGTTGTGTTTGATCGAGTACAGGATAAGCCTTGTTATGTTTAGTGTAAAGCGTACGTGCTACATTTGCTTTGAAAGTTTAGTTTCATGCCTTTTTGTTTCGATTATCAACTCCATTTTGATATATATCTCCGTGCACTACTGTCAAAGTCATCATTGAAGTGATTGTAGCCCCAGTTCTTCACTTTGTCAGGGCTAAAACCAGAATCTCTGACGTGCTACACCACTTCAAGAAACAAAATATAGTATACTATACTTATCCTAAATAAGGGCCGTTGCACGTTGGTTAAAGCTGATTTTCTCGTGCTTTTCCGGTGCATTTAAGGTCAAGAATATGATTGATAACTTGTTTCAAATTATGCACGGCTATAAATTCATACATTGGATCGAAAAACGGACGAAAACAGTCATTTATTCCGTATTAAACTCTGAGGAAAAGCACTGTAGCACGTTGAGAGCTCGCTCAATACTATAATCAATTCAATTCAATCTCACTGTTTCATCAAAAGCTTGCAGATGGGATTTCTGACGTTAGACAGTATTTATTAATCAACTGACGTCACAATCGAAATTCAGTGCAGAAAACTCAAATATCTTTCTCCTGATTAAACTGCTGCATTTGTATCGAGATCAGTTATAGTGAGGATCATTTGATTTCAGTTCACCAATGAAAGATGAAACACTGCATGCCGAGTGAAATTGATTTGTTCAGGATATTCAATCGAGTGCAAGAACAGACAGGTAAGCGAATATGTTTCAATTTCAGTTTAATTGAATACCTTAGATTTCATGTTTACAAAGAGATCACCTTTGAATTAAAGGGCCTGAGTGAACTGGCTGTAGTTTGACTGAAAGGCCTAGATCAGGAGGAAAGAGTTGTCTTAGCCTAATTTGAATAAGAATATCGATATCCTCTAATTAGTAACTATATTTATCTCATAATTGTAGGTTGTTTTGCAAGAGAAAACAAGTAGAAAACTTTGTATCTATATATTTCACCGTAATGGCTATACTAAATGAAAATATTTGCTTTTTCCAAGTACTTGGCTAGATCCCTAGTTTATTCGAGGATGCTAGAGCTATACTATATGGTTGATATTAGGAATTTTAGTGCAGCAGTACACTTAAATGGCGTTTTACCACCTTTCAATAACTACTATAAAAATGTAAGACTCCTTCCTCTCTTCCCTTCCTCTTCAAACAATATCTCATTTCACCAAGTAGGAGGTTTGACCTTGACATGCACAAAATACAGTGAGGAACTGCTTCATTTTCACACAACATTCATCTGAGAGGAGAGAGCTTGAATATATAATTTTTTGCAATGATTATATACCATAGTGAGGATAGTTGAAACAATATTAGGTTTGGCCGAGTAGGGGGTTGGAGCCCCAACATGTGAAGTGGAAGATGCAGTGTAAGTTGTGTTATTCTAAAACAACATTGTTCTGAGGGGGAGGGGGAAGGAATATATGTTGTTTTCGGCTTTCATTACAAACTATAGTAAAGATAAAATGACTTGATACAAGAATTCCAACCATAATATATCAAAAAGGGTTAGTGACTTGTATAGGCTTAGATGCATCCTAGATAACAAAGAACTGTGAGATAAAAGTTGTAAGATTTGGTCGGAGTGTTGGGTATTGCCAAGTAGGAGTTTTGTACCTTAACATAAGCAAAATGCATCGAGGAAGGGTTTTATCAAAACAACATTGTCCTGAGAGGGATGGGAGGGGAAGGTATCCTTTTGGATTGGATAGCATACTTTTATAAGGAGAAAGTAAAATAATAATAAAAACTTAAAGTATCCTTTATTGAAGAGAGTTGTTGATCTCTAGAGGCTTAAATGCACCTTAACTTATTGGGGTAGCGAGATAAACATTTGGTGTCACATAATTCAACTTCCTCACTTAGTGAACCCATAGCCTATGAAGACGTAAATAATTATCTTTCCAATATTTTTCATTTCATATTTAAGGATATTTCAGTTTGAAATAATACGAACATCTAAAATAAGCAAGCTTCAAAAATATTGATGATAAGGTAAAAGTTTGAAGTGGATCGTGCAATTGAAGTTTTGAAAATATTCTTGTTGTTTTTGATCGAGTACAGGATAAGTCTTGTTATGTTTAGTGTAGAGCGTACGTGCTACGTTTGCTTTTAAAGTTAAGTTTCATGCCTTTTTGTATCGATTATCAACTCCATTTTGATATATATCTCCGTGCACTACTGTCAAAGTCATCATTGAAGTGATTGTAGCCCCAGTTCTTCACTTTGTCAGGGCTAAAACCAGAATCTCTGACGTGCTACACCACTTCAAGAAACAAGATATAGTATACTATACTTATCCTAAATAAGGGCCGTTGCACGTTGGTTAAAGCTGATTTTCTCGAGCTTTTCCGGTGCATTTAAGGTCAAGAATATGATTGATAACTTGTTTCAAATTATGCACGGCTATAAATTCATACATTGGATCGAAAAACGGACGAAAACAGTAATTTATTCCGTATTAAACTCTGAGGAAAAGCACTGTAGCACGTTGAGAGCTCGCTCAATACTATAATCAATTCAATTCAATCTCACTTTCATTAAAAGCTTGCAGATGGGATTTCTGACGTAAGACAGTATCTATTAATCAACTGACGTCACAATCGAAATTCAGTGCAGAAAACTCAAATATCTTTCTCCTGATTAAACTGCTGCATTTGTATCGAGATCAGTTATAGTGAGGATCATTTGATTTCAGTTCACCAATGAAAGATGAAGCACTGCATGCCGAGTGAAATTGATTTGTTCAGGATATTCAATCGAGTGCAAGATCAGACGGGTAAGCGAATATGTTTCATTCCAGTTAAATTGAATACCTTAGATTTCATGTTTACAAAGAGATCACTTTTGAATTAAAGGGCCTGAGTGAACTGGCTGTAGTTTTACTGAAAGGCATAGATGAGGAGGAAAGAGTTGTCTTAGCCTAATTTGAATAAAAATATCGATAGCCTCTAATTAGTAACTATATTTATCTCATAGTTGTAGGTTGTTTTGCAAGAGGAAACAAGTAGAAAACTTTGTATTTATATATTTCACCGTAATGGCTATACTAAATGAAACTTTTTGCTTTTTCCAAGTACTTTGCTAGATCCCTAGTTTATTCGAGGATGGTAGAGCTGTACTATATGTGTGTTGATATTAGGAATTATACTACAGCAGTACACTTAAATGGCGTTTCACCACCTTTCAATAACTACTATAAAAATGTAAGACTCCTTCCTCTCTCCCCTCCCCCTTCAAACAATGTTGCATTTCACCAAGTAGGAGGTTTGACCTTGACATGCACAAAATACAGTGAGGAACTGCTTCATTTTCACACAACATTCATCTGAGAGGAGAGAGCTTGAATATATAATTTTTTGCATTGATTATATACCATAGTGAGGATAGTTGAAACAATATTAGGTTTGGCCGAGTAGGGGGTTTGAGCCCCAACATGTGAAGTGGAAGATGCAGTGTAAGTTGTGTTATTCTAAATCAACATTGTTCTGAGGGGGAGGGGGAAGGAATATATGTTGTTTTCGGCTTTCATTACAAACTATAGTAAAGATAAAATGACTTGATACAAGAATTCCAACCATAATATATCAAAAAGGGTTAGTGACTTGTATAGGCTTAGATGCATCCTAGATAACAAAGAACTGTGAGATAAAAGTTGTAAGATTTGGTCGGAGTGTTGGGTATTGCCAAGTAGGAGTTTTGTACCTTAACATAAGCAAAATGCATCGAGGAAGGGTTTTATCAAAACAACATTGTCCTGAGAGGGATGGGAGGGGAAGGTATCCTTTTGGATTGGATAGCATACTTTTATAAGGAGAAAGTAAAATAATAATAAAAACTTAAAGTATCCTTTATTGAAGAGAGTTGTTGATCTCTAGAGGCTTAAATGCACCTTAACTTATTGGGGTAGCGAGATAAACATTTGGTGTCACATAATTCAACTTCCTCACTTAGTGAACCCATAGCCTATGAAGACGTAAATAATTATCTTTCCAATATTTTTCATTTCATATTTAAGGATATTTCAGTTTGAAATAATACGAACATCTAAAATAAGCAAGCTTCAAAAATATTGATGATAAGGTAAAAGTTTGAAGTGGATCGTGCAATTGAAGTTTTGAAAATATTCTTGTTGTTTTTGATCGAGTACAGGATAAGTCTTGTTATGTTTAGTGTAGAGCGTACGTGCTACGTTTGCTTTTAAAGTTAAGTTTCATGCCTTTTTGTATCGATTATCAACTCCATTTTGATATATATCTCCGTGCACTACTGTCAAAGTCATCATTGAAGTGATTGTAGCCCCAGTTCTTCACTTTGTCAGGGCTAAAACCAGAATCTCTGACGTGCTACACCACTTCAAGAAACAAGATATAGTATACTATACTTATCCTAAATAAGGGCCGTTGCACGTTGGTTAAAGCTGATTTTCTCGAGCTTTTCCGGTGCATTTAAGGTCAAGAATATGATTGATAACTTGTTTCAAATTATGCACGGCTATAAATTCATACATTGGATCGAAAAACGGACGAAAACAGTAATTTATTCCGTATTAAACTCTGAGGAAAAGCACTGTAGCACGTTGAGAGCTCGCTCAATACTATAATCAATTCAATTCAATCTCACTTTCATTAAAAGCTTGCAGATGGGATTTCTGACGTAAGACAGTATCTATTAATCAACTGACGTCACAATCGAAATTCAGTGCAGAAAACTCAAATATCTTTCTCCTGATTAAACTGCTGCATTTGTATCGAGATCAGTTATAGTGAGGATCATTTGATTTCAGTTCACCAATGAAAGATGAAGCACTGCATGCCGAGTGAAATTGATTTGTTCAGGATATTCAATCGAGTGCAAGATCAGACGGGTAAGCGAATATGTTTCATTCCAGTTAAATTGAATACCTTAGATTTCATGTTTACAAAGAGATCACTTTTGAATTAAAGGGCCTGAGTGAACTGGCTGTAGTTTTACTGAAAGGCATAGATGAGGAGGAAAGAGTTGTCTTAGCCTAATTTGAATAAAAATATCGATAGCCTCTAATTAGTAACTATATTTATCTCATAGTTGTAGGTTGTTTTGCAAGAGGAAACAAGTAGAAAACTTTGTATTTATATATTTCACCGTAATGGCTATACTAAATGAAACTTTTTGCTTTTTCCAAGTACTTTGCTAGATCCCTAGTTTATTCGAGGATGGTAGAGCTGTACTATATGTGTGTTGATATTAGGAATTATACTACAGCAGTACACTTAAATGGCGTTTCACCACCTTTCAATAACTACTATAAAAATGTAAGACTCCTTCCTCTCTCCCCTCCCCCTTCAAACAATGTTGCATTTCACCAAGTAGGAGGTTTGACCTTGACATGCACAAAATACAGTGAGGAACTGCCTCATTTTTACACAACATTCATCTGAGAGGAGAGAGCTTGAATATATAATTTTTTGCATTGATTATATACCATAGATAGGATAGTTGAAACAATATTAGGTTTGGCCGAGTAGGGATTGGAGCCCCAACATGTGAAGTGGAAGATGCAGCGTAAGTTGTGTTATTCTAAAGCAACATTGTTCTGAGGGGGAGGGGGAAGGAATATATTTTGTTTTCGGCTTTCATTAAAAAGTGTAGTAAATTAAAATGACTTGGTACAAGAATTCCAACCATAATATATCAAAAAGGGTTAGTGACTTGTATAGGCTTAGACGCATCCTAGATAACAAAGAACTGTGAGATAAAAGTTGTAAGATTTGATCGGAGTGTTGGGTATTGCCAAGTAGGAGGTTTGTACCTTAACATAAGCAAAATGCATCGAGGAAGGGCTTTATTAAAACAACATTGTTCTGAGAGGGATGGGAGGGGAAGGTATTCTTTTTGGATTGGATAGAATACTTTTATAAGGAGAAAGTAAAATAATACTATATATCTTGAAGTATCCTTTATTGAAGAGAGTTGGTGATCTCTAAAGGCTTAAATGCACCTTAACTTATTGGGTTAGCGAGATAAACATTTGGTGCCACAAAATTCAACTTCCTCACCTAGTGAACCCATAGCCTATGAAGCCGTAAATAATTATCTTTCCAATCTATTCCATTCAATATTTAAGGATATTTCAGTTTGAAATAATACGAACATCTAAAATTAGCAAGCTTCAAAAATATTGAAGTGATGATAAGGTAAAAGTTTGTAGTGGATCGTGCAATTGAAGTTTTGAAAATATTGTTGTTGTTTTTGATCGAGTACAGGATAAGTCTTGTTATGTTTAGTGTAGAGCGTACGTGCTACGTTTGCTTTTAAAGTTAAGTTTCATGCCTTTTTGTGTCGATTATCAACTCCATTTTGATATATATCTCCGTGCACTACTGTCAAAGTCATCATTGAAGTGATTGTAGCCCCAGTTCTTCACTTTGTCAGGGCTAAAACCAGAATCTCTGACGTGCTACACCACTTCAAGAAACAAGATATAGTATACTATACTTATCCTAAATAAGGGCCGTTGCACGTTGGTAAAAGTTGATTTTCTCGTGCTTTTACGGTGCATTTAGATTCAAGAATATGATTGATAACTTGTTTCAAACTATGCACGGCTGTAAATTCATACATTGGATCAAAAACGTTCGAAAACAGTCATTTATTCCGTATTAAACTCTGAGAAAAAGCACTGTAGCACGTTAAGAGCTCGCTCAATATTTTAATCAATTCAATTCAATCTCACTGTTTCATTAAAAGCTTGCAGATGGGATTTCTGACGTTAGACAGTATCTATTAATCAACTGACGTCACAATCGAAATTCAGTGCAGAAAACTCAAATATCTTTCTCCTGATTAAACTGCTGCATTTGTATCGAGATCAGTTATAGTGAGGATCATTTGACTTTAGTTCACCAATGAAAGATGAAGCACTGCATGCCGAGTGAAATTGATTTGTTCAGGATATTCAATCGAGTGCAAGATCAGACGGGTAAGCGAATATGTTTCATTCCAGTTTAATTGAATACCTTAGATTTCATGTTTACAAAGAGATCACTTTTGAATTAAAGGGCCTGAGTGAACTGGCTGTAGTTTTACTGAAAGGCATAGATGAGGAGGAAAGAGTTGTCTTAGCCTAATTTGAATAAAAATATCGATAGCCTCTAATTAGTAACTATATTTATCTCATAGTTGTAGGTTGTTTTGCAAGAGGAAACAAGTAGAAAACTTTGTATTTATATATTTCACCGTAATGGCTATACTAAATGAAACTTTTTGCTTTTTCCAAGTACTTTGCTAGATCCCTAGTTTATTCGAGGATGGTAGAGCTATACTATATGTGTGTTGATATTAGGAATTATAGTATAGCAGTACACTTAAATGGCGTTTCACCACCTTTCAATAACTACTATAAAAATGTAAGACTCCTTCCTCTCTCCCCTCCCCCTTCAAACAATGTTGCATTTCACCAAGTAGGAGGTTTGACCTTGACATGCACAAAATACAGTGAGGAACTGCCTCATTTTTACACAACATTCATCTGAGAGGAGAGAGCTTGAATATATAATTTTTTGCATTGATTATATACCATAGATAGGATAGTTGAAACAATATTAGGTTTGGCCGAGTAGGGATTGGAGCCCCAACATGTGAAGTGGAAGATGCAGCGTAAGTTGTGTTATTCTAAAGCAACATTGTTCTGAGGGGGAGGGGGAAGGAATATATTTTGTTTTCGGCTTTCATTAAAAAGTGTAGTAAATTAAAATGACTTGGTACAAGAATTCCAACCATAATATATCAAAAAGGGTTAGTGACTTGTATAGGCTTAGACGCATCCTAGATAACAAAGAACTGTGAGATAAAAGTTGTAAGATTTGGTCGGAGTGTTGGGTATTGCCAAGTAGGAGGTTTGTACCTTAACATAAGCAAAATGCATCGAGGAAGGGTTTTATCAAAACAACATTGTCCTGAGAGGGATGGGAGGGGAAGGTATTCTTTTTGGATTGGATAGAATACTTTTATAAGGAGAAAGTAAAATAATACTATATATCTTGAAGTATCCTTTATTGAAGAGAGTTGGTGATCTCTAAAGGCTTAAATGCACCTTAACTTATTGGGTTAGCGAGATAAACATTTGGTGCCACAAAATTCAACTTCCTCACCTAGTGAACCCATAGCCTATGAAGCCGTAAATAATTATCTTTCCAATCTATTCCATTCAATATTTAAGGATATTTCAGTTTGAAATAATACGAACATCTAAAATTAGCAAGCTTCAAAAATATTGAAGTGATGATAAGGTAAAAGTTTGTAGTGGATCGTGCAATTGAAGTTTTGAAAATATTGTTGTTGTTTTTGATCGAGTACAGGATAAGTCTTGTTATGTTTAGTGTAGAGCGTACGTGCTACGTTTGCTTTTAAAGTTAAGTTTCATGCCTTTTTGTGTCGATTATCAACTCCATTTTGATATATATCTCCGTGCACTACTGTCAAAGTCATCATTGAAGTGATTGTAGCCCCAGTTCTTCACTTTGTCAGGGCTAAAACCAGAATCTCTGACGTGCTACACCACTTCAAGAAACAAGATATAGTATACTATACTTATCCTAAATAAGGGCCGTTGCACGTTGGTAAAAGTTGATTTTCTCGTGCTTTTACGGTGCATTTAGATTCAAGAATATGATTGATAACTTGTTTCAAACTATGCACGGCTGTAAATTCATACATTGGATCAAAAACGTTCGAAAACAGTCATTTATTCCGTATTAAACTCTGAGAAAAAGCACTGTAGCACGTTAAGAGCTCGCTCAATATTTTAATCAATTCAATTCAATCTCACTGTTTCATTAAAAGCTTGCAGATGGGATTTCTGACGTTAGACAGTATCTATTAATCAACTGACGTCACAATCGAAATTCAGTGCAGAAAACTCAAATATCTTTCTCCTGATTAAACTGCTGCATTTGTATCGAGATCAGTTATAGTGAGGATCATTTGACTTTAGTTCACCAATGAAAGATGAAGCACTGCATGCCGAGTGAAATTGATTTGTTCAGGATATTCAATCGAGTGCAAGATCAGACGGGTAAGCGAATATGTTTCATTCCAGTTTAATTGAATACCTTAGATTTCATGTTTACAAAGAGATCACTTTTGAATTAAAGGGCCTGAGTGAACTGGCTGTAGTTTTACTGAAAGGCATAGATGAGGAGGAAAGAGTTGTCTTAGCCTAATTTGAATAAAAATATCGATAGCCTCTAATTAGTAACTATATTTATCTCATAGTTGTAGGTTGTTTTGCAAGAGGAAACAAGTAGAAAACTTTGTATTTATATATTTCACCGTAATGGCTATACTAAATGAAACTTTTTGCTTTTTCCAAGTACTTTGCTAGATCCCTAGTTTATTCGAGGATGGTAGAGCTGTACTATATGTGTGTTGATATTAGGAATTATAGTACAGCAGTACACTTAAATGGCGTTTCACCACCTTTCAATAACTACTATAAAAATGTAAGACTCCTTCCTCTCTCCCCTCCCCCTTCAAACAATGTTGCATTTCACCAAGTAGGAGGTTTGACCTTGACATGCACAAAATACAGTGAGGAACTGCTTTATTTTCACACAACATTCATCTGAGAGGAGAGAGCTTGAATATATAATTTTTTGCATTGATTATATACCATAGTGAGGATAGTTGAAACAATATTAGGTTTGGCCGAGTAGGGGTTGGAGCCCCAACATGTGAAGTGGAAGATGCAGTGTAAGTTGTGTTATTCTAAAACAACATTGTTCTGAGGGGGAGGGGGAAGGAATATATTTTGTTTTCGGCTTTCATTAAAAAGTGTAGTAAATTAAAATGACTTGGTACAAGAATTCCAACCATAATATATCAAAAAGGGTTAGTGACTTGTATAGGCTTAGACGCATCCTAGATAACAAAGAACTGTGAGATAAAAGTTGTAAGATTTGGTCGGAGTGTTGGGTATTGCCAAGTAGGAGGTTTGTACCTTAACATAAGCAAAATGCATCGAGGAAGGGTTTTATCAAAACAACATTGTCCTGAGAGGGATGGGAGGGGAAGGTATTCTTTTTGGATTGGATAGAATACTTTTATAAGGAGAAAGTAAAATAATACTATATATCTTGAAGTATCCTTTATTGAAGAGAGTTGGTGATCTCTAAAGGCTTAAATGCACCTTAACTTATTGGGTTAGCGAGATAAACATTTGGTGCCACAAAATTCAACTTCCTCACCTAGTGAACCCATAGCCTATGAAGCCGTAAATAATTATCTTTCCAATCTATTCCATTCAATATTTAAGGATATTTCAGTTTGAAATAATACGAACATCTAAAATTAGCAAGCTTCAAAAATATTGAAGTGATGATAAGGTAAAAGTTTGTAGTGGATCGTGCAATTGAAGTTTTGAAAATATTGTTGTTGTTTTTGATCGAGTACAGGATAAGTCTTGTTATGTTTAGTGTAGAGCGTACGTGCTACGTTTGCTTTTAAAGTTAAGTTTCATGCCTTTTTGTGTCGATTATCAACTCCATTTTGATATATATCTCCGTGCACTACTGTCAAAGTCATCATTGAAGTGATTGTAGCCCCAGTTCTTCACTTTGTCAGGGCTAAAACCAGAATCTCTGACGTGCTACACCACTTCAAGAAACAAGATATAGTATACTATACTTATCCTAAATAAGGGCCGTTGCACGTTGGTAAAAGTTGATTTTCTCGTGCTTTTACGGTGCATTTAGATTCAAGAATATGATTGATAACTTGTTTCAAACTATGCACGGCTGTAAATTCATACATTGGATCAAAAACGTTCGAAAACAGTCATTTATTCCGTATTAAACTCTGAGAAAAAGCACTGTAGCACGTTAAGAGCTCGCTCAATATTTTAATCAATTCAATTCAATCTCACTGTTTCATTAAAAGCTTGCAGATGGGATTTCTGACGTTAGACAGTATCTATTAATCAACTGACGTCACAATCGAAATTCAGTGCAGAAAACTCAAATATCTTTCTCCTGATTAAACTGCTGCATTTGTATCGAGATCAGTTATAGTGAGGATCATTTGACTTTAGTTCACCAATGAAAGATGAAGCACTGCATGCCGAGTGAAATTGATTTGTTCAGGATATTCAATCGAGTGCAAGATCAGACGGGTAAGCGAATATGTTTCATTCCAGTTTAATTGAATACCTTAGATTTCATGTTTACAAAGAGATCACTTTTGAATTAAAGGGCCTGAGTGAACTGGCTGTAGTTTTACTGAAAGGCATAGATGAGGAGGAAAGAGTTGTCTTAGCCTAATTTGAATAAAAATATCGATAGCCTCTAATTAGTAACTATATTTATCTCATAGTTGTAGGTTGTTTTGCAAGAGGAAACAAGTAGAAAACTTTGTATTTATATATTTCACCGTAATGGCTATACTAAATGAAACTTTTTGCTTTTTCCAAGTACTTTGCTAGATCCCTAGTTTATTCGAGGATGGTAGAGCTGTACTATATGTGTGTTGATATTAGGAATTATAGTACAGCAGTACACTTAAATGGCGTTTCACCACCTTTCAATAACTACTATAAAAATGTAAGACTCCTTCCTCTCTCCCCTCCCCCTTCAAACAATGTTGCATTTCACCAAGTAGGAGGTTTGACCTTGACATGCACAAAATACAGTGAGGAACTGCCTCATTTTTACACAACATTCATCTGAGAGGAGAGAGCTTGAATATATAATTTTTTGCATTGATTATATACCATAGTGAGGATAGTTGAAACAATATTAGGTTTGGCCGAGTAGGGGATTGGAGCCCCAACATGTGAAGTGGAAGATGCAGCGTAAGTTGTGTTATTCTAAAGCAACATTGTTCTGAGGGGGAGGGGGAAGGAATATATTTTGTTTTCGGCTTTCATTAAAAAGTGTAGTAAATTAAAATGACTTGGTACAAGAATTCCAACCATAATATATCAAAAAGGGTTAGTGACTTGTATAGGCTTAGACGCATCCTAGATAACAAAGAACTGTGAGATAAAAGTTGTAAGATTCGATCGGAGTGTTGGGTATTGCGAAGTAGGAGGTTTGTACCTTAACATAAGCAAAATGCATCGAGGAAGGGCTTTATTAAAACAACATTGTTCTGAGAGGGATGGGAGGGGAAGGTATTCTTTTTGGATTGGATAGAATACTTTTATAAGGAGAAAGTAAAATAATACTATATATCTTGAAGTATCCTTTATTGAAGAGAGTTGGTGATCTCTAAAGGCTTAAATGCACCTTAACTTATTGGGTTAGCGAGATAAACATTTGGTGCCACAAAATTCAACTTCCTCACCTAGTGAACCCATAGCCTATGAAGCCGTAAATAATTATCTTTCCAATCTATTCCATTCAATATTTAAGGATATTTCAGTTTGAAATAATACGAACATCTAAAATTAGCAAGCTTCAAAAATATTGAAGTGATGATAAGGTAAAAGTTTGTAGTGGATCGTGCAATTGAAGTTTTGAAAATATTGTTGTTGTTTTTGATCGAGTACAGGATAAGTCTTGTTATGTTTAGTGTAGAGCGTACGTGCTACGTTTGCTTTTAAAGTTAAGTTTCATGCCTTTTTGTGTCGATTATCAACTCCATTTTGATATATATCTCCGTGCACTACTGTCAAAGTCATCATTGAAGTGATTGTAGCCCCAGTTCTTCACTTTGTCAGGGCTAAAACCAGAATCTCTGACGTGCTACACCACTTCAAGAAACAAGATATAGTATACTATACTTATCCTAAATAAGGGCCGTTGCACGTTGGTAAAAGTTGATTTTCTCGTGCTTTTACGGTGCATTTAGATTCAAGAATATGATTGATAACTTGTTTCAAACTATGCACGGCTGTAAATTCATACATTGGATCAAAAACGTTCGAAAACAGTCATTTATTCCGTATTAAACTCTGAGAAAAAGCACTGTAGCACGTTAAGAGCTCGCTCAATATTTTAATCAATTCAATTCAATCTCACTGTTTCATTAAAAGCTTGCAGATGGGATTTCTGACGTTAGACAGTATCTATTAATCAACTGACGTCACAATCGAAATTCAGTGCAGAAAACTCAAATATCTTTCTCCTGATTAAACTGCTGCATTTGTATCGAGATCAGTTATAGTGAGGATCATTTGACTTTAGTTCACCAATGAAAGATGAAGCACTGCATGCCGAGTGAAATTGATTTGTTCAGGATATTCAATCGAGTGCAAGATCAGACGGGTAAGCGAATATGTTTCATTCCAGTTTAATTGAATACCTTAGATTTCATGTTTACAAAGAGATCACTTTTGAATTAAAGGGCCTGAGTGAACTGGCTGTAGTTTTACTGAAAGGCATAGATGAGGAGGAAAGAGTTGTCTTAGCCTAATTTGAATAAAAATATCGATAGCCTCTAATTAGTAACTATATTTATCTCATAGTTGTAGGTTGTTTTGCAAGAGGAAACAAGTAGAAAACTTTGTATTTATATATTTCACCGTAATGGCTATACTAAATGAAACTTTTTGCTTTTTCCAAGTACTTTGCTAGATCCCTAGTTTATTCGAGGATGGTAGAGCTATACTATATGTGTGTTGATATTAGGAATTATAGTATAGCAGTACACTTAAATGGCGTTTCACCACCTTTCAATAACTACTATAAAAATGTAAGACTCCTTCCTCTCTCCCCTCCCCCTTCAAACAATGTTGCATTTCACCAAGTAGGAGGTTTGACCTTGACATGCACAAAATACAGTGAGGAACTGCCTCATTTTTACACAACATTCATCTGAGAGGAGAGAGCTTGAATATATAATTTTTTGCATTGATTATATACCATAGATAGGATAGTTGAAACAATATTAGGTTTGGCCGAGTAGGGATTGGAGCCCCAACATGTGAAGTGGAAGATGCAGCGTAAGTTGTGTTATTCTAAAGCAACATTGTTCTGAGGGGGAGGGGGAAGGAATATATTTTGTTTTCGGCTTTCATTAAAAAGTGTAGTAAATTAAAATGACTTGGTACAAGAATTCCAACCATAATATATCAAAAAGGGTTAGTGACTTGTATAGGCTTAGACGCATCCTAGATAACAAAGAACTGTGAGATAAAAGTTGTAAGATTTGGTCGGAGTGTTGGGTATTGCCAAGTAGGAGGTTTGTACCTTAACATAAGCAAAATGCATCGAGGAAGGGTTTTATCAAAACAACATTGTCCTGAGAGGGATGGGAGGGGAAGGTATTCTTTTTGGATTGGATAGAATACTTTTATAAGGAGAAAGTAAAATAATACTATATATCTTGAAGTATCCTTTATTGAAGAGAGTTGGTGATCTCTAAAGGCTTAAATGCACCTTAACTTATTGGGTTAGCGAGATAAACATTTGGTGCCACAAAATTCAACTTCCTCACCTAGTGAACCCATAGCCTATGAAGCCGTAAATAATTATCTTTCCAATCTATTCCATTCAATATTTAAGGATATTTCAGTTTGAAATAATACGAACATCTAAAATTAGCAAGCTTCAAAAATATTGAAGTGATGATAAGGTAAAAGTTTGTAGTGGATCGTGCAATTGAAGTTTTGAAAATATTGTTGTTGTTTTTGATCGAGTACAGGATAAGTCTTGTTATGTTTAGTGTAGAGCGTACGTGCTACGTTTGCTTTTAAAGTTAAGTTTCATGCCTTTTTGTGTCGATTATCAACTCCATTTTGATATATATCTCCGTGCACTACTGTCAAAGTCATCATTGAAGTGATTGTAGCCCCAGTTCTTCACTTTGTCAGGGCTAAAACCAGAATCTCTGACGTGCTACACCACTTCAAGAAACAAGATATAGTATACTATACTTATCCTAAATAAGGGCCGTTGCACGTTGGTAAAAGTTGATTTTCTCGTGCTTTTACGGTGCATTTAGATTCAAGAATATGATTGATAACTTGTTTCAAACTATGCACGGCTGTAAATTCATACATTGGATCAAAAACGTTCGAAAACAGTCATTTATTCCGTATTAAACTCTGAGAAAAAGCACTGTAGCACGTTAAGAGCTCGCTCAATATTTTAATCAATTCAATTCAATCTCACTGTTTCATTAAAAGCTTGCAGATGGGATTTCTGACGTTAGACAGTATCTATTAATCAACTGACGTCACAATCGAAATTCAGTGCAGAAAACTCAAATATCTTTCTCCTGATTAAACTGCTGCATTTGTATCGAGATCAGTTATAGTGAGGATCATTTGACTTTAGTTCACCAATGAAAGATGAAGCACTGCATGCCGAGTGAAATTGATTTGTTCAGGATATTCAATCGAGTGCAAGATCAGACGGGTAAGCGAATATGTTTCATTCCAGTTTAATTGAATACCTTAGATTTCATGTTTACAAAGAGATCACTTTTGAATTAAAGGGCCTGAGTGAACTGGCTGTAGTTTTACTGAAAGGCATAGATGAGGAGGAAAGAGTTGTCTTAGCCTAATTTGAATAAAAATATCGATAGCCTCTAATTAGTAACTATATTTATCTCATAGTTGTAGGTTGTTTTGCAAGAGGAAACAAGTAGAAAACTTTGTATTTATATATTTCACCGTAATGGCTATACTAAATGAAACTTTTTGCTTTTTCCAAGTACTTTGCTAGATCCCTAGTTTATTCGAGGATGGTAGAGCTGTACTATATGTGTGTTGATATTAGGAATTATAGTACAGCAGTACACTTAAATGGCGTTTCACCACCTTTCAATAACTACTATAAAAATGTAAGACTCCTTCCTCTCTCCCCTCCCCCTTCAAACAATGTTGCATTTCACCAAGTAGGAGGTTTGACCTTGACATGCACAAAATACAGTGAGGAACTGCCTCATTTTTACACAACATTCATCTGAGAGGAGAGAGCTTGAATATATAATTTTTTGCATTGATTATATACCATAGATAGGATAGTTGAAACAATATTAGGTTTGGCCGAGTAGGGATTGGAGCCCCAACATGTGAAGTGGAAGATGCAGCGTAAGTTGTGTTATTCTAAAGCAACATTGTTCTGAGGGGGAGGGGGAAGGAATATATTTTGTTTTCGGCTTTCATTAAAAAGTGTAGTAAATTAAAATGACTTGGTACAAGAATTCCAACCATAATATATCAAAAAGGGTTAGTGACTTGTATAGGCTTAGACGCATCCTAGATAACAAAGAACTGTGAGATAAAAGTTGTAAGATTTGGTCGGAGTGTTGGGTATTGCCAAGTAGGAGGTTTGTACCTTAACATAAGCAAAATGCATCGAGGAAGGGTTTTATCAAAACAACATTGTCCTGAGAGGGATGGGAGGGGAAGGTATTCTTTTTGGATTGGATAGAATACTTTTATAAGGAGAAAGTAAAATAATACTATATATCTTGAAGTATCCTTTATTGAAGAGAGTTGGTGATCTCTAAAGGCTTAAATGCACCTTAACTTATTGGGTTAGCGAGATAAACATTTGGTGCCACAAAATTCAACTTCCTCACCTAGTGAACCCATAGCCTATGAAGCCGTAAATAATTATCTTTCCAATCTATTCCATTCAATATTTAAGGATATTTCAGTTTGAAATAATACGAACATCTAAAATTAGCAAGCTTCAAAAATATTGAAGTGATGATAAGGTAAAAGTTTGTAGTGGATCGTGCAATTGAAGTTTTGAAAATATTGTTGTTGTTTTTGATCGAGTACAGGATAAGTCTTGTTATGTTTAGTGTAGAGCGTACGTGCTACGTTTGCTTTTAAAGTTAAGTTTCATGCCTTTTTGTGTCGATTATCAACTCCATTTTGATATATATCTCCGTGCACTACTGTCAAAGTCATCATTGAAGTGATTGTAGCCCCAGTTCTTCACTTTGTCAGGGCTAAAACCAGAATCTCTGACGTGCTACACCACTTCAAGAAACAAGATATAGTATACTATACTTATCCTAAATAAGGGCCGTTGCACGTTGGTAAAAGTTGATTTTCTCGTGCTTTTACGGTGCATTTAGATTCAAGAATATGATTGATAACTTGTTTCAAACTATGCACGGCTGTAAATTCATACATTGGATCAAAAACGTTCGAAAACAGTCATTTATTCCGTATTAAACTCTGAGAAAAAGCACTGTAGCACGTTAAGAGCTCGCTCAATATTTTAATCAATTCAATTCAATCTCACTGTTTCATTAAAAGCTTGCAGATGGGATTTCTGACGTTAGACAGTATCTATTAATCAACTGACGTCACAATCGAAATTCAGTGCAGAAAACTCAAATATCTTTCTCCTGATTAAACTGCTGCATTTGTATCGAGATCAGTTATAGTGAGGATCATTTGACTTTAGTTCACCAATGAAAGATGAAGCACTGCATGCCGAGTGAAATTGATTTGTTCAGGATATTCAATCGAGTGCAAGATCAGACGGGTAAGCGAATATGTTTCATTCCAGTTTAATTGAATACCTTAGATTTCATGTTTACAAAGAGATCACTTTTGAATTAAAGGGCCTGAGTGAACTGGCTGTAGTTTTACTGAAAGGCATAGATGAGGAGGAAAGAGTTGTCTTAGCCTAATTTGAATAAAAATATCGATAGCCTCTAATTAGTAACTATATTTATCTCATAGTTGTAGGTTGTTTTGCAAGAGGAAACAAGTAGAAAACTTTGTATTTATATATTTCACCGTAATGGCTATACTAAATGAAACTTTTTGCTTTTTCCAAGTACTTTGCTAGATCCCTAGTTTATTCGAGGATGGTAGAGCTGTACTATATGTGTGTTGATATTAGGAATTATAGTACAGCAGTACACTTAAATGGCGTTTCACCACCTTTCAATAACTACTATAAAAATGTAAGACTCCTTCCTCTCTCCCCTCCCCCTTCAAACAATGTTGCATTTCACCAAGTAGGAGGTTTGACCTTGACATGCACAAAATACAGTGAGGAACTGCCTCATTTTTACACAACATTCATCTGAGAGGAGAGAGCTTGAATATATAATTTTTTGCATTGATTATATACCATAGATAGGATAGTTGAAACAATATTAGGTTTGGCCGAGTAGGGATTGGAGCCCCAACATGTGAAGTGGAAGATGCAGCGTAAGTTGTGTTATTCTAAAGCAACATTGTTCTGAGGGGGAGGGGGAAGGAATATATTTTGTTTTCGGCTTTCATTAAAAAGTGTAGTAAATTAAAATGACTTGGTACAAGAATTCCAACCATAATATATCAAAAAGGGTTAGTGACTTGTATAGGCTTAGACGCATCCTAGATAACAAAGAACTGTGAGATAAAAGTTGTAAGATTTGGTCGGAGTGTTGGGTATTGCCAAGTAGGAGGTTTGTACCTTAACATAAGCAAAATGCATCGAGGAAGGGTTTTATCAAAACAACATTGTCCTGAGAGGGATGGGAGGGGAAGGTATTCTTTTTGGATTGGATAGAATACTTTTATAAGGAGAAAGTAAAATAATACTATATATCTTGAAGTATCCTTTATTGAAGAGAGTTGGTGATCTCTAAAGGCTTAAATGCACCTTAACTTATTGGGTTAGCGAGATAAACATTTGGTGCCACAAAATTCAACTTCCTCACCTAGTGAACCCATAGCCTATGAAGCCGTAAATAATTATCTTTCCAATCTATTCCATTCAATATTTAAGGATATTTCAGTTTGAAATAATACGAACATCTAAAATTAGCAAGCTTCAAAAATATTGAAGTGATGATAAGGTAAAAGTTTGTAGTGGATCGTGCAATTGAAGTTTTGAAAATATTGTTGTTGTTTTTGATCGAGTACAGGATAAGTCTTGTTATGTTTAGTGTAGAGCGTACGTGCTACGTTTGCTTTTAAAGTTAAGTTTCATGCCTTTTTGTGTCGATTATCAACTCCATTTTGATATATATCTCCGTGCACTACTGTCAAAGTCATCATTGAAGTGATTGTAGCCCCAGTTCTTCACTTTGTCAGGGCTAAAACCAGAATCTCTGACGTGCTACACCACTTCAAGAAACAAGATATAGTATACTATACTTATCCTAAATAAGGGCCGTTGCACGTTGGTAAAAGTTGATTTTCTCGTGCTTTTACGGTGCATTTAGATTCAAGAATATGATTGATAACTTGTTTCAAACTATGCACGGCTGTAAATTCATACATTGGATCAAAAACGTTCGAAAACAGTCATTTATTCCGTATTAAACTCTGAGAAAAAGCACTGTAGCACGTTAAGAGCTCGCTCAATATTTTAATCAATTCAATTCAATCTCACTGTTTCATTAAAAGCTTGCAGATGGGATTTCTGACGTTAGACAGTATCTATTAATCAACTGACGTCACAATCGAAATTCAGTGCAGAAAACTCAAATATCTTTCTCCTGATTAAACTGCTGCATTTGTATCGAGATCAGTTATAGTGAGGATCATTTGACTTTAGTTCACCAATGAAAGATGAAGCACTGCATGCCGAGTGAAATTGATTTGTTCAGGATATTCAATCGAGTGCAAGATCAGACGGGTAAGCGAATATGTTTCATTCCAGTTTAATTGAATACCTTAGATTTCATGTTTACAAAGAGATCACTTTTGAATTAAAGGGCCTGAGTGAACTGGCTGTAGTTTTACTGAAAGGCATAGATGAGGAGGAAAGAGTTGTCTTAGCCTAATTTGAATAAAAATATCGATAGCCTCTAATTAGTAACTATATTTATCTCATAGTTGT
Organism: Pelagia noctiluca; assembly: GCA_963924455.1. Lineage (NCBI taxonomy): Eukaryota > Metazoa > Cnidaria > Scyphozoa > Semaeostomeae > Pelagiidae > Pelagia > Pelagia noctiluca. The sequence goes on along the minus strand of OZ004332.1, from coordinate 2,466,486 downwards.
AGGTTGTTTTGCAAGAGGAAACAAGTAGAAAACTTTGTATTTATATATTTCACCGTAATGGCTATACTAAATGAAACTTTTTGCTTTTTCCAAGTACTTTGCTAGATCCCTAGTTTATTCGAGGATGGTAGAGCTGTACTATATGTGTGTTGATATTAGGAATTATAGTACAGCAGTACACTTAAATGGCGTTTCACCACCTTTCAATAACTACTATAAAAATGTAAGACTCCTTCCTCTCTCCCCTCCCCCTTCAAACAATGTTGCATTTCACCAAGTAGGAGGTTTGACCTTGACATGCACAAAATACAGTGAGGAACTGCCTCATTTTTACACAACATTCATCTGAGAGGAGAGAGCTTGAATATATAATTTTTTGCATTGATTATATACCATAGATAGGATAGTTGAAACAATATTAGGTTTGGCCGAGTAGGGATTGGAGCCCCAACATGTGAAGTGGAAGATGCAGCGTAAGTTGTGTTATTCTAAAGCAACATTGTTCTGAGGGGGAGGGGGAAGGAATATATTTTGTTTTCGGCTTTCATTAAAAAGTGTAGTAAATTAAAATGACTTGGTACAAGAATTCCAACCATAATATATCAAAAAGGGTTAGTGACTTGTATAGGCTTAGACGCATCCTAGATAACAAAGAACTGTGAGATAAAAGTTGTAAGATTTGGTCGGAGTGTTGGGTATTGCCAAGTAGGAGGTTTGTACCTTAACATAAGCAAAATGCATCGAGGAAGGGTTTTATCAAAACAACATTGTCCTGAGAGGGATGGGAGGGGAAGGTATTCTTTTTGGATTGGATAGAATACTTTTATAAGGAGAAAGTAAAATAATACTATATATCTTGAAGTATCCTTTATTGAAGAGAGTTGGTGATCTCTAAAGGCTTAAATGCACCTTAACTTATTGGGTTAGCGAGATAAACATTTGGTGCCACAAAATTCAACTTCCTCACCTAGTGAACCCATAGCCTATGAAGCCGTAAATAATTATCTTTCCAATCTATTCCATTCAATATTTAAGGATATTTCAGTTTGAAATAATACGAACATCTAAAATTAGCAAGCTTCAAAAATATTGAAGTGATGATAAGGTAAAAGTTTGTAGTGGATCGTGCAATTGAAGTTTTGAAAATATTGTTGTTGTTTTTGATCGAGTACAGGATAAGTCTTGTTATGTTTAGTGTAGAGCGTACGTGCTACGTTTGCTTTTAAAGTTAAGTTTCATGCCTTTTTGTGTCGATTATCAACTCCATTTTGATATATATCTCCGTGCACTACTGTCAAAGTCATCATTGAAGTGATTGTAGCCCCAGTTCTTCACTTTGTCAGGGCTAAAACCAGAATCTCTGACGTGCTACACCACTTCAAGAAACAAGATATAGTATACTATACTTATCCTAAATAAGGGCCGTTGCACGTTGGTAAAAGTTGATTTTCTCGTGCTTTTACGGTGCATTTAGATTCAAGAATATGATTGATAACTTGTTTCAAACTATGCACGGCTGTAAATTCATACATTGGATCAAAAACGTTCGAAAACAGTCATTTATTCCGTATTAAACTCTGAGAAAAAGCACTGTAGCACGTTAAGAGCTCGCTCAATATTTTAATCAATTCAATTCAATCTCACTGTTTCATTAAAAGCTTGCAGATGGGATTTCTGACGTTAGACAGTATCTATTAATCAACTGACGTCACAATCGAAATTCAGTGCAGAAAACTCAAATATCTTTCTCCTGATTAAACTGCTGCATTTGTATCGAGATCAGTTATAGTGAGGATCATTTGACTTTAGTTCACCAATGAAAGATGAAGCACTGCATGCCGAGTGAAATTGATTTGTTCAGGATATTCAATCGAGTGCAAGATCAGACGGGTAAGCGAATATGTTTCATTCCAGTTTAATTGAATACCTTAGATTTCATGTTTACAAAGAGATCACTTTTGAATTAAAGGGCCTGAGTGAACTGGCTGTAGTTTTACTGAAAGGCATAGATGAGGAGGAAAGAGTTGTCTTAGCCTAATTTGAATAAAAATATCGATAGCCTCTAATTAGTAACTATATTTATCTCATAGTTGTAGGTTGTTTTGCAAGAGGAAACAAGTAGAAAACTTTGTATTTATATATTTCACCGTAATGGCTATACTAAATGAAACTTTTTGCTTTTTCCAAGTACTTTGCTAGATCCCTAGTTTATTCGAGGATGGTAGAGCTGTACTATATGTGTGTTGATATTAGGAATTATAGTACAGCAGTACACTTAAATGGCGTTTCACCACCTTTCAATAACTACTATAAAAATGTAAGACTCCTTCCTCTCTCCCCTCCCCCTTCAAACAATGTTGCATTTCACCAAGTAGGAGGTTTGACCTTGACATGCACAAAATACAGTGAGGAACTGCCTCATTTTTACACAACATTCATCTGAGAGGAGAGAGCTTGAATATATAATTTTTTGCATTGATTATATACCATAGATAGGATAGTTGAAACAATATTAGGTTTGGCCGAGTAGGGATTGGAGCCCCAACATGTGAAGTGGAAGATGCAGCGTAAGTTGTGTTATTCTAAAGCAACATTGTTCTGAGGGGGAGGGGGAAGGAATATATTTTGTTTTCGGCTTTCATTAAAAAGTGTAGTAAATTAAAATGACTTGGTACAAGAATTCCAACCATAATATATCAAAAAGGGTTAGTGACTTGTATAGGCTTAGACGCATCCTAGATAACAAAGAACTGTGAGATAAAAGTTGTAAGATTTGGTCGGAGTGTTGGGTATTGCCAAGTAGGAGGTTTGTACCTTAACATAAGCAAAATGCATCGAGGAAGGGTTTTATCAAAACAACATTGTCCTGAGAGGGATGGGAGGGGAAGGTATTCTTTTTGGATTGGATAGAATACTTTTATAAGGAGAAAGTAAAATAATACTATATATCTTGAAGTATCCTTTATTGAAGAGAGTTGGTGATCTCTAAAGGCTTAAATGCACCTTAACTTATTGGGTTAGCGAGATAAACATTTGGTGCCACAAAATTCAACTTCCTCACCTAGTGAACCCATAGCCTATGAAGCCGTAAATAATTATCTTTCCAATCTATTCCATTCAATATTTAAGGATATTTCAGTTTGAAATAATACGAACATCTAAAATTAGCAAGCTTCAAAAATATTGAAGTGATGATAAGGTAAAAGTTTGTAGTGGATCGTGCAATTGAAGTTTTGAAAATATTGTTGTTGTTTTTGATCGAGTACAGGATAAGTCTTGTTATGTTTAGTGTAGAGCGTACGTGCTACGTTTGCTTTTAAAGTTAAGTTTCATGCCTTTTTGTGTCGATTATCAACTCCATTTTGATATATATCTCCGTGCACTACTGTCAAAGTCATCATTGAAGTGATTGTAGCCCCAGTTCTTCACTTTGTCAGGGCTAAAACCAGAATCTCTGACGTGCTACACCACTTCAAGAAACAAGATATAGTATACTATACTTATCCTAAATAAGGGCCGTTGCACGTTGGTAAAAGTTGATTTTCTCGTGCTTTTACGGTGCATTTAGATTCAAGAATATGATTGATAACTTGTTTCAAACTATGCACGGCTGTAAATTCATACATTGGATCAAAAACGTTCGAAAACAGTCATTTATTCCGTATTAAACTCTGAGAAAAAGCACTGTAGCACGTTAAGAGCTCGCTCAATATTTTAATCAATTCAATTCAATCTCACTGTTTCATTAAAAGCTTGCAGATGGGATTTCTGACGTTAGACAGTATCTATTAATCAACTGACGTCACAATCGAAATTCAGTGCAGAAAACTCAAATATCTTTCTCCTGATTAAACTGCTGCATTTGTATCGAGATCAGTTATAGTGAGGATCATTTGACTTTAGTTCACCAATGAAAGATGAAGCACTGCATGCCGAGTGAAATTGATTTGTTCAGGATATTCAATCGAGTGCAAGATCAGACGGGTAAGCGAATATGTTTCATTCCAGTTTAATTGAATACCTTAGATTTCATGTTTACAAAGAGATCACTTTTGAATTAAAGGGCCTGAGTGAACTGGCTGTAGTTTTACTGAAAGGCATAGATGAGGAGGAAAGAGTTGTCTTAGCCTAATTTGAATAAAAATATCGATAGCCTCTAATTAGTAACTATATTTATCTCATAGTTGTAGGTTGTTTTGCAAGAGGAAACAAGTAGAAAACTTTGTATTTATATATTTCACCGTAATGGCTATACTAAATGAAACTTTTTGCTTTTTCCAAGTACTTTGCTAGATCCCTAGTTTATTCGAGGATGGTAGAGCTGTACTATATGTGTGTTGATATTAGGAATTATAGTACAGCAGTACACTTAAATGGCGTTTCACCACCTTTCAATAACTACTATAAAAATGTAAGACTCCTTCCTCTCTCCCCTCCCCCTTCAAACAATGTTGCATTTCACCAAGTAGGAGGTTTGACCTTGACATGCACAAAATACAGTGAGGAACTGCCTCATTTTTACACAACATTCATCTGAGAGGAGAGAGCTTGAATATATAATTTTTTGCATTGATTATATACCATAGATAGGATAGTTGAAACAATATTAGGTTTGGCCGAGTAGGAGGTTTGAGCCCCAGCATGTGAAATGCAGGATGCAGTGTAAGTTGTGTTATTCTAAAACAACATTGTTCTGAGGGGGAAGGGGAAGGAAGATATGTTGTTTTCGGCTTTCATTACAAACTGTAGTAAATTAAAATGACTTGGTACAAGAATTTCAACCATAATATATCAAAAAGGGTTAGTGACTTGTATAGGCTTAGACGCATCCTAGATAACAAAGAACTGTGAGATAAAAGTTGTAAGATTCGATCGGAGTGTTGGGTATTACCAAGTAGGAGGTTTGTACCTTACTATAAGCAAAATGCATCGAGGAAGGGCTTTATTAAAACAACATTGTTCTGAGAGGGATGGGAGGGGAAGGTATTCTTTTTGGATTGGATAGAATACTTTTATAAGGAGAAAGTAAAATAATACTAGAATCTTGAAGTATCCTTTATTGAAGAGAGTTGGTGATCTCTAGAGGCTTAAATGCACCTTAACTTATTGGGTTAGCGAGATAAACATTTGGTGCCACAAAATTCAACTTCCTCACCTAGTGAACCCATAGCCTATGAAGCCGTAAATAATTATCTTTCCAATCTATTCTATTCAATATTTAAGGATATTTCAGTTTGAAATAATACGAACATCTAAAATTAGCAAGCTTCAAAAACATTGAAGTGATGAAAAGGTAAAAGTTTGTAATGGATCGTGTAATTGAAGTTTTGAGAATATTGTTGTTGTGTTTGATCGAGTACAGGATAAGCCTTGTCATGTTTAGTGTAGAGCGTACGTGCTACATTTGCTTTTAAAGTTTAGTTTCATGCCTTTTTTTGTCGATTATTAACTCCATTTTGATATATATCTCTGTGCACTACTGTCAAAGTTATCATTGAAGTGATTGTAGCCCCAGTTCTTCACTTTGTCATGGCTAAAACCAGAATCTCTGACGTGCTACACCACTTCAAGAAACAAGATATAGTATACTATACTTATCCTTAATAAGAGCCGTTGCACGTTGGTTAAAGTTGATTTTCTCGTGCTTTTCCGGTGCATTTAAGGTCAAGAATATGATTGATAACTTGTTTCAAATTATGCACGGCTGTAAATTCATACATTGGCTCGGAAAACGGTCGAAAACAGTCATTTATTCCGTATCAAACTCTGAGGAAAAGCACTGTAGCACGTTGAGAGCTCGCTCAATACTATAATCAATTCAATTCAATCTCACTGTTTCATTAAAAGCTTGCAGATGGGATTTCTGACGTTCGACAGTATCTATTAATCAACTGACGTCACAATCGAAATTCAGTGCAGAAAACTCAAATATCTTTCTCCTGATTAAACTGCTGCATTTGTATCGAGATCAGTTATAGTGAGGATCATTTGATTTCAGTTCACCAATGAAAGATGAAGCACTGCATGCCGAGTGAAATTGATCTGTTGAGGATATTCAATCGAGCGCAAGAACAGACAGGTAAGCGAATATGTTTCATTTTAGTTTAATTGAATACCTTAGATTTCATGTTTACAAAGAGCTCACCTTTGAATTAAAGGGCCTGAGTGAACTGGCTGTAGTTTGACTGAAAGGCCTAGATCAGGAGGAAAGAGTTGTCTTAGCCTAATTTGAATAGAAATATCGATAGCCACTAATTAGTAATTATTATTATCTCATAATTATAGATTGTTTTGCAAGAGGAAACAAGTAGAAAACTTTGTATCTATATATTTTGCCGTAATGGCTATACTAAATGAAACTTTTTGCTTTTTCCAAGTACTTGGCAAGATCCCTAGTTTATTCGAGGATGGTAGAGCTATACTATATGTGTGTTGACATTAGGAATTATAGTACAGCAGTACACTTAAATGGCGTTTCGCCACCTTTCAATAACTACTATAAAAATGTAAGACTCCTTCCTCTCTCCCCTTCCCCTTCAAACAATGTTGCATTTCACCAAGTAGGAGGTTTGACCTTGACATGCACAAAATACAGTGAGGAACTGCTTCATTTTCACACAACATGCATCTGAGAGGAGAGAGCTTGAATATATTATTTTTTGCATTGATTATATACCATAGTGAGGATAGTTGAAACAATATTAGGTTAGGCCGAGTAGGAGGTTTGAGCCCCAGCATGTGAAATGCAGGATGCAGTGTAAGTTGTGTTATTCTAAAACAACATTGTTCTGAGGGGGAAGGGGAAGGAAGATATGTTGTTTTCGGCTTTCATTACAAACTGTAGTAAATTAAAATGACTTGGTACAAGAATTTCAACCATAATATATCAAAAAGGGTTAGTGACTTGTATAGGCTTAGACGCATCCTAGATAACAAAGAACTGTGAGATAAAAGTTGTAAGATTCGATCGGAGTGTTGGGTATTACCAAGTAGGAGGTTTGTACCTTACTATAAGCAAAATGCATCGAGGAAGGGCTTTATTAAAACAACATTGTTCTGAGAGGGATGGGAGGGGAAGGTATTCTTTTTGGATTGGATAGAATACTTTTATAAGGAGAAAGTAAAATAATACTAGAATCTTGAAGTATCCTTTATTGAAGAGAGTTGGTGATCTCTAGAGGCTTAAATGCACCTTAACTTATTGGGTTAGCGAGATAAACATTTGGTGCCACAAAATTCAACTTCCTCACCTAGTGAACCCATAGCCTATGAAGCCGTAAATAATTATCTTTCCAATCTATTCTATTCAATATTTAAGGATATTTCAGTTTGAAATAATACGAACATCTAAAATTAGCAAGCTTCAAAAACATTGAAGTGATGAAAAGGTAAAAGTTTGTAATGGATCGTGTAATTGAAGTTTTGAGAATATTGTTGTTGTGTTTGATCGAGTACAGGATAAGCCTTGTCATGTTTAGTGTAGAGCGTACGTGCTACATTTGCTTTTAAAGTTTAGTTTCATGCCTTTTTTTGTCGATTATTAACTCCATTTTGATATATATCTCTGTGCACTACTGTCAAAGTTATCATTGAAGTGATTGTAGCCCCAGTTCTTCACTTTGTCATGGCTAAAACCAGAATCTCTGACGTGCTACACCACTTCAAGAAACAAGATATAGTATACTATACTTATCCTTAATAAGAGCCGTTGCACGTTGGTTAAAGTTGATTTTCTCGTGCTTTTCCGGTGCATTTAAGGTCAAGAATATGATTGATAACTTGTTTCAAATTATGCACGGCTGTAAATTCATACATTGGCTCGGAAAACGGTCGAAAACAGTCATTTATTCCGTATCAAACTCTGAGGAAAAGCACTGTAGCACGTTGAGAGCTCGCTCAATACTATAATCAATTCAATTCAATCTCACTGTTTCATTAAAAGCTTGCAGATGGGATTTCTGACGTTCGACAGTATCTATTAATCAACTGACGTCACAATCGAAATTCAGTGCAGAAAACTCAAATATCTTTCTCCTGATTAAACTGCTGCATTTGTATCGAGATCAGTTATAGTGAGGATCATTTGATTTCAGTTCACCAATGAAAGATGAAGCACTGCATGCCGAGTGAAATTGATCTGTTGAGGATATTCAATCGAGCGCAAGAACAGACAGGTAAGCGAATATGTTTCATTCCAGTTTAATTGAATACCTTAGATTTCATGTTTACAAAGAGCTCACCTTTGAATTAAAGGGCCTGAGTGAACTGGCTGTAGTTTGACTGAAAGGCCTAGATCAGGAGGAAAGAGTTGTCTTAGCCTAATTTGAATAGAAATATCGATAGCCACTAATTAGTAATTATTATTATCTCATAATTATAGATTGTTTTGCAAGAGGAAACAAGTAGAAAACTTTGTATCTATATATTTTGCCGTAATGGCTATACTAAATGAAACTTTTTGCTTTTTCCAAGTACTTGGCAAGATCCCTAGTTTATTCGAGGATGGTAGAGCTATACTATATGTGTGTTGACATTAGGAATTATAGTACAGCAGTACACTTAAATGGCGTTTCGCCACCTTTCAATAACTACTATAAAAATGTAAGACTCCTTCCTCTCTCCCCTTCCCCTTCAAACAATGTTGCATTTCACCAAGTAGGAGGTTTGACCTTGACATGCACAAAATACAGTGAGGAACTGCTTCATTTTCACACAACATGCATCTGAGAGGAGAGAGCTTGAATATATTATTTTTTGCATTGATTATATACCATAGTGAGGATAGTTGAAACAATATTAGGTTAGGCCGAGTAGGAGTTTTGAGCCCCAGCATGTGAAATGCAGGATGCAGTGTAAGTTGTGTTATTCTAAAACAACATTGTTCTGAGGGGGAAGGGGAAGGAAGATATGTTGTTTTCGGCTTTCATTACAAACTGTAGTAAATTAAAATGACTTGGTACAAGAATTTCAACCATAATATATCAAAAAGGGTTAGTGACTTGTATAGGCTTAGACGCATCCTAGATAACAAAGAACTGTGAGATAAAAGTTGTAAGATTCGATCGGAGTGTTGGGTATTACCAAGTAGGAGGTTTGTACCTTACTATAAGCAAAATGCATCGAGGAAGGGCTTTATTAAAACAACATTGTTCTGAGAGGGATGGGAGGGGAAGGTATTCTTTTTGGATTGGATAGAATACTTTTATAAGGAGAAAGTAAAATAATACTAGAATCTTGAAGTATCCTTTATTGAAGAGAGTTGGTGATCTCTAGAGGCTTAAATGCACCTTAACTTATTGGGTTAGCGAGATAAACATTTGGTGCCACAAAATTCAACTTCCTCACCTAGTGAACCCATAGCCTATGAAGCCGTAAATAATTATCTTTCCAATCTATTCTATTCAATATTTAAGGATATTTCAGTTTGAAATAATACGAACATCTAAAATTAGCAAGCTTCAAAAACATTGAAGTGATGAAAAGGTAAAAGTTTGTAATGGATCGTGTAATTGAAGTTTTGAGAATATTGTTGTTGTGTTTGATCGAGTACAGGATAAGCCTTGTCATGTTTAGTGTAGAGCGTACGTGCTACATTTGCTTTTAAAGTTTAGTTTCATGCCTTTTTTTGTCGATTATTAACTCCATTTTGATATATATCTCTGTGCACTACTGTCAAAGTTATCATTGAAGTGATTGTAGCCCCAGTTCTTCACTTTGTCATGGCTAAAACCAGAATCTCTGACGTGCTACACCACTTCAAGAAACAAGATATAGTATACTATACTTATCCTTAATAAGAGCCGTTGCACGTTGGTTAAAGTTGATTTTCTCGTGCTTTTCCGGTGCATTTAAGGTCAAGAATATGATTGATAACTTGTTTCAAATTATGCACGGCTGTAAATTCATACATTGGCTCGGAAAACGGTCGAAAACAGTCATTTATTCCGTATCAAACTCTGAGGAAAAGCACTGTAGCACGTTGAGAGCTCGCTCAATACTATAATCAATTCAATTCAATCTCACTGTTTCATTAAAAGCTTGCAGATGGGATTTCTGACGTTCGACAGTATCTATTAATCAACTGACGTCACAATCGAAATTCAGTGCAGAAAACTCAAATATCTTTCTCCTGATTAAACTGCTGCATTTGTATCGAGATCAGTTATAGTGAGGATCATTTGATTTCAGTTCACCAATGAAAGATGAAGCACTGCATGCCGAGTGAAATTGATCTGTTGAGGATATTCAATCGAGCGCAAGAACAGACAGGTAAGCGAATATGTTTCATTCCAGTTTAATTGAATACCTTAGATTTCATGTTTACAAAGAGCTCACCTTTGAATTAAAGGGCCTGAGTGAACTGGCTGTAGTTTGACTGAAAGGCCTAGATCAGGAGGAAAGAGTTGTCTTAGCCTAATTTGAATAGAAATATCGATAGCCACTAATTAGTAATTATTATTATCTCATAATTATAGATTGTTTTGCAAGAGGAAACAAGTAGAAAACTTTGTATCTATATATTTTGCCGTAATGGCTATACTAAATGAAACTTTTTGCTTTTTCCAAGTACTTGGCAAGATCCCTAGTTTATTCGAGGATGCTAGAGCTATACTATATGTGTGTTGACATTAGGAATTATAGTACAGCAGTACACTTAAATGGCGTTTCGCCACCTTTCAATAACTACTATAAAAATGTAAGACTCCTTCCTCTCTCCCCTTCCCCTTCAAACAATGTTGCATTTCACCAAGTAGGAGGTTTGACCTTGACATGCACAAAATACAGTGAGGAACTGCTTCATTTTCACACAACATGCATCTGAGAGGAGAGAGCTTGAATATATTATTTTTTGCATTGATTATATACCATAGTGAGGATAGTTGAAACAATATTAGGTTAGGCCGAGTAGGAGGTTTGAGCCCCAGCATGTGAAATGCAGGATGCAGTGTAAGTTGTGTTATTCTAAAACAACATTGTTCTGAGGGGGAAGGGGAAGGAAGATATGTTGTTTTCGGCTTTCATTACAAACTGTAGTAAATTAAAATGACTTGGTACAAGAATTTCAACCATAATATATCAAAAAGGGTTAGTGACTTGTATAGGCTTAGACGCATCCTAGATAACAAAGAACTGTGAGATAAAAGTTGTAAGATTCGATCGGAGTGTTGGGTATTACCAAGTAGGAGGTTTGTACCTTACTATAAGCAAAATGCATCGAGGAAGGGCTTTATTAAAACAACATTGTTCTGAGAGGGATGGGAGGGGAAGGTATTCTTTTTGGATTGGATAGAATACTTTTATAAGGAGAAAGTAAAATAATACTAGAATCTTGAAGTATCCTTTATTGAAGAGAGTTGGTGATCTCTAGAGGCTTAAATGCACCTTAACTTATTGGGTTAGCGAGATAAACATTTGGTGCCACAAAATTCAACTTCCTCACCTAGTGAACCCATAGCCTATGAAGCCGTAAATAATTATCTTTCCAATCTATTCTATTCAATATTTAAGGATATTTCAGTTTGAAATAATACGAACATCTAAAATTAGCAAGCTTCAAAAACATTGAAGTGATGAAAAGGTAAAAGTTTGTAATGGATCGTGTAATTGAAGTTTTGAGAATATTGTTGTTGTGTTTGATCGAGTACAGGATAAGCCTTGTCATGTTTAGTGTAGAGCGTACGTGCTACATTTGCTTTTAAAGTTTAGTTTCATGCCTTTTTTTGTCGATTATTAACTCCATTTTGATATATATCTCTGTGCACTACTGTCAAAGTTATCATTGAAGTGATTGTAGCCCCAGTTCTTCACTTTGTCATGGCTAAAACCAGAATCTCTGACGTGCTACACCACTTCAAGAAACAAGATATAGTATACTATACTTATCCTTAATAAGAGCCGTTGCACGTTGGTTAAAGTTGATTTTCTCGTGCTTTTCCGGTGCATTTAAGGTCAAGAATATGATTGATAACTTGTTTCAAATTATGCACGGCTGTAAATTCATACATTGGCTCGGAAAACGGTCGAAAACAGTCATTTATTCCGTATCAAACTCTGAGGAAAAGCACTGTAGCACGTTGAGAGCTCGCTCAATACTATAATCAATTCAATTCAATCTCACTGTTTCATTAAAAGCTTGCAGATGGGATTTCTGACGTTCGACAGTATCTATTAATCAACTGACGTCACAATCGAAATTCAGTGCAGAAAACTCAAATATCTTTCTCCTGATTAAACTGCTGCATTTGTATCGAGATCAGTTATAGTGAGGATCATTTGATTTCAGTTCACCAATGAAAGATGAAGCACTGCATGCCGAGTGAAATTGATCTGTTGAGGATATTCAATCGAGCGCAAGAACAGACAGGTAAGCGAATATGTTTCATTCCAGTTTAATTGAATACCTTAGATTTCATGTTTACAAAGAGCTCACCTTTGAATTAAAGGGCCTGAGTGAACTGGCTGTAGTTTGACTGAAAGGCCTAGATCAGGAGGAAAGAGTTGTCTTAGCCTAATTTGAATAGAAATATCGATAGCCACTAATTAGTAATTATTATTATCTCATAATTATAGATTGTTTTGCAAGAGGAAACAAGTAGAAAACTTTGTATCTATATATTTTGCCGTAATGGCTATACTAAATGAAACTTTTTGCTTTTTCCAAGTACTTGGCAAGATCCCTAGTTTATTCGAGGATGGTAGAGCTATACTATATGTGTGTTGACATTAGGAATTATAGTACAGCAGTACACTTAAATGGCGTTTCGCCACCTTTCAATAACTACTATAAAAATGTAAGACTCCTTCCTCTCTCCCCTTCCCCTTCAAACAATGTTGCATTTCACCAAGTAGGAGGTTTGACCTTGACATGCACAAAATACAGTGAGGAACTGCTTCATTTTCACACAACATGCATCTGAGAGGAGAGAGCTTGAATATATTATTTTTTGCATTGATTATATACCATAGTGAGGATAGTTGAAACAATATTAGGTTAGGCCGAGTAGGAGTTTTGAGCCCCAGCATGTGAAATGCAGGATGCAGTGTAAGTTGTGTTATTCTAAAACAACATTGTTCTGAGGGGGAAGGGGAAGGAAGATATGTTGTTTTCGGCTTTCATTACAAACTGTAGTAAATTAAAATGACTTGGTACAAGAATTTCAACCATAATATATCAAAAAGGGTTAGTGACTTGTATAGGCTTAGACGCATCCTAGATAACAAAGAACTGTGAGATAAAAGTTGTAAGATTCGATCGGAGTGTTGGGTATTACCAAGTAGGAGGTTTGTACCTTACTATAAGCAAAATGCATCGAGGAAGGGCTTTATTAAAACAACATTGTTCTGAGAGGGATGGGAGGGGAAGGTATTCTTTTTGGATTGGATAGAATACTTTTATAAGGAGAAAGTAAAATAATACTAGAATCTTGAAGTATCCTTTATTGAAGAGAGTTGGTGATCTCTAGAGGCTTAAATGCACCTTAACTTATTGGGTTAGCGAGATAAACATTTGGTGCCACAAAATTCAACTTCCTCACCTAGTGAACCCATAGCCTATGAAGCCGTAAATAATTATCTTTCCAATCTATTCTATTCAATATTTAAGGATATTTCAGTTTGAAATAATACGAACATCTAAAATTAGCAAGCTTCAAAAACATTGAAGTGATGAAAAGGTAAAAGTTTGTAATGGATCGTGTAATTGAAGTTTTGAGAATATTGTTGTTGTGTTTGATCGAGTACAGGATAAGCCTTGTCATGTTTAGTGTAGAGCGTACGTGCTACATTTGCTTTTAAAGTTTAGTTTCATGCCTTTTTTTGTCGATTATTAACTCCATTTTGATATATATCTCTGTGCACTACTGTCAAAGTTATCATTGAAGTGATTGTAGCCCCAGTTCTTCACTTTGTCATGGCTAAAACCAGAATCTCTGACGTGCTACACCACTTCAAGAAACAAGATATAGTATACTATACTTATCCTTAATAAGAGCCGTTGCACGTTGGTTAAAGTTGATTTTCTCGTGCTTTTCCGGTGCATTTAAGGTCAAGAATATGATTGATAACTTGTTTCAAATTATGCACGGCTGTAAATTCATACATTGGCTCGGAAAACGGTCGAAAACAGTCATTTATTCCGTATCAAACTCTGAGGAAAAGCACTGTAGCACGTTGAGAGCTCGCTCAATACTATAATCAATTCAATTCAATCTCACTGTTTCATTAAAAGCTTGCAGATGGGATTTCTGACGTTCGACAGTATCTATTAATCAACTGACGTCACAATCGAAATTCAGTGCAGAAAACTCAAATATCTTTCTCCTGATTAAACTGCTGCATTTGTATCGAGATCAGTTATAGTGAGGATCATTTGATTTCAGTTCACCAATGAAAGATGAAGCACTGCATGCCGAGTGAAATTGATCTGTTGAGGATATTCAATCGAGCGCAAGAACAGACAGGTAAGCGAATATGTTTCATTCCAGTTTAATTGAATACCTTAGATTTCATGTTTACAAAGAGCTCACCTTTGAATTAAAGGGCCTGAGTGAACTGGCTGTAGTTTGACTGAAAGGCCTAGATCAGGAGGAAAGAGTTGTCTTAGCCTAATTTGAATAGAAATATCGATAGCCACTAATTAGTAATTATTATTATCTCATAATTATAGATTGTTTTGCAAGAGGAAACAAGTAGAAAACTTTGTATCTATATATTTTGCCGTAATGGCTATACTAAATGAAACTTTTTGCTTTTTCCAAGTACTTGGCAAGATCCCTAGTTTATTCGAGGATGGTAGAGCTATACTATATGTGTGTTGACATTAGGAATTATAGTACAGCAGTACACTTAAATGGCGTTTCGCCACCTTTCAATAACTACTATAAAAATGTAAGACTCCTTCCTCTCTCCCCTTCCCCTTCAAACAATGTTGCATTTCACCAAGTAGGAGGTTTGACCTTGACATGCACAAAATACAGTGAGGAACTGCTTCATTTTCACACAACATGCATCTGAGAGGAGAGAGCTTGAATATATTATTTTTTGCATTGATTATATACCATAGTGAGGATAGTTGAAACAATATTAGGTTAGGCCGAGTAGGAGTTTTGAGCCCCAGCATGTGAAATGCAGGATGCAGTGTAAGTTGTGTTATTCTAAAACAACATTGTTCTGAGGGGGAAGGGGAAGGAAGATATGTTGTTTTCGGCTTTCATTACAAACTGTAGTAAATTAAAATGACTTGGTACAAGAATTTCAACCATAATATATCAAAAAGGGTTAGTGACTTGTATAGGCTTAGACGCATCCTAGATAACAAAGAACTGTGAGATAAAAGTTGTAAGATTCGATCGGAGTGTTGGGTATTACCAAGTAGGAGGTTTGTACCTTACTATAAGCAAAATGCATCGAGGAAGGGCTTTATTAAAACAACATTGTTCTGAGAGGGATGGGAGGGGAAGGTATTCTTTTTGGATTGGATAGAATACTTTTATAAGGAGAAAGTAAAATAATACTAGAATCTTGAAGTATCCTTTATTGAAGAGAGTTGGTGATCTCTAGAGGCTTAAATGCACCTTAACTTATTGGGTTAGCGAGATAAACATTTGGTGCCACAAAATTCAACTTCCTCACCTAGTGAACCCATAGCCTATGAAGCCGTAAATAATTATCTTTCCAATCTATTCTATTCAATATTTAAGGATATTTCAGTTTGAAATAATACGAACATCTAAAATTAGCAAGCTTCAAAAACATTGAAGTGATGAAAAGGTAAAAGTTTGTAATGGATCGTGTAATTGAAGTTTTGAGAATATTGTTGTTGTGTTTGATCGAGTACAGGATAAGCCTTGTCATGTTTAGTGTAGAGCGTACGTGCTACATTTGCTTTTAAAGTTTAGTTTCATGCCTTTTTTTGTCGATTATCAACTCCATTTTGATATATATCTCCGTGCACTACTGTCAAAGTTATCATTGAAGTGATTGTAGCCCCAGTTCTTCACTTTGTCAGGGCTAAAACCAGAATCTCTGACGTGCTACACCACTTCAAGAAACAAGATATAGTATACTATACTTATCCTTAATAAGAGCCGTTGCACGTTGGTTAAAGTTGATTTTCTCGTGCTTTTCCGGTGCATTTAAGGTCAAGAATATGATTGATAACTTGTTTCAAATTATGCACGGCTGTAAATTCATACATTGGCTCGGAAAACGGTCGAAAACAGTCATTTATTCCGTATCAAACTCTGAGGAAAAGCACTGTAGCACGTTGAGAGCTCGCTCAATACTATAATCAATTCAATTCAATCTCACTGTTTCATTAAAAGCTTGCAGATGGGATTTCTGACGTTCGACAGTATCTATTAATCAACTGACGTCACAATCGAAATTCAGTGCAGAAAACTCAAATATCTTTCTCCTGATTAAACTGCTGCATTTGTATCGAGATCAGTTATAGTGAGGATCATTTGATTTCAGTTCACCAATGAAAGATGAAGCACTGCATGCCGAGTGAAATTGATCTGTTGAGGATATTCAATCGAGCGCAAGAACAGACAGGTAAGCGAATATGTTTCATTCCAGTTTAATTGAATACCTTAGATTTCATGTTTACAAAGAGCTCACCTTTGAATTAAAGGGCCTGAGTGAACTGGCTGTAGTTTGACTGAAAGGCCTAGATCAGGAGGAAAGAGTTGTCTTAGCCTAATTTGAATAGAAATATCGATAGCCACTAATTAGTAATTATTATTATCTCATAATTATAGATTGTTTTGCAAGAGGAAACAAGTAGAAAACTTTGTATCTATATATTTTGCCGTAATGGCTATACTAAATGAAACTTTTTGCTTTTTCCAAGTACTTGGCAAGATCCCTAGTTTATTCGAGGATGGTAGAGCTATACTATATGTGTGTTGACATTAGGAATTATAGTACAGCAGTACACTTAAATGGCGTTTCGCCACCTTTCAATAACTACTATAAAAATGTAAGACTCCTTCCTCTCTCCCCTTCCCCTTCAAACAATGTTGCATTTCACCAAGTAGGAGGTTTGACCTTGACATGCACAAAATACAGTGAGGAACTGCTTCATTTTCACACAACATGCATCTGAGAGGAGAGAGCTTGAATATATTATTTTTTGCATTGATTATATACCATAGTGAGGATAGTTGAAACAATATTAGGTTAGGCCGAGTAGGAGTTTTGAGCCCCAGCATGTGAAATGCAGGATGCAGTGTAAGTTGTGTTATTCTAAAACAACATTGTTCTGAGGGGGAAGGGGAAGGAAGATATGTTGTTTTCGGCTTTCATTACAAACTGTAGTAAATTAAAATGACTTGGTACAAGAATTTCAACCATAATATATCAAAAAGGGTTAGTGACTTGTATAGGCTTAGACGCATCCTAGATAACAAAGAACTGTGAGATAAAAGTTGTAAGATTCGATCGGAGTGTTGGGTATTACCAAGTAGGAGGTTTGTACCTTACTATAAGCAAAATGCATCGAGGAAGGGCTTTATTAAAACAACATTGTTCTGAGAGGGATGGGAGGGGAAGGTATTCTTTTTGGATTGGATAGAATACTTTTATAAGGAGAAAGTAAAATAATACTAGAATCTTGAAGTATCCTTTATTGAAGAGAGTTGGTGATCTCTAGAGGCTTAAATGCACCTTAACTTATTGGGTTAGCGAGATAAACATTTGGTGCCACAAAATTCAACTTCCTCACCTAGTGAACCCATAGCCTATGAAGCCGTAAATAATTATCTTTCCAATCTATTCTATTCAATATTTAAGGATATTTCAGTTTGAAATAATACGAACATCTAAAATTAGCAAGCTTCAAAAACATTGAAGTGATGAAAAGGTAAAAGTTTGTAATGGATCGTGTAATTGAAGTTTTGAGAATATTGTTGTTGTGTTTGATCGAGTACAGGATAAGCCTTGTCATGTTTAGTGTAGAGCGTACGTGCTACATTTGCTTTTAAAGTTTAGTTTCATGCCTTTTTTTGTCGATTATTAACTCCATTTTGATATATATCTCTGTGCACTACTGTCAAAGTTATCATTGAAGTGATTGTAGCCCCAGTTCTTCACTTTGTCATGGCTAAAACCAGAATCTCTGACGTGCTACACCACTTCAAGAAACAAGATATAGTATACTATACTTATCCTTAATAAGAGCCGTTGCACGTTGGTTAAAGTTGATTTTCTCGTGCTTTTCCGGTGCATTTAAGGTCAAGAATATGATTGATAACTTGTTTCAAATTATGCACGGCTGTAAATTCATACATTGGCTCGGAAAACGGTCGAAAACAGTCATTTATTCCGTATCAAACTCTGAGGAAAAGCACTGTAGCACGTTGAGAGCTCGCTCAATACTATAATCAATTCAATTCAATCTCACTGTTTCATTAAAAGCTTGCAGATGGGATTTCTGACGTTCGACAGTATCTATTAATCAACTGACGTCACAATCGAAATTCAGTGCAGAAAACTCAAATATCTTTCTCCTGATTAAACTGCTGCATTTGTATCGAGATCAGTTATAGTGAGGATCATTTGATTTCAGTTCACCAATGAAAGATGAAGCACTGCATGCCGAGTGAAATTGATCTGTTGAGGATATTCAATCGAGCGCAAGAACAGACAGGTAAGCGAATATGTTTCATTCCAGTTTAATTGAATACCTTAGATTTCATGTTTACAAAGAGCTCACCTTTGAATTAAAGGGCCTGAGTGAACTGGCTGTAGTTTGACTGAAAGGCCTAGATCAGGAGGAAAGAGTTGTCTTAGCCTAATTTGAATAGAAATATCGATAGCCACTAATTAGTAATTATTATTATCTCATAATTATAGATTGTTTTGCAAGAGGAAACAAGTAGAAAACTTTGTATCTATATATTTTGCCGTAATGGCTATACTAAATGAAACTTTTTGCTTTTTCCAAGTACTTGGCAAGATCCCTAGTTTATTCGAGGATGGTAGAGCTATACTATATGTGTGTTGACATTAGGAATTATAGTACAGCAGTACACTTAAATGGCGTTTCGCCACCTTTCAATAACTACTATAAAAATGTAAGACTCCTTCCTCTCTCCCCTTCCCCTTCAAACAATGTTGCATTTCACCAAGTAGGAGGTTTGACCTTGACATGCACAAAATACAGTGAGGAACTGCTTCATTTTCACACAACATGCATCTGAGAGGAGAGAGCTTGAATATATTATTTTTTGCATTGATTATATACCATAGTGAGGATAGTTGAAACAATATTAGGTTAGGCCGAGTAGGAGTTTTGAGCCCCAGCATGTGAAATGCAGGATGCAGTGTAAGTTGTGTTATTCTAAAACAACATTGTTCTGAGGGGGAAGGGGAAGGAAGATATGTTGTTTTCGGCTTTCATTACAAACTGTAGTAAATTAAAATGACTTGGTACAAGAATTTCCACCATAATATATCAAAAAGGGTTAGTGACTTGTATAGGCTTAGACGCATCCTAGATAACAAAGAACTGTGAGATAAAAGTTGTAAGATTCGATCGGAGTGTTGGGTATTACCAAGTAGGAGGTTTGTACCTTACTATAAGCAAAATGCATCGAGGAAGGGCTTTATTAAAACAACATTGTTCTGAGAGGGATGGGAGGGGAAGGTATTCTTTTTGGATTGGATAGAATACTTTTATAAGGAGAAAGTAAAATAATACTAGAATCTTGAAGTATCCTTTATTGAAGAGAGTTGGTGATCTCTAGAGGCTTAAATGCACCTTAACTTATTGGGTTAGCGAGATAAACATTTGGTGCCACAAAATTCAACTTCCTCACCTAGTGAACCCATAGCCTATGAAGCCGTAAATAATTATCTTTCCAATCTATTCTATTCAATATTTAAGGATATTTCAGTTTGAAATAATACGAACATCTAAAATTAGCAAGCTTCAAAAACATTGAAGTGATGAAAAGGTAAAAGTTTGTAATGGATCGTGCAATTGAAGTTTTGAGAATATTGTTGTTGTGTTTGATCGAGTACAGGATAAGCCTTGTTATGTTTAGTGTAGAGCGTACGTGCTACATTTGCTTTTAAAGTTTAGTTTCATGCCTTTTTTTGTCGATTATCAACTCCATTTTGATATATATCTCCGTGCACTACTGTCAAAGTTATCATTGAAGTGATTGTAGCCCCAGTTCTTCACTTTGTCAGGGCTAAAACCAGAATCTCTGACGTGCTACACCACTTCAAGAAACAAGATATAGTATACTATACTTATCCTAAATAAGGGCCGTTGCACGTTGGTTAAAGCTGATTTTCTCGTGCTTTTCCGGTGCATTTAAGGTCAAGAATATGATTGATAACTTGTTTCAAATTATGCACGGCTATAAATTCATACATTGGATCGAAAAACGGACGAAAACAGTCATTTATTCCGTATTAAACTCTGAGGAAAAGCACTGTAGCACGTTGAGAGCTCGCTCAATACTATAATCAATTCAATTCAATCTCACTGTTTCATCAAAAGCTTGCAGATGGGATTTCTGACGTTAGACAGTATCTATTAATCAACTGACGTCACAATCGAAATTCAGTGCAGAAAACTCAAATATCTTTCTCCTGATTAAACTGCTGCATTTGTATCGAGATCAGTTATAGTGAGGATCATTTGATTTCAGTTCACCAATGAAAGATGAAACACTGCATGCCGAGTGAAATTGATTTGTTCAGGATATTCAATCGAGTGCAAGAACAGACAGGTAAGCGAATATGTTTCATTCCAGTTTAATTGAATACCTTAGATTTCATGTTTACAAAGAGATCACCTTTGAATTAAAGGGCCTGAGTGAACTGGCTGTAGTTTGACTGAAAGGCCTAGATCAGGAGGAAAGAGTTGTCTTAGCCTAGTTTGAATAGAAATATCGATAACCACTAATTAGTAATCATATTTATCTCATAATTGTAGGTTGTTTTGCAAGAGAAAACAAGTAGAAAACTTTGTATCTATATATTTCACCGTAATGGCTATACTAAATGAAAATATTTGCTTTTTCCAAGTACTTGGCTAGATCCCTAGTTTATTCGAGGATGCTAGAGCTATACTATATGTGTGTTGATATTAGGAATTATAGTACAGCAGTACACTTAAATGGCGTTTCACCACCTTTCAACAACTACTCTACAAATGTAAGACTCCTTCCTCTCTCCCATTCCCCTTCAAACAATGTTGCATTTCACCAAGTAGGAGGTTTGACCTTGACATGCACAAAATACAGTGAGGAACTGCTTCATTTTCACACAACATGCATCTGAGAGGAGAGAGCTTGAATATATAATTTTTTGCATTGATTATATACCATAGTGAGGATAGTTGAAACAATATTAGGTTAGGCCGAGTAGGAGTTTTGAGCCCCAGCATGTGAAATGCAGGATGCAGTGTAAGTTGTGTTATTCTAAAACAACATTGTTCTGAGGGGGAAGGGGAAGGAAGATATGTTGTTTTCGGCTTTCATTACAAACTGTAGTAAATTAAAATGACTTGGTACAAGAATTTCAACCATAATATATCAAAAAGGGTTAGTGACTTGTATAGGCTTAGACGCATCCTAGATAACAAAGAACTGTGAGATAAAAGTTGTAAGATTCGATCGGAGTGTTGGGTATTACCAAGTAGGAGGTTTGTACCTTACTATAAGCAAAATGCATCGAGGAAGGGCTTTATTAAAACAACATTGTTCTGAGAGGGATGGGAGGGGAAGGTATTCTTTTTGGATTGGATAGAATACTTTTATAAGGAGAAAGTAAAATAATACTAGAATCTTGAAGTATCCTTTATTGAAGAGAGTTGGTGATCTCTAGAGGCTTAAATGCACCTTAACTTATTGGGTTAGCGAGATAAACATTTGGTGCCACAAAATTCAACTTCCTCACCTAGTGAACCCATAGCCTATGAAGCCGTAAATAATTATCTTTCCAATCTATTCTATTCAATATTTAAGGATATTTCAGTTTGAAATAATACGAACATCTAAAATTAGCAAGCTTCAAAAACATTGAAGTGATGAAAAGGTAAAAGTTTGTAATGGATCGTGTAATTGAAGTTTTGAGAATATTGTTGTTGTGTTTGATCGAGTACAGGATAAGCCTTGTCATGTTTAGTGTAGAGCGTACGTGCTACATTTGCTTTTAAAGTTTAGTTTCATGCCTTTTTTTGTCGATTATTAACTCCATTTTGATATATATCTCTGTGCACTACTGTCAAAGTTATCATTGAAGTGATTGTAGCCCCAGTTCTTCACTTTGTCATGGCTAAAACCAGAATCTCTGATGACGTGCTACACCACTTCAAGAAACAAGATATAGTATACTATACTTATCCTTAATAAGAGCCGTTGCACGTTGGTTAAAGTTGATTTTCTCGTGCTTTTCCGGTGCATTTAAGGTCAAGAATATGATTGATAACTTGTTTCAAATTATGCACGGCTGTAAATTCATACATTGGCTCGGAAAAACGGTCGAAAACAGTCATTTATTCCGTATCAAACTCTGAGGAAAAGCACTGTAGCACGTTGAGAGCTCGCTCAATACTATAATCAATTCAATTCAATCTCACTGTTTCATTAAAAGCTTGCAGATGGGATTTCTGACGTTCGACAGTATCTATTAATCAACTGACGTCACAATCGAAATTCAGTGCAGAAAACTCAAATATCTTTCTCCTGATTAACTGCTGCATTTGTATCGAGATCAGTTATAGTGAGGATCATTTGATTTCAGTTCACCAATGAAAGATGAAGCACTGCATGCCGAGTGAAATTGATCTGTTGAGGATATTCAATCGAGCGCAAGAACAGACAGGTAAGCGAATATGTTTCATTCCAGTTTAATTGAATACCTTAGATTTCATGTTTACAAAGAGCTCACCTTTGAAATTAAAGGCCTGAGTGAACTGGCTGTAGTTTGACTGAAAGGCCTAGATCAGGAGGAAAGAGTTGTCTTAGCCTAATTTGAATAGAAATATCGATAGCCACTAATTAGTAATTATTATTATCTCATAATTATAGATTGTTTTGCAAGAGGAAACAAGTAGAAAACTTTGTATCTATATATTTTGCCGTAATGGCTATACTAAATGAAACTTTTTGCTTTTTCAAGTACTTGGCAAGATCCCTAGTTTATTCGAGGATGGTAGAGCTATACTATATGTGTGTTGACATTAGGAATTATAGTACAGCAGTACACTTAAATGGCGTTTCGCCACCTTTCAATAACTACTATAAAAATGTAAGACTCCTTCCTCTCTCCCCTTCCCCTTCAAACAATGTTGCATTTCACCAAGTAGGAGGTTTGACCTTGACATGCACAAAATACAGTGAGGAACTGCTTCATTTTCACACAACATGCATCTGAGAGGAGAGAGCTTGAATATATTATTTTTGCATTGATTATATACCATAGTGAGGATAGTTGAACAATATTAGGTTAGGCCGAGTAGGAGTTTTGAGCCCCAGCATGTGAAATGCAGGATGCAGTGTAAGTTGTGTTATTCTAAACAACATTGTTCTGAGGGGGAAGGGGAAGGAAGATATGTTGTTTTCGGCTTTCATTACAAACTGTAGTAAATTAAAATGACTTGGTACAAGAATTTCCACCATAATATATCAAAAAGGGTTAGTGACTTGTATAGGCTTAGACGCATCCTAGATAACAAAGAACTGTGAGATAAAAGTTGTAAGATTCGATCGGAGTGTTGGGTATTACCAAGTAGGAGGTTTGTACCTTACTATAAAGCAAAATGCATCGAGGAAGGGCTTTATTTAAAACAACATTGTTCTGAGAGGGATGGGAGGGGAAGGTATTCTTTTTGGATTGGATAGAATACTTTTATAAGGAGAAAGTAAAATAATACTAGAATCTTGAAGTATCCTTTATTGAAGAGAGTTGGTGATCTCTAGAGCTTAAATGCACCTTAACTTATTGGGTTAGCGAGATAAACATTTGGTGCCACAAAATTCAACTTCCTCACCTAGTGAACCCATAGCCTATGAAGCCGTAAATAATTATCTTTCCAATCTATTCTATTCAATATTTAAGGATATTTCAGTTTGAAATAATACGAACATCTAAAATTAGCAAGCTTCAAAAACATTGAAGTGATGAAAAGGTAAAAGTTTGTAATGGATCGTGCAATTGAAGTTTTGAGAATATTGTTGTTGTGTTTGATCGAGTACAGGATAAGCCTTGTTATGTTTAGTGTAGAGCGTACGTGCTACATTTGCTTTTAAAGTTTAGTTTCATGCCTTTTTTTGTCGATTATCAACTCCATTTTGATATATATCTCCGTGCACTACTGTCAAAGTTATCATTGAAGTGATTGTAGCCCCAGTTCTTCACTTTGTCAGGGCTAAAACCAGAATCTCTGACGTGCTACACCACTTCAAGAAACAAGATATAGTATACTATACTTATCCTAAATAAGGGCCGTTGCACGTTGGTTAAAGCTGATTTTCTCGTGCTTTTCCGGTGCATTTAAGGTCAAGAATATGATTGATAACTTGTTTCAAATTATGCACGGCTATAAATTCATACATTGGATCGAAAAACGGACGAAAACAGTCATTTATTCCGTATTAAACTCTGAGGAAAAGCACTGTAGCACGTTGAGAGCTCGCTCAATACTATAATCAATTCAATTCAATCTCACTGTTTCATCAAAAGCTTGCAGATGGGATTTCTGACGTTAGACAGTATCTATTAATCAACTGACGTCACAATCGAAATTCAGTGCAGAAAACTCAAATATCTTTCTCCTGATTAAACTGCTGCATTTGTATCGAGATCAGTTATAGTGAGGATCATTTGATTTCAGTTCACCAATGAAAGATGAAACACTGCATGCCGAGTGAAATTGATTTGTTCAGGATATTCAATCGAGTGCAAGAACAGACAGGTAAGCGAATATGTTTCATTCCAGTTTAATTGAATACCTTAGATTTCATGTTTACAAAGAGATCACCTTTGAATTAAAGGGCCTGAGTGAACTGGCTGTAGTTTGACTGAAAGGCCTAGATCAGGAGGAAAGAGTTGTCTTAGCCTAGTTTGAATAGAAATATCGATAACCACTAATTAGTAATCATATTTATCTCATAATTGTAGGTTGTTTTGCAAGAGAAAACAAGTAGAAAACTTTGTATCTATATATTTCACCGTAATGGCTATACTAAATGAAAATATTTGCTTTTTCCAAGTACTTGGCTAGATCCCTAGTTTATTCGAGGATGCTAGAGCTATACTATATGTGTGTTGATATTAGGAATTATAGTACAGCAGTACACTTAAATGGCGTTTCACCACCTTTCAACAACTACTCTACAAATGTAAGACTCCTTCCTCTCTCCCATTCCCCTTCAAACAATGTTGCATTTCACCAAGTAGGAGGTTTGACCTTGACATGCACAAAATACAGTGAGGAACTGCTTCATTTTCACACAACATGCATCTGAGAGGAGAGAGCTTGAATATATTATTTTTTGCATTGATTATATACCATAGTGAGGATAGTTGAAACAATATTAGGTTAGGCCGAGTAGGAGTTTTGAGCCCCAGCATGTGAAATGCAGGATGCAGTGTAAGTTGTGTTATTCTAAAACAACATTGTTCTGAGGGGGAAGGGGAAGGAAGATATGTTGTTTTCGGCTTTCATTACAAACTGTAGTAAATTAAAATGACTTGGTACAAGAATTTCAACCATAATATATCAAAAAGGGTTAGTGACTTGTATAGGCTTAGACGCATCCTAGATAACAAAGAACTGTGAGATAAAAGTTGTAAGATTCGATCGGAGTGTTGGGTATTACCAAGTAGGAGGTTTGTACCTTACTATAAGCAAAATGCATCGAGGAAGGGCTTTATTAAAACAACATTGTTCTGAGAGGGATGGGAGGGGAAGGTATTCTTTTTGGATTGGATAGAATACTTTTATAAGGAGAAAGTAAAATAATACTAGAATCTTGAAGTATCCTTTATTGAAGAGAGTTGGTGATCTCTAGAGGCTTAAATGCACCTTAACTTATTGGGTTAGCGAGATAAACATTTGGTGCCACAAAATTCAACTTCCTCACCTAGTGAACCCATAGCCTATGAAGCCGTAAATAATTATCTTTCCAATCTATTCTATTCAATATTTAATGATATTTCAGTTGGAAATAATACGAACATCTAAAATTAGCAAGCTTCAAAAACATTGAAGTGATGAAAAGGTAAAAGTTTGTAATGGATCGTGTAATTGAAGTTTTGAGAATATTGTTGTTGTGTTTGATCGAGTACAGGATAAGCCTTGTCATGTTTAGTGTAGAGCGTACGTGCTACATTTGCTTTTAAAGTTTAGTTTCATGCCTTTTTTTGTCGATTATTAACTCCATTTTGATATATATCTCTGTGCACTACTGTCAAAGTTATCATTGAAGTGATTGTAGCCCCAGTTCTTCACTTTGTCATGGCTAAAACCAGAATCTCTGACGTGCTACACCACTTCAAGAAACAAGATATAGTATACTATACTTATCCTTAATAAGAGCCGTTGCACGTTGGTTAAAGTTGATTTTCTCGTGCTTTTCCGGTGCATTTAAGGTCAAGAATATGATTGATAACTTGTTTCAAATTATGCACGGCTGTAAATTCATACATTGGCTCGGAAAACGGTCGAAAACAGTCATTTATTCCGTATCAAACTCTGAGGAAAAGCACTGTAGCACGTTGAGAGCTCGCTCAATACTATAATCAATTCAATTCAATCTCACTGTTTCATTAAAAGCTTGCAGATGGGATTTCTGACGTTCGACAGTATCTATTAATCAACTGACGTCACAATCGAAATTCAGTGCAGAAAACTCAAATATCTTTCTCCTGATTAAACTGCTGCATTTGTATCGAGATCAGTTATAGTGAGGATCATTTGATTTCAGTTCACCAATGAAAGATGAAACACTGCATGCCGAGTGAAATTGATTTGTTCAGGATATTCAATCGAGTGCAAGAACAGACAGGTAAGCGAATATGTTTCATTCCAGTTTAATTGAATACCTTAGATTTCATGTTTACAAAGAGATCACCTTTGAATTAAAGGGCCTGAGTGAACTGGCTGTAGTTTGACTGAAAGGCCTAGATCAGGAGGAAAGAGTTGTCTTAGCCTAGTTTGAATAGAAATATCGATAACCACTAATTAGTAATCATATTTATCTCATAATTGTAGGTTGTTTTGCAAGAGAAAACAAGTAGAAAACTTTGTATCTATATATTTCACCGTAATGGCTATACTAAATGAAAATATTTGCTTTTTCCAAGTACTTGGCTAGATCCCTAGTTTATTCGAGGATGCTAGAGCTATACTATATGTGTGTTGATATTAGGAATTATAGTACAGCAGTACACTTAAATGGCGTTTCACCACCTTTCAACAACTACTCTACAAATGTAAGACTCCTTCCTCTCTCCCATTCCCCTTCAAACAATGTTGCATTTCACCAAGTAGGAGGTTTGACCTTGACATGCACAAAATACAGTGAGGAACTGCTTCATTTTCACACAACATGCATCTGAGAGGAGAGAGCTTGAATATATTATTTTTTGCATTGATTATATACCATAGTGAGGATAGTTGAAACAATATTAGGTTAGGCCGAGTAGGAGGTTTGAGCCCCAGCATGTGAAATGCAGGATGCAGTGTAAGTTGTGTTATTCTAAAACAACATTGTTCTGAGGGGGAAGGGGAAGGAAGATATGTTGTTTTCGGCTTTCATTACAAACTGTAGTAAATTAAAATGACTTGGTACAAGAATTTCAACCATAATATATCAAAAAGGGTTAGTGACTTGTATAGGCTTAGACGCATCCTAGATAACAAAGAACTGTGAGATAAAAGTTGTAAGATTCGATCGGAGTGTTGGGTATTACCAAGTAGGAGGTTTGTACCTTACTATAAGCAAAATGCATCGAGGAAGGGCTTTATTAAAACAACATTGTTCTGAGAGGGATGGGAGGGGAAGGTATTCTTTTTGGATTGGATAGAATACTTTTATAAGGAGAAAGTAAAATAATACTAGAATCTTGAAGTATCCTTTATTGAAGAGAGTTGGTGATCTCTAGAGGCTTAAATGCACCTTAACTTATTGGGTTAGCGAGATAAACATTTGGTGCCACAAAATTCAACTTCCTCACCTAGTGAACCCATAGCCTATGAAGCCGTAAATAATTATCTTTCCAATCTATTCTATTCAATATTTAAGGATATTTCAGTTTGAAATAATACGAACATCTAAAATTAGCAAGCTTCAAAAACATTGAAGTGATGAAAAGGTAAAAGTTTGTAATGGATCGTGTAATTGAAGTTTTGAGAATATTGTTGTTGTGTTTGATCGAGTACAGGATAAGCCTTGTTATGTTTAGTGTAGAGCGTACGTGCTACATTTGCTTTTAAAGTTTAGTTTCATGCCTTTTTTTGTCGATTATCAACTCCATTTTGATATATATCTCCGTGCACTACTGTCAAAGTTATCATTGAAGTGATTGTAGCCCCAGTTCTTCACTTTGTCAGGGCTAAAACCAGAATCTCTGACGTGCTACACCACTTCAAGAAACAAGATATAGTATACTATACTTATCCTAAATAAGGGCCGTTGCACGTTGGTTAAAGCTGATTTTCTCGTGCTTTTCCGGTGCATTTAAGGTCAAGAATATGATTGATAACTTGTTTCAAATTATGCACGGCTATAAATTCATACATTGGATCGAAAAACGGACGAAAACAGTCATTTATTCCGTATTAAACTCTGAGGAAAA
This sequence comes from Pelagia noctiluca, assembly GCA_963924455.1. Classification (NCBI taxonomy): domain Eukaryota; kingdom Metazoa; phylum Cnidaria; class Scyphozoa; order Semaeostomeae; family Pelagiidae; genus Pelagia; species Pelagia noctiluca. The sequence goes on along the minus strand of OZ004332.1, from coordinate 2,437,665 downwards.
GCACTGTAGCACGTTGAGAGCTCGCTCAATACTATAATCAATTCAATTCAATCTCACTGTTTCATCAAAAGCTTGCAGATGGGATTTCTGACGTTAGACAGTATCTATTAATCAACTGACGTCACAATCGAAATTCAGTGCAGAAAACTCAAATATCTTTCTCCTGATTAAACTGCTGCATTTGTATCGAGATCAGTTATAGTGAGGATCATTTGATTTCAGTTCACCAATGAAAGATGAAACACTGCATGCCGAGTGAAATTGATTTGTTCAGGATATTCAATCGAGTGCAAGAACAGACAGGTAAGCGAATATGTTTCATTCGAGTTTAATTGAATACCTTAGATTTCATGTTTACAAAGAGATCACCTTTGAATTAAAGGGCCTGAGTGAACTGGCTGTAGTTTGACTGAAAGGCCTAGATCAGGAGGAAAGAGTTGTCTTAGCCTAGTTTGAATAGAAATATCGATAGCCACTAATTAGTAATCATATTTATCTCATAATTGTAGGTTGTTTTGCAAGAGAAAACAAGTAGAAAACTTTGTATCTATATATTTCACCGTAATGGCTATACTAAATGAAAATATTTGCTTTTTCCAAGTACTTGGCTAGATCCCTAGTTTATTCGAGGATGCTAGAGCTATACTATATGTGTGTTGATATTAGGAATTATAGTACAGCAGTACACTTAAATGGCGTTTCACCACCTTTCAACAACTACTCTACAAATGTAAGACTCCTTCCTCTCTCCCATTCCCCTTAAAACAATGTTGCATTTCACCAAGTAGGAGGTTTGACCTTGACATGCACAAAATACAGTGAGGAACTGCTTCATTTTCACACAACATTCATCTGAGAGGAGAGAGCTTGAATATATAATTTTTTGCATTGATTATATACCATAGTGAGGATAGTTGAAACAATATTAGGTTAGGCCGAGTAGGAGGTTTGAGCCCCAGCATGTGAAATGCAGGATGCAGTGTAAGTTGTGTTATTCTAAAACAACATTGTTCTGAGGGGGAAGGGGAAGGAAGATATGTTGTTTTCGGCTTTCATTACAAACTGTAGTAAATTAAAATGACTTGGTACAAGAATTTCAACCATAATATATCAAAAAGGGTTAGTGACTTGTATAGGCTTAGACGCATCCTAGATAACAAAGAACTGTGAGATAAAAGTTGTAAGATTCGATCGGAGTGTTGGGTATTACCAAGTAGGAGGTTTGTACCTTACTATAAGCAAAATGCATCGAGGAAGGGCTTTATTAAAACAACATTGTTCTGAGAGGGATGGGAGGGGAAGGTATTCTTTTTGGATTGGATAGAATACTTTTATAAGGAGAAAGTAAAATAATACTAGAATCTTGAAGTATCCTTTATTGAAGAGAGTTGGTGATCTCTAGAGGCTTAAATGCACCTTAACTTATTGGGTTAGCGAGATAAACATTTGGTGCCACAAAATTCAACTTCCTCACCTAGTGAACCCATAGCCTATGAAGCCGTAAATAATTATCTTTCCAATCTATTCTATTCAATATTTAAGGATATTTCAGTTTGAAATAATACGAACATCTAAAATTAGCAAGCTTCAAAAACATTGAAGTGATGAAAAGGTAAAAGTTTGTAATGGATCGTGTAATTGAAGTTTTGAGAATATTGTTGTTGTGTTTGATCGAGTACAGGATAAGCCTTGTTATGTTTAGTGTAGAGCGTACGTGCTACATTTGCTTTTAAAGTTTAGTTTCATGCCTTTTTTTGTCGATTATCAACTCCATTTTGATATATATCTCCGTGCACTACTGTCAAAGTTATCATTGAAGTGATTGTAGCCCCAGTTCTTCACTTTGTCAGGGCTAAAACCAGAATCTCTGACGTGCTACACCACTTCAAGAAACAAGATATAGTATACTATACTTATCCTAAATAAGGGCCGTTGCACGTTGGTTAAAGCTGATTTTCTCGTGCTTTTCCGGTGCATTTAAGGTCAAGAATATGATTGATAACTTGTTTCAAATTATGCACGGCTATAAATTCATACATTGGATCGAAAAACGGACGAAAACAGTCATTTATTCCGTATTAAACTCTGAGGAAAAGCACTGTAGCACGTTGAGAGCTCGCTCAATACTATAATCAATTCAATTCAATCTCACTGTTTCATCAAAAGCTTGCAGATGGGATTTCTGACGTTAGACAGTATCTATTAATCAACTGACGTCACAATCGAAATTCAGTGCAGAAAACTCAAATATCTTTCTCCTGATTAAACTGCTGCATTTGTATCGAGATCAGTTATAGTGAGGATCATTTGATTTCAGTTCACCAATGAAAGATGAAACACTGCATGCCGAGTGAAATTGATTTGTTCAGGATATTCAATCGAGTGCAAGAACAGACAGGTAAGCGAATATGTTTCATTCGAGTTTAATTGAATACCTTAGATTTCATGTTTACAAAGAGATCACCTTTGAATTAAAGGGCCTGAGTGAACTGGCTGTAGTTTGACTGAAAGGCCTAGATCAGGAGGAAAGAGTTGTCTTAGCCTAGTTTGAATAGAAATATCGATAGCCACTAATTAGTAATCATATTTATCTCATAATTGTAGGTTGTTTTGCAAGAGAAAACAAGTAGAAAACTTTGTATCTATATATTTCACCGTAATGGCTATACTAAATGAAAATATTTGCTTTTTCCAAGTACTTGGCTAGATCCCTAGTTTATTCGAGGATGCTAGAGCTATACTATATGTGTGTTGATATTAGGAATTATAGTACAGCAGTACACTTAAATGGCGTTTCACCACCTTTCAACAACTACTCTACAAATGTAAGACTCCTTCCTCTCTCCCATTCCCCTTAAAACAATGTTGCATTTCACCAAGTAGGAGGTTTGACCTTGACATGCACAAAATACAGTGAGGAACTGCTTCATTTTCACACAACATGCATCTGAGAGGAGAGAGCTTGAATATATAATTTTTTGCATTGATTATATACCATAGTGAGGATAGTTGAAACAATATTAGGTTAGGCCGAGTAGGAGTTTTGAGCCCCAGCATGTGAAATGCAGGATGCAGTGTAAGTTGTGTTATTCTAAAACAACATTGTTCTGAGGGGGAAGGGGAAGGAAGATATGTTGTTTTCGGCTTTCATTACAAACTGTAGTAAATTAAAATGACTTGGTACAAGAATTTCAACCATAATATATCAAAAAGGGTTAGTGACTTGTATAGGCTTAGACGCATCCTAGATAACAAAGAACTGTGAGATAAAAGTTGTAAGATTCGATCGGAGTGTTGGGTATTACCAAGTAGGAGGTTTGTACCTTACTATAAGCAAAATGCATCGAGGAAGGGCTTTATTAAAACAACATTGTTCTGAGAGGGATGGGAGGGGAAGGTATTCTTTTTGGATTGGATAGAATACTTTTATAAGGAGAAAGTAAAATAATACTAGAATCTTGAAGTATCCTTTATTGAAGAGAGTTGGTGATCTCTAGAGGCTTAAATGCACCTTAACTTATTGGGTTAGCGAGATAAACATTTGGTGCCACAAAATTCAACTTCCTCACCTAGTGAACCCATAGCCTATGAAGCCGTAAATAATTATCTTTCCAATCTATTCTATTCAATATTTAAGGATATTTCAGTTTGAAATAATACGAACATCTAAAATTAGCAAGCTTCAAAAACATTGAAGTGATGAAAAGGTAAAAGTTTGTAATGGATCGTGTAATTGAAGTTTTGAGAATATTGTTGTTGTGTTTGATCGAGTACAGGATAAGCCTTGTCATGTTTAGTGTAGAGCGTACGTGCTACATTTGCTTTTAAAGTTTAGTTTCATGCCTTTTTTTGTCGATTATTAACTCCATTTTGATATATATCTCTGTGCACTACTGTCAAAGTTATCATTGAAGTGATTGTAGCCCCAGTTCTTCACTTTGTCATGGCTAAAACCAGAATCTCTGACGTGCTACACCACTTCAAGAAACAAGATATAGTATACTATACTTATCCTTAATAAGAGCCGTTGCACGTTGGTTAAAGTTGATTTTCTCGTGCTTTTCCGGTGCATTTAAGGTCAAGAATATGATTGATAACTTGTTTCAAATTATGCACGGCTGTAAATTCATACATTGGCTCGGAAAACGGTCGAAAACAGTCATTTATTCCGTATCAAACTCTGAGGAAAAGCACTGTAGCACGTTGAGAGCTCGCTCAATACTATAATCAATTCAATTCAATCTCACTGTTTCATTAAAAGCTTGCAGATGGGATTTCTGACGTTCGACAGTATCTATTAATCAACTGACGTCACAATCGAAATTCAGTGCAGAAAACTCAAATATCTTTCTCCTGATTAAACTGCTGCATTTGTATCGAGATCAGTTATAGTGAGGATCATTTGATTTCAGTTCACCAATGAAAGATGAAGCACTGCATGCCGAGTGAAATTGATCTGTTGAGGATATTCAATCGAGCGCAAGAACAGACAGGTAAGCGAATATGTTTCATTCCAGTTTAATTGAATACCTTAGATTTCATGTTTACAAAGAGCTCACCTTTGAATTAAAGGGCCTGAGTGAACTGGCTGTAGTTTGACTGAAAGGCCTAGATCAGGAGGAAAGAGTTGTCTTAGCCTAATTTGAATAGAAATATCGATAGCCACTAATTAGTAATTATTATTATCTCATAATTATAGATTGTTTTGCAAGAGGAAACAAGTAGAAAACTTTGTATCTATATATTTTGCCGTAATGGCTATACTAAATGAAACTTTTTGCTTTTTCCAAGTACTTGGCAAGATCCCTAGTTTATTCGAGGATGGTAGAGCTATACTATATGTGTGTTGACATTAGGAATTATAGTACAGCAGTACACTTAAATGGCGTTTCGCCACCTTTCAATAACTACTATAAAAATGTAAGACTCCTTCCTCTCTCCCCTTCCCCTTCAAACAATGTTGCATTTCACCAAGTAGGAGGTTTGACCTTGACATGCACAAAATACAGTGAGGAACTGCTTCATTTTCACACAACATGCATCTGAGAGGAGAGAGCTTGAATATATTATTTTTTGCATTGATTATATACCATAGTGAGGATAGTTGAAACAATATTAGGTTAGGCCGAGTAGGAGTTTTGAGCCCCAGCATGTGAAATGCAGGATGCAGTGTAAGTTGTGTTATTCTAAAACAACATTGTTCTGAGGGGGAAGGGGAAGGAAGATATGTTGTTTTCGGCTTTCATTACAAACTGTAGTAAATTAAAATGACTTGGTACAAGAATTTCCACCATAATATATCAAAAAGGGTTAGTGACTTGTATAGGCTTAGACGCATCCTAGATAACAAAGAACTGTGAGATAAAAGTTGTAAGATTCGATCGGAGTGTTGGGTATTACCAAGTAGGAGGTTTGTACCTTACTATAAGCAAAATGCATCGAGGAAGGGCTTTATTAAAACAACATTGTTCTGAGAGGGATGGGAGGGGAAGGTATTCTTTTTGGATTGGATAGAATACTTTTATAAGGAGAAAGTAAAATAATACTAGAATCTTGAAGTATCCTTTATTGAAGAGAGTTGGTGATCTCTAGAGGCTTAAATGCACCTTAACTTATTGGGTTAGCGAGATAAACATTTGGTGCCACAAAATTCAACTTCCTCACCTAGTGAACCCATAGCCTATGAAGCCGTAAATAATTATCTTTCCAATCTATTCTATTCAATATTTAAGGATATTTCAGTTTGAAATAATACGAACATCTAAAATTAGCAAGCTTCAAAAACATTGAAGTGATGAAAAGGTAAAAGTTTGTAATGGATCGTGCAATTGAAGTTTTGAGAATATTGTTGTTGTGTTTGATCGAGTACAGGATAAGCCTTGTTATGTTTAGTGTAGAGCGTACGTGCTACATTTGCTTTTAAAGTTTAGTTTCATGCCTTTTTTTGTCGATTATCAACTCCATTTTGATATATATCTCCGTGCACTACTGTCAAAGTTATCATTGAAGTGATTGTAGCCCCAGTTCTTCACTTTGTCAGGGCTAAAACCAGAATCTCTGACGTGCTACACCACTTCAAGAAACAAGATATAGTATACTATACTTATCCTAAATAAGGGCCGTTGCACGTTGGTTAAAGCTGATTTTCTCGTGCTTTTCCGGTGCATTTAAGGTCAAGAATATGATTGATAACTTGTTTCAAATTATGCACGGCTATAAATTCATACATTGGATCGAAAAACGGACGAAAACAGTCATTTATTCCGTATTAAACTCTGAGGAAAAGCACTGTAGCACGTTGAGAGCTCGCTCAATACTATAATCAATTCAATTCAATCTCACTGTTTCATCAAAAGCTTGCAGATGGGATTTCTGACGTTAGACAGTATCTATTAATCAACTGACGTCACAATCGAAATTCAGTGCAGAAAACTCAAATATCTTTCTCCTGATTAAACTGCTGCATTTGTATCGAGATCAGTTATAGTGAGGATCATTTGATTTCAGTTCACCAATGAAAGATGAAACACTGCATGCCGAGTGAAATTGATTTGTTCAGGATATTCAATCGAGTGCAAGAACAGACAGGTAAGCGAATATGTTTCATTCCAGTTTAATTGAATACCTTAGATTTCATGTTTACAAAGAGATCACCTTTGAATTAAAGGGCCTGAGTGAACTGGCTGTAGTTTGACTGAAAGGCCTAGATCAGGAGGAAAGAGTTGTCTTAGCCTAGTTTGAATAGAAATATCGATAACCACTAATTAGTAATCATATTTATCTCATAATTGTAGGTTGTTTTGCAAGAGAAAACAAGTAGAAAACTTTGTATCTATATATTTCACCGTAATGGCTATACTAAATGAAAATATTTGCTTTTTCCAAGTACTTGGCTAGATCCCTAGTTTATTCGAGGATGCTAGAGCTATACTATATGTGTGTTGATATTAGGAATTATAGTACAGCAGTACACTTAAATGGCGTTTCACCACCTTTCAACAACTACTCTACAAATGTAAGACTCCTTCCTCTCTCCCATTCCCCTTCAAACAATGTTGCATTTCACCAAGTAGGAGGTTTGACCTTGACATGCACAAAATACAGTGAGGAACTGCTTCATTTTCACACAACATGCATCTGAGAGGAGAGAGCTTGAATATATTATTTTTTGCATTGATTATATACCATAGTGAGGATAGTTGAAACAATATTAGGTTAGGCCGAGTAGGAGTTTTGAGCCCCAGCATGTGAAATGCAGGATGCAGTGTAAGTTGTGTTATTCTAAAACAACATTGTTCTGAGGGGGAAGGGGAAGGAAGATATGTTGTTTTCGGCTTTCATTACAAACTGTAGTAAATTAAAATGACTTGGTACAAGAATTTCAACCATAATATATCAAAAAGGGTTAGTGACTTGTATAGGCTTAGACGCATCCTAGATAACAAAGAACTGTGAGATAAAAGTTGTAAGATTCGATCGGAGTGTTGGGTATTACCAAGTAGGAGGTTTGTACCTTACTATAAGCAAAATGCATCGAGGAAGGGCTTTATTAAAACAACATTGTTCTGAGAGGGATGGGAGGGGAAGGTATTCTTTTTGGATTGGATAGAATACTTTTATAAGGAGAAAGTAAAATAATACTAGAATCTTGAAGTATCCTTTATTGAAGAGAGTTGGTGATCTCTAGAGGCTTAAATGCACCTTAACTTATTGGGTTAGCGAGATAAACATTTGGTGCCACAAAATTCAACTTCCTCACCTAGTGAACCCATAGCCTATGAAGCCGTAAATAATTATCTTTCCAATCTATTCTATTCAATATTTAATGATATTTCAGTTGGAAATAATACGAACATCTAAAATTAGCAAGCTTCAAAAACATTGAAGTGATGAAAAGGTAAAAGTTTGTAATGGATCGTGTAATTGAAGTTTTGAGAATATTGTTGTTGTGTTTGATCGAGTACAGGATAAGCCTTGTCATGTTTAGTGTAGAGCGTACGTGCTACATTTGCTTTTAAAGTTTAGTTTCATGCCTTTTTTTGTCGATTATTAACTCCATTTTGATATATATCTCTGTGCACTACTGTCAAAGTTATCATTGAAGTGATTGTAGCCCCAGTTCTTCACTTTGTCATGGCTAAAACCAGAATCTCTGACGTGCTACACCACTTCAAGAAACAAGATATAGTATACTATACTTATCCTTAATAAGAGCCGTTGCACGTTGGTTAAAGTTGATTTTCTCGTGCTTTTCCGGTGCATTTAAGGTCAAGAATATGATTGATAACTTGTTTCAAATTATGCACGGCTGTAAATTCATACATTGGCTCGGAAAACGGTCGAAAACAGTCATTTATTCCGTATCAAACTCTGAGGAAAAGCACTGTAGCACGTTGAGAGCTCGCTCAATACTATAATCAATTCAATTCAATCTCACTGTTTCATTAAAAGCTTGCAGATGGGATTTCTGACGTTCGACAGTATCTATTAATCAACTGACGTCACAATCGAAATTCAGTGCAGAAAACTCAAATATCTTTCTCCTGATTAAACTGCTGCATTTGTATCGAGATCAGTTATAGTGAGGATCATTTGATTTCAGTTCACCAATGAAAGATGAAACACTGCATGCCGAGTGAAATTGATTTGTTCAGGATATTCAATCGAGTGCAAGAACAGACAGGTAAGCGAATATGTTTCATTCCAGTTTAATTGAATACCTTAGATTTCATGTTTACAAAGAGATCACCTTTGAATTAAAGGGCCTGAGTGAACTGGCTGTAGTTTGACTGAAAGGCCTAGATCAGGAGGAAAGAGTTGTCTTAGCCTAGTTTGAATAGAAATATCGATAACCACTAATTAGTAATCATATTTATCTCATAATTGTAGGTTGTTTTGCAAGAGAAAACAAGTAGAAAACTTTGTATCTATATATTTCACCGTAATGGCTATACTAAATGAAAATATTTGCTTTTTCCAAGTACTTGGCTAGATCCCTAGTTTATTCGAGGATGCTAGAGCTATACTATATGTGTGTTGATATTAGGAATTATAGTACAGCAGTACACTTAAATGGCGTTTCACCACCTTTCAACAACTACTCTACAAATGTAAGACTCCTTCCTCTCTCCCATTCCCCTTCAAACAATGTTGCATTTCACCAAGTAGGAGGTTTGACCTTGACATGCACAAAATACAGTGAGGAACTGCTTCATTTTCACACAACATGCATCTGAGAGGAGAGAGCTTGAATATATTATTTTTTGCATTGATTATATACCATAGTGAGGATAGTTGAAACAATATTAGGTTAGGCCGAGTAGGAGGTTTGAGCCCCAGCATGTGAAATGCAGGATGCAGTGTAAGTTGTGTTATTCTAAAACAACATTGTTCTGAGGGGGAAGGGGAAGGAAGATATGTTGTTTTCGGCTTTCATTACAAACTGTAGTAAATTAAAATGACTTGGTACAAGAATTTCAACCATAATATATCAAAAAGGGTTAGTGACTTGTATAGGCTTAGACGCATCCTAGATAACAAAGAACTGTGAGATAAAAGTTGTAAGATTCGATCGGAGTGTTGGGTATTACCAAGTAGGAGGTTTGTACCTTACTATAAGCAAAATGCATCGAGGAAGGGCTTTATTAAAACAACATTGTTCTGAGAGGGATGGGAGGGGAAGGTATTCTTTTTGGATTGGATAGAATACTTTTATAAGGAGAAAGTAAAATAATACTAGAATCTTGAAGTATCCTTTATTGAAGAGAGTTGGTGATCTCTAGAGGCTTAAATGCACCTTAACTTATTGGGTTAGCGAGATAAACATTTGGTGCCACAAAATTCAACTTCCTCACCTAGTGAACCCATAGCCTATGAAGCCGTAAATAATTATCTTTCCAATCTATTCTATTCAATATTTAAGGATATTTCAGTTTGAAATAATACGAACATCTAAAATTAGCAAGCTTCAAAAACATTGAAGTGATGAAAAGGTAAAAGTTTGTAATGGATCGTGTAATTGAAGTTTTGAGAATATTGTTGTTGTGTTTGATCGAGTACAGGATAAGCCTTGTTATGTTTAGTGTAGAGCGTACGTGCTACATTTGCTTTTAAAGTTTAGTTTCATGCCTTTTTTTGTCGATTATCAACTCCATTTTGATATATATCTCCGTGCACTACTGTCAAAGTTATCATTGAAGTGATTGTAGCCCCAGTTCTTCACTTTGTCAGGGCTAAAACCAGAATCTCTGACGTGCTACACCACTTCAAGAAACAAGATATAGTATACTATACTTATCCTAAATAAGGGCCGTTGCACGTTGGTTAAAGCTGATTTTCTCGTGCTTTTCCGGTGCATTTAAGGTCAAGAATATGATTGATAACTTGTTTCAAATTATGCACGGCTATAAATTCATACATTGGATCGAAAAACGGACGAAAACAGTCATTTATTCCGTATTAAACTCTGAGGAAAAGCACTGTAGCACGTTGAGAGCTCGCTCAATACTATAATCAATTCAATTCAATCTCACTGTTTCATCAAAAGCTTGCAGATGGGATTTCTGACGTTAGACAGTATCTATTAATCAACTGACGTCACAATCGAAATTCAGTGCAGAAAACTCAAATATCTTTCTCCTGATTAAACTGCTGCATTTGTATCGAGATCAGTTATAGTGAGGATCATTTGATTTCAGTTCACCAATGAAAGATGAAACACTGCATGCCGAGTGAAATTGATTTGTTCAGGATATTCAATCGAGTGCAAGAACAGACAGGTAAGCGAATATGTTTCATTCGAGTTTAATTGAATACCTTAGATTTCATGTTTACAAAGAGATCACCTTTGAATTAAAGGGCCTGAGTGAACTGGCTGTAGTTTGACTGAAAGGCCTAGATCAGGAGGAAAGAGTTGTCTTAGCCTAGTTTGAATAGAAATATCGATAGCCACTAATTAGTAATCATATTTATCTCATAATTGTAGGTTGTTTTGCAAGAGAAAACAAGTAGAAAACTTTGTATCTATATATTTCACCGTAATGGCTATACTAAATGAAAATATTTGCTTTTTCCAAGTACTTGGCTAGATCCCTAGTTTATTCGAGGATGCTAGAGCTATACTATATGTGTGTTGATATTAGGAATTATAGTACAGCAGTACACTTAAATGGCGTTTCACCACCTTTCAACAACTACTCTACAAATGTAAGACTCCTTCCTCTCTCCCATTCCCCTTAAAACAATGTTGCATTTCACCAAGTAGGAGGTTTGACCTTGACATGCACAAAATACAGTGAGGAACTGCTTCATTTTCACACAACATGCATCTGAGAGGAGAGAGCTTGAATATATAATTTTTTGCATTGATTATATACCATAGTGAGGATAGTTGAAACAATATTAGGTTAGGCCGAGTAGGAGGTTTGAGCCCCAGCATGTGAAATGCAGGATGCAGTGTAAGTTGTGTTATTCTAAAACAACATTGTTCTGAGGGGGAAGGGGAAGGAAGATATGTTGTTTTCGGCTTTCATTACAAACTGTAGTAAATTAAAATGACTTGGTACAAGAATTTCAACCATAATATATCAAAAAGGGTTAGTGACTTGTATAGGCTTAGACGCATCCTAGATAACAAAGAACTGTGAGATAAAAGTTGTAAGATTCGATCGGAGTGTTGGGTATTACCAAGTAGGAGGTTTGTACCTTACTATAAGCAAAATGCATCGAGGAAGGGCTTTATTAAAACAACATTGTTCTGAGAGGGATGGGAGGGGAAGGTATTCTTTTTGGATTGGATAGAATACTTTTATAAGGAGAAAGTAAAATAATACTAGAATCTTGAAGTATCCTTTATTGAAGAGAGTTGGTGATCTCTAGAGGCTTAAATGCACCTTAACTTATTGGGTTAGCGAGATAAACATTTGGTGCCACAAAATTCAACTTCCTCACCTAGTGAACCCATAGCCTATGAAGCCGTAAATAATTATCTTTCCAATCTATTCTATTCAATATTTAAGGATATTTCAGTTTGAAATAATACGAACATCTAAAATTAGCAAGCTTCAAAAACATTGAAGTGATGAAAAGGTAAAAGTTTGTAATGGATCGTGTAATTGAAGTTTTGAGAATATTGTTGTTGTGTTTGATCGAGTACAGGATAAGCCTTGTTATGTTTAGTGTAGAGCGTACGTGCTACATTTGCTTTTAAAGTTTAGTTTCATGCCTTTTTTTGTCGATTATCAACTCCATTTTGATATATATCTCCGTGCACTACTGTCAAAGTTATCATTGAAGTGATTGTAGCCCCAGTTCTTCACTTTGTCAGGGCTAAAACCAGAATCTCTGACGTGCTACACCACTTCAAGAAACAAGATATAGTATACTATACTTATCCTAAATAAGGGCCGTTGCACGTTGGTTAAAGCTGATTTTCTCGTGCTTTTCCGGTGCATTTAAGGTCAAGAATATGATTGATAACTTGTTTCAAATTATGCACGGCTATAAATTCATACATTGGATCGAAAAACGGACGAAAACAGTCATTTATTCCGTATTAAACTCTGAGGAAAAGCACTGTAGCACGTTGAGAGCTCGCTCAATACTATAATCAATTCAATTCAATCTCACTGTTTCATCAAAAGCTTGCAGATGGGATTTCTGACGTTAGACAGTATCTATTAATCAACTGACGTCACAATCGAAATTCAGTGCAGAAAACTCAAATATCTTTCTCCTGATTAAACTGCTGCATTTGTATCGAGATCAGTTATAGTGAGGATCATTTGATTTCAGTTCACCAATGAAAGATGAAACACTGCATGCCGAGTGAAATTGATTTGTTCAGGATATTCAATCGAGTGCAAGAACAGACAGGTAAGCGAATATGTTTCATTCGAGTTTAATTGAATACCTTAGATTTCATGTTTACAAAGAGATCACCTTTGAATTAAAGGGCCTGAGTGAACTGGCTGTAGTTTGACTGAAAGGCCTAGATCAGGAGGAAAGAGTTGTCTTAGCCTAGTTTGAATAGAAATATCGATAGCCACTAATTAGTAATCATATTTATCTCATAATTGTAGGTTGTTTTGCAAGAGAAAACAAGTAGAAAACTTTGTATCTATATATTTCACCGTAATGGCTATACTAAATGAAAATATTTGCTTTTTCCAAGTACTTGGCTAGATCCCTAGTTTATTCGAGGATGCTAGAGCTATACTATATGTGTGTTGATATTAGGAATTATAGTACAGCAGTACACTTAAATGGCGTTTCACCACCTTTCAACAACTACTCTACAAATGTAAGACTCCTTCCTCTCTCCCATTCCCCTTAAAACAATGTTGCATTTCACCAAGTAGGAGGTTTGACCTTGACATGCACAAAATACAGTGAGGAACTGCTTCATTTTCACACAACATGCATCTGAGAGGAGAGAGCTTGAATATATAATTTTTTGCATTGATTATATACCATAGTGAGGATAGTTGAAACAATATTAGGTTAGGCCGAGTAGGAGGTTTGAGCCCCAGCATGTGAAATGCAGGATGCAGTGTAAGTTGTGTTATTCTAAAACAACATTGTTCTGAGGGGGAAGGGGAAGGAAGATATGTTGTTTTCGGCTTTCATTACAAACTGTAGTAAATTAAAATGACTTGGTACAAGAATTTCAACCATAATATATCAAAAAGGGTTAGTGACTTGTATAGGCTTAGACGCATCCTAGATAACAAAGAACTGTGAGATAAAAGTTGTAAGATTCGATCGGAGTGTTGGGTATTACCAAGTAGGAGGTTTGTACCTTACTATAAGCAAAATGCATCGAGGAAGGGCTTTATTAAAACAACATTGTTCTGAGAGGGATGGGAGGGGAAGGTATTCTTTTTGGATTGGATAGAATACTTTTATAAGGAGAAAGTAAAATAATACTAGAATCTTGAAGTATCCTTTATTGAAGAGAGTTGGTGATCTCTAGAGGCTTAAATGCACCTTAACTTATTGGGTTAGCGAGATAAACATTTGGTGCCACAAAATTCAACTTCCTCACCTAGTGAACCCATAGCCTATGAAGCCGTAAATAATTATCTTTCCAATCTATTCTATTCAATATTTAAGGATATTTCAGTTTGAAATAATACGAACATCTAAAATTAGCAAGCTTCAAAAACATTGAAGTGATGAAAAGGTAAAAGTTTGTAATGGATCGTGTAATTGAAGTTTTGAGAATATTGTTGTTGTGTTTGATCGAGTACAGGATAAGCCTTGTTATGTTTAGTGTAGAGCGTACGTGCTACATTTGCTTTTAAAGTTTAGTTTCATGCCTTTTTTTGTCGATTATCAACTCCATTTTGATATATATCTCCGTGCACTACTGTCAAAGTTATCATTGAAGTGATTGTAGCCCCAGTTCTTCACTTTGTCAGGGCTAAAACCAGAATCTCTGACGTGCTACACCACTTCAAGAAACAAGATATAGTATACTATACTTATCCTAAATAAGGGCCGTTGCACGTTGGTTAAAGCTGATTTTCTCGTGCTTTTCCGGTGCATTTAAGGTCAAGAATATGATTGATAACTTGTTTCAAATTATGCACGGCTATAAATTCATACATTGGATCGAAAAACGGACGAAAACAGTCATTTATTCCGTATTAAACTCTGAGGAAAAGCACTGTAGCACGTTGAGAGCTCGCTCAATACTATAATCAATTCAATTCAATCTCACTGTTTCATCAAAAGCTTGCAGATGGGATTTCTGACGTTAGACAGTATCTATTAATCAACTGACGTCACAATCGAAATTCAGTGCAGAAAACTCAAATATCTTTCTCCTGATTAAACTGCTGCATTTGTATCGAGATCAGTTATAGTGAGGATCATTTGATTTCAGTTCACCAATGAAAGATGAAACACTGCATGCCGAGTGAAATTGATTTGTTCAGGATATTCAATCGAGTGCAAGAACAGACAGGTAAGCGAATATGTTTCATTCGAGTTTAATTGAATACCTTAGATTTCATGTTTACAAAGAGATCACCTTTGAATTAAAGGGCCTGAGTGAACTGGCTGTAGTTTGACTGAAAGGCCTAGATCAGGAGGAAAGAGTTGTCTTAGCCTAGTTTGAATAGAAATATCGATAGCCACTAATTAGTAATCATATTTATCTCATAATTGTAGGTTGTTTTGCAAGAGAAAACAAGTAGAAAACTTTGTATCTATATATTTCACCGTAATGGCTATACTAAATGAAAATATTTGCTTTTTCCAAGTACTTGGCTAGATCCCTAGTTTATTCGAGGATGCTAGAGCTATACTATATGTGTGTTGATATTAGGAATTATAGTACAGCAGTACACTTAAATGGCGTTTCACCACCTTTCAACAACTACTCTACAAATGTAAGACTCCTTCCTCTCTCCCATTCCCCTTAAAACAATGTTGCATTTCACCAAGTAGGAGGTTTGACCTTGACATGCACAAAATACAGTGAGGAACTGCTTCATTTTCACACAACATGCATCTGAGAGGAGAGAGCTTGAATATATAATTTTTTGCATTGATTATATACCATAGTGAGGATAGTTGAAACAATATTAGGTTAGGCCGAGTAGGAGGTTTGAGCCCCAGCATGTGAAATGCAGGATGCAGTGTAAGTTGTGTTATTCTAAAACAACATTGTTCTGAGGGGGAAGGGGAAGGAAGATATGTTGTTTTCGGCTTTCATTACAAACTGTAGTAAATTAAAATGACTTGGTACAAGAATTTCAACCATAATATATCAAAAAGGGTTAGTGACTTGTATAGGCTTAGACGCATCCTAGATAACAAAGAACTGTGAGATAAAAGTTGTAAGATTCGATCGGAGTGTTGGGTATTACCAAGTAGGAGGTTTGTACCTTACTATAAGCAAAATGCATCGAGGAAGGGCTTTATTAAAACAACATTGTTCTGAGAGGGATGGGAGGGGAAGGTATTCTTTTTGGATTGGATAGAATACTTTTATAAGGAGAAAGTAAAATAATACTAGAATCTTGAAGTATCCTTTATTGAAGAGAGTTGGTGATCTCTAGAGGCTTAAATGCACCTTAACTTATTGGGTTAGCGAGATAAACATTTGGTGCCACAAAATTCAACTTCCTCACCTAGTGAACCCATAGCCTATGAAGCCGTAAATAATTATCTTTCCAATCTATTCTATTCAATATTTAAGGATATTTCAGTTTGAAATAATACGAACATCTAAAATTAGCAAGCTTCAAAAACATTGAAGTGATGAAAAGGTAAAAGTTTGTAATGGATCGTGTAATTGAAGTTTTGAGAATATTGTTGTTGTGTTTGATCGAGTACAGGATAAGCCTTGTTATGTTTAGTGTAGAGCGTACGTGCTACATTTGCTTTTAAAGTTTAGTTTCATGCCTTTTTTTGTCGATTATCAACTCCATTTTGATATATATCTCCGTGCACTACTGTCAAAGTTATCATTGAAGTGATTGTAGCCCCAGTTCTTCACTTTGTCAGGGCTAAAACCAGAATCTCTGACGTGCTACACCACTTCAAGAAACAAGATATAGTATACTATACTTATCCTAAATAAGGGCCGTTGCACGTTGGTTAAAGCTGATTTTCTCGTGCTTTTCCGGTGCATTTAAGGTCAAGAATATGATTGATAACTTGTTTCAAATTATGCACGGCTATAAATTCATACATTGGATCGAAAAACGGACGAAAACAGTCATTTATTCCGTATTAAACTCTGAGGAAAAGCACTGTAGCACGTTGAGAGCTCGCTCAATACTATAATCAATTCAATTCAATCTCACTGTTTCATCAAAAGCTTGCAGATGGGATTTCTGACGTTAGACAGTATCTATTAATCAACTGACGTCACAATCGAAATTCAGTGCAGAAAACTCAAATATCTTTCTCCTGATTAAACTGCTGCATTTGTATCGAGATCAGTTATAGTGAGGATCATT
Source organism: Pelagia noctiluca (assembly GCA_963924455.1). NCBI lineage: Eukaryota > Metazoa > Cnidaria > Scyphozoa > Semaeostomeae > Pelagiidae > Pelagia > Pelagia noctiluca. Next base: position 2,420,692 of record OZ004332.1, on the reverse strand, counting down.
TGATTTCAGTTCACCAATGAAAGATGAAACACTGCATGCCGAGTGAAATTGATTTGTTCAGGATATTCAATCGAGTGCAAGAACAGACAGGTAAGCGAATATGTTTCATTCGAGTTTAATTGAATACCTTAGATTTCATGTTTACAAAGAGATCACCTTTGAATTAAAGGGCCTGAGTGAACTGGCTGTAGTTTGACTGAAAGGCCTAGATCAGGAGGAAAGAGTTGTCTTAGCCTAGTTTGAATAGAAATATCGATAGCCACTAATTAGTAATCATATTTATCTCATAATTGTAGGTTGTTTTGCAAGAGAAAACAAGTAGAAAACTTTGTATCTATATATTTCACCGTAATGGCTATACTAAATGAAAATATTTGCTTTTTCCAAGTACTTGGCTAGATCCCTAGTTTATTCGAGGATGCTAGAGCTATACTATATGTGTGTTGATATTAGGAATTATAGTACAGCAGTACACTTAAATGGCGTTTCACCACCTTTCAACAACTACTCTACAAATGTAAGACTCCTTCCTCTCTCCCATTCCCCTTAAAACAATGTTGCATTTCACCAAGTAGGAGGTTTGACCTTGACATGCACAAAATACAGTGAGGAACTGCTTCATTTTCACACAACATGCATCTGAGAGGAGAGAGCTTGAATATATAATTTTTTGCATTGATTATATACCATAGTGAGGATAGTTGAAACAATATTAGGTTAGGCCGAGTAGGAGGTTTGAGCCCCAGCATGTGAAATGCAGGATGCAGTGTAAGTTGTGTTATTCTAAAACAACATTGTTCTGAGGGGGAAGGGGAAGGAAGATATGTTGTTTTCGGCTTTCATTACAAACTGTAGTAAATTAAAATGACTTGGTACAAGAATTTCAACCATAATATATCAAAAAGGGTTAGTGACTTGTATAGGCTTAGACGCATCCTAGATAACAAAGAACTGTGAGATAAAAGTTGTAAGATTCGATCGGAGTGTTGGGTATTACCAAGTAGGAGGTTTGTACCTTACTATAAGCAAAATGCATCGAGGAAGGGCTTTATTAAAACAACATTGTTCTGAGAGGGATGGGAGGGGAAGGTATTCTTTTTGGATTGGATAGAATACTTTTATAAGGAGAAAGTAAAATAATACTAGAATCTTGAAGTATCCTTTATTGAAGAGAGTTGGTGATCTCTAGAGGCTTAAATGCACCTTAACTTATTGGGTTAGCGAGATAAACATTTGGTGCCACAAAATTCAACTTCCTCACCTAGTGAACCCATAGCCTATGAAGCCGTAAATAATTATCTTTCCAATCTATTCTATTCAATATTTAAGGATATTTCAGTTTGAAATAATACGAACATCTAAAATTAGCAAGCTTCAAAAACATTGAAGTGATGAAAAGGTAAAAGTTTGTAATGGATCGTGTAATTGAAGTTTTGAGAATATTGTTGTTGTGTTTGATCGAGTACAGGATAAGCCTTGTTATGTTTAGTGTAGAGCGTACGTGCTACATTTGCTTTTAAAGTTTAGTTTCATGCCTTTTTTTGTCGATTATCAACTCCATTTTGATATATATCTCCGTGCACTACTGTCAAAGTTATCATTGAAGTGATTGTAGCCCCAGTTCTTCACTTTGTCAGGGCTAAAACCAGAATCTCTGACGTGCTACACCACTTCAAGAAACAAGATATAGTATACTATACTTATCCTAAATAAGGGCCGTTGCACGTTGGTTAAAGCTGATTTTCTCGTGCTTTTCCGGTGCATTTAAGGTCAAGAATATGATTGATAACTTGTTTCAAATTATGCACGGCTATAAATTCATACATTGGATCGAAAAACGGACGAAAACAGTCATTTATTCCGTATTAAACTCTGAGGAAAAGCACTGTAGCACGTTGAGAGCTCGCTCAATACTATAATCAATTCAATTCAATCTCACTGTTTCATCAAAAGCTTGCAGATGGGATTTCTGACGTTAGACAGTATCTATTAATCAACTGACGTCACAATCGAAATTCAGTGCAGAAAACTCAAATATCTTTCTCCTGATTAAACTGCTGCATTTGTATCGAGATCAGTTATAGTGAGGATCATTTGATTTCAGTTCACCAATGAAAGATGAAACACTGCATGCCGAGTGAAATTGATTTGTTCAGGATATTCAATCGAGTGCAAGAACAGACAGGTAAGCGAATATGTTTCATTCGAGTTTAATTGAATACCTTAGATTTCATGTTTACAAAGAGATCACCTTTGAATTAAAGGGCCTGAGTGAACTGGCTGTAGTTTGACTGAAAGGCCTAGATCAGGAGGAAAGAGTTGTCTTAGCCTAGTTTGAATAGAAATATCGATAGCCACTAATTAGTAATCATATTTATCTCATAATTGTAGGTTGTTTTGCAAGAGAAAACAAGTAGAAAACTTTGTATCTATATATTTCACCGTAATGGCTATACTAAATGAAAATATTTGCTTTTTCCAAGTACTTGGCTAGATCCCTAGTTTATTCGAGGATGCTAGAGCTATACTATATGTGTGTTGATATTAGGAATTATAGTACAGCAGTACACTTAAATGGCGTTTCACCACCTTTCAACAACTACTCTACAAATGTAAGACTCCTTCCTCTCTCCCATTCCCCTTAAAACAATGTTGCATTTCACCAAGTAGGAGGTTTGACCTTGACATGCACAAAATACAGTGAGGAACTGCTTCATTTTCACACAACATGCATCTGAGAGGAGAGAGCTTGAATATATTATTTTTTGCATTGATTATATACCATAGTGAGGATAGTTGAAACAATATTAGGTTAGGCCGAGTAGGAGGTTTGAGCCCCAGCATGTGAAATGCAGGATGCAGTGTAAGTTGTGTTATTCTAAAACAACATTGTTCTGAGGGGGAAGGGGAAGGAAGATATGTTGTTTTCGGCTTTCATTACAAACTGTAGTAAATTAAAATGACTTGGTACAAGAATTTCAACCATAATATATCAAAAAGGGTTAGTGACTTGTATAGGCTTAGACGCATCCTAGATAACAAAGAACTGTGAGATAAAAGTTGTAAGATTCGATCGGAGTGTTGGGTATTACCAAGTAGGAGGTTTGTACCTTACTATAAGCAAAATGCATCGAGGAAGGGCTTTATTAAAACAACATTGTTCTGAGAGGGATGGGAGGGGAAGGTATTCTTTTTGGATTGGATAGAATACTTTTATAAGGAGAAAGTAAAATAATACTAGAATCTTGAAGTATCCTTTATTGAAGAGAGTTGGTGATCTCTAGAGGCTTAAATGCACCTTAACTTATTGGGTTAGCGAGATAAACATTTGGTGCCACAAAATTCAACTTCCTCACCTAGTGAACCCATAGCCTATGAAGCCGTAAATAATTATCTTTCCAATCTATTCTATTCAATATTTAAGGATATTTCAGTTTGAAATAATACGAACATCTAAAATTAGCAAGCTTCAAAAACATTGAAGTGATGAAAAGGTAAAAGTTTGTAATGGATCGTGTAATTGAAGTTTTGAGAATATTGTTGTTGTGTTTGATCGAGTACAGGATAAGCCTTGTTATGTTTAGTGTAGAGCGTACGTGCTACATTTGCTTTTAAAGTTTAGTTTCATGCCTTTTTTTGTCGATTATCAACTCCATTTTGATATATATCTCCGTGCACTACTGTCAAAGTTATCATTGAAGTGATTGTAGCCCCAGTTCTTCACTTTGTCAGGGCTAAAACCAGAATCTCTGACGTGCTACACCACTTCAAGAAACAAGATATAGTATACTATACTTATCCTAAATAAGGGCCGTTGCACGTTGGTTAAAGCTGATTTTCTCGTGCTTTTCCGGTGCATTTAAGGTCAAGAATATGATTGATAACTTGTTTCAAATTATGCACGGCTATAAATTCATACATTGGATCGAAAAACGGACGAAAACAGTCATTTATTCCGTATTAAACTCTGAGGAAAAGCACTGTAGCACGTTGAGAGCTCGCTCAATACTATAATCAATTCAATTCAATCTCACTGTTTCATCAAAAGCTTGCAGATGGGATTTCTGACGTTAGACAGTATCTATTAATCAACTGACGTCACAATCGAAATTCAGTGCAGAAAACTCAAATATCTTTCTCCTGATTAAACTGCTGCATTTGTATCGAGATCAGTTATAGTGAGGATCATTTGATTTCAGTTCACCAATGAAAGATGAAACACTGCATGCCGAGTGAAATTGATTTGTTCAGGATATTCAATCGAGTGCAAGAACAGACAGGTAAGCGAATATGTTTCATTTCAGTTTAATTGAATACCTTAGATTTCATGTTTACAAAGAGATCACCTTTGAATTAAAGGGCCTGAGTGAACTGGCTGTAGTTTGACTGAAAGGCCTAGATCAGGAGGAAAGAGTTGTCTTAGCCTAGTTTGAATAGAAATATCGATAGCCACTAATTAGTAATCATATTTATCTCATAATTGTAGGTTGTTTTCCAAGAGAAAACAAGTAGAAAACTTTGTGTCTATATATTTCACCGTAATGGCTATACTAAATGAAAATATTTGCTTTTTCCAAGTACTTGGCTAGATCCCTAGTTTATTCGAGGATGCTAGAGCTATACTATATGTGTGTTGATATTAGGAATTATAGTACAGCAGTACACTTAAATGGCGTTTCACCACCTTTCAACAACTACTCTACAAATGTAAGACTCCTTCCTCTCTCCCATTCCCCTTAAAACAATGTTGCATTTCACCAAGTAGGAGGTTTGACCTTGACATGCACAAAATACAGTGAGGAACTGCTTCATTTTCACACAACATGCATCTGAGAGGAGAGAGCTTGAATATATTATTTTTTGCATTGATTATATACCATAGTGAGGATAGTTGAAACAATATTAGGTTAGGCCGAGTAGGAGGTTTGAGCCCCAACATGTGAAATGCAGGATGCAGTGTAAGTTGTGTTATTCTAAAACAACATTGTTCTGAGGGGGAAGGGGAAGGAAGATATGTTGTTTTCGGCTTTCATTGCAAACTGTAGTAAATTAAAATGACTTGGTACAAGAATTTCAACCATAATATATCAAAAAGGGTTAGTGACTTGTATAGGCTTAGACGCATCCTAGATAACAAAGAACTGTGAGATAAAAGTTGTAAGATTCGATCGGAGTGTTGGGTATTACCAAGTAGGAGGTTTGTACCTTACTATAAGCAAAATGCATCGAGGAAGGGCTTTATTAAAACAACATTGTTCTGAGAGGGATGGGAGGGGAAGGTATTCTTTTTGGATTGGATAGAATACTTTTATAAGGAGAAAGTAAAATAATACTAGAATCTTGAAGTATCCTTTATTGAAGAGAGTTGGTGATCTCTAGAGGCTTAAATGCACCTTAACTTATTGGGTTAGCGAGATAAACATTTGGTGCCACAAAATTCAACTTCCTCACCTAGTGAACCCATAGCCTATGAAGCCGTAAATAATTATCTTTCCAATCTATTCTATTCAATATTTAAGGATATTTCAGTTTGAAATAATACGAACATCTAAAATTAGCAAGCTTCAAAAACATTGAAGTGATGAAAAGGTAAAAGTTTGTAATGGATCGTGTAATTGAAGTTTTGAGAATATTGTTGTTGTGTTTGATCGAGTACAGGATAAGCCTTGTTATGTTTAGTGTAGAGCGTACGTGCTACATTTGCTTTTAAAGTTTAGTTTCATGCCTTTTTTTGTCGATTATCAACTCCATTTTGATATATATCTCCGTGCACTACTGTCAAAGTTATCATTGAAGTGATTGTAGCCCCAGTTCTTCACTTTGTCAGGGCTAAAACCAGAATCTCTGACGTGCTACACCACTTCAAGAAACAAGATATAGTATACTATACTTATCCTAAATAAGGGCCGTTGCACGTTGGTTAAAGCTGATTTTCTCGTGCTTTTCCGGTGCATTTAAGGTCAAGAATATGATTGATAACTTGTTTCAAATTATGCACGGCTATAAATTCATACATTGGATCGAAAAACGGACGAAAACAGTCATTTATTCCGTATTAAACTCTGAGGAAAAGCACTGTAGCACGTTGAGAGCTCGCTCAATACTATAATCAATTCAATTCAATCTCACTGTTTCATCAAAAGCTTGCAGATGGGATTTCTGACGTTAGACAGTATCTATTAATCAACTGACGTCACAATCGAAATTCAGTGCAGAAAACTCAAATATCTTTCTCCTGATTAAACTGCTGCATTTGTATCGAGATCAGTTATAGTGAAGATCATTTGATTTCAGTTCACCAATGAAAGATGAAGCACTGCATGCCGAGTGAAATTGATCTGTTCAGGATATTCAATCGAGTGCAAGAACAGACAGGTAAGCTAATATGTTTTATTCCAGTTTCATTGAATACCTTAGATTTCATGTTTACAAAGAGATCACCTTTGAATTAAAGGGCCTGAGTGAACTGGCTGTAGTTTGACTGAAAGGCCTAGATCAGGAGGAAAGAGTTGTCTTAGCCTAGTTTGAATAGAAATATTGATAGCCACTAATTAGTAATCATATTTATCTCATAATTGTAGGTTGTTTTGCAAGAGGAAACAAGTAGAAAACTTTGTATCTATATATTTCACCGTAATGGCTATACTAAATAAAAATATTTGCTTTTTCCAAGTACTTGGCTAGATCCCTAGTTTATTCGAGGATGGTAGAGCTATACTATATGTGTGTTGATATTAGGAATTATAGTACAGCAGTACACTTAAATGGCGTTTCACCACCTTTCAATAACTACTCTAAAAATGTAAGACTCCTTCCTCTCTCGCCTTCCCCTTCAAACAATGTTGCATTTCACCAAGTAGGAGGTTTGACCTTGACATGCAGAAAATACAGTGAGGAACTGCTTCATTTTCACACAACATTCATCTGAGAGGAGAGAGCTTAAATATATAATTTTTTGCAATGATTATATACCATAGTGAGGATAGTTGAAACAATATTAGGTTTGGCCGAGTAGGGGGTTTGAGCCCCAGCATGTGAAGTGCAGGATGCATTGTAAGTAGTGTTATTCTAAAACAACATTGTTCTGAGGGGGAGGGGGAAGGAAGATATGTTGTTTTCGGCTTTCATTACAAACTGTAGTAAAGATAAAATGACTTGATACAAGAATTCCAACCATAATATATCAAAAAGGGTTAGTGACTTGTATAGGCTTAGACGCATCCTAGGTAACAAAGAACTCTTAGATAAAAGTTGTAAGATTTGATCCGAGTGTTAGGTATTGCCAAGTAGGAGGTTTGTACCTTAACATAAGCAAAATGCATCGAGGAAGGGTTTAATTAAAACAACATTGTTCTGAGAGGGATGGGAGGGAAAGATATCCTTTTTGGATTGGATAGCATACTTTTATAAGGAGAAAGTAAAATAATACTAGAATCTTAAAGTATCCTTTATTGAAGAGATTTGGTGATCACTAGAGGCTTAAATGCACCTTAACTCATTGGGGTATTGAGATCAACATTTGGTGACACAAAATTCAACTTGTTCACTTAGTGAACCCATAGCCTATGAAGCCGTAAATAATTATCTTTCCAATCTATTCCATTCAATATTTAAGGATATTTCAGTTTGAAATAATACGAACATCTAAAATTAGCAAGCTTCAAAAATATTGAAGTGATGATAAGGTAAAAGTTTGTAGTGGATCGTGCAATTGAAGTTTTGAGAATATTCTTGTTGTTTTTGATCGAGTACAGGATAAGCCTTGTTATGTTTAGTGTAGAGCGTACGTGCTACATTTGCTTTTAAAGTTTAGTTTCATGCCTTTTTGTATCGATTATCAACTCCATTTTGATATATATCTCCGTGCACTACTGTCAAAGTCATCATTGAAGTGATTGTAGCCCCAGTTCTTCACTTTGTCAGGGCTAAAACCAGAATCTCTGACGTGCTACACCACTTCAAGAAACAAGATATAGTATACTATACTTATCCTAAATAAGGGCCGTTGCACGTTGGTTAAAGCTGATTTTCTCGTGCTTTTCCGGTACATTTAAGGTCAAGAATATGATTGATAACTTGTTTCAAATTATGCACGGCTATAAATTCATACATTGGATCGAAAAACGGTCGAAAACAGTCATTTATTCCGTATTAAACTCTGAGGAAAAGCACTGTAGCACGTTAAGAGCTCGCTAAATACTATAATCAATTCAATTCAATCTCACTGTTTCATTAAAAGCTTGCAGATGGGATTTCTGACGTTAGACAGTATCTATTAATCAACTGACGTCACAATCGAAATTCAGTGCAGAAAACTCAAATATCTTTCTCCTGATTAAACTGCTGCATTTGTATCGAGATCAGTTATAGTGAGGATCATTTGATTTCAGTTCACCAATGAAAGATGAAACACTGCATGCCGAGTGAAATTGATTTGTTCAGGATATTCAATCGAGTGCAAGAACAGAGAGGTAAGCGAATATGTTTCATTTCAGTTTAATTGAATACCTTAGATTTCATGTTTACAAAGAGATCACCTTTGAATTAAAGGGCCTGAGTGAACTGGCTGTAGTTTGACTGAAAGGCCTAGATCAGGAGGAAAGAGTTGTCTTAGCCTAGTTTGAATAGAAATCTCGATAGCCACTAATTAGTAATCATATTTATCTCATAAATGTAGGTTGTTTTGCAAGAGAAAACAAGTAGAAAACTTTGTATCTATATATTTCACCGTAATGGCTATACTAAATGAAAATTTTTGCTTTTTCCAAGTACTTGGCTAGATCCCTAGTTTATTCGAGGATGGTAGAGCTATACTATATGTGTGTTGATATTAGGAATTATAGTACAGCAGTACACTTAAATGGCGTTTCGCCACCTTTCAATTACTACTCTTAAAATGTAAGACTCCTTCCTCTCTCCCCTTCCCCTTCAAACAATGTTGCATTTCACCAAGTAGGAGGTTTGACCTTGACATGCACAAAATACAGTGAGGAACTGCTTCATTTTCACACAATATTCATCTGAGAGGAGAGAGCTTGAATATATAATTTTTTGCATTGATTATATACCATAGTGACAGGGGCGGCGGAGAGGGGTATTCAAGGTATTCACTGAATACCTAAATATTTTCAGCAAAGAAATAAAAAAACCATTTTTCTTCGTTTGAAAATCTCGAGGAAGAAAATAGACTGCAGAGGAGAAAACATCCCATGAAGTAATGTTATAATAGCAATGCCTGCAATCAGGCAGGTCCACGACGAACAAGACAATTAACAATATTTGCTTTTTGCCTTTGCTTCAAACAGAACGAACAAAAGGTCGGGAATGAGCTGTTAATCCATCACGAATTCTTTCTTTGTCAATTCGATAGGTGTTGAATTTCGGAGGTCGTTCTCTGTAGGGTATTCAATTTTGATTCTGAATACTAAACCTTCCTTTTCTCGAGAAACTGACGTCAGTACCTATTGTTTTCCACCCTCTGAAACGCACTACAAAGCAGAGAGAAGGTATTCATTTCTCATTTTGAATACCCCACTGAATATTCACGAGAATAAGTTGGTTATTTCGAGTCTATCACATGTTTCCCTCTGGATAACCGAACGTATGCTTGGGGGCAGTATGGCTCTCGGTATGGCTGAGGGGTTGCAGATAATTTTTTACGTTAAGGGCGCGACAAGAAGATCATTAAACCATGAACAACGTCTCCATTTGAAAAATGACGGGCAACCTTGCCTTTCAGTAAGATATAATAACAAAACTTCACAACTTCACAATTTTTAATTCATGGGAATCAATATTGTTGTGAAATTGTTAAAAATACAATATCATGAGTATGAGTATAAGAATTCAAGGCAAATTCATCTATTTTTGGTTTTTTGAACTAAGTTGATTGACGGGAATATTTGCCTCTCAGAGCCCCTGTCCGTGTTCTAGTATTCAAAACAAATTTTCAATACTACAAATTTCTTACGGCTTCCAAGGGCAAATAGCCGCCAAGACGGGATTAACTATCGGCCCTAACCCTAATTGATTGATAGGAAGCCTGTAGACGACAAAACATTTATTTTGTGATGCCGATTTATAAGAAAGCTTTAGTTATAACGAAATGGTGTTCTTTTATTAAAACTGAGGTGAAAATTAAAAGGGTTGTTCTCTGTGATTCAAAATAGACTATACTGCCTGAGGAAAGGGGCGCGGTCGACAAGGGTGTCGCCTCAATATTTTTTTGAATACCTGTTTTCTCAACCTCCCAGCCGCCCCTGCATAGTGAGGATAGTTGAAACAATATTAGGTTTGGCCGAGTAGGGGGTTTGAGCCCCAGCATGTGAAGTGCAGGATGCAGTGTAAGTTGTGTTATTCTAAAACAACATTGTTCTGAGGGGGAGGGGGAAGAAATATATGTTGTTTTCGGCTTTCATTACAAACTGTAGTAAAGATAAAATGACTTGGTACAAGAATTCCAACCATAATATATCAAAAAGGGTTAGTGACTTGTATAGGCTTAGATGCATCCTAGGTAACAAAGAACTCTTAGATAAAAGTTGTAAGATTTGATCCGAGTGTTAGGTATTGCCAAGTAGGAGGTTTGTACCTTAACATAAGCAAAATGCATCGAGGAAGGGTTTTATTAAAACAACATTGTTCTGAGAGGGATGGGAGGGAAAGATATCCTTTTTGGATTGGATAGCATACTTTTATAAGGAGAAAGTAAAATAATACTAGAATCTTAAAGTATCCTTTATTGAAGAGATTTGGTGATCTCTAGAGGCTTAAATGAACCTTAACTTATTGGGGTAGCGAGATAAACATTTGGTGTCACATAATTCAACTTCCTCACCTAGTGAACCCATAGCCTATGAAGACGTAAATAATTATCTTTCCAATCTTTTCCATTTCATATTTAAGGATATTTCAGTTTGAAATAATACGAACATCTAAAATAAGCAAGCTTCAAAAATATTGATGATAAGGTAAAAGTTTGAAGTGGATCGTGCAATTGAAGTTTTGAGAATATTCTTGTTGTTTTTGATCGAGTACAGGATAAGTCTTGTTATGTTTAGTGTAGAGCGTACGTGCTACGTTTGCTTTTAAAGTTAAGTTTCATGCCTTTTTGTATCGATTATCAACTCCATTTTGATATATATCTCCGTGCACTACTGTCAAAGTCATCATTGAAGTGATTGTAGCCCCAGTTCTTCACTTTGTCAGGGCTAAAACCAGAATCTCTGACGTGCTACACCACTTCAAGAAACAAGATATAGTATACTATACTTATCCTAAATAAGGGCCGTTGCACGTTGGTTAAAGCTGATTTTCTCGAGCTTTTCCGGTGCATTTAAGGTCAAGAATATGATTGATAACTTGTTTCAAATTATGCACGGCTATAAGTTCATACATTGGATCGAAAAACGGACGAAAACAGTCATTTATTCCGTATTAAACTCTGAGGAAAAGCACTGTAGCACGTTAAGAGCTCGCTCAATACTATAATCAATTCAATTCAATCTCACTTTCATTAAAAGCTTGCAGATGGGATTTCTGACGTTAGACAGTATCTATTAATCAACTGACGTCACAATCGAAATTCAGTGCAGAAAACTCAAATATCTTTCTCCTGATTAAACTGCTGCATTTGTATCAAGATCAGTTATAGTGAGGATCATTTGATTTCAGTTCACCAATGAAAGATGAAGCACTGCATGCCGAGTGAAATTGATCTGTTGAGGATATTCAATCGAGCGCAAGAACAGACAGGTAAGCGAATATGTTTCATTCCAGTTTAATTGAATACCTTATATTTCATGTTTACAAAGAGATCACTTTTGAATTAAAGGGCCTGAGTGAACTGGCTGTAGTTTGACTGAAAGGCCTAGATCAGGAGGAAAGAGTTGTCTTAGCCTAATTTGAATAGAAATATCGATAGCCACTAATTAGTAATTATATTAATCTCATAATTGTAGGTTGTTTTGCAAGAGGAAACAAGTAGAAAACTTTGTATCTATATACTTCACTGTATTTGCTATACAAACATTTTTCGCATAAAAGAGGGATTTGATTTGTTGAGAGTTTTATAAACCTCCAATGCCAATCTGCAGATCATGTTTACATGAATATTTGTATCTTTATCTTTTTTGAGAATCTCATTGTAATTCAGTGAGTGACTATGCCGATTGGCCTGACCTCAGCGCTTCCAGTTCTTTGTGTAGTGTCTGGGAAATTTTTACTGTGTTGGTTTTTGATTTGAAAAGATGCTCAAGTGATTGTTTGTGAAGACGCATAGATCAGGAATAGTGTCGACCTTCAGCTGCTTGATCTACTGAGCCTTCTGCAATGACGTTTGCCTGACACCATCAATCACGATATCCTGGAGCTCTGAATTGCTTGTTGAGAACTTTGAGCCACATTAAAAGAATATGAAAACCTCCCATTAGGCATTTTATTTTGTTTTATTTATTTAACTCACCCATCTCTTTCCCAAATGACTTGTGACATTTTGTAGAAAAAAGCTTGGTCACAATGGACGAAAATGTGGTCCAAGTGGAAAGGTTGCTTAGCAGGGATGTAATCAAGATGGTACTTGCATATACTATCCTCTGGTGGATGGGAAATAATGGTCAGGTATTTGGGGCATTGTGGTGCAGGAGATCACCCGCTGCTTGGTGTAGCCCTAATCTTTTTGCAGCACTTTGCAGTAAAGGGTCATCTGAATTTGCATTTGCGTCCATGACACCAAGCAACGTTGCTTCAGCTCTTGCTTCTTGCAACTTCAGCAAACTTTCTCCACGACCTCGCTATTTTTTGCCCTTTCTGTTACAAACAAAGCATTTCCTCTTGTGGTCACTTGGTGGTGGAAGCGGGAGGACTTTGCTTCTTGTTGTTGCGATACTTGCTGCAGATGTGCTAGCAGATGTTACCGTCATCTTGTCAGAAGGTCTTAACATACCTTATCGGCCCTTTTCACGCCGGCCATAAATGGCGTTAATTTCGTCATGCGGCGGAATAAAGGCCGGTGTAAAAAGGGCCTTCGTTAAAAGGCCAAAAATTTACGAATTTTCTCAAAAAGTGGCGTTTTTTAATTATACTTTTTGCTAACATGCACCTTATTTTAGGCTATATTTGGATATATTAATGCATTCTTAACTGAAATTAGAAGAGAAACGTCAGCAAACCTGAAAGTAAACTACTTTAGATCAGTAAAGTTAAGAGTGCTTTAGTGTAAGAGTTACTTAAACATATGGATTTAGGCAAACATTCTGAAGTGAGGCTAACGGTGGTGCTGAAGTAGAAGCCATTAAGATGTCTTCACATAATTTTTGTCGGTCATCCTACAAATCAAAACAGGCTGTCGACTGTGTATTCTTATTTCAACAAATATGTTCTCAGTATCGTCGTCTCACAAAAGCTAAACCATTTCGGTTAGACATCAATTTCTGAATAAAGAAAAAAAAGTTATGAAAATGCAATCCAAGAAGCTTGTTTGCCAGGAGATTATTTGAGAATGTTATTACTTTGCTGTGTCTAAAAAGTTAATGATAATAAAAGTTAAAAATTGCTTACGTTCTGCGGTGAACTCCATTGATCACAAGACCGCAATCAGGCTGTGCAGAAGACAATTGGTGACTACCCTCTTTTTGATGTCAAGCCTTGCAAACCAATGGCTAAAAAAATAAGTAACTAGATCTCTGTCTTAAGACAATTAGCCATTGAGTGAGTGAGGTACACGTTTTTTTTTAATAAGAAACCAGTTTATAAGAAACCTAGTACTAGAGCCCCAAATATTTAAGAAACTTTAAGAACTACATCAATATCTTTAAGAAACTCCGGGAAAATAATAGGACTTTCTGAGCCGGAAAGTAATATGTCAACGATACATATTTGCTTGATTTAAGGTTTGCTATACGTTTTTATTTAGAGGAACACAGGATGAAATTAAAACTTTAATATAAGAAATATGTGACGGAAAGTGCAAAATTTGAGGTTAGTGCGTATCTAAAAATAAGAAACTTTTAAGAAACTTTTAGTACTAGAAACTGGTGAAAAATTAAGAAACTTTTAGTACTAGAACCCAAGCTAGGTTTCTTATAAAAGAAAAAACGTGTAAAATCACTCGAGTGGTGAAAGGGCAAAAGCGCTGATACTTATAAGGGCTCAGTACGGGAATTTGCATTGCTAGTGAAGAAAAGTCAATGAATGACGTAATAAAGCCACACCCCACCCACCCCAAAAATACGCAATTTTTATATGTAATCTTAGAAAGAGGTCTTAGGAAATTTTTTGAGAAGCCTTTTGATTTTGCTAATACAGTAGAATCCCGCTAACTCGAGCATGCGATAACTCAAACTCTCGCTAACGCAAACAGATTTGGCATCCCCCCCTGAACCTATGAATATACCCCTGATAACTCGAACATTCAATGACTCAAACAATTTTTTATATCTGCTGAGGCTATTTTCTCTCGATAACTCGAAATTTTTTGTGTCAAAGTACTAACAACAACAATAACAACGATATTTTAATCATAAACTCTTTATTGAATCAAGCTGATGTTTTAAAATAGAGACCAAGGACTATTCAGCATTAAAAAGTGCAAGTGACGTAATATGACCACGCCCTATCATACCCACCACATACACGCATTTTTTTATAAGCAATTGCTTTAACCCTATTATGGCCGGGGGGGGCACAAAGTGCCCGCGGCAAATTAAAAATGCTCTATCTCCCAGAAAACACGTAATATTCTACTGGAACCTGTTCGACTTTTCCTCAAATTTATCAGAGAACCTGAAAAAATTACTTTTGTTACTATCACACCTTTGTTGATCACGTGACACCTCTTTTGTCAACAAGTGGTCAGGTGTTAAAATGTTTTAGGACCCATATTTCTGCAACTATAACACATAGAGACTTGCTTGAAGCACCATTAGCTTTGTTTTGACAAGGGCTTTTGAATGATATATAATTTATTTGTATTTGCTGACGTAAGCAAAATTTAAAATCTATGACGTCATCAATGTTTATGACGTCATATCTATAAAAGACAATTATTTTTTTCATTTGAAATTCCTTTTTTGGCAGTCAAAAATAATGATAAACTAAAAAAAATTCTGTTTCTCAATCTGAATAGCTATTTTATCTTATTTTTCTTCATTGTAAAATTCACCGACTTGAACATTTATGAAAAAAATGGTAAAAATATGAAAAAATATAAAATAATGTCCAAAAAATTCATAGATTATGATTTGAAAATGCTTTATGTTCATAAATAGACCATTTGAGAGGCAAAAATACAATAAAGATAGCTTCAATAACAAGCTAAATGCCTATAAGTAGTTATCATGGTTTTCAAGACTTATGACGTCACTGTGACGTCATTGGTAGCCATTATGGTTTTAAAAACACCATCAATCGATAGAGCAAGTGAAGTTCTATAGTTCTACCAAATTTCAAGCTATTATCGCGTTCCTAACAAGAATTATAGGGGGCGGGCACAATGTGCCCCCCCCCGGTAGTACAAGGGTCCAAAAAGCCCGGTAGTAATAGGGTTAAAAGCAAGTCAGTACTGGGCAAGCCAAAAATCTAAGCAATATTCAGTACTGGATTGAAAACTGCTAAGCAATTTGAAAAATTTTGGTAGATTTTGGGAATGGAGCTTTGGGCAGATCACTAAATAACTTTAGAAAGAGCTAATATCTTGAATAAAGATATTATATATTTGGTTGAGTTGGTGTTCATGAATAACAAGCGCTAACAACATCAACCATTAATTTGTTTCAACATCTTCAATTGATTGTGTCTTCTGATATGTATGTGGCCCTATATTTCCCTTTTTCTAATCTATTTCCAAAAAAACACGAAGAAAAAGTTATGCAATTGCTAAGCAAGAATTTTGAGTACTCAAATTGGCATTCAAGCTAAGCAATTTTGAGTACTGAGCCCAAGTTGAAATTACTTATAAAAAAATGTGTGTAATCGAATAGTGACAAGTATATTCTGAAAGAGCAATAAATTTCACATAGCGATAACATTGCCACATACATTTGTTTAAAATATTCGAAAGTTTCTGGTCATGCAGCTTCACTTTGTTTGAATGCATATAAGTTTGTTTGTACAAAGATAATGGAATAGAGACTCGATGGGAAAGCCGGCAAAGATCAAAGAATGATGTTGTTGTTTTGAGAAATTTTCTCAGAGAAGTCAAACTTGACTTCCGGTTGCGAAGCAAGTATTCATTTTGACAAAGCCACGTCGACGTAATGGCGTAGTTTTGCATTGTTATATCTTATTTTTGCCAGATTGCGAGAGATGCGAGGGGCAAACTGTTGTATAGTGTACACGTTTTTTTTTTTAAAAGAAACCTAGCTTGGGTCCTAGTACTAAAAGTTTCTTAATTTTTCACCAGTTTCTAGTACTAAAAGTTTCTTAAAAGTTTCTTATTTTTGGATACCCAATTAACATCAAATTTTGCACTTTCCCTCGCATATTTCTTGTACTAAAGTGAAACCCACCTACTAATACAATTAGACTCAACACCCTGTGTTCCTCTTAATAAAAATGTGTAGCAAACTTAAATCAAGCAAAAATATATTGTTGAGATATTACTTTCCAGCTCAGAAAGTCATCTTATTTTTTCTCGGAGTTTCTTAAAGATATTGATGTAGTTCTAAAAGTTTCTTAAATTTTTGGGGCTCTAGTACTAGGTTTCTTATAAACCGGTTTCTTATAAAAAAAAAAACGTGTATTCATAGAAATAAAAGGACTAGAATGCCAGCAGGGTCACGTGACATGTCCTCACCATGGAGAATTCAAGTCAGCGAGAGCCTTCATAACTTCCCGACATTTTACTGAAGAATGCATCAGAACAGGTAACTAAACAAAGTTTTACCATGATACCGCTTTACTACTAATTATTAATGATGAGACAAGTTTTCTATTCCATTTTCTTTGGTTTGAATGCAAAGCAGTTTTAACTGCCTTGAAGTTGGTTACGGATTTCAGTTACGGATTCAGAATCCGTAACCAATCCGTAACTGGGCTGTCTAGTGAGTTGAACTTGGTTGCGGATACTAGACATGATAAAACGAGAACTATCTACTATTTAAAGGGCCGATAAAGGTTTGTAGTAATAATCAGCTTATTTTTCATACAATTACCTATCGTTTGATATGATTCTTATTTTTTTAGAATAAGAATACATCTTCTAAAGTTCGCTGAAAAATTCCTAAGAATGGGCCTAAGAACCCCTTCCAACTGACAAACATGGACGACGATTAATCGCTTAAAATTCGAGTTTTTGGAATATTTACATCAAATTTGTTTTAAACAGTAGCATTCAGGTAGTAGTAGCGACTAATTTTGGTCTCAAAAAGATTTTCAATGAAAATCCAATCTCAGAGTAGGGGGCAAGTACCCCCAGAAATGAT
Organism: Pelagia noctiluca; assembly: GCA_963924455.1. Taxonomy (NCBI): domain Eukaryota; kingdom Metazoa; phylum Cnidaria; class Scyphozoa; order Semaeostomeae; family Pelagiidae; genus Pelagia; species Pelagia noctiluca. The sequence continues at coordinate 2,403,272 of OZ004332.1, read as the reverse complement.
AAACATGGACGACGATTAATCGCTTAAAATTCGAGTTTTTGGAATATTCACTTCAAATTTGTTTTAAACAGTAGCATTCAGGTAGTAATAGCGACTAATTTTGGTCTCAAAAAGATTTTAAGTGAAAATCAAATCTGAAACTGGGACCTGATACCCCCAGAAACGACAAATATGGACGACGATTAATCGCTTAAAATTCGAGTTTTTGGAATATTCACTTCAAATTTGTTTTAAACAGTAGCTTTCAGGTAGTAGTAGCGACTAATTTTGGTCTCAAAAAGATTTTCAATGAAAATCCAATCTCAGAGTAGGGGGCAAGTACCCCCAGAAATGATAAACATGGACGACAATTAATCGCTTAAAATTCGAGTTTTTGGAATATTCACTTCAAATTTGTTTTAAACAGTAGCATTCAGGTAGTAGTAGCGACTAATTTTGGTCTCAAAAAGATTTTAAGTGAAAATCAAATCTGAAACTGGGGCCTGATACCCCCTGAAATGATAAACATGGACGACGATTAATCGCTTAAAATTCGAGTTTTTGGAATATTTACATCGAATTTGTTTTAAACAGTAGCATTCAGGTAGTAGTAGCGACTAATTTTGGTCTCAAAAAGATTTTAAGTGAAAATCAAATCTGAAACTGGGGCCTGATACCCCCTGAAATGATAAACATGGACGACGATTAATCGCTTAAAATTCGACTTTTTGGAATATTTACATCGAATTTGTTTTAAACAGTAGCATTCAGGTAGTAGTAGCGACTAATTTTGGTCTCAAAAAGATTTTAAGTGAAAATCAAATCTGAAACTGGGGCCTGATACCCCCTGAAATGATAAACATGGACGACGATTAATCGCTTAAAATTCGACTTTTTGGAATATTTACATCAAATTTGTTTTAAATAGTAGCATTCAGGTAGTAGTAGCGACTAATTTTGGTCTCAAAAAGATTTTCAATGAAAATCCAATCTCAGAGTAGGGGGCAAGTACCCCCAGAAATGATAAACATGGACGACAATTAATCGCTTAAAATTCGAGTTTTTGGAATATTCACTTCAAATTTGTTTTAAACAGTAGCATTCAGGTAGTAATAGCGACTAATTTTGGTCTCAAAAAGATTTTAAGTGAAAATCAAATCTGAAACTGGGGCCTGATACCCCCAGAAACGACAAATATGGACGACGATTAATCGCTTAAAATTCGAGTTTTTGGAATATTTACATCAAATTTGTTTTAAACAGTAGCATTCAGGTAGTAGTAGCGACTAATTTTGGTCTCAAAAAGATTTTCAATGAAAATCCAATCTCAGAGTAGGGGGCAAGTACCCCCAGAAATGATAAACATGGACGACGATTAATCGCTTAAAATTCGAGTTTTTAGAATATTCACTTCAAATTTGTTTTAAACAGTAGCATTCAGGTAGTAGTAGCGACTAATTTTGGTCTCAAAAAGATTTTAAGTGAAAATCAAATCTGAAACTGGGGCCTGATACCCCCTGAAATGATAAACATGGACGACGATTAATCGCTTAAAATTCGAGTTTTTGGAATATTTACATCAAATTTGTTTTAAACAGTAGCATTCAGGTAGTAGTAGCGACTAATTTTGGTCTCAAAAAGATTTTAAGTGAAAATCAAATCTGAAACTGGGGCCTGATACCCCCTGAAATGATAAACATGGACGACGATTAATCGCTTAAAATTCGAGTTTTTGGAATATTCACTTCAAATTTGTTTTAAACAGTAGCTTTCAGGTAGTAGTAGCGACTAATTTTGGTCTCAAAAAGATTTTCAATGAAAATCCAATCTCAGAGTAGGGGGCAAGTACCCCCAGAAATGATAAACATGGACGACGATTAATCGCTTAAAATTCGAGTTTTTAGAATATTCACTTCAAATTTGTTTTAAACAGTAGCATTCAGGTAGTAGTAGCGACTAATTTTGGTCTCAAAAAGATTTTAAGTGAAAATCAAATCTGAAACTGGGGCCTGATACCCCCTGAAATGATAAACATGGACGACGATTAATCGCTTAAAATTCGAGTTTTTGGAATATTCACTTCAAATTTGTTTTAAACAGTAGCATTCAGGTAGTAATAGCGACTAATTTTGGTCTCAAAAAGATTTTAAGTGAAAATCAAATCTGAAACTGGGACCTGATACCCCCAGAAACGACAAATATGGACGACGATTAATCGCTTAAAATTCGAGTTTTTGGAATATTCACTTCAAATTTGTTTTAAACAGTAGCTTTCAGGTAGTAGTAGCGACTAATTTTGGTCTCAAAAAGATTTTCAATGAAAATCCAATCTCAGAGTAGGGGGCAAGTACCCCCAGAAATGATAAACATGGACGACAATTAATCGCTTAAAATTCGAGTTTTTGGAATATTCACTTCAAATTTGTTTTAAACAGTAGCATTCAGGTAGTAGTAGCGACTAATTTTGGTCTCAAAAAGATTTTAAGTGAAAATCAAATCTGAAACTGGGGCCTGATACCCCCTGAAATGATAAACATGGACGACGATTAATCGCTTAAAATTCGAGTTTTTGGAATATTTACATCGAATTTGTTTTAAACAGTAGCATTCAGGTAGTAGTAGCGACTAATTTTGGTCTCAAAAAGATTTTAAGTGAAAATCAAATCTGAAACTGGGGCCTGATACCCCCTGAAATGATAAACATGGACGACGATTAATCGCTTAAAATTCGACTTTTTGGAATATTTACATCGAATTTGTTTTAAACAGTAGCATTCAGGTAGTAGTAGCGACTAATTTTGGTCTCAAAAAGATTTTAAGTGAAAATCAAATCTGAAACTGGGGCCTGATACCCCCTGAAATGATAAACATGGACGACGATTAATCGCTTAAAATTCGACTTTTTGGAATATTTACATCAAATTTGTTTTAAATAGTAGCATTCAGGTAGTAGTAGCGACTAATTTTGGTCTCAAAAAGATTTTCAATGAAAATCCAATCTCAGAGTAGGGGGCAAGTACCCCCAGAAATGATAAACATGGACGACAATTAATCGCTTAAAATTCGAGTTTTTGGAATATTTACATCAAATTTGTTTTAAACAGTAGCATTCAGGTAGTAGTAGCAACTAATTTTGGTCTCAAAAAGATTTTCAATGAAAATCCAATCTCAGAGTAGGGGGCAAGTACCCCCAAAAGAGGAGGCGTTTAATTGAATCATTATGGTATTCATTTTTTTATGAATTGCTTATACAAAATTAAGAAGCTTTTAAAAAGCCACATAAGTACTAAAAACAGGCTTAGAATTAGCTATGTTTTGAACACTCATTCTTTTTATAGGAAAATTTTTACAGTTTAAGAATTTCGAGAACTGAAACTGTTTAATTGTAAAGAAACTTTCAGAATTGGAAACTTTTTAAGACCGTTAAATGATCTAGAAATTCAAATTTGGATGTAGGTACAATCAAGCGCAGATTCAGCGTTGTAGTGAGGGGAGGGCCAATTAGAGAGAACAGTGCAAGGGTCCGGGGGCGAAGTCCCCGAAATATTTTTGAGCCATACCCCTCAAACCCCGGTAAAACGTTGCCAAAGCCGTTTTTGTTTTTCTCTCTATGCATCCCAACCCAAACAGATCGTTTCATTTTTTGTAAACGAATTGCCACTTCAATTTGCTCAAAGAAAGTACGCCTCCTTTCGAATTATACCATGTATCCTTACGAGTGGTTGCATTTTTGAAACTTTATATAATTTTGATGTTCGGTACTTACAGTATGTAATATTTTCTTGTTACGCTCTTATGTTCCAAGGCGTTACCTTATTTATTCAACTGTCTAATTATTGTGTTGCACTTCGTTTTCTCGCAAATTTTTGATCGTTGAAAGTTAATCACTTCGGGGGGCATGGCCACCCAAACCCCCCCCCCCTCCTTCCATCCGCGCCTGGCTACAATAGTTTTTTAAAACAAAATGTTTTTCCCAATTCTAAATATCACTGCAAAAATTGTTGATAATCATGACATCTGAGTTGGTCAGTAATGCACTTATCAGAACCTTAAGCATCTCGAAAACAGTGTTGATACTTTCTAACAAGAACTTGAAGATGGTGTAGCCAAAAATTGAAAGAGAGTAGCTGCATCAAATAGAAAAGGCAGAACCAAATAAAGGTGTACCCATAACAGGGGGTTTGGGGTGGAAAAGTGCCCCCAATAATTTTGCTGTCGGTCCAAAAGTTTTCCTAAAATCGGTCCGAAATTTGAAAAGAACAATTCGATATCAATCACGGGTTTTTCGAATTTTGTTTAATGAACAATTAATTCCAAAAAATACTAATGGCCTTTTTCTTCAAAAAAAAAAACAATAGGGAACAATTTTGATATCGAGAGGTCTGAAGTATCCAACGATCTGAAGGATCAAAGTTGCAAACTATTCTTCCTCTGGCAGCCATGTAGGCAGGCATATAGTATTTCAACCGTTGAAAACTATTTTTTTCAAGTACAAATGAAAACTAATTGTCTACATGTGCTCACTCTCTTAACACCATATGCGTCACCAACCCCAAAAAATATCTTATATGTGCGCCCCAGAACAAACCCCAGCTGAGAAGGAGCCTGCTGAAAGGTAGTGTTTAAAACAAATTTTAGGACTTTATTCAAAAAACTTAAGTTTAAAACGAATATCTGTCGTCCAGGTTTACCGTTTTTGGGGGTAGTTACTCCCAGATTCATATTCTCTTTTGGTTTAAAATCTTTTTAAACAAAAATTGGGTGGTAGTACTACCTGAAATGTACTGTTAAGAACAAATTTGAAGACTTATTTATAAAAAACACGAGTTTTAAACGAATATCCGTCATCCATGTGTGTCATTTTGGGGGTAGTAGCCCCCAGTTTTAGATACTCTTGTGCTTGAGAATTTCTTTTGAAACCAAACTAAGTCACTACTACTACCTGAAAAATACTGTTTAAAACAAATTTGAAGTCAATATTCCAAAAACTCGAATTTTAAGCGATTAATCGTCGTCCATGTTTATCATTTCTGGGGGTACTTGCCCCCTACTCTGAGATTGGATTTTCATTGAAAATCTTTTTGAAACCAAAATTAGTCGCTACTACTACCTGAAAGCTACTGTTTAAAACAAATTTGAAGTGAATATTCCAAAAACTCGAATTTTAAGCGATTAATCGTCGTCCATGTTTATCATTTCAGGGGGTATCAGGCCCCAGTTTCAGATTTAATTTTCACTTAAAATCTTTTTGAGACCAAAATTAGTCGCTACTACTACCTGAATGCTACTGTTTAAAACAAATTTGAAGTGAATATTCCAAAAACTCGAATTTTAAGCGATTAATCGTTGTCCATGTTTATCATTTCTGAGGGTACTTGCCCCCTACTCTGAGATTGGATTTTCATTGAAAATCTTTTTGAGACCAAAATTAGTCGCTACTACTACCTGAAAGCTACTGTTTAAAACAAATTTGAAGTGAATATTCCAAAAACTCGAATTTTAAGCGATTTATCGTCGTCCATGTTTATCATTTCAGGGGGTACTTGCCCCCTACTCTGAGATTGGATTTTCATTGAAAATCTTTTTGAGACCAAAATTAGTCGCTACTACTACCTGAATGCTACTGTTTAAAACAAATTTGAAGTGAATATTCCAAAAACTCGAATTTTAAGCGATTAATCGTCGTCCATGTTTATCATTTCAGGGGGTACTTGCCCCCTACTCTGAGATTGGATTTTCATTGAAAATCTTTTTGAGACCAAACTAAGTCGCTACTACTACCTGAAAGCTACTGTTTAAAACAAATTTGAAGTGAATATTCCAAAAACTCGAATTTTAAGCGATTAATCGTCGTCCATGTTTATCATTTCTGGGGGTACTTGCCCCCTACTCTGAGATTGGATTTTCATTGAAAATCTTTTTGAGACCAAAATTAGTTGCTACTACTACCTGAATGCTACTGTTTAAAACAAATTTGATGTAAATATTCCAAAAACTCGAATTTTAAGCGATTAATCGTCGTCCATGTTTATCATTTCAGGGGGTATCAGGGCCCAGTTTAAGATTTGATTTTCACTTAAAATCTTTTTGAGACCAAAATTAGTCGCTACTACTACCTGAATGCTACTGTTTAAAACAAATTTGATGTAAATATTCCAAAAACTCGAATTTTAAGCGATTAATCGTCGTCCATGTTTATCATTTCAGGGGGTATCAGGCCCCAGTTTCAGATTTGATTTTCACTTAAAATCTTTTTGAGACCAAAATTAGTCGCTACTACTACCTGAATGCTACTGTTTAAAACAAATTTGAAGTGAATATTCCAAAAACTCGAATTTTAAGCGATTAATCGTTGTCCATGTTTATCATTTCTGGGGGTACTTGCCCCCTACTCTGAGATTGGATTTTCATTGAAAATCTTTTTGAGACCAAAATTAGTCGCTACTACTACCTGAAAGCTACTGTTTAAAACAAATTTGAAGTGAATATTCCAAAAACTCGAATTTTAAGCGATTAATCGTCGTCCATATTTGTCGTTTCCGGGGGTATCAGGCCCCAGTTTCAGATTTGATTTTCACTTAAAATCTTTTTGAGACCAAAATTAGTCGCTACTACTACCTGAAAGCTACTGTTTAAAACAAATTTGAAGTGAATATTCCAAAAACTCGAATTTTAAGCGATTAATCGTCGTCCATGTTTATCATTTCAGGGGGTACTTGCCCCCTACTCTGAGATTGGATTTTAATTGAAAATCTTTTTGAGACCAAAATTAGTCGCTACTACTACCTGAAAGCTACGGTTTAAAACAAATTTGAAGTGAATATTCCAAAAACTCGAATTTTAAGCGATTAATCGTCGTCCATGTTTGTCGTTTCTGGGGGTATCAGGCCCCAGTTTCAGATTTGATTTTCACTTAAAATCTTTTTGAGACCAAAATTAGTCGCTACTACTACCTGAATGCTACTGTTTAAAACAAATTTGAAGTGAATATTCCAAAAACTCGAATTTTAAGCGATTTATCGTCGTCCATGTTTATCATTTCAGGGGGTACTTGCCCCCTACTCTGAGATTGGATTTTCATTGAAAATCTTTTTGAGACCAAAATTAGTCGCTACTACTACCTGAATGCTACTGTTTAAAACAAATTTGAAGTGAATATTCCAAAAACTCGAATTTTAAGCGATTAATCGTCGTCCATGTTTATCATTTCAGGGGGTACTTGCCCCCTACTCTGAGATTGGATTTTCATTGAAAATCTTTTTGAGACCAAAATTAGTCGCTACTACTACCTGAAAGCTACTGTTTAAAACAAATTTGAAGTGAATATTCCAAAAACTCGAATTTTAAGCGATTAATCGTCGTCCATGTTTATCATTTCTGGGGGTACTTGCCCCCTACTCTGAGATTGGATTTTCATTGAAAATCTTTTTGAGACCAAAATTAGTTGCTACTACTACCTGAATGCTACTGTTTAAAACAAATTTGATGTAAATATTCCAAAAACTCGAATTTTAAGCGATTAATCGTCGTCCATGTTTATCATTTCAGGGGGTATCAGGGCCCAGTTTAAGATTTGATTTTCACTTAAAATCTTTTTGAGACCAAAATTAGTCGCTACTACTACCTGAATGCTACTGTTTAAAACAAATTTGATGTAAATATTCCAAAAACTCGAATTTTAAGCGATTAATCGTCGTCCATGTTTATCATTTCAGGGGGTATCAGGCCCCAGTTTCAGATTTGATTTTCACTTAAAATCTTTTTGAGACCAAAATTAGTCGCTACTACTACCTGAATGCTACTGTTTAAAACAAATTTGAAGTGAATATTCCAAAAACTCGAATTTTAAGCGATTAATCGTTGTCCATGTTTATCATTTCTGGGGGTACTTGCCCCCTACTCTGAGATTGGATTTTCATTGAAAATCTTTTTGAGACCAAAATTAGTCGCTACTACTACCTGAATGCTACTATTTAAAACAAATTTGATGTAAATATTCCAAAAACTCGAATTTTAAGCGATTAATTGTCGTCCATGTTTATCATTTCTGGGGGTACTTGCCCCAGTTTCAGATTTGATTTTCACTTAAAATCTTTTTGAGACCAAAATTAGTCGCTACTACTACCTGAATGCTACTGTTTAAAACAAATTTGAAGTGAATATTCCAAAAACTCGAATTTTAAGCGATTAATCGTCGTCCATGTTTATCATTTCAGGGGGTATCAGGCCCCAGTTTCAGATTTGATTTTCACTTAAAATCTTTTTGAGACCAAAATTAGTCGCTACTACTACCTGAATGCTACTGTTTAAAACAAATTTGAAGTGAATATTCCAAAAACTCGAATTTTAAGCGATTAATTGTCGTCCATGTTTATCATTTCTGGGGGTACTTGCCCCCTACTCTGAGATTGGATTTTCATTGAAAATCTTTTTGAGACCAAAATTAGTCGCTACTACTACCTGAAAGCTACTGTTTAAAACAAATTTGAAGTGAATATTCCAAAAACTCGAATTTTAAGCGATTAATCGTCGTCCATATTTGTCGTTTCTGGGGGTATCAGGTCCCAGTTTCAGATTTGATTTTCACTTAAAATCTTTTTGAGACCAAAATTAGTCGCTATTACTACCTGAATGCTACTGTTTAAAACAAATTTGAAGTGAATATTCCAAAAACTCGAATTTTAAGCGATTAATCGTCGTCCATGTTTATCATTTCAGGGGGTATCAGGCCCCAGTTTCAGATTTGATTTTCACTTAAAATCTTTTTGAGACCAAAATTAGTCGCTACTACTACCTGAATGCTACTGTTTAAAACAAATTTGAAGTGAATATTCTAAAAACTCGAATTTTAAGCGATTAATCGTCGTCCATGTTTATCATTTCTGGGGGTACTTGCCCCCTACTCTGAGATTGGATTTTCATTGAAAATCTTTTTGAGACCAAAATTAGTCGCTACTACTACCTGAAAGCTACTGTTTAAAACAAATTTGAAGTGAATATTCCAAAAACTCGAATTTTAAGCGATTAATCGTCGTCCATGTTTGTCAGTTGGAAGGGGTTCTTAGGCCGATTGTTACGAATTTTTCAGCGAACTTTATAAGATGTATTCTTATTCTAAAAAAATAAGAATCATATCAAACGATAGGTAATTGTATGAAAAATAAGCTGATTATTACTACAAACCTTTATCGGCCCTTTAAATAGTAGATAGTTCTCGTTTTATCATGTCTAGTATCCGCAACCAAGTTCAACTCACTAGACAGCCCAGTTACGGATTGGTTACGGATTCTGAATCCGTAACTGAAATCCGTAACCAACTTCAAGGCAGTCAACTAACCAGATGAGTACCAAGTTACAGCAAGGAGCAATTGAGGATTTTGATTAAATCCTTGGGCTACTACACTTAGGTTCAATATGCAATTGGGACATCTAGCAACAAAATTGCGTCTCTTCCTTAACAATCCACTTAGGCCCAAATTTTCATTTTCGATTTGCGAGCTCTTCCTGTATGCGTAAGCGAGGTTTTGGCGCCAAAATGAAAACCCTTACTCACTGCTCACGCCATAATTTGAAATCAAAACTTCGTAGATTTGAACGGTTTTAAAAATTGTTCAGGCCAAGAAAAGAGAACAGAGTGAGAAACTAAAATGCTGAAAATACAAACAAACATTCGCACAAAAGTTGATAATTAACTGGTGAAGATCTTCGAGTAATTTCAGTGAATCATGGATGGAGAGAATCCTAGTAAGTGAGTTTTGAAATGTTTTGATTTGGAAAGTGAAACGAACGAACATTTCACTCAAAGAAATTTATTTGAAATATATAAATTTTGCTGTGGATAAAACGCTGGCAAGGATGAAGCCTTAATGAAGTGTCTTAATACATTACAAAAATAAAAATGATCTTGCACAAATCAATAATATTATATTGTATTAATAATCTACTCTAATAAACGAAATCAATAATCTAATAATCTACTCTAATAATCTACTCTAATAATCTACTCTAAAAAACGAAATCACAAAGGAAATAATTACAAAACCTATATTTCAACAACATGTTATTATTTGTATCGTTCCCTATAGATGCTTGCTGCACGCCTACTTGTATTGTATGTCTATTTTATGTATTCTTTCCTCCTTTGTTTAGTTTAGTTTATTTTAGCTTATTTAACTTTATACTCTTTGCTATGACGACGCAATAAAAGTAACTGTTGTAAGTCATTAATTTGAATATGAATATCAATACTTCTAATACTGAAGCTATACAAGCTATTGGCTATACATTAGAGTTTTGTTGAATTTAACAGGCAAAAAGGTAACAGCGACAATAATATCTAAACACACCACATTACAGTGAAGGGAAAGTAGTCATAACTGCCTGGGGATCATTGAGACTGCTTTTGACAGTCGGTGTATAACTTAAGAATTTGATAAAAGAGCAGGGCTGTCTTTACTTGTATATTTTATTTTTATTTTCACAATTTCTCATAATACCAAGAAACCTGTCTTGTTCACTAATTGATTGCTGAAAAGGCGCTTTGGCCTCAATATGTCCAAAGTACGTATCTCTTAGTTTCTTAATTTCTACTTTCGAGCACTTCAACAAATAATGACGCTCGTCGCCAATTTCTGTCTCATCGCAGAGAGGACAGGCTCGTTCATTTCTATCCACTTTACGCATTCTACCATCTTCGATAGGTAGTCAATGCGCTGAGACTCGAACTTAATTTATTACAGTACTCATGCAACAAATCAGAATTTACATAAGCTTCTTCTTTGTACCCACATTTTATAAACTTGTACAAATAACTTAGTCTGCCAAAGGAGTTTATCGTATTTTAAAAAAGCTTCTGGTATTCTGACTCAAGAGTGGAGATAACTAAATTTACAATTTGTTTGTCACTGCTTGTTCCACAATTTACGCTATTTTCGTTTTTTCATGCTAATTTCAGCAAGTGAAAAACAGTGGAAATCCAATTTGATGTACTGTTAACTGACATATTTATACAAATTTTTAAGGCGTTGCTTATTAAAATGTTGTGTTTGCCTACTTGCTTTAGATGGCAGAAGAACTTGAATATACGTTTGTATATTGAAACATTTAACGGGTATATGCCCATTTCACCCCTCACTGCAATGTTAGATAATTTAAAATGAACCCCAAGAATATATTTGCAAAATTTGTTTTCTAAAGCTTCATGATTGTAAGTGTCATCAAACAGCTTGGACTTAAACTTTTCAAAAGTAAAGTTTCTCATTGTTTTCAAACTTGCAAAACCAGGTTCTCATTCTGTCCTTGTTTATTAAATACCATTAATTTAGTTATCTTGGGATTTATATTTAGGTTCCACTTCTTTTTATATTCTTCTAGATTTTTTTAAGCATTGCTGCAATCCACTTTTAGTATCAGATAGCAACAGAATATCGTCAGCGTACATATTGGAGCGTACAATAATGAAGCATGTATTTTTGGTAATATAAAATTCAAAAAGGTAGTTTTTCTGCTTTATAAATGCTGTTATTTTTCTCCAATAGCTCATCTCATAATATTGTGCTTCAAAATAAGGAAGACTTTGCTGAGCTTTTCATTGAAGCCTGCAACTGCGATAAAAACTTTTTCCTCTGGTTTCTTTATGAGTGACTCAAACATGAGTCAAAGCATACAAATTTCAAAATTCAATCTACCCTCTAAACTCTGAAATAAATCTAAGAATGTGAAATTAAGACACATGCTTTGATAAAAACATGTCAGCCTCCATAAATGTCAGCGTCCTTAAATTTCCAGGTATTTTGAAAGCCTTTCTTTTTGCTATATTTTCTTCTAAAAAAGAGTAATAGGAGAAAATCATGTGGTCAAATGTGATATCATTACATTCATACACCTATTGTTTTGATGTTTTTGATAAAATTTTTCTTGTCAACTGTGTCAAACTTTAGTAAATTTCAAAAATAAAACTATGGCCTTGCAGCTGTTTACAGTTTTGGCAGCCATTTTGTTGCTAGTTGTCTCCCAATATATATTGAACCTAAGTGAATTTAAAAAAAATCAGTTTAAATATGAATCAATAAGGAAGGTTTTGAGACTTGACCGAAAAACTTTAGTAGAGCCAGAAACACGAATGAAAAAGTGGGAGTGTGTTCCAAAGTCTTGAGCTAAAATACTGAGGTCACCTCTGGTTACTTGACAAGTTATTATTCTATGGACAGATGAGTTGGGAGTAAAGTAGGTATGAAAGCAGGCAGGAGATACTTTGTTAAGAGCTTTAAGTATACAAATGTCAGAATATTTGAATGTATTATGTCTTCCTGTTTGAGAACTTTTAGAGAATGAAAAATTGGTGAAGATGGAGCAGCAAAATTTGAAAAGCTAATGCATTTTAGAATTTTCTTTTCGAGGAGGTAGAGTGGCTTTAGATAATGTATCATATGTTAAACTCCATGCAGTAATCCCATAACAAAGAAATGAAGAAAATAGAGAGTTATAGAGGCTGATCAATGGTTGTAGGGAAATATAGTGTCTTATTTTGAAGACCATTCCAGAATTTCTTGTTAGTTTCTTATGAAGTTCTGTAATATGGTATTTCCATGTGAGGTGTTCATCCAGCAAGATTCCCAGAAATTTTATATATTGAGACCTTGAGATGTTTTTCCTGCCAAATTTGATATTTATAAGGTCAGGTAATTTTTTCCTTAGGTGAATTGAAAAGGACAAATTTAGTCTTTTCAATATTAAGTGCCTATTTGTTACAATCAAGCCATGATTTTACCTTGCTTAGCTCTTTATTGATTGTTCTGGTAAGACTATTTAGATCTTCAGCTTCAAAATTAATGTTTGTGTCATCAGCAAATAGGAAGAATGACAATACACTGGTAGCATTGGGTAGGTCGTTTATGTAAATTAAAAAAGGAGAGGCCCAAGAACTGATCCCTGTGGGACACCACATGTTATGTCCCTCAATGAAGAAGAATGGCCATTAATGGAAACCAGTTGTCTATGATTGCAGTGGTAAGATTTGAATCAAGCAAGGGCTGTATCCCTAATGCCATAGTGTTCTAGTTTTTTAAGTAGAATTCCATGATTAACAGTATCAAAAGCCTTTTGGAGGTCTATAAATATTCCACAACCAAGTCTGTTATTATCAAGAGTTGACTGTATATTCTAAGTTAAAGTTACTAATGCATGATCTGTGGAGTGTTTAATAAGGAACCCAAATTGCATACCAAATAAGACCTCACTCACTTCAAGAAACTTTAGAACGTGAGACTGAATTAGTTTTTCAAATATTTTGCTAAAAATGGATAGCAATGAAATTGGTCTGTAATTACATGTTTTGGTCTAAGGTCCTTTCTTAAATATTTGAATTACCTTTGCAATTCTAAGTTTATCTGGAAAAATACCTGTTGAGAAGGACTCATTTATCAGAACTGAGAGATCAGAGGAAATAGGGTTAATTAGGATTTGTAATAATTTGTCTGGAATACTATTTGGTCCAGAAGATTTGGCAATTTTTAGTGATTGTATTATATTAGATACCTCATTAACGGTACATGGAGAGATGAAAAAAGAATCAGAGTTTGAATTTGATAAGTAAGATAAAGGAGATTTTTGAGTCCTAGGGATTTTTTTAGTGATCCCTTCAGCTACCTTTGTAAAGTATTCATTAAATTAATTTGCAATATGGACAGAATCAGAAATTTTCGAACCATTTTCATCAACTAAATGTGAGAAAGTATCTTTCATTTTCAAAAGAGGTTTTTGATATTTCTTAATCAAGAGGTTTATGTTCAAATTCAAAAGATCACACGCTATGCTAAATAATATTACTGAGTCCAAATCACTAATCAATTATATAATTTTCCTCCGGGAACTTTTTTCCAAATGAGAAATATTGTGCAGAAAGCCTAAATTTTCGTGAAGAACAGTTTCAATGTAAACTTGGTCTTATGGGATTTATAAGACAGGTCATTTAATTGAAAGTATTATTATGCTAGGTATGCACGAGACAATTCCACCCAAGTAGAGCACCAGCCCCACCCCACCCCAAGGAAGTCCCTGCAGGCCGCAGCGAAGCCGCAAGCAGCCCACCCCCATCAGAAAGTATCATCCAAGATATTAGATATCTAGCAGTGTAAAATTTCTAGCAGAGAAGCAAAACCGCCCGTGATCAAACGCCGCACACTAATGAAACCCGCCCAAGCAAGGTGGCAAGAATGACACCCCGCAAACAGAACCATCTGGCCCGCGCCCAGCACTAGATCTAAATTGGCAACTGACATGTACTGTAGTGTAGTTGAAACACAAATATGAGTTATAAATTCAAGGAAGTTTTTATTCAGTATCGCTATCTTCATCATCTCCTGTATAAAAAGCAATTTCAGGAAGTCATCTTCATCATTAAAATAGCGAAAGGAATCATTAATCTTAGCACATAAACGGCAATCGATGTCAGCAAACGTGTAACAGGCTTTCATTCTTCTACTCGCCAAGATTTAATCGGTTTTCTGAATAATATTCATTCTTTTCTTTGTGAGGTCTAATCGAATCTTATGGGCCTGAGATTTTTTTCTGGCCTTTTAGATCAGGGTGCGATGGCGCCAGTTAGTAATACGGACTATAATTTGACGATAAGTTTTCCCATTTGAAGATTTCTGCTTCTTCCAATCCAGTGCGCCCTATCCAAGACAGAGTTAGGGACTGTTACGCCTACACTTTTGAAAACTTCCTTACATTTTTCTAGGCAATCGCAATCCTGGCCAGTTTCTTCGACGCCGTTAATTCTGAAACACAGCCGCCTATGGTATTGCTCCTGGTCGTCTGTTGACTGCTGAAGGTGTACTTTGTACCTTTCCATGACCGCAAGTTTCGATTCCAATTTCTTTATTTTTGAGTTCTGTGTACTAATAACTGCTAAGAATTGTTGCATACATTGGTTGCTAAGCCTTCTTTGATTCAATCTTCTTTAGCATAACAATACTTGTTTCTCATTCCCCTTAGTGTTGAGCTTATTCAGTTTAGTTGCACCTGGCTTGGTAAATTCAAAGGATGTATGGTTTCTGTGATTAAAAAGACTGAATCGAGACGAAGAATGGACGCTTTTTGAGTTGCAAGCCTGACTTATCATACACCGGTGTAAGACGATGAAAGTTAAGTGGATGAGACGTTTGTATTTTGCTATTATAACCGTCGTGTTGTTGATAATGCTGAAACTCGATAAAAAACAATATTCATCACGTAACAACATCCAGCGTGCGGTAGACAGGCCTCTTCGGTTTCGTTACATCGAGGATGAACTCGAGGTAGGCCCAGAGAAATTAATCCAAGTGGGATGCCGTAAAGGCCCTCAAAACAACTCGCAGCCTATCTGCGAATGGTTCAGATATCGTAAACACAAACAACTTACTAGTAATTACAACGGAGCAGTGTTCAGTAACGGCACTTGTGTTCCAGAAAATAGCCCTAGTCGAGCAGATAATCAAGCAGAAAAGATCACATTGGTTACCAATTACGTGGACTTCCGTCTTACGAAATATCGGCGCAACATGAGCTTGAACTTAGAGGATGTCAAGTTCGTAAGCCAACCGTCTGAACTTGATAACATTACCGAGGCTAGGATGTACGAAATTGTCCGCACCCTTAAACAGAATCTACGGCATTGGGTCGTGCATAAACTTCACATTCTGGTCCCGGATGTGGAATCAGCGTTTTATTTGAGAAGTCTTGATTTACCGAACAGTAACAAGTTAGTCGTGCAGCTACTGAACGAGAGCATCACTATGAACTCGCATTTCTTATACGCCACGAGATGCCTCGCGGATAGGATTGTTGCAATTACCAACCAAGACAACAGGTTGGGGGACGGTTGGGAGGAGCTACAGGCAGATTCTCTGAGGAAAAACAAGACTTTTTATGCTGTTACTAGAAGTCCCTCGTACAACACAAGTTGCTTCGTCTCGTCCGGCTACTCGTGCAGGATGGGTGGAGGTAGCTATGACACATTCGTCTTCCATGCGAACAAAGACATAACGGCTGACAAGTTAAAGCGCATGAGCACCGCAACTCCCAACTCGAAGGGGATGGAGCACGTTCTGACTTGGGTTTTCCGCAGAGAGTTGAACTATTCTGTGGTGAACCCATGCCTCACGCTGATGGTCCACCATGAACATTGCGTTCCACTGCGAGAGAACAAACGGAGGATGTTTTATCCTCGTTTACCTGACCCGCTTGGCATGCAATGGAGAGCCCCAGTTGTAAGTTTGAACTTTGCTCGTCAATCCAACTGATATGATATGATATGATGATATTTATCTATGCACGAAAAACCCTACTACCATATAATTAATCTCAGTATAATAATATATCATTCATTAATTTCAGTCTTATGTAAAGTTTTTCAAAATCCTAATGTGCTACTGATGCCCCACTTATTGCTACGCAGTGAGCCCCCAACTAATTGAAAAATACAAGCAAACCTTGAGATCCATATTGTTGTTGAGCTAAATAAACATGGGAGAGTTTATTGATTTTCTTATAATTCTATGCTTTATCAATAATTGGAAATTATATGAAAATTCAATTTGAGTTATCTACGAGTTCTTGTGTCCCTGTTTTGTTTTGGTATTGTGGAGTTCTGGTCCATGTCTTCACCTGTTTCTTAGTTCCAAATTTGGTATTTCCGGTTAGCACTACGCTTATGGTAGGTCAGCGGCTGCTAGTGTAATTCGAAATTCGAAATAGGTGGAAAATGTTTTCGACCAACCAAATTGGAGCTCACATGTTTTCTTGTATTGAACATGCGAAAAAGGGACGACTGTAAGTATTAGGTGATCACAAGTGTTTTTATGAATTTTCTTAATCTACTTTCTTTTTACTCAATTTTGCTAAATGCTTTCCTGCCTTCCTTTCGATCCTTCCTTTTCCTTCCTTTTTACCATCTTGCCACACCACTATTTAAATGGAAGTGTGTGCATTGGCTCGGTTGGAAGCCAATACAGAGGCTGGAATGTTGTTCCCTGTTTAAGCGCCCGAGTGAGACGGCATGATTTTCTGGATAGGTAGGGCTTGTGCACTAGTTCGCAGGGCCCATAGGAGACAACAATATGTATTGCAGGTGGCATTCTTTGCTATTTTGAACTTCGCATGAAACTTGCCCAGTTGAAAAGTTGACAAGTCTTGGCCTGGGTACCATATAGTAACATACACGTGGGTTCGAGTTCCACTCCGATCAATTTCCTTCAACTACATTTACCGTCCTCAAAGGATGGAGCCACCATAAATCATCTTAGGGGCCCAGCCTCTTCTGAGCACTACTACTCAAGAGAAGTCGGATTAGAGTGAAAATTTAGGGGGAAGATCCACCCTCGGTCGGGTTCCATGCACGCATAGTTTGAAGCTCATGTCAGCGTGTTAGGACTTGAACTGACTTTCTAATACCATAATCGGTAGTTTCAATTTCTCGAGTAATCAATAAGTCACCGACCAGGAGTGGAAACAGAGTTAACTACATATAGAGAATCTCGATCATTTCAATTGAACCTCTATAGGTTCTATAATTCAAACGGAAAATTGATGGCTAAATCTGAATTTCAGCTTTATTAACCTTATCCTGGATACTGTTATTTAAGTTCTGCTCGCTAATGATTCAAGAAATTTCCACATGCTCAATTCTAAATTTGTGGACTTTCCTCATCTGATGAATGGGATGCTCCAAAGTCATTCATCCTGAGGTTTTTTACTTTCTCTGTGGATGGACATTGAGAGATTTCGTCAAATCGTTTGATTCTGAAAATAACCTGATAAGCACGATGTTTTTGACTCAATTATTCAGTTTAATAAGTTGCCACGGTTCAGTTCAGAGATCTCTTATGAAAAAAAGACGGTTGAAACTTCAAGTCACAACATAGTAATAGTCTCTACCTGAATTTGCAGTCCACCACACTCTATAGTGCAGCCAATGTAGCTTGAATTAGATTTTATAAGATTATTGAAAATTCTTGGTACACTCTTTTTTATATAAGAACAATTTCATATAAGAATATTTAATAAGAACACGAGCCTCAAATTTTCCGAAAAATCTGCGTCCACACGATGAGCGTTTTCAAACAAATCTGAGACCATATGGATATGGACGAATCGATCGTTGAATTTGAATTGACTGTGCAAAACTTAGCTGGTGACGTCATCGTTCACGAAAAGATACATTTTCGCCGTTCACACGACAACATGAAAACGGAGTTTCAAAAATCTCCACCCTGAACACCGAAAACTCCGGCAACGTGTGGAAGGCCAAAGCGGATACCCTTTAAACATCAGAATTCCGAGCTTTTAACTTCAGATTTAAGCTCAGTACCCTTCATTTACTCTATATACTATATATTTTAGCCAGTTTTTAGGATATTGATGTTCTTTACCATATAGTGCCCCTTTTACCCCTATTTTGCCCCATTTTCGCCCTCTAAACGTCCAAATTTCAAAATTTTGACTTTAGATTTGAGCTCAGCACCCTTCACTTAGCCTATACCACGAATTTTAGACAGTCTTGAGAATATGGACTTTTTTCTCCTATCAAGTGCCCTTTTTGCCCCTTTTTTCACCCTCTAAACGTCAAAACTTCAGATTCGAGCTCAGCAATCTCGATTTACCTCAGGTCAATTGGAGAATATTGATTTTTATAACCATTTTCATGTACTTGGACCTCAACTGGGACACAAAGCTGTAAAGGGTTAACCCTATTACTACCGGGCTTTTTGGACCCTTGTACTACCGGGGGGGGGGGGCACATTGTGCCCGCCCCCTATAATTCTTGTTTGGAACGCGATAAAAGCTTGAAACTTGGTAGAACTATAGAACTTTACTTGCTCTATCGATTGATGGTGTTTTTAAAACCATAATGGCTACCAATGACGTCACAGTGACGTCATAAGTCTGAAAAACCATGATAACTACTTATAGGCATTTACCTTGTTATTGAAGCTATCCTTATTGTATTTTTGCCTCTCAAATGGTCTATTTATGAACGAAAAGCATTTTCAAATCATAATCTATGAATTTTTTTGACATTATTTTATATTTCTTTATATTTTTACAATTTTTTTCATAAATGTTCAAGTCGATAAATTTTACAATGAAGAAAAATAAGATAAAATAGCTATTCAGATTGAAAAATAGAATTTTTTCTAGTTTATTTCTATTCAGGAACGTCAAAAAAGGAATTTCAAATGAAAAAATAATTGTCTTTTATAGATATGACGTCATAAACATTGATGACGTCATAGATTTTAAATTTTGCTAACGTCAGCAAATACAAATAAATTATATATCATTCAAAAGCCCTTGTCAAACCATAGCCAATGGTGCTTCAAGCAAGTTTCTATGTGTTATAGTTGCAGAAATATAGGCCCTAAGACATTTTAACACCTGACCACTTGTTGACAAAAGAGGTGTCACGTGATCAGCAAACGTGTGATAGTAACAAAAATAATTTTTTCAGGTTCTCTGATAAATTTGAGGAAAAGTCGAACAGGTTCCAGTAGAATATCTCGTGTTTTCTGGGAGATACAGCATTTTTAATTTGCCGCGGGCACTTTGTGCCCCCCCCCCCCCGGCCGTAACGTATGGGCATGGTGTCGAATACCCTCTACTGTATTACACAAACGTCCCCCGGCGTGATAACAATTTTTTTGCAATTCAGTACCGAAGTGGCTTACCTTTCTGCCTAACTGAAAACTAACTGCTTATGATGAAGTGCTCCCCAGACCCCAGTCTCGTTCACAAACTACGGTCAAGCAAGGGGGTCATGACAGAACCAAGAGAAATTGAACGGGGGAAGCTGTCCACTGAAACTAAGCAGTCTTTCTTGGGGCACTGGGCCCGAGGGTATAAATAATTTAGCTGCGAACCTCATTTTCATGCTGTGGCAATTTTGCGTTTCTAGCCCAGAAAAAGAAATTCTTACGTATTTGTTGTTGTCATTCTTCTGAAAATTCAATGGTTCCCACGTATAAGCACAGCACAACAGATTTCAAACAAGATTGGAAAATAATCTTATTGTGAGTTATAACTTTCACTAAACAACCTTACAATCTGTCAAAAACAAAGATGAACTAATTGTTTCATATCTATAAATCTATAAAAGTATATACGTTGTAGTGCAGCCACATGACTGGCTGACTGAATCAATCATTTTAAAGATAAGGCTCGATTCTCGTCTCTAATCTTTTATTCTATTTTAGTATGGTTTGCCGTGTTAATTTTCTTACCTGCCATAATAAGCCAAGTTCTACTTTGTTTCGCTGACATGGGCCTATTTCTATTTATATGCAGAAATGTTAATAATTTTGGATCGGTACAGAACTTGAGGATGGTGAGAAAAAATCGGAAATATAAGAGAACATGATAACTTATAAAGCTTGCATCTGACACTTATCTTAGTATTACGTCAAGACAGCGAAAATGAAACCTAACGAGTTATTGTACCCAGTGCTGAATTGACATTGGTAAATCAGAAAGGAGGTAAAAGATTGGTACAGTGAGAAGCAACGAACAAGTCTCCTAACGTTCTCAGCTTCTTCTTAAGTGACGTAAATTCTTAAGCTATTGCCCTTTTGGGCTTACTGAAATACGCAACTTTCAAGGGGACTGATAAGAGAATGATGCAACATTTGTAAAATAATTTCAACATCTCATCATGTTCAAACTCCCGTCTTTAATTAAGTATTTTTGCATTAGTATACTTTTGAAGGGGGCTAATTTTGAGGAGTGCTTTCATAAATTGTCCTTATAAAATAGAGAGAACTCAAAGAAAGACCATTTCCTCCTGACAGCCGATACTATTTAAGGGGTTTGAGAAGCATTGTATTTGAATATTTCCCTGGAAAACACCTTCGATCACCCACTCTTTGGAGGCTGTGTACACTACTGAACAGCCAGCCTCAAACGAGTTTTTCTAGTTCTTATAAAAAAACGTGTATTTGGATAAATCACTGAGAAAACATTTGAGGGACCAACCACTGCCGCTGGCAAGGAGATCCGCAGGCTTGTCAATCATTGCAAAATCATTGTGTTTCGTCTTTATTTTTAAGACAGACACGTTTTGGCCACAGACAATATTCACGTCTGTAACCAACAATAAGCAGAAAAGAATTACTACGTGATTTTCTCATATACATCCATTGGACGATAACACAATATTGTTCTCAGAACAGCACAATGTAGCTTTTTACTGAAACAAACGTACTTTAAGCAAAATGGAAAAAATTGCGAACGAAGATTCGGTGGAGAAATCGGAGATAAATTCAGCAAGGAATGAAGAACAGGAGAAATATCCTTATCGAAAGAAGATTCGAAGATGGTATGAGTAATTCAGTTTCATTATATTCTCGTGATCGTTTATTCATACGTATGATTCGTTTACAACTAGTGGCTTAATCAGCAGTGATTCTTGCACAACTTGACAACAAGTACGCCTCACTTAACTTCTGAATCCAGACATACAATCCCTATGTTGATAAATCTTTTTGGTTTTATGCTATTATGCTTTGTTTCATGCTTTTGCTTTGGTTGGCTCAGTTTTCGAGCTGTTGACGAGTTGTCTTGCAAATGCATCATAAAACATGTTAACCCGTTATATTTTCAGCTCTAGGCCGTTTTTAGCCATACGACGTTATCAACGTTATTTACCATTGCTTTGTAACATGTTATCTAGTTGTGTAGCGAAGGAGGCGTCCAGGAAGGCGTCTTAACTTTTGGTCGAGTTCGAAACGTTAATTAAAGTTTGACAAGCTTAAAAGTTTACCAAGGTTAAATATGGATAGGGGTCAATATTTTATTCATAGTCTCTACAAGCTTTAGACCAGCGATCTTCGTTAATAGTGTTTACACTTCGATGTCCTTCAAGCAGGATATCAACATGCTGTTCAAGCCAAAGCATGCTAATTTCTAGACAACTCGCAGAGGCAATAATAGACTAAAACTTTAGGGGGGACAATATTGATGATTTAGCAACAAAAGTTGTGTCGTTCTTAGGCATAATTATTAAGTTAGCGTTTTATCAGTGAAGATATTTGTAAACACTTGTTAGAATTACTAAAAAACTAGGAAACTCTCATTTCTTAGTTAAAAACAAGTCACTGTGAGATTTTGTGAATAGGTTAAAAAAAAGGTTATTCGTAAAGCTAATTACTGACAAATTCTTAGTTCCTAAAAGCCCCCTTGGTGTCCGCGTCTCGGCAACTATCCGATTCTCAGATGACGTCTTGTGAAATAACGGAGATATTTCGTGTTACCTGAAAGAAAAAATATTGATCTTAGTTAATGAGAAACAAGGTTGAAGTCACAGGGTCAACAACTGTTTAAATAATCATTTTCACACGACATGTTCGTGTTTAATTTGGTCAGTGTAAACGAAAATAACAGCGGAACTTCAAGATAGCGTCTCAGGTTTCGTTATTTGAATTCTGTGTGTACTGAAACGTCTTCGTGTTGAAACTAACGTCAAGTCCGTTACCTGCTCCCAGTTTCTGCAACCTGCAAGTCTGTTTATCTATGCTAATGTGGGTTTGTAGTGCAAATTAATGTGTTTTCGCTCGTCTGTTTCTTGCTCCCCCTTCCTTGCCTTCCTTCTCCCGTCCCTTTTTCAGAAAATCTCACCATTTAAATTCCTAATTTAGGACAGTGGTTGTGTGTTCACCTTTTGTGGGAAGTTCTATGGTCTTGGGTTAGAGACCTGGTAGAGGCATATTAGAGTTACGGTCTCCCATTATAAGAATAAATTGTCATCCTATAAAAGTCTTCAGAATACTTCTTATCTACGAAACAGGGCATTTGTCATCATACAATACGTGCTAATATTATCAATGTACTACACGCTGTACTACCCTATGAAAAAATGGTAACAAGAAAGATTTGCAGCATTGCTTTATACGCAATTAATACGCAATTAGCACTACAATCAGGTGTTAGGTAGTATTTTAATAACCAGTACAGCCTCATTGCTTCGAGCTGAGGCCTGCATGGGCGAGCTTTGGTTGTCTTTCACACCTGTTAAGCCCAAAAAAGACTTTGCCCTCAAAATCACTTCCTTGTGCTAATCTCTCGTAGAAAACATTTTCCCTAGTCCTTCTTGTGCTGGCATCATGGGGAAAGAGTAGCCCCGTAATTCTGCCCTTCTATTGTGCAAAGAAAGCATCACTTTGGACTTCCAATCCCCCTCCCCTTGGAGACTTAAGCAAGATCTTAACTTGATTTATTGCCTTGCTGCATATTCTGCACTTCCAGTAAACAGTAGACATTGGGGCATGGGAGGCTTTGCCCCCTTCCAAAAACACTTTGAAATTCCATTTTTGATTATCCAACACTTGCCGCTTTCAACACTAGTTGCCCCCTAAACATTTTATCAAGGCGGCTCGATTGGTAAATACTATGTAATCTGCTAGTCCACAATAGTTCAAGCCTTAAGTTATTTAATACTGCCTTTAGTGGTTATTATTTCCTCATAAATATCCCATATTTTCACGATAAGCCCGTAAGATGTGTCGGTCGAAATCAGATATGAGTGAAAGTAAAATATGTCCTCAGAGAAGGAAAAAGTGGAACTTGATTCATCCATCAATTCACACTCAATTTACAAGGATTGAATTTCTACCAGCCTAATGTGGTTGCCCAATAAGGATAACAACTGTTACTGCCTCTTCAGCTTTCCACCATTTTTCTTTCAATACTATTTCATATTCACATTCACAGAACTTCAAAATAAGGGAGAAAATCGGAAACACAGCGATGGGATGAAAACGATTAAGTTTTTTCCATGATACTCATCTGAGTGAGGAGTAACTCAGATAGGGCATTGGTACACCGTACACAACTTTAATAAGGGTTTGCCTTAACGTTTTTTTGAAGCCTCGTTTTTGAGCTGGGTCCGAGGAAATCAGCCCCAAATTTCTGCATTTCCCAATTGTGTCATGTACTACTTTAAAATTACTTCTATGATCATTTGTAGAACAAGCCCTTGAAGATCAGTTAGACAAAATATAATAGCGAATAAAATAATCACTAGAGCTTTTCTTATGACATTCATCTGGTAGCAATTACGTTAGAAAGAGAACGAAAATGAAACCTAACCAATTTTTGTATCCAGAAACGTGGAGGTACGTGGAGGTAAATCGAGATTGACCAATCAGAGGTGAATGATCGTTATACATCGGTTGATTGGTTGATTTTATTCGTGCATAATCAACCAGTCATAAACGGCGATCCAGTAATTGTCAAGTTTAGCTCTGTCCCCGATTTCCCTAGCTACCTTAATTGGTCCACATTTATTTTAACTTTCCATCCTCATAAAAGCTCGCAATATTCAGTTTAATTATAAAGTTTTTCTTGATGGCTTCCTTCGTGATTAGGTAGATTCCACTGGCTTTTATGCAGGATCCCATGGAAACTCAAAATCAGTGGAATACTAATTTTACTTATTAAGAAAGTCGCTGATTTGCAAAACGTTCGCTGTAGGATTTCAGGATCGCAGCTGCTGTTGGACTTTCCTGTTGGCAAAATATGATTTTTGTTTTAACAAATGTGTAAACAGACTCTAAAGTTTTCATTTGACAATCATCCAAGCAGAGGGTTTGCAAGAAATTACAGGATGTTGCAGCTGGAACTATCACTTGAACAGATATAATTTCGTGTTAAGAATTCAAAATTCTCCTTTCATGATCTTCGTAACAAACTCCTTCTATGATGTCACATGATCTCTAAACATGGATTCTGATTGGTTAGATAGGTGTTGTGTTGAGAGGGAAAAGTTTAGAACAAATTTAGGCCATTCAGTTTCAAAACTACCGTTTAGATTTAAGAAGTACAATGCTTTCACGAAGAATTACAAAAGTGGTATTTATAATTTTATATTTTGGGGCATTGGCTTACTTATTGAATACAAAATCTTTCGAGCCTTGCCCCGACTTCCACGCCAAAAATAACTAACATCAAAGCTTAGCGATGGCCTAGGGCCTAAAAAGGCGATTCCACTTCCTTTTCAAAGATTTGCAAAATGATTTATCTGATTACATTCCTGCCTTTAGTTATCCCTCTTGAGTTTGAGATTGGTAGATAAACCGATTTGAAACACAAAGATTGAAGCTTCTAAATAACTATAAACCAAAACCAAAATCCTATTTGAAAATTGCCTGAAAACCCAAACATTTTCCTTGTCTGAATTTTCAGTTCCATACCTAGGCCTTATCTTTCTGAAGATTTCCTTACCAGAAGTAGAACGATGAGGCGATCTTAAAAACATATTTTAATTTCTTTGTGAGTCAATAGAGATAAATGTGTTTCCTTGACCCATTGTCTAAATTTCATTTTAAAGTGAAATGTTTGTGGTTTACTTGAGCCAAACAAGTATGAATTAACCATTCAGGGCTTTATCTTTTCAGCATTCAATTTTGATCAGTTTATTTTGATATTGGAAGAAAGTGCTGCGAAATGGAGCAGTCCTTTGAACAAAAGAAGGACAGTTAAACATAAGCAAATATATAGGCTTAGAATGGAAGAAATAGCGGCAACTTGCCTACCAAAAAGTAATTCCAGTTTAACATCCAGCCAAATTAATATTAGGATATGAACTTCCCCCCTGGGAACAAGGTAGATTCTAGGGGCCCAGGTAGGGCTTTCAGGGGGCTGCTAGGCTCAGCTCTGCTTCTTTCGTTCTTATTTCGTGCTTGAGTGAAGATAAATTGTGAAAGGTGTTTCCAGCATATTATCATTTTCATGAGAATAAAAATCTTTTGCGAGACAAAGAAAAATTCTGTGATTTGTCTTGTGACCTGTTATGAGTCCACCTTTTGTATTGGCACAATTCACATTCAAATATTTACTAAGCTACTCATTTTTTTATAAGGAAGGAACCTTGAACAGGACCTGTCTATTTTTGTATTTCATAGAGTCTATTAGTATTTGTTATATGTAACAGACGTGCCAACTCTCCTGGTTTGGTCCTGTAAGGATGAAAGGTACCACCAATAAAACAATCCAAGGCGGCTTAGATCAAAAGAATCACCCGATTTTCACAAGGGAGAAGTTGACAGGTCTGATGTACACATTTTTTTTATAAGAAACCTAGCTTGGGCCCTAGTTTTAAAAGTTTCTTGATTTTTCACCGGTTTCTAGTACTAAAAGTTTCTTATTTTTAGATACGCACTTAACATCAAATTTTGCACTTTCCCTCACATATTTCTTATATTTTAGTGAAACCCACCTACTAATACAAGTAGACTCAACATCTTGTGTGAATATATTAAAACGTGTAGCAAACTTAAATCAAGCAAAAATGTATTATTGACATATTACTATCCAGCTTAGAAAGTCCTCTTATTTTTTTGGAGTTTCTTAAAGATATTGATGTAGTTCTAAAGGTTTCTTAAATTTTTGGGGCTCTAGTACTAGGTTTCTTATAAACCGGTTTCTTATAAGAAAAACGTGTAGTGGCATTGGCAGGACTAGACTGGGCATGTCTACCCCAGTTTTTCCAAAAATATATTTTATCTACAATTCTATGAAATATTTTGAATATTGTTAGGTCCTATTGCACAGAAAGAAAAATTTAGGGATTCTCAACAATTTTTAGGCCTCACAGATTGCAAGAGCTCCTGGGACTGGATGGCGGATCCCCAGACATTTTCCAAGGCTATGCTTTAGAAATTTGCTTATAGTATGCTTACATTGTGTTTAAGGGGAGAAATTTACAGTAAACCTCTTCAGGCCCCCACTCTCTTCAGTTTTTCCAACCAACTCTTTAGAGGCTGGCGACGCCCCTCCCTATACGTATTCTAAATTCTCAATGTTGAAGAATTAGTAAATACATTTGAATGTTAAAATTTGTATAATTGCAACAAAACTAGTCAAATCAATTCAACTTTAGAGCCTTTTCTATAAATCCATGATTTAGAAAGTTTGAACTAATATTTCCTGGTTTTAGGTACGCAACTCTCCTTGCAAAGCACCCTTGGATAGCTTTTCTGTCAACATTCCTTATGGTGGTAATGGCTGGAACCAGTAGCTTTGTGAAGGAGCTTGGAGCAAAACCACTGCCTGATTTTTCACTACCAAGCAAGGTAACCTTTTCTTTTTCAAACAAGAAAAAACCACGAGGGGGGGTACAGATTTTACTATTGGATGGCGGTTTACCACTTAGATTTGAGTGAGCTTATCTGCTTGAAATAACAATTTTAGGAAATGTTTAAAGCATTATGAATGAAACGGTGCAAAGATGTCTGTTTTTACTTTATATATTCTTAATTATGAAAATTTTTGTCCATTTTTATGAACAAGCCAATTTCTAAATCTCGTTGGGATTTTGTAGAAAATTGTACCCATTTTCCAAAAGTCATGATAGTTTGTTATAAAAAACAAGTGTACTTGATATTTCATATGTGCTCTTGCACATGCCCAATTTCTTCAAAAGAGGCTCACAACTAGTGCTTACAGAGAAGAGAATCACAGCCAAGGCTCTAACAATTTCATTGAAAAGAAAGGTATGCTGGTTCTGTTGCCATATGTTACAAACAACAGTTTAATCCTTGAGATAAGAGGTCAAATAAATATGGAAGCTCAGAAGATAATATCGTCTGAAAATCTTATAGATTGAAAAGAAAGGTATGCTGGTTCTGTTGCCCTATGTTACAAACAACAGTTTAATCCTTGAGATAAGAGGTCAAATAAATATGGAAGCTCAGAAGATAATATCGTCTGAAAATCTTATAGATTGAAAAGAAAGGTATGCTGGTTCTGTTGCCCTATGTTACAAACAACAGTTTAATCCTTGAGATAAGAGGTCAAATAAATATGGAAGCTCAGAAGATAATATCGTCTGAAAATCTTATAGATTAGATGATGATACTGATCACAGAAAATGGGATGGAACTAATCTCGAGATCTTAAGTTTTATTGGATTATGAAAATTTATTGCACATCCTCCGCACATTGCAATGAAGAAAGGGGCCACAACTTATTAATGGATAACTTAATAACCCAAGGAAGTGCCTAAAGGCTAGTAGAAAGTAGGGGGTGTAATAGTACTCTAATTAAAATTATCATTCTCAGCGTGGTAACCTACTGTTTTTATGGTTTTAAACGATAGTTGGTCCCCTGGCTGTCAATTCCCAAGTTAGGGCGGGCTGAGTATCATGCTGTGATGGAAAGAAATTTTAAGATTGGAAGATTGCTAGAAAAATAGTTGTCCACTTCAAGGAAAGAAGAAAGGAAACGATTCAAATCTGCATCAAAATGTTCAAAATTAGGTATCGGAAGGGCAAGGAAGGCTATCATAGGCCAAAAGACATTTCAATCTCTTTCAAAGCTTACAGTATTTTTCAAGAGCAGAATGATTTCTAAAGATTTTCTAGGAGTTTTTATTAAAGCAATTAGATGTTGAGGAAAGTGCACGACATTTTTAGGGATGGATACACCCCTCTTAAGGCATAAGATCGCTTTATGAAAAACCATCTCAAAACATATAAAATCTAATCATCTCAAAATACATAAAAATATGAATAATACCTTTGATTCTATTGAATATATGCTACATGACCATCTTTTCCTGAATTTTCCTCCTCGTTTAAATAAGCTTCTGCTGAAATAAAGACTATTCTGTATATTCAGGTGGTTCCTTTCCTTATAGTATCGTGCGATCGTACGATCGGTCAAGACAAAAGAAAGATAGATTATGCAAATTATAATACACATACATAATGCAAATGTTTTGCGGCCTCAATCAATCCAACAATCAACAATCTAACCACAAGCTTTTCAATCTTGTTGAGACCTCTCTCTCGGAAGCTTTACGTTTTAGTAATAAAGTCAACCTACATATAACTCGCGGCAATTTCACACACAGTCTTACACTAACTGAGTGCAAATAACTCAAAAAATGTTCACCAAACCAAAAATCTCTCAAGGCCTTAAGAATCTCCAACTCTCGGTTGAAGAATTTGAAAATCACTAAGAGTCTTGAAGATCTTGAAAAATATTTTTGAAAAATACTAAAAATCTCAAAGTTACTAGCTGTCCCTGAATTAACACCCTGGAGAACGTATATGCAGTATTTTCGAGGGTGTTTCAGTACCGTCGGGTGTCCAGTACTGTGGGGAAGTTTAGTACTGCTAAGGAATGTCATTAGTACTGTGGGAGGGATGCTATCAGTACTGAGGAGGGTGTTCAGTACTGTGGGGGAGACATCTGTACTCATTAGCAGCATTATGGGTCCAGTGCTGATGATATTCCTAGACATTGCTGAGAATTCTCCAGGAACGAAACATCGCAACTTTCACCTTGAGCCCAGAAAAGTGGCTTTGGCAAGGCCAGTTTAAAGAAAACAGGTTTTTCTCAGCATGAAGCCCATAATCATTAAGAATCAAGAACATACACTCTTTTTCTTATAAGAAACAGTAGAATTAATTTGAAGCTGGCTGTTCTTAGATATTCCTCTATTTTCAGCCTGAAATTTTCTTAAATTATTCCTACTTTTACAATGATTGGGAAGCCTTTTTTGCTATCAGCAGTGTTGATTGTTTAATTGTTTGACTCTCTTAACTATCTAGCATTATCTGTGTGATGTACATCAACTTGTTTTGTAATTTTTTTTCAGTCTCAAGGTTATATCTTAAAATGTTCACATTGAGCCAAAAATGGTCAGCCTCGGTTTGTTCTTAGCTTGTTCTTAAGTTTTGGCCAAATTTAAGGCTCGTGTTCTTTTAAAATTGTCCTTATAGAAAAAAAAGAGTGTATAGGACTTGTTCAGGCTTATTTTTTGAATATCACAGAATGTTTTGAGGCTCTCACAACAATATCCAAGTTTTGAGGTTTAATAGAATACATAGTTCTCGTTTATAACAGGCAAATGCGTGATTCTTCCTTAGGTCCATTGACGCAACTATAACTCCTTGAAAGAACAGCTTATTTATTTTTATTTTCATTGATGAATGGAACATATTTGTACTGAAAGACTGTAAATAAGAATAGAATCTGTAAAAATAGTTGGTGAAGTATTGAATTCGTTTCTTCCAGGGGTTCGAAGCACGAGGCACTCTGATAAGCCGCAGGATCATGGCCTACAACAACTTGTACAAAAACATGAACGGCATCGATCGACTGCCTACAAGCAGTTACCTGCCAAGGATGAACAAATTGCCGGAAGGTAGCCAGAAGAACACGACATGTACGCTCAACCCACTGGCCTACTTGTCATCGAAAACAATCTACTCGACAGTTGACACTGGGGAAGACATGATGACTGCTAAAAATCTCATTGACATCTGCAAACTAGAGGCCTCTATCGTGCGAAAAGAGCCTCGTTTTGCAGAAGAATGCATCAAGGGCGTGACGAATCAGTGCTGTCCGTCTATATCACTCGGACATTACACTGCAGTGCACGGTAATAAGACGAGCTGCCTGGATATCACGGACAGAGATGTGGACCATATGAAGAACTTGCTGAAGAAGTATAAAACTCTTTACGATAGGGGTAACCTGCTAAAGGGGTGTATGTCGTTCGTTATACCGCAGGAGTGCCACGAGAAGGTAATGGTTAACAATGTGCTAGAGTTCATGGTGGACAAGAACTACCTCAAGCAGGGTTTGAACGGAAAACTGACATACTCCGTCGTGTTCAGCTCCATCGTGCCGAGCACCGACTTCTTGAGAGACATGTACACGAGGAACTTCAAGAACAAGCCGATGCCGGACCAGGGCAAGGTCCACCTCGCCGCATACGACTTCGAGAACATGAAAGAAACCGCTTATGACAGCCAGCTGGTCAGTGATGTCTGGTACATCATGCTTGCGGTCATACTCATACTCGGCCTCATGTGGATCTACAGTGGCTCTATTTTCATCAGCATCATGGGCTTCAGCTCGGTCGGGTTTGCCATCATATTATCCTACTGGTTATACACTGTGGTCTTCCGTCTCTCCTTCTTCCCGTTCCTCAACATCATGACGGCAATTTTCGTGGTCGGTATCGGTGCAGATGATATTTTTGTCTATGTGCTAGCGTGGCGTCACGCGCGGCATGAAACTGTGAAAAGAGCGGCAGACGTAGAGACCATAACTGAATGGACGGAGTATGCCCTCGGCCACGCGACTGCTGCGATGTTTGTCACGAGTTTCACAACAGCAACCGCATTCTATGCTGGCTTGTCTTCTAATATAACGGCTCTGCAATGCTTTGCCGTGTTTGCAGGGACAAGCATCCTCACCAACTACTTCCTCATGATAACATGGCTACCGGCCGTTATGGTGGTCCAGGAAAGGTTCTTTGCACCGTACATTTGCCAGAAAGCAGGCAACAGAAACCAAGTGCACCCTGGAACATCCGCTTTGTCACCAGAAGAGCTGGAACGACGAAACAAAGGCCGCTGCACTTTAGCACTGGACAAAATCAGGAACACGTTTAAACGGTACTCAGACATTGTCTTCAGGGACTGGATTGGAAGGATTGTTGTGAAACTCAGATACGCCTTGCTTGCATTTCTACTGACTCTAGCAGGATTCGGGATGCTGTCCCTTACTTTCTACCCCAAACTGTCACTTCCTACAACGCAAAGTGCACCGTTGTTCATCGAAGACCATTCCATCGAGCAGTATGACGCGACCGTGAAAGGGAAACTACAGATTGACAATACTCTGAGCTCTAAAGGCATTGCATTTCCCGTGATATTCGTGTGGGGAGTCCGTGATATCGATAACGGGTACTTTTTAGACCCAAGCAGCACCGGTTCCACCGTCTGGGACAACAACTTCAACTTGACCAGCCAAAATAACCAAAAAAGGATGCTCCAACTTTGCCTTGACGTCAAATCTCAGAGTTTCTACGACAAACTGAAGAACGAAGATACTTGGTGCTTTCTGGAGGACTTTAACAGGTACCTCCAACACCCTTGTAAGAATTTGTCCCTGACCAGCCAAGCATGCTGTGACAAGACCATTCCGCTATCCGGTGACCAGTTCAGATTGTGTACCAAGGAATACCTAAAATGGAAGGAGCAGCAGTCGCTGCTTTTGCCCATCAAGCTCGATAAGCACGGAAACGTGAAGGCCCTGGTCTTCAAATTCCACTCTAATCACGACTATGTGTTGAAATTCTCGCCGGTTGAGGAGTTCTGGGATGAGGTTAGGCCGTGGGCCGACAAGCAGCTCGCCCAGCTTCCAACCGGCGTGCACAATGGCTGGGTGGTCAGCAATTTGTACTTCTACGACCTGCAAAAAAGCATTGCTGACGGAACACTGAAGACCATTGCCATATCAGTAGGCATTTCTGCATTTGTCTTGCTGGTGACCACACAGAACATCATCATCACGTTTTATGCGGTTATGGCCATCACAGCTATCATTAGCGTTACGATCGGTGGCCTTGTGTTTGCTGGTTGGAGGTTGAACATACTGGAATCTATGACGATGTCTGTGGCCGTTGGACTGTCCATTGACTTCACTCTTCACTACGGAGTGGCCTATTTCAACTGCGCAGACTCGCAATCGAGGAAAGAAAGAGTGCACTATTCACTGTGGCATGTTGGCTCAGCAGTTGCGATGGGAACGTTGACTACATTCATTGCAGGTGAGGCTGTGATTCATCTTATTTCATTTTCGAATCTCTGTGCAACGAGCGAGATGTAGGTATATGGTAAATAGCTAACAGACCCCATCTGCCCTTCCAGCTATCACTAGCTGTGTAGCAACTCGTACACCTGAGAGTACAATGAACGGTTACACAAATTTCTACAAGAGCAACGAGCACAAAGTGGAATCGTAGAATATGGCTCAAGATACACAAAGAGTGCTCAGGAAGTTGTAGGAACAACGAGCGAAATATAATTATGCAATCTAGAGACCCAATTTTTCCTATTCCGGCTGTCACATTACTGGCTTTGCAGTAACACGTAAACATGGGCATATAAGATTTCCTGTTGATAATAATGAAACTACTTCTTGTATAAAAGCAAATGACAGGCCCCGAAACTCGCCAAAGATATTTTCTGCTTGAGGGTGCTGCACAGATCCTTATTTGCAATGGTGAAACATATACAATAGAATGGTAGATTGTTGCTTAAGATACACAAAGAGTGCTCAAGAAATTGCAAAAACAACGAAAGTAAGTATGTAGGTAACCTTGAGACCCAATTTTCCCTCCCGGTTATTACCACACTGGCTGTGCAGCAACTGGTAAACTTTAGTAGATGATGTACAGTTACGCATTTTTGGTGTTCGAGGACGAAAGAGTGCTTATAGAAGAAATGGATAAAACAAAATGGCTAAAACTTTGTTTATCTTTCAGGGCTGGTGATGATGCCGTCTGTGATCTACGCGTACATTCAAGTGGGACACTTTTTGATGTTGATCATGTCCACCAGCTGGGTTTACTCCACCTTCTTCTTTCTTGCATTGTGTGCCATTTCTGGGCCTCAGGGACACGTTGGTGACATACTCAAATGTTGGACCGAGCCACCATGCAAGAGAATCTCGTCACCGGCTGTACCTATAAAGCCAAGCAACTCAACTGGCCATCAGGTCATATCGGTTAAACCGGTCGAGCAAATAACTTGAAGTTAAAAGTGATCGGTGTAATTTTCTCTCACTCTCTGCAGTTTAGTGTATATATCTGATGACGAAAGCAAGCCTAAACATCAGATATATTCTTTGCATGCCCTTTAATATCTAAAATGTGCCTATAATTTTTTTGTTAATTTTCTCAGAACTTCAGTTGGAAAGAGGCTACAAGAGCCAAAGTAGCTATTTTCATGTGCACAATTTTCTTTAAGAGCATGCAATGGTAGTTGTTGGAGCATTCCTTTAAACGTTGCCCCTTTTTTCTTTGATCCTCCACTTTTTAATACCTTCTTAGGCTCTTGCTTATTAATCTTCACTATCG
The DNA here is from genome assembly GCA_963924455.1 of Pelagia noctiluca. Taxonomy (NCBI): domain Eukaryota; kingdom Metazoa; phylum Cnidaria; class Scyphozoa; order Semaeostomeae; family Pelagiidae; genus Pelagia; species Pelagia noctiluca. Next base: position 2,369,383 of record OZ004332.1, on the reverse strand, counting down.
ATCATTACACTGCACTATATGATCAGAGAGATAGCGACACGTTCAGAAATAGGATTAATAGGATTGTAGAATATCAAAGAAATATTGTAATTGTTAGGTAATTCTTATTAGAGTGAGTCTGTTTGTCGATCAGGTTAAGATGCAATTTATATATTTTCCAATCAAATTTGACTCATGTGATAGGGATTATAATTAGAAATTTACTATTTAGCTATTTTAGAGTATTTCAATAATTTATATTTTAATTTATGTTTGGGTTTGTCTAAATGTGGGTATGTATCAACTAAGGTGAGAATGCTATGAATGATAATATTTAGGTGAATTGTTTTGAAGTATCATTCTATAATTCTAGCTTCCCCTGGAAGATTAAAGTTAGATGGATACTAACAGGAAAATGGTTGGGTTAATACTGTGAACTCAAAACACATCATTTTCAAAATAATAGCAGATGGTCATATTTTCAGGAAAAATACTTCGTACTTATTAACAGGTATTGACGAAAACAGAAATTATGTCATTTCATTGTTTCAAAATATCTCTAAAGATAAAACATTGGTAAGTATATTGTTAGAATGTTGTTTGAAAGTTTTTACTTTCGAAACATATTCTCTAAAAACCTTTAAACCAAAAACTCGATTTTTGCCAATACCTTCACGTTTAAACACTCTGCATAGGTAGAAAGTTTCAGGGCATAATTTTTGCCATGCTTCATTGGATTATGTCACAAATATTTTAAGTTTTTATCAAATCTGCCAGTATTTTTAATCACGTGTACCAAAGTTAGCACTTTATGAGTTTACAGCCTGTGCAAAAAATTCCTGTAAAAGAACACGATTAGGCGCTGATGGTATTCTGTGCTAATGCAGTGTGCTGAGCATTTCAAAATCCTTTCTATAAAAACAACATAAAAAGTTTCTTTCGATTTATAAAAAATTCCCTACCAAAGTTTCCGTAGTTCTGAAAATATTGAGTTACGAAAAATAAAGGAGATTTCCAGGAAGCATCCCCTCCACAAAGTTTCTTGTAACTACAAAGCAGTAATACCAACTTTCAAGAAGAAAAAAACCAAGAAACAAATCACCCCTTTTCCTGCAAAATTGTATTTGATTTTGGCAATATTTGAAGACTTTTTCACCTAAATCAATGTCAATCACAGCGCTGGCAAGCGCGACCGTTGTTGTTGTTGGCGGTTGGCAGGCGCTGTTATACAAAATATCCATAAATTGTCAAAAATGTCAAATAAATGTCTACCATTTCTTCTAACCAACCCGATCTATACGTATTATATGAAGATAAGTAAATTCTTCTCGAATGAGCATTCCAAGGGTTGGCACTAAGTCAAAGGTCAAGATGCAAACACTGTTGCACAATCATGGTTTTTATAACCCAAACCCAATCACTTTATTCAAAACATCAAAATGCAACAACGTACCAGGAGCAAGATTGCACTTACACATACGTTGTATGTTGTGGAATTTTACGTGTATTCTAGAAAAGTGTTTGAGGTAGGATTAAACAACCGTTATTCTACAGCATGTTCATATCATGACTACGAAGTAGTGTTTACCCATTCTAAGTATAGAACGTTGTAATGAACTTGATAAATTGTTGTTGTTATTGGATTTCTGAATGGTTGTTGATATTACTGAATGAAACTGGCCTGTTTTTTATAAGCCTGCTCTTCAAACAAGAACCTTCTCCTTCAAGGATCTGTTTCACAAAAAAGTGAACAACCGAGTTAAGTAACGAACTAATTTGAAACCACTTCCCTGCTCTCTGTTGGTTTAAGTAAATAATAAAAGAAGTCATTGGTAGTGCCAGAGAGAGGAAAAGAAAGGTAGACCCCCGTCGAAAGATGATGAATTATGTTTGGTGAATTTTTGTCTTGAGGCCAATGTTTTTGGTGAAAAATAGAACCCTTCTCAGATAAATTCTCTAGTTCCACCACTGTGTAAGTCGTATGCTAACCAATTTATTCTTGAAGAAAATTTGAAATTTGTGCACTGAGATAGATTTTTACTCTTTTGCTTTTCGATTCTTCAAATAAAAGTGGAGGTCTCTCTCCCGTTTATGGCTTCGATAGCAGATGTTTTGTCAAGATAGAAGAGACTTGTCGAATAATTTACGTCACTGGGCCTGGGACAGAGCGACGGTCAGATTGAGTAACATTTTTAAAAGTGAATTTGAAATCAGTCAGAATATGTTTTGTGTTGTTGTTGTTTGATTTGTTGCAGCCCGTCACACTTGTAGCTGTAGCACCAACTTGCGCAAAGGCATATAGTCAACCAGGCACATGGCACTCAATTCTGCAACTAGCTTTGTATGTATTGAAGACACATAACAACTACTAGAACTTCCAATCGATGATTAGAAAACATGGAGTTCCTATTTGGAAGGTAATATGGATACTTTTTGTGTCACCTTTGGCCTTGGCCTACTTTATACTAATAGCCTGGCATAGCTTAAAGCTACCTATCTAGAACATATTTTTTATATAGGTATACACGCATTTTTTTAATAGCAATCTCAGCTAGCATGCTCTTACACTCTCTCTCTCTATAAGGACAATTTTACAAGAACGCTAGCCTCAAATTTGGCAAAGTTCTAAGAACAAAGGCTGGCCTATAACACGATAAAGGATTTAAGAAATAACAATAAGATTGAGTAATATTAGGCTTTCCACCTGCAGATATGCATAGAAAGGGACTTTTGTGGAAGTTTTCAGTCATCGTTTTGGACAAAAAGCTTGCCTAACACAATGACATGCTATTGATGCTAGAAAAGTACATGCAACTATCAGATTTTCAGGAAATGAACACTATACACCAACTATTAAGTTGTACGCAGGACTGGTCAAGAGAGTCAAAATTTGAAAAAACTAACACAACTGGTAGCAAAAACAGGCTTCCAAATCTTATGACATTAAGAAATCACTATCAAAGTAAGAAAATTTTAAATAAGATTTCAGACTGAAAATAGAAGAATATTCAAGGACAGCCTGCTTCAAACCAACTCTACTGGTCCTTACAAAAAAGACTGTAGGGGATTATTTGTTATTCAAGTTTTGAAAACATGAGCACCTCAGTAGCCAGAATTAAATTATTCTTATACCAGGCTAGAAATTTATTGAACAGTCAATGACTGTGTATGCTCAATCTTGAGAGACTTGCAAAAAAGTTATAGCAATAGGTTCCCAGACTGGTTAGCAATTTTCCAAACTTCAAAATCACGTTTGTTACTTTATGTTATTGAAATGACTTGAACTGAACCTTTCTAAACCCCTCCTGGCCTTTAACCCCTTGAACCCCTTAAACCCCCTTCTGACTTTCAACCCCTTGAACCCTTTTAACCCCCTGCTGACTTTCAATCCTTGGAACCCTTTTAAGCCTTGATAAAGCCATACTCAACCCTCGTAAACCCTCCTGAACCCTCAATCCTGATGAGCCCCCATACCTTCAATTCAACAATAACCCAAGAAACCACCAAAATTCACTTCAATTGCAAAATGTGATTTTGAAGCTTTGAGTTAATTGCTACCCTTCCAAACTACCCCCTTCTCTTCAAAGTGATTATATTGACTGAAAAAAGGTGAATAAATCACATGAAACAAGCGTTAAATCTGAACAAACAAACATGTACAAACAAATTGTACAACCTTAAAGCTGAGTAAACAAATATCTAAAAGTTGATTTCATAGACTGTATTACAAAAAAGAGCATTGAATAAAAGACAGACAGTAATATACTCAGTATCAAGGATGTGATTGGTCTTTGTGGGAGCTTTTAGCACTAATGAAATTTATGTGATATTAATGTATTTTTTGTTTTACCGTTGAAATACTGCAGATTGTATAATTATCATTTGATAGTATTCTACTGTTCCCGCGAAGGTAAGAATTGGATTTGTTAAATGGGTTTGAAGGTAGCATAGTTTACTGCAGTTTTAGACTTCTTTTGTAGCTGAATCCCTTGTGAGAAGGATATGGGTTGTTATTTACATATTGACGCGTAGAGTTTTTACCTTTCAAGAATTCATAAGCAGTTTTAAAATCATCACTCCTCAAATAACCTTCTTTCATCCACAAACTCACACATATTCACACATCGAATGCAAATGTTTCTATCCACTGCTTTTCCGATGTATTCTAGTTGAACATTAACTATACTAGGTTCTTCGATAAATATACAATTTAAAACACTCTGGTTTATTCTTAAGGGCCAAGCAAACTTTGTTATAGCACTGCTTTGATTTCTCTTTAGCGATATGGACCACTCCGTGGATGTCACATCCAGCGAGAAGAGTATAGAATACAGTCCGCTAAAACATGTCATGTGGAAGATGATCAATTCAGTCATGGGATCCTTTTTCTCGTTTGCTGCTGTTGTCCAGGTGCGATTATTTATATTTAATTCTAGATTTTTGAGAGATTCTGTACCACAAGAAATGAAATTAGGAAAATTAGAGAAACAAGAGAAACTGCGATTGATACATATGAAATATGCAAGTTATGTTTTTGAGGATGAAGTATTTTGTATTAATCGATATTGTCTTGTTTTCTGATGGGAGAAGTGTCTCAAGTAAATTTCAGTTCAATTTATTATTGATTAATGGATCAATCCTAAATATTTGTTGCACCACAACCCTTCAATACTCACAAAAACATACAATAAAATTTGCAATTGTTTTCAAGATCAATTGATTTAGATGGAGCTCTCAAAAAAGGGTTAGCTAATCAAGATAGAGCCTCCCCCATACAAATGATAAGACTCTGAACAGATTTCAAATAGAATAATCAAAATTTGCCTGATTTTCTCTCCTTTGCTTAAGAAAATTCAAATTTAAAATAATTATTAACAACAGGAAACAACTTTCAACAAATTTTTCCTATAACCTCCATCTTACTATATGAATCTTCCCTGTAAGTGATTAAGTAAGAAAGTATAAAGTGCTAGCCTGCGGAAGGCCAGAGACTTAATTTCTAGTAGGGGAATGGTACCCTGTAGTTGAATGTCCCTTTCAATGGACGGTGGGTGAGTGGGCGAGATTTTGACCCAACTTGTCTAGATGTTGACCTTATCTGACCAAGCCTAAATCTAGCTGCACAAAGGGAGTCGCTCAGCCCCTCACCTCAACAAAAATGTAACTAATCTTTTTCTGAAATAACATTAGCTTAAAATGTCTGGTGATCTTCTTACTTTGTTAAAAGATTTTTTGCATAACCGCAAGCAACGTGTCGTACTAAACGGAAAATGTTCTGATTGGTTAACTGTTTCAGCTGGTGTTCCTCAAGGCTCAGTATTAGGTCCTCTTTTTTTCTTAATATACATCAACGACCTTGTAGAAAATGTGAGCTGTGACGTACGACTTTTTGCCGATGACACATCCTTGTTTTCGATTGTAAACGATGTTGCTAACACTGCTTTTAAACTAAACCGTGATCTTGAAAAAATAAAGCTCTGGGCGTGGCAATGGAAAATGCAGTTCAATGCAGACAAGACCGAAGAAGTGATATTCTCTACTAAAAGAGTCAAGCCTGATCACCCTCCTTTAAAGTTGGGTGATGATGTAATCACTCAATCTTTGGAGCACAAACATCTTGGTATGGTATTAGACTCAAAATTAGACTTTAAAAGTCATATAAGAGAAGCAATTACCAAAGCAAGGCGTGGCATTGGGATGATGAAGCATCTTTCTAGATATGTTTCCAGAGATGTTCTAATCCAACTCTATAAACTATATGTTAGGCCTCATCTTGATTATGGTGACATCATCTACCACAAATACGATCCCAGTATGCACCTCGATTTCACCAATAAGCTTGAACAAATCCAGTATGCCGCTGCTTTAGCTGCTACCGGTGCTTGGAAAGGTACAAGTAGAGACAAACTATATAAAGAGCTTGGGTGGGAAACTTTGTATGACAGGAGATGGTTCAGAAGGCTGTGTCATTTTTTTAAACTAAGAAAGTTTCAATCTCCACTCTACCTGTTTGCTGAGATACCCCCCGTCAGGCCTCCCCTATACAATTTAAGACATTCCCGCACATATTCTCAAAGTGCAGCTAGAACCACGCGCTTTTCAAACACATATTTTTATAATACATTATTTGAATGGGACTCTCTTAATGAAGAACTAAAAAATTCTTCAACGCTCACGGAATTTAAACGTTTGTTACTTGGGTATGTAAGACCAAAGGGAAATCCTATTTATGGTATTGCTAATTTGCAGGGAATCCGATTATTGACCAAATGTCGTCTCGAATTTAGCCCCCTTAACGAACACAAATTTCGGCATAATTTTGATTGCCTTAACCCATTTTGTAATTGTGGAACGGCCAAAGAGGATAATGAACACTTCCTCCTGCACTGCCCACTTTTTAATGAGTTGCGTCAGGACCTCCTCGGTCAGCTCTCTGAGATATTGAACGAAGACGCATTGAATCTAGATCCCAAAGAACTATGTCATCTAATGTTGTATGGTAGCCCTTCCCTTTCAGTCATAGATAATAGAATGATAATAGAAGCCACCATCCAATATATTGAAAATTCCAAACGTTTCGAATAAAAGAGGTTGTTTGCAGAGTGGCCTGCCTGCTTGCCTGTCTGACCTAGAGTGTTGGACTGGCGGCTGGTCGGCTACTTTATCAGATGGCCTCTGTTTTGCACAGCGGCCAGGCCTTTCTTTTTGTATTGTATTTGTCTTGTAATGTTTGGTGTAATTTTCTTTTGGGTTATTTCTTAGATAATTGTAAGTGTCACTCATTGTGGGGACTCGCTGACTTTGTGTCCTTTCCTGCAATGAGTGGCACAGTAGTTGTATTTGATTTAAATAATTTTATTTGATATATAAAAAAAAAAAAAAAAAAAAAAAAAAGCTTAAAATGTATGATCTTCCTAAGTATAAATTTTCAACCAAGATTTGGGGACAAAATGAAATAAAGATAAATCACCTTAAATAGATTATAAATCTATTTGCTTTGACCTTGCTACTTGTTGCATTGCTGTTTAAATTGAATTTCATAATTATCTTTCAGATTAATGATCCTGACTCACAAATCTGGATTGTAAGTATTTCCTTCCGCCCTATCGTATTTCATAGTATTTATTGAAAAGTAATCTGTGAAAATGAAATGTTCTGGTAGGATTTGAACCTTCCAAGGTCATTTCATTTTCACAATATAACTTGGATTGATATTTCGAATCCTGCTTCTTCTTGGATTATAGTTTTGCCCAAATACTTCTACAATTTTTGTTTTATTCAATCTCTTGTAATATTCTATATTAAATATGTAAACCATTTCATAGGTGCTGTACATAATTCCTGCATTGATTTGCTTTTCTCTTGTCACTCGGCCAGTCATTCAAGGTAAGGAAGAGAAGATAAACTATTTGCTGATTTTTCATGATTTCTAATCAAATTGTATGCTTGTGATACAGCACTAACCAAACACTAAGAAACTGACTTATAAGAAGCAATGAATTTGATTAATTAGCAGAGCAAGATCTACATTTCACTTATGTATTTTGGAATCTGTCTACATAAAACAAAGGATCCTCTATTGTGTAGACAGAAAGAGTTCGTTTTTGCCTTAGGACTCTCGAAGTAATCTCATTGGTCAGCTTTCTTGATTTGCGGGTGTTGATTGGTGTTTCTTCTCTATCTTTACTAATTTTTCGTATATATAATAATCATTCAATTCTTTTCTGACTGGCCTATTTCGATTCACATCTGGGTATAATAATCTGTTATGTTTTTTTTCGTTCTCTTTCTGACATATTGCATACTCTGTTGAGTGTCAGACAAAAAGCTTAAGTAGTCCATGTTTTTGCTTCGCTATGTTTCTGATTTTTCTGGCTATTTTGAAGTTCTGTACCATTCAAAGACTATACTGGTAATGAGGCCAGGCCTTTGTCACGCTAGCATGATAAACAGAAACTCACACATATAGAGCACTACTCAGTATAAGTTGCTTTTTTTGTTCCATTTCTTTTCTTTAATGTTATTGGAGAAAACTTAAAATGTCTTACTTTTCAACAGTGATTAGACCAAATTATTTTGTTTGATGTATTCTTAGTTCGAAACTATTTTAGCAAAATTACTTTCAAAAGCTCCTGCTAATTAGTTATTGTTGGTGAAAGCTATCTGATATTTGTAGCTAAATAAAACGTTTCCTTTGATTCTCTGCCACAAAATTCAGAAAGCTATTGGAAAGATTCAGAGACTAAATATTCACTTTGTTTTTCTTTCCAGGTCACCTCGCATTCAAGTATTTTTGTTTATGTTACATCATGATATGCAGTTTTGGTATTCTTTACTCGCTTTACCAAGGATCTGAAAATATCGCCAAACAGAAAGGCAATTTGTTTGCAGCAGAGGAAGCGAGGTAAGGCTTTTGTTTTTTATTCATTTATTATATTATCATTATTGTTCTATTGTTGTATATCAATTGCCAAAGTGAGGAAAATATTATGAAATATTGATTTACCAGAGAATGTTCATTATTTTTGCTTCATCTTCGCATTGAAGAGAAACTTTGACGATTTTGTTGTATTAACCCATCCTTTGCATAAATCAAATATTAAATCACCCAACCAAAACAAAAGTCAAAAGGTCTAATCCGACCATGAGGGGTGTGTTTCTAGATTCTAGTATATTGGGCACAGTTTTGGTAAAATTATTTTGTGAAAATTATCCTCTATTGTGTAGACAGAAAGAGTTCGTTTTTGCCTTAGGACACTGTTGAGCACAGTTGGGCACAGTTTTGGTAAAATTATTTTGTGAAAATTATCCTCTATTGTGTAGACAGAAAGAGTTCGTTTTTTCCTTAGGACACTGTTGAGCACAGTTGGGCACAGTTTTGGAAAAATTATTTTGTGAAAATTATCCTCTATTGTGTAGACAGAAAGAGTTCGTTTTTGCCTTAGGACTCTCGAAGTTATCTCATTACATTGGTTTGGTCAGCTTTCTTGATTTGCGGGTGTTGATTGGTGTTTCTTCAACCCTTGCAAGAAAAAAAATCATATTTTACTCAGCCTTGAAAGAAGTCATATAACAGATAACCCAACCATTTGCTCTTTGGTGCCAACATGCAGCACAATTCGTGAACATTTCGTGAATGCTTTCAGAACCATGTTCAGCATGCGTAGAAATTGGAAATATTTTTTCTAACCCTGCAACATACAAACGTTTCTGTTCTGCAAAAACTTTACCTTACGCAATCTCTCAGCAGCAAAGCGGTGCGAAATAACTGCGTAGGTGCGTTTGCGAAAAGAAAAGGAAGCGAACGCTATTCTCGCTACTTCACCATATTTTTCAATATGCTCCTGTGCAGTGTCTTCTCTCTTCAATATTCTCAGCTGGAAAAAATCGATCTCAATTCAAACAGATTTTGATTTAAATTTCCAAACAGAGAAGCCGGAGGACTTGCAATCGTCGTCTCGTGGCTGATTATGCTGTTGCTGACCGACTCAAAAAAGTATGTCACCGAATTTCAGTTGAACCTTTTTCTTTCCTTGTTTCCTTCCTTCTATTTGCTCAACTCGTACTATAAATGGTTAAATTCTTGCAAGAGCATGTTAATTTTGACAATAATTGCACCAAGCCTACAAAAATAGAACATGTGATAAATGTAACTCTAGCAGTACTTATCAATACAGTGAGGAGTTACATGCAGTATTTGCCAGTGATTAACTACTAACATACAATAAGCCAGCTGTAAGATATTTCATTATATTATCATCCTTAAGATAGCAGAAAAGTTCCAACTATAAAATGGACCTAAAAAGCTCTGTTAGGCGTGCAGATCTCGTTTGGATAATGAAACAGCTTACACCAGCCCTTGATGGTAAGAGGGGTCCAAAATCGTGGTCGAATGCCATGATGAAAGACTTTGCCTAGATTACGGTTCCTAGGTGAAATATGGAACCTTTTTCCTTTCTGGAGAAATATAAATTTTATAGGACCATTGGTGCTGTCGTCTGCTGTATCTTCCAGCCCAATGATTGCACTAAGCCTTCTTTAAGATGGGCAATAATTGTATGTCAAGTCATTTGGTATAGAGAGTGATAACAAAACAATTAGATTTACTTTTGTAGCGATAATGGGCCACTCTAGTTTTCTGCTTAGGCTCCTCCTCAAATTTGACAGGGTTAGAAAATAATAAGAGAGTAATAAGCCAGAGTGCGAGCCCTTTCTGTGGAACGCTTTCAATAGAATCTCCTAAATAAAAAAGCCTCCTGGGTGCTGCATAGGGCTTTTAGGGTGATACAGAATTTATTGTAATTTGTGAAATATCTTGCATTTGTGATCTCTTTCACTGAACAAGCTATTGTTTGTCTTTTCAGGATTCAGACGATGCCATTAGCGAGCTGGATGAAAGTTGCAACAGTCGCATTAATACCATTTCTATCGGCCTCAATCTGGCTGTACACTGCCGATCTGACGCAACAACCTCAGCACTGTCAAGGCATTCTGAAAGGATTATAATGCAAGTTTCTTGAAACCTGCAGTGGTTATCCTCACTATGAGTAGAAATGTCAAGTACAACAGTACCGAGATTGCTCTATCAAGCCCCCAAGGGGGCTTGTTTAATAATCAATGAGGTTCTAGAGAGGGGTCTATTATAGCAGATACTTTTTAAAGAGTATTTGGAGAAGAAATTCTTCACTCTCAAGCATGTAACGTTAGACAGTCGGAATATTACGATATAATTCATTCATTAGCTATCCCTAACGCATCTAGTTACACTCTTTGATCCTTCTTGTATGAAGAGGGGTGGGCATAAAAGAGGGGGGCTTATGGAGCTTTCACAGTATATAATACAATATAGGAATTTTAAGAAATAACTATTAGTCTAAGAAATAATCTTAAGAAATGACTTGAAAAGTAAGAAGGATTTATGAACATTTCAGCCAGAAAATAGATGAACAGCCAGCTTCAAACCAATTTTTCTGGTATTTCTTATAAGACAACGAGTATGAAGCGCGCCATGCCGTATTCAGTACGAACTGGGCCTAACAAGAAACAACAGGAATACAAAAACTTGTCTTCTTTAGTTTTGAATAATAAGTAGATAACTACTATTGAATTTATTAACATAAACATAAATAGCTTTAAGTAAATCTACGTTAACGTTTTTGTTGAAACTATTTGCGTGTTGTTAATGTTGGAGATAATCTTTAGGCCAATAATTGTTGAATATCGAAGTGGCTGCAGTTGTATTTATTCGGGCTAAAAAAGAAAAAATAGGTTTGCTAATTAATGGGAGGCATTGCTTGTTCATTTTTTTATTATCAAACTTGTAAAATGTATATTGTAGGGTGATGAAAGTCTAGAAGCGATTGGCCTAAATTCACATCTCTCAATAATCTTTAAGAAAACACGTTTATTTTATGTAACGTATTTGTCGCAAAATCAGTATTATAATGTAGTTTTGTGGAGAAGCAGGATTTGGAAAATCAATCGAGATAATTTGTGAGAATGAAAGTCGTTGGTTCGAGTCCTACTCGGGTCATTTTCATTCTCAAAAATTATCTCGATTGATTTATAATGTAGCTAAAGTTCGGCATTGATTTAATGGCCCTGGGATAGTCACGGACAATTGCTTCAAAGGTTATCATCTTGTAATGTATTTATATGTGTATTGTATTTGATATTGGAAGAAGTCAACGTATTAAATGAATCAATGTTGATTATTATTATTATTATCATCGTGAAATTTAAGGACGTACTGGAAGCAACTGTGGTACTCAAATCTATCCCATTTGAATTCCAAGTATATGATAGTGTTTGAGTGGCATTATTGCGCCACCTGTTAGAATCTTGACCATGAAGTGGTTTTGACCCATGGAAGTGTGAAACCAAGATTAGAGCTTTTATCAATCTGTCAAAAGGTCTGCAAGCTTATAAACCTTCTTAAAGGATCTGACCCACCCATAAGGTTCAAGTCCTGTTCCAATACATTTACCTCGAACGCAGCACTTTCTTTAAATGCAACTACTGAAGATGGGGATGAAATATTTCTTGTGCTTTCCAAATGACGTTTGCATAGTCTTCGGATATCACTAGAAGTAAAGAACATAGTATGATTTATTTTGCTGTGCCCTGAGCTAAGAGCAAGGTGGTTTGAAATATTAGTGAGGTAGAAATGCAAGTAGGAAAACAGAGATGCTTATATCATAGAAATCCACTATTTTTCTCACTGCCATTTCTATTTCACTACTATTTCGATCTCCCTTCTTTCTCGAACAGCTCGAGGTTCTAGTACTCGGGGTAGCTTTATTGATGTCAAAGAAAATGACGTAAGAAAATAAAAATCATATCAAATAAGATGAACTCTAAAGCCCCCCAGTCCCCCTTTTGCGCTGTAATAATGCACTAGAGTTAAATCTAGAGATCGTTGGTTCGAGTCCTGGCTCGGTCATTTTCATTCAAACATAATTTCGCTAAACTATCCAAATCCTGTTTCTTCTTAAAATGACATGTTACAGAAGCAGGATTTGGAAAATCAATCGAAGAAATTTGTCTGCATGAAAATGCACCGAGTAAGACTCGAACCCACAATTTCTCAATTTGTGCGTCAATGCTCTAGCAGCTTAGCGATCGGGGCATTCGATCAACCTGGCCTTTTCAATTGCATAAATTGCACCAGCACTCGCCAAATGCAATGATACTTTCCTTCCCCTGGGAACGCATATTCAATTGAGTTATTGATTGTTGTGGCCAACGGAGTGGGAACGCTAATCTACCGTTATATATAAAGTGAATGCAATCCATCGTGATTCATAAAGATTTATTCACTCACGTATAAGAAGCAACAATTGACATTATTGCGAGCCAAGAAACGACGATTAACAATCCACAAAGCTCCCTGTAAAAAATCAAGAAAAAATAAAATCCATCATGGCCAAATTACTAAGAAATCGTGATTTTATTCATCCCCGTGACATTTTCGAAACCTTAGGGGCACGACATTTCAGGGGTACTTTTTTCATTAAGCAGGGAGGTAATTTTTGGAAGTAACAAGAGCACGTCATTGTTTTTTTTAAATCTTGGTTGTATTCCTCTAGTGCCCCCTCGGTTCCTTCGTCTATGCTTCTCTACCCTCACCATTAGCAAACTCTGTCGATTTGAGTTACGATTTTAAATACTATGCAATTCTAAGATGCTATGTGATGCAACGTGGCATGATACGTCCTGTTTTAATTCAGCTTTGAGTTCCTCTGCAATGAGGGCTTAGCTGAAGACTCAGAATATTTGAACAGCTTTATGGCTGGGGCTCGATGCATTTGCTTTTCGAAAACAAACAATTTATTAGGAGATTGATAGTTCATGACAGAAAGAGAAGCCATATTCTGGCAAGTACTATCACAATAGATATCACAATTTCCACCTACCATCCTTCTTCGACTTTGATTATATTTGGTGCGGACTCTTTCAGTTTTCTGTTGTATTTCGCTCCGATGAATATCAAACCTGCCAAACAGCCAGTCATGTGGAGAGTCACAATTATCTTCCACACTAGAAACTCTACAAGAAGTAAGAAATGGTTTACAGCATAAGACTCAATCGACTCGCGAATTTCCATACGTATTCGATAAGCGAGTATGTTCCTGTGCAAATGTATCAAGTGCCACAAACCCAACATCCAATGATGGCACCATATCACATGATTCAACATCCAAGGATGGCAACAAATCACATGATTCAACAGCCAATGATGGCAACAAATCACATGATTCAACATCCAAGGATGGCAACAAATCACATGATTCAACATCCAAGGATGGCAACAAATCACATGATTCAACATCCAAGGATGGCAACAAATCACATGATTCAACAGCCAATGATGGCAACAAATCACATGATTCAACAGCCAATGATGGCAACAAATCAAATGATTCAACCATACCAGAGTCAATTTCAGCATCCAGCACTCCTCAGAAGCTGCTAAACTCATATATGTATCTGAACATTCAGGGGCTAGCTCCACAGACAGTGCAGTCAAAAGTTCCTTATCTGAATGATCTCAGTAAAACTAGGCCACTATTCATTGGACTTAGTAAGACCTGGTTGAATGATAATTATATCCAAGCAGAGCTAGATATTTCTGGTTATACACTACATCGTAGTGATTCTTGTAGGAAAAAGGCTAAACGAGGCCGACAAGCAGGAGGTGTTGCCTTTTATGTAAGAGATGACATATCCAGTTCATTTGAACTTATAGTCGAACATAACACTTCTCAGATTCAGATGCTAGGACTGCACTCTGTATCAAAAAACCAGTGTATTATAGTTATATACAGACAACCAGATGATAGATCTCATGGTCATCCATCAACTCCACAAGACATCAAAACTTGCTTAGATAAGCTTAAATTAGCATTACATCAACTGAATAATCAACATACAAACATAATTTTTGGTGGTGATTTCAATCTACCACATATTGATTGGCAAACAGGGTGTTGCAAACCTGCTTGCCCAAGTGATGAGAAACTCATGTTTCAATATCTTGATGAACTATCCAATGAAATGTTTCTTCATCAAGTTGTGAATAGCTCAACTCACAAGGATGGAAATATACTCGATCTATTGTTTACAAACAATCAAGACAGCATTCACGATATCCTTATCGCACCTACCATCAATTCGATTTCGCACCACTCCCGTATAGAAATCTTAACTGAAATAGATGTACCTTTACAAGCAGAAAGTTCATTACCACCTCTTACCTCATTCAGAGCACTTAACTTCTTTGAAGAGAGTATTGATTGGAATGAACTTACAGAGTACCTATTGAATGTTGATTGGAAAAATGAATTGAGAAAATGTGATGAAAGTGAAATGCTTAACTGTTTCTATTCAATCTGTCTTGAAGCAGCCAAAAGATTTGTTCCATCAAAATCAATATCAAAAATCTCTGAGAACAAAACAATGCGTTTCAGAACAAAGCTCTTAAGACGCCGTCGTAGAATCAACAAAAGGTTAGTCAAAAGTCAATCTCAGAAAAAGATGGACAATCTGATCAAAGAACTCATATCTATAGAGAAAACTCTGCAAAAATCGTATGAAAAGGAAGAAGACTATGCAGAGAAGAAGGCCCTTGACGCTATTAGGGTAAATCCTAAATTTTTTTTCTCCTATGTGAAAAAGAAAACAAAAACAAAAATTGGTCCAATACATAATGGCCAATCATTGACAAACGATAGCAAAGAAATGGCAGAACTCCTCTCCTCACAATATAAAAAGGTTTTTAGTACTCCTAAAC
The DNA here is from genome assembly GCA_963924455.1 of Pelagia noctiluca. NCBI lineage: Eukaryota > Metazoa > Cnidaria > Scyphozoa > Semaeostomeae > Pelagiidae > Pelagia > Pelagia noctiluca. The sequence continues at coordinate 2,354,112 of OZ004332.1, read as the reverse complement.
CGTATGCTAACAGTACTCCAAAAGCACAGACTAATATCACCGAACTCGAATTCACATCAGAAGACATCAAAGCGGCTATTGATGAAATAGACAACTCATCTGCAGCTGGTCCAGATGGATTTCCAGCAATATTTCTTAAAAAATGCAAAGAGGCTTTGTCAACTCCACTCTGCCTCTTTTGGAATCAATGTTTGCAAAACAACGTAATACCAAAAGTTTTGAAACATGCCATAATCACGCCACTACACAAGGGTGGTTCTCGGTCTGTTCCAGCTAACTACCGACCTGTTGCATTGACGTCACACCTTATAAAAATATTTGAAAAGGTAGTAAGAAAACACATGACATTCTATCTTGAAGAAAACGATCTTTTCAATGATAACCAACATGGCTTTCGTGCTGGCAGATCTTGTCTAAGCCAACTTCTGGAGCACTACGATTCCATCCTGAGCCATATGCTTAATGGCGACAATGTTGATGTTATTTATTTGGACTTTGCCAAAGCCTTCGACAAGGTAGACTTCCGTATTGCCCTCTCAAAGGCACAGAGACTTGGTATACGAGGAAACACAATTAACTTCCTTCGTGCTTTCCTAACTGATCGTACCCAGTCTGTGGTGGTGAATGGTATATCTTTTGATCCATGCCCTGTCCTTTCTGGAGTCCCACAGGGTAGTGTACTCGGCCCTCTAATATTTTTGATCCACATTATGGACATTGATCGAGGTCTAGATAAAAGTATAGCCAGATCATTCGCTGATGACACCCGTTGTACCAGAAATGTAAGAAATGCAATCGATGTCAGCAACCATCAAATTGAAATCAACACAATCTATGAATGGACCTCAGAATCAAACATGGAGGTAAACGACACCAAATTTGAATGACGACTCCAAATGGTCACGTTATCCTTCAAAAAACCAACCTTCGAGATCTTGGTGTAACAATGACGGATGACTGCTCTTTCGATATACACATCACCAAGTCAAAAGAAAAGTGTAAGAAAATGATGTCATGGGTACTTCGTACCTTCAAGACTCGTAAAAAAGAGCACATGCTTCTCCTTTGGAAAATGTATCTTGTTCCCCAAATTGAGTACTGCAGCGTATTATGGTCTCCATCCAAAAAAAGCCTAATTCAGAAGCTTGATGCACTGCAATGGTCATTTTTAAGAAAGATAAAACTTAATGAAAAGTTGGACTACTGGGAAACTCTTAAGAAATTACGAGCATATTCTCCCCAGCGTCGACGCGAACGTTATCGTATACTCTATGTCTGGAAAATTCTTGAGGGGCTTGTCCCCAACGTTAACTCTGAAATCGCTTCATACAATCAAATTCGACACGGAAGGAAGTGTGAAATCAAAAGAATCGTTGGAAAGAATAAAGTTTGCACATTGATGGAACAGAGTTTCAGCATCCAAGGCCCTAAGTTGTTCAACTTATTACCCAAACACCTCAGGGACTTGAAAGGGGTATCACTGGATATTTTCAAGAAAGGCTTAGACAGTTTCTTATCTCAGATACCTGATGAGCCACAACTAGCTAGTTACACGGCGATTAGGAAAACCGACAGTAACTCTTTAGTTGACATGATAAAATTGTATCATTTTCAAGGGATAGACATCCTAGTGTCAATCCTTAAGATAATTTATCTTTAAATCTTGTGATAATAATAATAATAAAGTAAGTTATTAAGTTGATTGACCAAAGTTGATTGTAAATATGATATCTCCCGATATTTCATTGTGATTTTTAACTGCTGTCATTCAAATCAAACAAATTAAGAAACTGAGCAACTTTCTGGATAATTCTTTGGAGCTATTGATGAAACCGAGGAAAATCCCGAAATCAATTCTATCCCAAGGGTTCCCTGTGGGACACATAAATGTAAAACGTAGGTCAACCATAGTCGAGATGACCCTAATCTTCTTTCGTTCGTTACTATGCTTTGGATAAGGGTGGACTATGACTCCCAGAATCACAAACCTTGAAGACCACGCTCCAAACCGATCAACACGACTTTGATTTATTTTTGATTAGAAAATCTTATCATTAGGATGCTTTATATGTACGCTTTTCTTAGTTTTATATTTATTTGCTCGGCCCACTGTAAATCCCACTTTAAATCAGTCCATTTACCAAATAATTCAAAATTAATGAAATGAAACTTCCAGCGTCTAGAGAGCAGACTTAAATTCCCACTCTTGTAACTCTTTTTTACATTGACTAACGTCAAGCTTTTTAGAAATATCTCCGACTCTTTCAATGGGCATATCTCCGCCTATCAATATATATCTGTCAAGTGTAAGTGTAGTACGGTTGCGTACATCGTTTGCCCAAGTTTACGAGTTGCTGCACAGCCATCGTGGCAATAACCTGGATGGCACAATGGGTTTCTTAAGCACTCTTTGTATCTTGAGCAACAATCTACCATTTTGCTTACATAATATATGCAGATTAAGTAAAATAATACGAGAGCCCAATTACCTAGTTTTATAAAGTTCTAAAAGATTAATTCAAAAATAAACCATGCTTTAAAACGTTTCGATAAAATCTTCATCAGTAATCTCAAACGTTTAAAAGCATGTTTTGTTGTAGAGTAAGTAAATATTCTGACCAGTGAGCAGTCACAAAACTGGCTTAAAGAGATGAATCAAAAGTCACTTACCTCTTTCCTGCTAATAAGTGTATGTAAAGATATGAAGAGAAACACTTCATTAAGACGTTTCACGTAACGTTTTATCTATTTATCAAATTAAAGGGCTAATATGCATAGTAATAGATAATGAAGATGTTGGTACCTTGAAACACAATCCAAGAAGTCACAGATAGTGACAGTAAGGAAGGAATGATGTAGGCGATCTATAAGAGAAAAGGGTATTTGATACTTCACCATCCGAAATAAAGCTAGACTTTTCCACGAATCTGGTTATTTATGGGTCTTAAATTTTCAAAAATGGTATTATATAGGTTCAGGCATCATTGTTTAAGATTTCTTTGTATATCTAAGTTAACATTTCGCGATTTTTGTACAGATATGGTCCTCAAATTGAACTTGATGCAACTTTTTGCAAACGATGCATATATGCAGTAAAGCCAGAAAAATTACAGAGCCTGGTAAAATATAAAAACTACGAAAGCGTTTCGTCTGACAGTGACACCTTTCGTTTCATTTCTGTGCTCTTCTGACGTTCTAGTCTGATGAGTGTCAGACGAAAGCTTTTGTCGTTAGCTGCTATCTCTTGCAATGTTAACTAATTAGCTAGGTTTAATTTTTGTTCTTTTTCTGATTTGTTACTCTAATGTGTGTCAGATTAGAAGCTTATGTAGTTATTATTTTTCTATCTTCCTAATTTTGATTGCTCTCCTATGATTGCTGCTGGACGAAAGAGGTGTAAGAAAATCAAAGAAGCCAACGGCATTGAATATCAAAATGGCCTTACCGTCCACCAATGCCCATCAGGATCATTCCACTAGAAATAATGAATATAACTTCTCATTCAGAGATTAGCTTAATACCGTTCAGTAGTAGTAGGAGTAGTTTGAATACAAGATTCTACATATGATGGCTGATCTTATTTCACGCAATGCATTGTAGGAATTTACCCCTTAGCAACACATAACTAACAAAATTATAACGGCCTAAATCTTTCGGAGTCCAAGCTATGCTTTTGGTTGATGTTGTGAAAGGAGCAATGAGCTTTAATCTAAAGACTTGATTGGAAGAGGAATGAAACTGGTTACAGATTTCTGACATCTTGCTTTATTGCTGAGTTTTTACATATTTTTGAATTTTTTGATGACGTAATTTTTCTTTGCAAAAAGTGGGGAAAACAATTGATATTGAAAATGTTTCAAATGAAAAAAGAGCCTATAGGTTCATTTTGGTCAAACTAGCATATAAGGTGTAAATAATATTGAAATATTTTACATTCCCTTTCTTGGTGATTTTCAGGGTAAAATCATTCTTTTTTAGTTTTATAACGTTCAAGTAAAACAATTTTCCAGAGCATTTCATTGCATTTTGTAAACAAAATGACGTCATAAATTCAAAATGAAAATCTAAGATGGAAAAATATATTGCAAAACTGAAACTGGCTTTATTAATCTTTGTAATATGTTGCTTGTTCTGAGGAATAACAATTTTCAGTTCATAGTTCCTTTAAGGCAAAATAAGACAAAAGGGCTTTTTTGACGTAAATTGTCTGAACATGTGATAAATTCAAAGAAAAATTAAAGTGAATTTTCACCTGATAAATAGCAGCAATAGCGAAAAGTAAGAACATGAGGCAATTTATGATTCTCCATGTTATGGTTTTCCAAGTTTGTTTTTCGTTTCTTGCGTCGATACAGCAGCATGAAAGTGGCTTTGATCCGTAGTTCCTGCGAGGATTTCAATGGAATTTACAAGTTTAATCATTATCCGAAAAAAGAGGAAGAATCATCTGCATGAATCCAGTGGAACAAATGCTATTCGGTGTAGCACTTTGAGTCCAGAGATTTTGGACCAGATCCTACCATCCTAATGTGTAGACTGGTGCATTGAGTCTGACTGTGAAAGTAAACGTATTAATTGGAATTTTTAATAATACGTTCCTTTTTCAATAGGCAATATTTGCTATTCAATAATCACGATATGTTAGGGAGTTGGGGTGGGGAGGTTCTGGTCCTTCCTGTTTTTCGTGACGCTATGTAGAAACTTCGTATTCAAAAATCTGGGTAAAACGTATTGAGAGGTGTCGAGGGCTCTAAAAGTAGGAATCTCGTTTATAAGAATAGCGAAACACAATAACTACTGAAGCTTTGCGTCGTACACTTATCAGAGCAGTACGTCAGAACAGTCTTTGATCGGTACAGAACTTGAGGATAGCGAGGGAATCATAGACATTGCAAAACAAAATTATTATTGAAGCTCACTCATCAGAAAAGTACGGCAGAAACAGAAATAAATGAAACCTAATAGAATGTAATTTGATTTCCATAATAATCTAATTGCTGTGTCTACCTCTAGACGCGTACATATTTGAGCTTGGTCCATGGTTGTATAAATTACTAACGAACTAATTACTCCTTTTTTAGATAACAATTTTAAAAGAATACGAAACTCAAATTTTGCCAAAAGTCAAGTACAAGCGAAGAAGATTAGGCTGGCCATTTTTTGCTCAATTTAAGAATCTTATAAGAAATAACTATTAGACTTTAAAATAAATTTGGAAAAAGGAAATCGCCAGCACAGGGCAAGGAAATTGAAATTTGCAACAATTAAATAAATGATAGCAAAAACAGGCTTCAAAATTATTATAAAAGTTAGAATAGCTTAAAGACATTTCAGGCTGAAAATAGAGGGATATTTAAGAACAGTCAGCTTCAAACCAATTTTACTAAATAAATTCTTCCCTGAATATCATAAGACCTAGTAGAATTAATTTGAAGCTCGTTAGTTTGTAAGTTAATTATAACTTGTGATTATAAGTTATAGCTTGCTTACAATCTAACGAATGCAGCCTTGGATCTTACATAAGTAAATAACCAATAAGTCTCATTTGATAAGTTATAGAAGGCTTCGCAGCCATGTTTTACCTTTCTCCGCCACGAAAATCGATCTCTAACTGACTCGAACTTTTCTCTACAGTTGCCATATTTGCCTTTACATTAAAGTTGTGAGTGTCTTCTCAGAAATCGAGCCGATAGCTAAAGGATAACATATCTTATTACTGTCGATCGACCCTTTTCCGCACAGAAACCATTTCAGTCAATTGTTTTAATGCTTCGTTCAGTCAGACAGTATTGATTCGCTCACTTCCCAGTCCAATGAATTTCAAAGCGAGTAATCAACCATAGCATTGAGGTTTAAATAAACCGAAGGACCTATAAAGTGACTATTTGATTGCTGTATTGATTTGTGTTTGTCAACAGAACAGCTGTGTGGACAGGGTAATCAGGCTCGGCTTTCTCATCATCTTATACACGTGTTCCTGTTTTCTAACCAGTGGGTGTAAGCTAACCTGTACGCAGAATAAACTTGTCAGAAGAGTATGATGGATGTACTACACTTTTGAAAAGGTCACTGTCTGTGATGCCGGCTAGTTTAAGCAAGATGAAATAAGAGAATTGAAGAGCCTTTTTTACGAAATTGTTAGTGGGGGGCAAATTTTGAAAAGGGATAATTGGGGGAGTTTGGTCCTGCAACTTTGTGCTGAAGGCCATTGCCTAAAACAGTTGGGGGTCTGGGGTGCTGTGAGCCCACCAGCTGGTCCAGGGCAAGGCCCTGGTAGGGGTCCAAAGGGCGAAGCCTCTGGAAGCTCCTGATATTTTGTTATTTCTGAGGTCTCAAAATGGCTTAGGATCATTAGTTTTCCTGCAAATGTTAAATAGCCCTCAAAAATGCCACTGTATCAGTAGCTGATATTAGTGACTGATGAACAACACCTATTGACCACACCTTTATGATTGCAAAGAAATAAGGTCAAATTGACTTTTTCAAACTTATCTGTACGAAAAGGGATAATATTATGGGGTCAAAAACTTAATGACTGGAGGGGCAAAGTTGAAGAATGGGGGAGGGCATTTGACCCCCTAGTATTAGTGTTAAATAAGGCTCTCTGAGAACTAGTGATCTCGATTTCTCTTTCTGTAAGTGGTTGTAAGAAATGCATTTTTACTTCCAATAAGCTACTCGTTAAAAAGAAACCAGGGCTGGAAGCTGCTGAAGAATTTTTCAGTTTTTACATACATCAATCCACAACTCTGTTCTTTTGTACACTCTCCGGAAAAGAAATTTTTAGGCGAATGCTGGGTACTTCTCAATTGCTGCTCCATACTTAAAACTGCTTTACTGAAAGTGAAGTTAAGAGCTCAACTTTTAAAGACGGAGAACTTGGGAAATTAAGATCAAAACAATAAGCAACTCTAGGGCTCGATAGATTAAGCAACTAAGCACTTATAAGCAACTATGCTGGAAGTGCCTAAACCTGTTTTGATTACACTATGTTTCATAGTTAAAAGAAGCATATTTTGGTATTTTAAAGGTTTTCGTGCATTGACACCATCAATTTCAACGGTTTGGGGTACAGGGAAATGTCTTTTTTTTTCTTAAACTTGAGTGACTCTTAAACTTGAGTGACAAGTTCGCATTTACGAGACCTCCTTCCCCCTTTTAAAAGTCGCCTGTCAGCGAGGGACAAAACTTGGGTAAGCAAGAGTTGACCGAAAGACAATCGAATCGTGATAAGGTTAGAAACTGACTGGTGAGGTTATGATTTTGTAAAGAAATGCGGTTAAGATGGATAGCATAATTGGAGTTAACAGAAAGACAATTGCCTCGTGATAAGGTTGGCAACCACTGATCTAAAAATAAGGACTGGATCAAAGATTCTTTTTTTTCTAGATTCAAATATTTGAAACCATTGCATCAGCTTGTACTTGGCCCCCCAATATAGCTGCTAAAGAAACTATATTGATTTGAATCTTTGTTAGAAATTGCTGCACGATTATTATTCAGTCTCTTGCTGATTATTCCTAACATTCTAACAATCATCAAAGAAAAAAGCACTGTATAGAAAGGATGCTGCAAGCTATCCGAAGCGCGTCTTTAAAACTTTCCTCGCTCCATGCGTCACAGAACGGCCTTCGCTCAGGTTTCGCCATTTTGATTTTTTAGAAAGAAACAAACAATGGAAAATATCTGACCAATCAAACGAGGTTCCCATATCTTGGGAACCTCACGTGATCTCAGACACGCTTTCTGCCGCTAATTCGCAGACTCTACTGGAGGCCAAACAGCCAAAATTTTAATATGTACAACTAAATTTTTTTCGAATTCAACTCAACTCGCTTCTTCCAAACCAGTCTGCGCACAGGCTATGGCAAGAGTAGTCTCTACAAAATTATACCCTTGATTAGTTAGCTAGGTTAAAAATCTCTGGGTTTAAAGGCGCACGTGGATGATTTTGTAGTTTGATAATTCGCATGATACCTGGCAATTCAGTTCAATTCGAAATTTTGAGCAACTTCCTGTAGATAGGCACGAGATGCGGACTCGAATCGTATTTCTAATTTTCTTTTATAACACTTTCAAGAAATCTCGAAGTAACTAGCGATTTTTCTGTTGAGCAGAGATTTAGGCCGAGCAGCAAGTCCCATATAAGATATGCGTGCTTGCGGAGGATTTCCAAGGCTGGTCGAATCGAATTATACAATAATGACCCATCTTTATGCGTCTTTAAGTCTCGGAATTTCATGCGCGGAGCTCTTCCTTGTTTTTAATAATTTACATTGCCAGAATATAATAACGAACCGATAAATAAACCATTGCCTAGACCAAAATTGTAAAATAGTGTAAGCTGGACTGAAAATCTGAAAAAGTATACCCTTAACTGCAACACAGGTACCCTTACTATGAAAGACCCCCCCCCCCCAAGCTCACTGTTTCTAGAATCAAAAGGGATTTCAATGCGAACACCGGAAGACTCCCGAAAATAATTGCAGAAGTTATCATTTGGTTTATCCTATTATGTTATCATGGATTAGCATATCTACTTTGTCTATTTTGAATCGTAGCTTATCAAATCGTGACGTATTTTCAATGTATAGAATAAACTGTATAAGACCGCCACGTCAACCCGTATATCTCTGCCATAGACTGGACTGGACACCCAATTTACATACTGACTACGCAGTCGTTGATCCAAGAATAACAATTATGGAAACCGTAAATACTGCCAGTCAAAATCCACGAAAATCTGTGCATTGTGGAGTTTACGCTCAAACAACCATGTGAAGCAATTTAGCGGTTTCTTCGGTTTCTGGGTACTGAAACAGCTGAGCGTCCTAAAGCTGTATTCAACGGAGAATCAATAATTAATGACTGCAGAAATCAGATGGTTTTACGAATCGACCAGCAGAAGAAATGCTCGCTGCAATCAGAATCACGACGAAAATAACTCCACGTACATCTACGTTCGCTGTGGCAAAGCAAAAAGCCAGGTAAACAATCGGAACATGAACCTGGATAACGAAGTCCTCCTTGAAAGACTGGCCGGTGGGTACTTACCTAACATTTTATATTTATTGTTGCTTTGTTAAGTAAATTAAAGCATGAACATTAATTAAACTTGTGAAATTTCATGAAGTCATCAAACGTAGGAGATTTCAATATGGTGAGCTCAAGGTATAAAAAGCATAGCGGAAGAAATATCAGAATCATTGTTATCATTGTTTTGGGGCGCTTGATATGATAAGGAATTTGTTTCTTTGAGAGATTATTCTAACGGCATTCCTTTAGATGGGATTTTGAATGATTCGCACTTTACACAAAAGCAATTCTAGTAAATGTTTATCCTGCCCCATTATAATTTGTTTTCTGGTCATTACTGCTATTTTGTGCTTATATTTGTTGTTTCAGACATTAAGCAATGGTGCTACCTGTAAGATCAAAATGTCTTGTTAACTCTCTCGATAGCATTGGTCAAAAGATCATCTTCATAGAGACCAATGATTCCAAATAGATATAAGGCCTTACGTAATGTTGCATATTGGTTGAATTTTCAAAATTTTAACACGATCTACAAATAAACGCAAATTTTGCAACTATACTCAAGCGTCTCGATTTAAGATTAAATCTGCGTTTAACGTGCTAGCCTGACTAAAGCTTGAGTGAGTTTCTGTTTAACGTGCTAGCCTGACTAAGGCCTGAGTGAGTTTCTGTTTAACGTGCTAGCCTATGACTAAGGCCTGGATGAGTTTCTGTTTAACGTGCTAGCCTATGAGTAAGGCATGAGTGAGTTTTTGTTTAACGTGCTAGCCTGACTAAGGCCTGAGTGAGTTTCTGTTTAACGTACTAGCCTATGACTAAGGCATGAGTGAGTTTTTGTTTAACGTGCTAGCCTGACTAAGGCCTGGGTGAGTTTCTGTTTAACGTGCTAGCCTATGACTAAGGCCTGAGTGAGTTTCTGTTTAACGTGCTATTCATAATAAGACCTGGGTGAGTTTTTGTTTAACGTGCTAGCCTGACCAAGACCTTGGTGAGTTTCTGTTTAATGTTTTGGATTGACTAAAACCTGGTTTTGTTTCAAGGAGATTTATGATGGCAAGCACTGCATCATTAAATATATTAGCACGAGGTCTCAAAATATTCAACTACACCTCTCAGTGCTAACCCACTAACACTCTTTATTCTATGTTCGATACATGGTGGTGCTCCTGCCTCCTTCGCTTATAGCCCTGTCCCTTGCAAACTCAAACTCTTAACTCCATCTTTTCTTTAAGGTCATCCATTCTTTCGTTTCAGTTGCGAGTAGCTCAATTAAGAAGGACAAACGGAATCCCATGCCAGATGATAATGCTGTCGTTGTGCCGTTTTGTGAAACAGTTGAACTTATTCTCCGCAGAGGACTAAAACGTGAGTTTAAGTTGGATAGGTAAATCACTATTTATGCTTGAGTTACAACGTTACGTAATATACGTTAAGAGTCAAGTATGTGAGGGAAGAACGAAATTCCACTGGTCAGAATCACATAACGTTGAAATGATACTCTATGTTGGTGAGGATAACCAAGGCCAACAAGGGAAAGGCTAGGCCATAGGGTAAAGGCTGAATCATTGGGCCTAGATTCCCCTGAAAGCAAGCTTGAAATGAATGAACGTAGATGACTTAGATTTTACGGGCCTCTCAGAGCCACGGGCCCTCTGGTAACTACCCTGGTTATAATTCCTTCTAGACGGTACTGAGGATAACTTCTAAGCTTTCAATTCGACACTCATCAGAGAAGTACATAAGATCAAGAACTGAAATGAAACCTACTGTAGCGAATAATCAAACCCAGATGTGGGTCGACATTGGCCAATCAGAAAGGAGGTGAAGGATTGGTATGGGGAGAAAGAACCAATCATAAACTAAGATCTAGTAAGTTATGAGACTATGATAAACCTTCACTTCCTTTCTGATTGGCCTATCTAGACCCAACCCGGGGTATAACTATTCGTTAGTCTTCATTTTTGTTCTCTTTCTGGCGTACTTCTCAGATGAGTGTCAGACGCGAACATTTAGTAGTTATTAAGTTTCACTATGTTTCCGATTTTCCTTGCCACCCTGAAGTTTTGAACCGATCAAAGACCGTTTTACTGTCTTAGGCCTTATGTTGAATCTCAATATCATGCTAGGTTATTAACTGATCTTAGAAGGGAACGACTGGAAACATCTGCAGAAATTCTCAGAAGAAAATTGATAAGGAATATTGAAATATAATGATAATTCTCCTCCCTAATTGTTATTCAATTCTCTTTTTAACTTACTCCTCTCCAGGCATTCATTATTGATGACAATTATTTTCAAATAACATCACAAGTTTAGTTTTTGTGGTTGGAAACAACTGGACGGTTAAAGCGTAATCTTTTTAGTAATGCGCTTAAAGCACATAGCTAGGAAAATCGAAAGCATAGTAAAGTGAAAACATGGATCACTTAAGCTTTTCGTCTGACACTCAAGAGAGAAATACGTCAGAAGAGAACGAAACAAAAACCTAACGAATTATTATACCCTGACGTGGATCAAAATGATCCAATTAGAAACGAGGTTAATGATTGGTATAGTGTGAGTAAACCAATCATCACAAGTGATACAGTGAACTGACCAATAAGATTACTTCAAGTGTCCTAAGGCGAAAACGAACTCTTTCTGTCTACACAGGTTCATCCCTAGTTACAGTGCGAATTGTTTTCGAATAATTGGCTGAGCAAGGTCTACATTTCATTTAGGTATTTTGGTATCTGTCTACTCAAAAATCAGCCAATTATTTGAAAATACTCTGGAAAAAAGTGGAGGGATATCTTCAGTAACCTGGAGAAGTATCTTGGAGCAATATGGAGGGTGTGCAAGTGTTGAGGGATATCTTCATTGGTGAGGAGGGATGTCATTGGAAACATGAAGGGAATATCGTCTGTTAAGTGGAGAGGTATCTTGGAGCAATATGGAGGGTGTGCAAGTGTTGAGGGATATCTTCATTGGTGTGGAGGGATGTCATTGGAAACATGAAGGGAATATCGTCTGTTAAGTGGAGAAGTATCTTTGAGCAATATGGAGGGTGTGCAAGTGTTGAGGGATATCTTCATTGGTGTGGAGGGATGTCATTGGAAACATGAAGGGAATATCGTCTGTTAAGTGGAGAAGTATCTTGGAGCAATATGGAGGGTGTGCAAGTGTTGAGGGATATCTTCATTGATGTGGAGGGATGTCATTGGAAACATGAAGGGAATATCGTCTGTTAAGTGGAGAGGTATCTTGGAGCAATATGGAGGGTGCACAAGTGTTGAGGGATATCTTCATTGGTGTGGAGGGATGTCATTGGTAACTTGAAGGGAATATCGTCTGTTAAGTGGAGAGGTATCTTGGAGCAATATGGAGAGTGCGCAAGTGTTGAGGGATACCTTCTTTGGTGTGGAGGGATATCCTTGGTAACGTTAAGGGTGCAGAGTAATGCCGAGGAACATCATATAAGGAATATGAAAAAGTAACAAACACTCCCCATGTTACTATGCACACGTTACCTTGGACATTACTGTTTTGCTTTGTCTCAGTAATTCTAGCTGTTTATACTGGAGCTTTAGTATCTTATATATTTAGGATACTCACTAGAAAAGTCTTTGATCGATACAGAACATGAGAATTACGAAAAAATCATATCGAGATGTGTGTGATAACTTCACTAAAGCTTTTCGTCTGACACTCATCAGAGTAGTACGTCAGAAGGAGACCAAAAATGAAACCTAGGTTATTTATTTAACCTAGCCTAAAGGCGAATCGAAATTTGAATGCCAGAAAAGAGATGATTGGTATATTGGTCAGTTAAACTTTACATCCTGCTATTTACCCCATTTAATCCTACGGGGAGCTTTGGGCTCGGTTTTATTCGAAAAATGGGACGAAATCGAGTAAAAACCTCAAGACTAAAAAGAGAAGAATATAATGCCATTAAATGTTATATCGAAATAAATGAATCTGCTAGGAAGATTGCTCAGGTGTGATCACCGGTTTTGATTGAAAGAATCATCCTATTTTTGAACCTGAACCAAGGGCAACCAGCCAATAGTTTAACAGAGACCTCGCAGTAAGCATCAACAAAATCTAATTTCCGCAATGAATGAGCCGAGTTCTACTGAATTATTAAACCCGCTTTCATCTGGATTTTCGCAATCATCTCCAGCTTTTATTAAACCTATTTGAAGATAAGAGTGAGTCAATAGAATTATTTGAAGTTATCTCTCCGCAGCTTGCGATATGAGCGTTTTGGAAACGCAGCTGAACGAACTCGGCAATGGCGACCGGTTGCACATTGTTACCAGCCATCTAATCAACTCAGCTTCACAAAGAGTTTGAATTAATTTTGTGATTCTCAAATTAGTAATTACACGGCTACCGTCTGCGCCAAATTAAACGCATCATCTCTGACAGCCTACAATAGATTTCCTACTCAGTCTATTTCGAATATTCAAGTTGATTTACACAACAGAAGAGCTAAATTACGCGATACGTTGTTTATTAATTATTTGCGACGCAGCAAGCTTCATTGATGAACGATATTTTGAAAATATTGGTTTTTGGAAAATTCAAGATTGATCGAATCAGATAGACCAACCGAAATTCTCGTTGGAATTAGAAATCACCAATCACAATAATGTCACGTCCTAAAGCAACATCGGTTGGCTGGTCTGCCAAATAGTTGGTCCTGCCTTGTGGTTACTAAAACATAAAATGAGTAGAAACAGATAGAAACCCATTTAAACTAACTAGAACGAGTAGAAAACCGACAGTAGTTGCTAGAAGGACTTAATATATCCCCTCTCTAATGAGTGGATCTATGCCTAACTCTATAACCATCTCGTTTCTAAGTCATTTCCTACTCGTTTACTACTCGTTCCTGCTCGTTTCTACTCGTTTACTTGTTGTTTCCAACCTGTTTCCTACCCGTTTCCAACTCATTTCTACATGTTTCCAACTCGTTTCCTTTCTTTTTCTGCTATTTTTTCTTACTTGTTTCGTACTCGTTTCCTTTTGGTTTCTTTTGGTTTCTAGTCGTTCCTACTCGTCTCTACTTGTTTACTTGTTGTTCCTACTCGTTTTCTAACCGTTTCTACTCGTTTACTTGTCGTTTCTACCCGTTTCCTATTCGTTACCTACTCCTTTCTACTCGTTTCCTACTTCTTTCCTAGTCATCTCTACTCGTTTCCTACTAGCCTTCAACTCGTTTCCTATTCGTTTCTACTCGTTTCCTACTTGTTTCCTAGTCATCTCTACTCGTTTCCTACTAGCCTTCAACTCGTTTCATATTCGTTTCTACTCGTTTCCTACTTGCTTCCTAGTCATCTCTACTCGTTTCTTACTAGCCTTCAACTCGTTTCCTATTCGTTTCTACTCGTTTCCTACTTGTTTCCTAGTCATCTCTACTCGTTTCCTACTAGCCTTCAACTCGTTTCCTATTCGTTTCTACTCGTTTCCTACTTGTTTCCTAGTCATCTCTACTCGTCTCCTACTAGCCTTCAACTCGTTTTTTACCCGTTTCTATTTGTTTTTACTGGTTTACAATTGGTTTCTACCCGTTTCCTACTCGTTCCCTACTCATTTATTCACGTCTCCTACCCACTTCTACTCGTTCCATGTTTTAGTAAATATAGCCCTATCTTACCATTTTCTTGGGCTAAGACCTTTGCCCCCCGGAATTCCAAGTTGTGCCCCTATTAACAACTAACTCATTTCCTTACAGGTGGGTTGGCGATAATTGGCTTGAAAGAATGTGACTACTGGAACTGCCTGGAAGGTTTCCTCACCTCAGCTAAAGTGGATAAAGGGTACGAAACAATTTCAACTCATTTTTGTAAGAAACTAGGGCAAACCTTGGGGCCAGGGTATCTTAGCGTTCAACCCTATTATGGTACAAAATATATCTTGACAAGTTTCTTAACTACGAATTCTATTCTCTGTTAACTTCATATTAAAGACTTGAGGTTTCATTCTAAATCAATTCACACACCGGGCAAACTGTTTCATTAAAAGTATCAAATGAGGTGAGATACGTTGTAATTCTGTTCTAATGAAGTGCACTGAGCATTATTTCATAGCCTTGCAGCTTTGCCTTGTATGAAAATATCTTACTAAAGTGTCTTTAGTTTTGAAAATCTGGTCCTAAGGTCTCTGTATAAACGATTGTACTTCATTAGCATAGCATGACTATGAGGAATGGCTCCTGTAAATTCTTAATGCAGAAAATATGAAAATAGAATTTATTAACCAACTTAACCCTATACTTAAATTGTGGGTATCTGGCTTTTTGGTACCATTCTTTTCGAAGGCTTTGGAATGAAACAGAGTAAGGAATTTTGAAACAGGGGTACAAAGTACCTTCCTCCTAGTCACAGAGGTTCGATGCTTTGATTCTTTGTGTGAATAATTCATTTTCTAGGATTCCTTCAGCAATAAGAAGCATCATATCACTTGTGCAACAGACCGAAAAGGTAACAAAATATCTGCATCATTTTGTAGTCTATTGTTGTAAGATGATAAGGAAGGATAGATAAATAAACAAGGTTGCTAAAATCGCTCATCGAAGCAGTACTTCAGGAAGATAACAAAAACGAAACCAAACGAATTATCATACCCAGAGGTATATCGAAATTGTACAACTAGAAAGAAGCTAAATGATTGGTATTTTGAGTCACAAACAACAAAGGAAAATGATTATTTTACCATCTCTCGGTTTTTATAGAAGTGAATTTATTGTAGGCGTTTTTGCCGTGAATTGTGCGCTCTCTATTAAGTTGAACAACATCGAACTGAGTCCTCAATCACTTGTTGGTGTTAAAATCTGTACTTTAATGATTCTGAAATCCATGAAGATAATATTTGTGAATGAAGAATGACCTGTGTACGATTAGAACTCACAACCTATTAGTCTATGCCACAAAGTGAGCTCAAAGTGGCAAAGTGGTTGAAGTGCAAACCCAAACCATCTTGATTGATTTTCCGAATCCTGCTTCGTCTCAAAGAAATGTGAAATAAAAATTCACCTCATTTCATTTTCAGGTTAAAAACAGCGTTGGGAAAGGACGGCTGTTCATACGGGTAGCACTGGCGAAAGGTCTCTTAGCTACAACAATCGAGTTTCTTCTTCTCAATCAAAAATATCTTAGAGTAAGTAACCATTGAACCATTGAATTTGATAAGGAAGTGAGTGCCACTTATTTCTTCACCCATACCTGCAGTCGACTCAAAATCTATGTTTGTAATATTTTGGCACGATAGAAGTAAAAACTTATTTCAGAAATATGATAATTTAAAAGATACCATACGTTTGAAAGAAAAAATTTAAAAGCTGGAAAATCTTAAAGAAAAACATGCTAATGACTACAAATTAAAGGGATTGAAATTAAGATACACCCCTAACTAAGGTGGTAGGGATAGCATTAGAAAGGTCAAGATGACCTTATTTCATTAGGGGCGAAACTAGAGATTTCGGTTAGGGGTTATAGCCAGTCATAGCTGCCCTGCAAATGTCGCCAAATGCCCTAACGAAAATCAGAGAACCAGATCCCATAAACAAAACACAAATCAGCTTGCCTGATTTAGGGTTGGTTTCTGCATGATTGTTGTGTTGTCTGTGCATCCTACTGCTGTTTCTTATTATTAAAGGTTGGCCAATGTTTACTAAACGAGATCATTTAAAAATCAAAAGCTGATTTCATTTCGAAAAATAATTAATCAATTTGCCCTGTAAAATCATGCATTTTCTTTATCATAACCCCCTTGAGTTTCGCCCCTGTATTTCATTAATGGTCTCCCCAGGGTGCATAAGGCTAACGTTAAATCTGGAGGTAAAAAGAAAATCATGCTGTGGGTGTTGTTATTTTCTAATTGTTTGTATTCTTCAAACGTTTCGATGAAATCTTCTTCACTAAACTATGCTACATCATGTGTACACCTCCTTCTAACTTTGGACGGGATCTTCCGAATCAAATTGTGAGGATGGAAAATTTACTTGAGAAGGGTTCGAACCCACGACCTCTGATTTGGTGCATCAGTGATCCACCAACAAATCAATCTTTATCACGTTCGATAGTTTTAGGTGCGTTTCGATATTGACATGTAACCTTAAGAGCTACCGTGTGTTCTTAACGTGTGTTCTTAAATAATCCTCGACGAGCTATGTAAATGCTAGTATCCAGTCAATTGCAAATGTTTAGATCGTTATCTATTTTTAGAATCAATAGATCAATTGCCTTGCTTGAATTTTTCACGATTCAATCAGTTGCTGCTTATAAAAGTGTTCTGAAAGCCAATTCAATCACATCAAGCCTACAAACAAAATATTGCTGGTCCATACAGAAACTCTCGTGGCCTTGTGCTTTCATGAAATGGTGTTTTCCTATATTCCAGTTCTTCAATATTTGAATGCCCAATAAGATGTTTGTACCAACCGTTAACTAATGGAGCTTCTTTCATCTCGAAAAATCCCTAAAAATACATGTCAAATTATTTAGCTATTCCACGGTAAATATCTAACTTTTATATTCAAAACGACTTAGCTCTTCAGCTGTAAATATTAGCTTTAATATTCGAAACAACTCAATAGAAAATTCATTATAGGTTGTCAAAATGATATTGATGTGTTGGCAGGAAACTGGAGATTTCCTATGGAATTTGAAGATTTAAAATGCGACGATAATGCTAATTTTTGTTTTCTTGCAGTACTGGTATAACGAAACAACTCCTTTCCTCGACAAAAACAACACAGGTAGATTGGTTTCAGTTTCCTTATTTCGATAATCGTTAGCTTTCTCTTTAATAGTTGCTCGTCTCGCTGTGTCCATCTTAGCTCAAAGGCAATTGGGCAATGCAAACAAATCATGCTAAAATAAAACATTTCTGTACCTGAACGATTTCGTTATTTCACAACCCATCGTTAGACCCCGTTTACACTGCAGATATCTACCCGTTAAAAATTCATGCGAATAGGCTCTCTGTTTACATTACAAAATGTATCGGTATAAATATTTATCCGCCTTACTGTGTAAATATTTATCCTGTTAGAAAAGCGGATGAAGTTTCATCCGCATGGATTTTATCTTGTGTAAACGCTTTAATCTGCATAAATGTTAATACAGCTTCATAAGGAGGCTATTTTATTTTGTGTTGTGGTACATTTTTACACGGATTTACGAGGAGGCTATATTGTTTTTAAAGCTAAGGCTATGCGTATAGAAATTTATACGGATAGATTTTAAGTGCAAATGGAAAGCATAGATATTTGTCTAGGTGAATGTTTGTATTTTAAACAAGGTCTAAGCCTTCAGATCGTATTTATGATAAAGCAACTATTGAATATAATTAAGAAGTTATTGTGTGTTGTATATGATGGCTTCATGTTGATGATATAATATCTTTTACAGATTGCATCATTAGTTTAATCAAGACACTTGATCACATCAAATTCCATTTAAAGCTGACTGTGAGTTTTAATCAATTCTTGTCTCCATTTTTATCTTTTACTTCTTTTTCTAATTCCGTAACATCATTAAAAACAACAAAACACATATATTGTATATGTACCAATCATAGTGAGAAAATACATAAGGTCAGCGAGTCCCCATTATTAGTAGCAGTTACAACGGTGTATATCTATTGTTTAATCTAAGACACCATGCACACTTACAGCACAGATATACATACTAATATTCAAGAACGGTGCACACATTATTTCGAAAGTACTAGTACAATATTTTTGTTTCCAGAAATGCTAATTTATATCATTTACAAAATCAAGGTGATTTGATGATTAGATTTATTTGATTGTAGATCTTTTATTAGCTAACGCTGGCGGAGTTTATTTGAGGATAGCGTCTAAAGAGTATAGAGTTTAGCTAAGAGTTTATGGAATGGAAACAGTAAACTGCATCGAACACAAACAAGACGTACAAAGCTGTCGTTTATAATCAGGGAATTGCAAGATTTATCATACAAAGGAATCGACAACTCTAGATTTAACAAATTCTTATCTGAAGCAGCGTGTGATATCTGCAGGCTTTGTGCTGTGCTCTCTAATCTATTTGCTGTAGTGTGGGTATGTGTAGAATTGTCTCGTGCCACCTTTCTTTAGTATAGATTGAGTGTGGAATGACACCTAAATACACTTGTGTGCAGTAGTTTGGGGGATACTTTGTTACCTATTTGGCAAATCAAGTCTCTAGACTTTGTTAGTTATTTTCTACAAACGATCAGAATATGTATATTATCAATGATGAACCTCAATATTTTGAATGAACTGTAATTCAATTTTTAGGTTTGCAGTTTCTTGCATGAAAGTTGGATAATACCGGTAATTCTCTATCTTATAGTTATTTTCCTTTGATTTTAGTTGAAAATATATTTGATCTTTACCATATACTTATTCTTCGTACTTGAGACCTGAATTAGCCCTCCATCCATCTGAAATGTATATCCGTGTGTGGGACAAAAGTATTGGAGCTATTTTACATGGGAAGGAGATGGTTACTTAAACTCAGTAAATGAAATTTAAGCCTCTTCTACCTAACTAACTTTGTCTGTTGTCATTGATGCTCATTTTGAAATATCGATGAAAAGATTTAAATCACAGTCTTCAAAAGTTACCCTGGATCAGAGTATTTTTAGTGAATTTTTTGAAAAAAAATAAATAACATAAAAAAAAGAAAAGAGGAGAAAGGAAAAATATTTTTCCTTTCTCCTCTTTTTTTTTTTTTTTTTTATTTTTTCAAATTCATTTTTTCAAGAAATTCACTAAAGATACTCTGATCCAGGGTATTCAAAAGTAAGCAAACTATCTATGTAAAAACAAAGTTAGGGGCACTATAGACACAAAATAACTGAACTGGAACGCTCAAAGTGGCACAAACACTAGCCTATCAAAATTATTGCAAAACTATCGCACTTCTTCGAAATACAGGGCCTAATTCTTTTGCAGCTTCAGTTAGGATTTGGTGGTAACTATGCGTCGCTAAGTGACGTATTCCCGTCATTCATTGCTTGAAATGAGATTCCATCATATTTTGCAGAATCGTTTATAAAACAGACTTCATTAAATTTTTAGGAAGTGAAAAAGATGGAACTGGTTCCGTGTAACAAACTTGGAATTACTGTATGGTATGTTCTTTGAGAATCATTACCAAGAAGCTTCCAGTGGAGTCAAATACTACAGATTTATGAAAATAACATGTGTCACAAGGGATTGTTCACTATTTACGCCTCATGTTGGCATCAAAGAGAAATGAAATATCGACCCTTTTATTCAACCAACCTTTCAACTAGTAAAATAAAAATCATTTGATTCAAACTTCATCAATTGAAGAAGTGAGTAGTTTTGATAGCAGTATGGATGATTCTGACCTTAGCTTGGATTATTAAGTTCTTAGATAATCATCGATAAACAACTTCTTTTTAATACTTTGTCTGAAAATAACAGGAATCTAGGTGCACAATTCCTAAATCACCCTTACACGTTTCTGTTAAAATACTAGAGGGGTGGTGAATACTGAAATAATCCCTGTTATGTGCTGCTACTGCATCGTCTCATTCAGCTCTATTACAGCCTCGTACCGGGCTAGTTTTCTTAATTGTACATTGATAAACTAATTTTTACTTCATGCAGTTGTGTATATGGCAAATGCATCATTGCTGAAGTGAAAGCTGGAAGCATTTCCCACGAGGTAACTTCTTTACCATTCAAATCTGATGACTACGATCTCACCAAGTAGACTATGCTTTTTTGGTGACTGATTGCAAAAAATCAATAGAAATATGCTTTAAATGCTCGACTCTTTCTGCTGCAGATGCAAGCTTTCAATTAACAGAAAATACTAATTTTGATATTACTCTTCAAACGTTTTTGAAGATACGGTATTGTGATGAATGTATTCGTCGATTTCGGGGTATTCCGTCAAGTTTGTAGTGAATTCTGTGGCTTTCATTGTTTTCTAAATCTCTCCTCAGAATGGCTTCGAACCTGGCGACTGCGTGGATGAGATGTGTGGGATTCACATAACTGAAAAGTTATCAGGCCAGATGGCCGCTGTTATGAAGGCAAACAAAGGTCAGCCAATCAATGCTAGTATTATCAAAGTAAGCTCTTATCATATCATCAACTTTAACATTCTGTGTAATAGAATTCGATCGGTACAGAACTTCAGGATAGCGAGGAAAATCGGAAACATAGCGAAACATGATGACCATACAAAAAGGCTTCTCGTCCGAAACCCATCTAAGCAGTACGTCAGGAAGAGAACAAAAATGAAACCTAACGAATTGTCATAGTTGAGTGTTATCCGCCCCTAGGTATAGATATTTATTACGTTTCTTTCTCTTTCTGGTGTACTTCTTTGATTTGTGTCCAACGCAAAGTCCTGCTAGTTATTTTGCTTCCGATTGTCCCTGCTATCTATTTCGTAAAATGTGCCCATGTTGTGCATTGATTTTGCACGAGTTGTAGGAATTGCAATTTAAGTGGAAATGGCCTTCACAAGCAAGAAAGAAGTTTCCTCAGCTCACTCAAACTGCGATCTTTGTTTCGCCTGGTGTTGTTTTCCTTTGTTGTTAGATATTCTTTGTCTGCTTCTATCGCTTACAATGGAAACACTAGTTTGATTCAAATGCTTTGAAAATACGCTAGGTTGTGCAGATGTTGGTTCGATTAATACTTTTCAAACAGAGCATGCTTCTGAACATTTTCAGGGGGTAGGATAATCAGTATATAGTTCTGCAAAAGATGGTAGGTCTCATTCCGCGCAATGCATGACAGAAATATGCTCCTTAGCAATGCATAGCTACAAACATTGCAACGGCCTGAGCCTTTTGTAGCTTCACTCAAGCTGCAATCGTTAGGAATATATTTGTCAGATAAAAGAATTAGGCCATATTTTGTATCTATGCGTTGCTAAGTAATATATTCCTATAATGCATTGCGCGAAACAAGATGTACCATCTTTTGTAGAATCTATGTTGGCGTTAGAATGATTCCTTGACGCGAATGTGTTCAATGATGATTACTTGAATGACGTCTATAGAATATTGTACAGGATGAAAAACATTGTTCATATTATGTACGCGTTGTTTGGCTTAAACTAGCAGAAAAGTCGTTATATTTCTAAACATCTGAGACCCTTTGGTTCGGACGGTCTGTGGTATGGTCAATAACGATAAAATATCTGCTATCGATTTCATACTAGCGTGCATAAGGATGCATTCACACTACACAAGCTTTTACTGGTACATATACGCGCTCCTAAGATATCAATATAGGAATGCTTTGAAGCTGAATTTTGCAATACTAGCATTTTAAATGTAATTTTGCATTGATATTTTGAAATTTTGCTAATGAATTGATAAAATTGAAATTTTAGAAGTAAGTTAAATATTTCCGTCCTATTACTTAAAATGGAATTTTGCGGTAAAATCTTTAAATTTTGCAAAAAAATTCAATACTGAAATCTTAGAAGTAAATGAAATTTTACAGTTTTGATTCTTCAAGTGTAATTTTGCAGCGTAATTTTTAAATTTGGGAAAAAATAGGAGTTAGCGAAATTTTGGCGTGTGACACTTCAATGGCTGTGTATTGTGGAATTTGCAAACGCGTGCACGCACAAGTAACATAACGAGCAGTTGAACGCAGGCTGACGTATCGAAAGAATATCTTCTGATAATTTCTCTTATTGCAAACCCCCTGCAAGAAGCACCTGTTAGAATCTCACAACACACACGATTGAAATTAATCTCGTGTCTGGTCATTTTGAAAATTCACGTCTCAAAGTTGAGTTTTTAAATGAATTCTTTCGAGTTTCTGAAGATTTTCGATGTAATTTTGCTCGGCAAGTGGGAAGAATAGGCCAATTAATCGATGTTTCTTTCGCCATCCTTTGAGCTAGAGTGAGTATAGTTCTGATAAGATTTAATTGATATAACATCATTTCGTTTTAGCACAAGCCTCCACCATCCTCTCACCAAAAGACTAGTATGACTGCTTTATGGGACTAAATGATAAATCTCAAATACTGTTAAGACTTTAAAGAGATCTTTTAATAGTTGAAATGAACGTAAACTGTACAAGAACGATGTATCCAAGGGGCCTAAGCATAAACTTAGTTGTTATCAATATAATCACTTGGAAATAAAGCAAAATTCTTACCCAGAAATGTTGGTCAGGAACAGAAGCGACGAGAAAACACAATATCTTGCTTCGCTAAAAATCAAAAACATTATTGCCTAAACAATTCTATAGTTCCTTGACTCATCTCTGATCAACCCAAATAAAACATTTTTCAACACTTGTTACAATGATTTATTCCATTCAAAATCTAAAGCTAAATCCAAGGACACCTTATTTTACCCTAAACGCCTCCGAATGCATCAATATACATCAATTGGTGCTCATGTCAATATCTGAAAACGTTTTATTTAATAATCAGTGAGGTAGGACGTAATTACTGCGCATGCGCAAATGTGACCAAATCATGAGCCTCATAAGTTGCAATGTATTACTTCACGTAACGTCATCAGCATTTTTGCCCAAACTCGGTGGTATGCCATATTGTAAAACTGCACGAGTTCTAAATTTGGGCTACTTTTCTGATATTAGGGGAGGTTCAAAGATGCCCGTTGGTTTGCCCCCTTGCAAAGGCGATACAAATTGACGGGGTACGCAAGGACAGAAGACCATTCTACTCACAATGAGCAACAATGTGTATCTAAAAGCATCCTAGAGAGTAGGTTGGTATTTCAAGCAGTCTCCCAAAATTGCGTTTATATGAAAAGTTACAGTACGGAGCTACATGTTAAGCTATCATCTGAGGTTTTGTAGCTTTTTCAAATAAATGATCAGGTGAAAGTTGTTGGGCTATTGTTTGGAAACTATTGACTGATCAAAAAGTTGTTTTATATTAGTGTCTTAATACCTTTTTAAGACAGCGTCAACGCTTACAAAATTTGGCAGAAGGTACACACGCTTTTAGAAAGAGATGAGTAAATCTATCAAAATATATCAGCTTTAATTCACTTATTCGTATTCATACATCCAGTATAATTGATGATCCCACCTTCATGTGTTCCACCAAGAATCTCACCCTAGAGTTAATTGGTCCCATATTTTTGGTATGATTGTCTAAATCTAGAATTCGATTCAAACTCCAAAATCCACGAGTTTTAACAGGATCTAGTTTCAAATTTTATAATGCATTTCATTCTTTGTAGCTCTCGATCTACATTTGATGTGAAATACATCGCAAAGGTGGATGTTGGGAAGGTAAGGTTATTTCCTAAACCTACTCCACAGTGTTAAAATCTGACTACCACTGTTCAACAAAGCACATTTGCAGCATCGCTTTATCGTTAGTCTTTGTCAAGAAGATTTCTAGTAGTATCTTATTTATATTGGAAACATATTATCTATCTCCAATATAGCTTAAGTGTTTAAAGTCCAGAACTCACCACCAAATCGATAGGATAGCTGAAGGTACAAAGATTCTTAGGCTTAAGTAATGATAAACTGTTCTGTGCAAAAGCAATTACTTTTTGCATGTGGTCCTAAAAAGTACGCCTAAGGTAGATGGTTAAAAATAGAAAAAGAACTAAAATTATTTTGAGTAATGACACTCAAAGGATAATATATGTCAAAAAGAGTTATGATGATGATGATGACTAAAAGCTTTTAAAATTTCCTAAACTTACTCAACAACATTAAAATTCGTAGCATTGTCCACCGTGACACATTCCTGCATTGCATTGCGATTAGGTGATTAGTTGAAAGTATTGAGAAAATGTTTGACTCAAACTATGCAATCTTGATTTCAGGATGGAAGTTCCAGAATTGTTCAACTTGGTATCCAGCGGGCTTTGCAGGCTGATCCTACTGAAAAGTTATCACAGGTCTGTTAGAAACCGTTGTTTTACATTTTCAACTGTTAGGGACCTTCTGAATGATCGCTTCAATCACTTTTTCTCAGTCAAATTGAATTGAATCGAATTCCGGAAATTCATTTTTGTTTTCAAATGTTTGATTTTTTAGGACACAAGAATGATTTTAGCTGAGAGAGACATAATTCTGACGTCAACTCTCGACACAAAGGTAAATATTTTAACATGTATTATATTCTTCGTTGTCAGTCTATTCTTTTTGAAATAGTTTTGTGAAAGAGCTTGTAAAAGGCTTTTGATGATTCCTAAAAAAAATCCTTATCATATTTAGAGTTATTAACCTTTAATACACTTGAAATCTTATGAAAACTTAAAGCTATGGATGTCATAGACATAAGGAGACTGTTTTCCCCATTGCGCTTTTTCGGCTATTTACTGGTCCTGTCACTGGACCAGCGGTGATGATTAGTTTTTTTTCACCATTCCAATCACTCACCTAGTTTCTAATTGGCCAATCTCGATCCACATCTAGGCCTATTAATTCATTAGCTTTCATTTTCACTCTCTTTCTGACGTGCTACTCCAATGAGTGACAAATGAAATCTTTACCACCACTAAAACCTAGTCCAGCTTCATTGAATAATGTTTTCCAAGAGCTTTGATCTATGCAACAGCCTTAATAAGATTGGATTAATATGTATTGCTAAGGAGTCCTAGTACAATTTGATGCATGGAGGATTCTCTGACCCCACTCACGCCTTTTTGATACCCACTGCTATGGTAAAATATTATTCAATTTCTTTCAGATCATTTCAAAATTTTCTTACACTGAAACGAGCTCGTGTGGCATAGGTGACAACGATCCTGATCTGTTTGGCTTCATAACCGGGTACGTTCAACGTTCTTCCATCTCTTATTTTTGTAAGGCCTAAGCATTTCATCCATCATTTGAACAGTCATCTTCATTCAAGCCAGGGACGTAGCTAGAAGCCCTAAAAGGGGGGTGTGGTGGTGTTGACCACTTTTAGCACACATTTATGGATACGAGCTCATAAAAAGTACTCTCTTCCCTAAATATTTGTGGAAATTTCTTTCAAAAGTGGGGGGGGGGGGGGAAATGGGTCTCCCAGATCACCTCCCTGGCTACACGTCCCTGGAAATCTTACTTTGATGCTTTTCGTATTTTGCAGTGATACGACGTGTACGTTCGCCAATCACTTTGTTTGCCATGTTTTCAGATGCAGCAATGCCGACCTGGTAAGATCTGTTTAACCTTTCTTTACTCGTGATAACATTGTAAGGGAGTGTCTTTGAATAATCGTCATTAATCTAGATAATTTTAAAAGAGGATGGCGAAGAAAATTGCAAACATAGCGGAAATGTTTTTAACCACTGAAGCTTTGCATCTGACACTCATCAGAGTAGTACATCAGAGCAGTCTTTGATTCATACAGAATTTGAGGATGGCGAGAAAAATCTGAAACATAGCGAAACATAATAACAACTAAAGTTTTTTTTCTAACACTCATCAGAATAGTGCGTCAGAACAGTCTTTGATCAGCAGAGGAAACAATATAGCAACTACTAAAGCTTTGCGTCTTACGCTTACAAAGTAGCATGAGAACAAAAAGCAAACCTACCGAATTTCGATACTCGATGGCGGATATGAATTAGCTAACAAGAAACGAGGTGATGATTGGTAAAATGAGAAACAACCATTTCATTTTTGTCTCTTTTTGACGTATTACCCTGATGAGTGTCACATGCTAAACTTGAGTAGTATAAAACCTTTAGGTACCTAAAGAGTTGAAACGGCTTTTCTACGATCTTTAGAGCCTCTGGTAACAAATCGAAATGATGTATAGTAAAGATGAAAAGATTTTCAAAGATCAGGAGAAGATCAGAA
The DNA here is from genome assembly GCA_963924455.1 of Pelagia noctiluca. Taxonomy (NCBI): domain Eukaryota; kingdom Metazoa; phylum Cnidaria; class Scyphozoa; order Semaeostomeae; family Pelagiidae; genus Pelagia; species Pelagia noctiluca. The sequence goes on along the minus strand of OZ004332.1, from coordinate 2,327,282 downwards.
AACGATCTTGCAACGCTTTGAATTTGTTTTTTAATACAGACTTTCGAAACAATTGAAGATTTTTTAAAAACCATTGCGACCTAATGAGCTTGAATTTTGCCAATGACAAATCTAAGTAATGCAGAATTAATGCTAAATTGTATATCACTTTGGTGTATTCTATAATTCGACTTCCATACCCCCTCGGGACCCCCTCGCCTTGTTAGTCATCTCTTTGAATCTTGAATTTTCGAATTTTACTTCCAAACGCCGATAGAATAGCCTCTGACATTTTGACTCAACAACTTTCAATGTTTTTTCTAGGCCCAGCAAATCATCGAAGGAATAGGTAAGGAGTCTTTGTAGACCAGTTTCTTAAACTAAGGGATGGAATCTAACATCTAAGATATGCAACATTGGTGTTACTGTTTATCCTCACCGGCCAAACTTGCGTTTTAACTCGCAAAGGTCCAGACCCGGCGCAACTTGTTCGGTTGGTGCTGCTTTGAACGGACCAAGTTTTGGGTTAAGTCACTTTTTCTAAAAAATAATATTGCTCCACAATGATTCGATTTTTATGGTAAATCTCGGTTCACTTTTACGAAAACATTTTGTTCTGAAAATGCACCAAATTGCATCTGAGAGAATCTAGATTCCAAAATTGTTCTAGGGCATGCTATGATGACCTGGACCCACTGGTTTATCTCGAACCGGACTAACTATGGGTAACCCATGCCGGGCGTGAGGTCTGATATTAGATAGACTTCGAAAAGTCGGTAAAAACAAGCTCTTCTATAGTTGTCGAATTAGTAGATAATAATAGTGGTATATCGATACATTATTTTTGTCCATATCCTTTGTCAATGTTTTATCAATTTATTTTGATCATATCTTAGTCAAGCTCTCCTACTTCATAAGAAGAGAAAATCATGCTCTAAATAGTTGTCTGATTGCAATTGGGAAAACCAAAAATATAAATATGGGTTTCTTTCATTTCCTCTAAAGCTTTTTTTATAGCCCCTCTCCCCTTCCTCGAATATAGATCCGCTTGTCCCTTAAACTCCTGCGAAAATTGTTAAAAGTGTGAAAAGGAATAGGGTTGATTAATCGAAGAGATGTATGTATAATGAGATCCAAACTGTTTCTCTTTCTTGTAGGGAAAGGCTTTAACCGAACTCTGTACTGCGTATAATGATAAAATAGACATAATAGGATGCTACCTTCATTAAAACGAATAAACCACAGCTGTCGCTGATTCTGATAGACTTAGTGAATATTTGACGTACTAGGTAGCAAAATTGTTGAGTTTTCTTTAATCATTAACGATGGAGATGACGAAGAGCTGGGATCGAAGTAGGAAATCGATGTTGATGAAATACCTCTATTGAAGAGATGATCTAGCAATATATTTCCATGTTCCATGTAATACCAAGAGATAACCTCTTGAACGACATCAACAATAGCTCTTAGTTATAACATCACAATTATAAACTCACATTGGTATAGTCTGTCTGATGAGTGCGTAAGCACGAAACTCAGAGTTACAGAAGAACATGTCTGTTTTCTAATTTGTTCATTCTACTTAATCTCACACGTATGAATGATAAAGGCTCTTAAAAGTCTCAAATCAATCTTTGGAATGCTTGTATTATTTGAAATATTTGAGTTTGAAAGAATTACGCAAGTAATCTAGCTAGATTGGAATAGAATTTGGTAAAGTGATTCAGAATCTGAGAATTTCATATGGAGAGGAAGGGGTATTACAAATGCATCGTATAAGAAGTTGACCTTATAATCTATAATGAATATGATATTGACATAAACATGTTATTTGAATGTAATTAGTATCATATAATTTAACCCGAAAAGAAATATTATTTATTTGAGAAAAGTATGTAATATAAAATTGAATGGATATTATTGTCTCATTATTTCATATCCCTCAATTGATTTTGTAGTCAAAGTTCACTTTTCAATAATCTTATTGTTTTTCAAAATGAGTTTCGATTTGTTATTTCTGTAACGTAGAGAATTTCTTGATTGGATTGATTTTGACTTTATTTGCCTAACGTACCTCAGCTGGGGTATGTTGTAAAAGAATAATGATGATGATGATGATTTTGACATATAGATTAGGGTGTGGACTCGCACGGGCGAATAGAAGGTTTCGGTTGAAGGTATAGCTGCCTCGACAATTTTTTTTTCGAAGCGTTAAGAAATCAACACTCTGCAATGTTCAACATTTCCCATAAACAACAAACATATCAGTTCGACTAATTCAGGGGTAGTCTCTGTATGACTGTTGTGTTGTCTTTGCATCCTGTTATACTATCTTCTATCAAAGGTGGGTCAATCTGTTGTACAGTTGTGTAGACGGGGTCATTTAAAAATCAAAAGCTATTTCCTCTCTAAAAACATGGCCAATGCCCTCATCTAACCTTCAATATTTAATCAATTAGCCCTGCAAAACCCAGATTTTCCTGATTTAGGGGTGTCACACCCCTCCATCATACCCCCCTTGAGTTGCACCCCTGTGGACTCGGGAATCACCACTAGTAGATTAGCTCAGTTTGAAAATATGAAATTCAGCATAATGTACAAAAGCAAGTGCATCATAGCCAAATAAAAGTAATATTCGTTAAGATAGGAATCATGAGTGAATTTTTCTTGAGTTATTCTTCTGAACGTCTTATTCTTCCCTATTGAAGTGAATAATTCAGCTCAACAAAATCTTCCTTCACAACAATGCAACTCAATTTGTAAACAAACACAAAAGTCTTTGAAAACATGAAAATGCAAAATGGCGTCCAGAAAGCAACGGCCTCTCAGTGCCAATTTCACGCCTGTTGGAAGTTTGTTGGATCAGAAAGGCTCAAAGCACACTAGCAGCAGTAAAATCTCTTCAAAAAGAATCAAGACGCCATTGTTTTCATCTAGATCAAACTTAAGTCAGGTAAGTTGTAATCCATCATTGCATTCATTGTTGGCCTAAAAAGTTTGGAGATTTTTACAGATCTTTTCCGATTTCCGAAGCCAAATTTTCAAAGATTTTGATCCTAAGGGTATTTTCAAGATTTCTAAAGATTTTAAAGATTTTTAGTCAAAATTTTACAAGATCTTTTTGAGCGATGGTACATCCATAGAAAAATTTACAACATGCAAAAAAACAAATTTAGATAATTATTAACAATTTACAGAGACAAACTGACTACTAAGGTATGAACTAAACCACACCCAAGCTGTGCCTTGAATGCCATTATCTCTAATATAATGATCATTACAGTTGATAATGCCAGACTACACAGGGTGGCACTTGCGCACCCGAGATAACAATCAATTAACAATAGAGCAATAGAATAGAACAATAGAAAGTTGCTCTGGTGCACCCGAGATCTCGTTGATAGTTGCCATCATCTGCAAACTGGTGATAATGTACCTTAAACCTGATTAAAAGTATGCACAATCTAATGAAAGGTTTGAATCAAAATGAAATGATGGACAACTTTCTCAACGTTTTGGACAGCCAAAATCACACCGTTATTGATGTATTAAAAATTTACCATTATGAAATACTCTCAAAATCACAACAGTAAAACATGGCAAAAGTAAAACGTAGCCTTCCAATGGATTCCCTTTTGGTTCCAGCCGGAAGAGCAGTTTGAAAAATGTGGTCTAATAATGCCTTTGTGTAAAGGATCTTAAAGGTTTCCTTGCACTCTTTTTTTATAAGAACCAGTTAAATGGATTTGAAGCTGGTTGTTCTAAAATATTCCTCTATTTTCAGCCTGATATGTTCTTATATTGTTCTTACTTTCATAATTCTTTGGAAGCCGGTTTTTGCTATCAGTATTCTTAATTGTTTAAAAGTTTGACTCTCTTAACCATCTGACATTTTCTGTGTGCTGTACATCAGCTTGTTTTGTAATTATTTCTCAGTCTTATGGTTATTTTGTAAAATTTCATATTGAGCCAAAAATAGTCAGCCTCGGTTTGTTCTTAGCTTGTTCTTAAGTTTTGGTTAAATTTTAGGCTCTTGTTCTTATAAAAGTGTTCGTGTAGAAAAAAAAGAGTGTATTAAGCAAAATGATTTAGCATGTCATAAAAAGTCTATTGTCCCGGAAACCTTCATCATAGGTATTTTTTGATGCAAAGATTTTTGTAAATAACTGTCAGTCTTTTGAATGCACAGATATGAAATACTCTTGTCATTCATCTATCGTGGCATTTTATTCATTTCAATAATTAACATATGATTAGCTGATTTGAGCAGTTTTCATTCTTTCCAAAGTTAGGCACAGAACAGACTCCGAAGGACACAGGCTCAGCTTAAATCCTACTTGGTTTGTTTTATCTTAATATAAATTATTTGTTGATCCATTTTCCAAATCCTACTTTAAGTTTTTAACTGGTGGGAAACTCTAGTGTCTATTTTACTTTGTCTTATAACTTTTCCTCTCAGGAGTCTGCAGATTTTGGATCAGATGAGCTTTCTGTGTCTGGATCAGGAGTTCTGTCGTCAAAAAACAAAGGAAAAAGGGAAAGGAGAGGTAGGGTACATTTCATTTTCCAGTGACCTACTTCAAGAGTAGGCTTTCAGGCATGGCCTTTTAACTGCCCAATCAAACAGACCTAAAGAATGATTATCAGGATATAAAATTTCTGGCCCATGCACAAATCATCAAAGAAAACTATGGAAAAGACATTCTGCTACGCGGGGAAGAATAGAAAAATGGAAGGACTTTTTGGATATGTGAAATAATCCTGAAATTCACAGGAAATCCAAGTAATATGCAGCAATTCTATTATGAAAAAATTTGTTCCCTTAGGGCTAACACGTATCTTGATTCAGGAAAAGGCTTCTTTACATCATAACACTTATTTAATTTGATTTACATAATTACTTATAATGTGTCAATTTGAGAAGTGACTTGTTAAATGCTTTCCTCTCTCAAGGTGATCGCTCAAGATCTTCAAGTGTTGCGCTATGGAAGCAAGATGGTTCATCCACGGGAGAAACTAGAAGCAGCTCTGCAAAAGTACTTCCAAAGAAAAGGTAAGAGGTTTCTAACAAGCTTCATTTGTGTTTTTTGGTTTGATTCACAGCAGATATTAGCATTCTGAACTTTTGCTTTTTGCATATCTCAATCAAGGTCTGATGAAATTAGTTTTTTCACGATTCTTGGGTCTGGACATCAAAGTTGAGTAATAAGGAAGACGGAGCTTCTCTTATCCAGCTTGGGCTATCTTATCAGAGAATAGTTTACTTTATCATCAAAATACAGTATTAGCAGTACTATGTCAGAAGAGACCGAAAATGAGAAGAATGCATGCTGTTTATCCAAACTTTTTGTTTCATATTTTGAATAAAAAGCATCAATACTCAGAAAATGTTCACCAGGCATCAGGTCTCTATTGAATCTGAGATTTCTTTTGTTACAAATCATCTAAGCAAAGCTAACAATAATTGATCAACATTCTTTTCATATTTCTCATTATTTATTTTATCATTTGAATATCGCAGCATTCTTCAGTTCTTCAAAAATCAGCTTATGTCCAACTTATCTGGTCTACCATGTCGACGTGGGTCTGAATAGGCCTATCAGAAGAGAGAAAAATGATCGGTAGATGATATGGGGATTTTCTAACTCCATATTTCTTGTAGGTTATCTTACTCTTGTTTTTTTTTCATAGATAGTATTTTTTGAATACAAAATTCATTTCCTCTCATTTTCAGTCATTCACATGCACAGAAAAGTAGCAGCAGAAGGACCCCATCAAAACCTGCGTGGTGTATATCCGCAGATGGCATTGCAGATGAAACAGTAGGCCTAAATTGCATTTTTGATTAATTTTGATTCTTCATCATATTCTATTGTTATGCCCAAACCGCATTAGTTGTTAATGGTTTATAAAAAGTAGATTCTTGAGGGCTCCGCAATTTAAAAGAAACGCTGTGATAACTGTGTCATTGTACCGTAAAAGCTCTATTAAGCCCCCCTCGCTTAAGCCCCCCTCTCCATACAAGGAAGACTACAAAGCAAAGTTTGACAAGTTAGCGGTAGCTATTAAGCATATTCCATGGTAATATTGCAAATTTGTCACTCTACATGCTTTAGAGTGAAGAATTTCTTCTCTGAACTGTCTTCAAAAAGCACCCACTCTAATATCCCCCCTATATAACTTCAAAAATTAAACAACCCCCTGGGGCCTTTATAGAGCTTTTACAGTATCTAAATTCTCAACTCTAAAATACCATTCGAAAATATTTAAAAAATTACCCATATCTAAGTTTGTCTGTTGAAGATCGAAATGAATTTCTTTACATTTTTTCAAGACAATTTGACGCTTATCAAACGCGTTAACTTTGTTCTGGTCCATAAAATATATATATGCCATGTTTTTTGCAGCCACGGAGTGAGACGTCAAAAGCAACTTACAGTGTTGCACCCAGCAGACCATCGGTAGAAGAATTCTTGAATTTCGAAAAGGCTTTACAAGACGAATCCCCTGGCAGAACTGCAAAGAAAGATGATGAATATGACTCTATTGGAATATTGAGCAACGCTGAACTGCAGAAAATCCATAAAATAAGCGAAAACAGAAACGATAGAAGTGACAAGAAATTCCACGGGTTTCTGAAAGAATTCCAGTCTGGAGGTGGTCAGTATTTCAATCAAAATACAACAGATGCTTGGAATGACATGCCTGATATGACAGGTGCAAAAGTAAGACCAGAACGGAGAGATTCCAATGATTCAGAGGAGAAATGCGACGCTGGAGCTGTTGGGAATGTTGTGCATAGGAGTTGGGGGAGTGTTGAAGGAATCGAGAAGAAGACTGATGATTATCTGATCAATATGAGGGAGAAGGCAGCCGTGGTCATACAGCGATGGTATAGAAGAGCGAAGATTCGTAAAACCGCAGGAGCTGCGGCTATTAAGCGGATGATGGCGAGCAAAAAAGAAGAGTTTCAAACCAGATTCAGCCAAGAACGTGAACAGGTTTGCTTAGTTTTTGTTATGTTTTCAGTGAATTCCATTAATATGAGCCTAATTTTTGCCTACTTTTCAAACGAATAGACTTGGTTTTTAGAAGTCTTATATATTTATATATATGGGTTTGGATACCAATGATAACACGAGAGTCACATTTGCTAAGTTTATAAAAGATTTTAAAGATAATTCAGTAAACCATAGGTTTAAATTTTTCGATTTAACCTTCATTACTAAAGTTTTTCTACCATTGAAAAACCATGAAATATCCGGCGTGTTCTAGGCTCTCGACCCAGTTGAGTGTAGCTTGTGCACGGACACTAAACCTTTCAGAAGACACTTTCATACATTTACCAGAATGACTTACTTGAGAATCGTCAATCGAATTTAAAAATCGTCATCAAAAATGCCATAATCATCATAACCGTCATAATTCGTCATAATTCTCCTAGTAATCGCCATAAACGTCATCATAATCGCCATAGTCGCCAAATATCTAGTTTTCTCGCCTAGGCTCAAATACAGCACTCTTCTGAAATGGACAAGATAAAGCGGAGAGAGGACAAGGCGAGAATGGCGAGGCAAGCTGCCATTGAAGAACTGCAGAAAAAGAGGGAGGATAAAAGAATCAGAGACAAGGAAATCTCGAATCAAGAAATCGTTAGTTTTTTTGTTTATTTTCTTTTTCTGTAGCTACTTGTATTTCAATTGTATGTAAAGGTTATGAGTACCGAACGTTCATATCTTGATTGGTTATAAACTGGAGCATCGAATAATTGCTTGGTCATGATATACAGAGGTCACATTCTTTGTTGCCACTCTATGTGTCACTGATTCATCAGACATTTCACTTAATCGTCATATTTAGTATCAAGTCATAACAGGAAAAGCTAAGGGGACATGTTGGATTTCTTGATCCCTCTTCTTCTCAAGTAATCTTTACATTGCATTGTAAAATCATCGCAGATCCCTTGTTTCATATTCGCTGTAAAATGTTTCAAATCGTCTCAAATTCGTTGCGAAATGTTTGCGGTTTTTTAAAAATCGTTTTCAGATGGTTTTAGATGGTTTAAAATGGTTTCAAATGATTTCGATTGGTGAAGATAGATTTTTAGATGCTCCCTTATTTCTTTTTTCTACATCTTTTATTTTTGGGCCAACTTTACTTCTGTTTCGTCCAGGCGTTTCTGCAGGAGAGTGGTAGAATTTCAAAGCAGAAAGCGCCCAGCAAAGCGAGCAATAAACAGAAGAAGATGTCAAGTGGGTATGGTGCAAAATCCACCCAACCAAAAGGAGAAGCAGAGAAGTCTTCTCAGACCAGACCGGGGACTGCCAGCAGTGTAGGCCGCAAAGTCAATGAGATTTTCGAGGTTAGAGAAACAAAAAATGAAATTATTCAAAGTTCCTGATAGATGTAGTAATAATGTACTGTAAGGTGGGGCTTGTTCTTATAAAACTTTTCAGCATTACAAATTATCATATGATCATGACAAAGTAATGGCTCAAAGGGGAAACAGAGTTATCTTAAGGGGTTTCCTGGAATTTTAGATCCGATAGGAGGGCCTAAATCCCAAAGAAGAACAAGAAGTTAGAACAAGTTCCTAAAAAGACTAATATTCAACTTCTTCATTTGACAGGGTTCTTCCTTCCCCAGAAGCAATAAAGATGAAAACACGGATGTGATGCTGACAAATAGAACCGAAGAAGAACGGGCAGTTGTTTCTAGGTACGCATCAAAACAACCATTTCACCACTCTGCTCACTCTCAAATACCATGTTGTTTGTATACGAAAGAGAATTACCAAAAATCACTGATTCACCCCACTCCTTGGAAAAATGCCCCCAGGAATAATCCCCCTGGAATAATCATCCTTGAATTATTGCTTTAACTAATTCTATAGAGGTGATTCTCTAGTATTCAAGCAGGGAGCTCTTACGTAAGTCCCCCCCATCTTGAAATAAGCGTCTACTAACCGATCTTTAGATGCGGGGGCTTTCTTTTTCTGGTGTAACTTTTAGACCCCCTCCCCCATGATTATAGCAGGCACTTTATCAGAATCAACTCTCTAATTCTAGCACGAAGTAAACATATAAGAGTCATTCCATGTCAAGTGGGACCAAAAAAATGCATTTTTGGACCTCAAAGTCTGGGATTCCTTTCAAATTTTGGATTCTGGTACAACTTTGGGTTCTAAGAGCAGAACAAAAAAATTTTTCATTTCTATCCATTATTTCGCTAATTACGCCTATTCAAAATTTCGCTAATTGCGGCCGCGCCCAAATACTTTGTGTACCCTAACTTTGGCTATATTTGTCCTACCACTATGTATAATATGTCATTTGAATGCTCTTTTAACACTGATTCCAAATCTCTTATTGAAATATTCATATCCAGCTTGCTTAAGTGAAACAAAAGCATTTCAATATTTTAATGCTTGACCACGCCCAATTGTCAAATCAAAAATCAAAATTTTTTTCACCAAAATATAAATCAGGTATTCATGTATCATTGGTGTAGTTTTCAACTTGGGACACCCATGGGATCATGCAGAAAAATGCATTTAAATCATGGAGGTCATAGGTAAAATAACATTTTGAGCCATAATCAACGATCAAAATCAATATTTTTCTTAAATGAATAGATCTAAATATGAAAACTGTTTCAATCGTGATTTCTCTTGATTCAACCTAAGCTTATTCAATCTCCTTATTTGCAGCTTCAAATTGTACCACAAGTCAATTGAAAATATCAGATTCAACATGTAACAGTTTCTCATGTAGAACACGCTCACACATGCAAGCTTATTGATAGAAACCAGTTTCTTAGGTATCATGGCCCTTAGAAATCTTTTGTAATCAAGAGGTATTACTGAATGTACAGCAAAGGGGCCATTTTTCATGATCTTGACGTTATAAGCTTTAACGTCAGCTCTTGTTATCTTAGGTTTGGGCATAACATGAAATTCAAGGAAGTTGTTGGTTAGAACTGGAGCTAGGTTTCTCATAAAGACGTGTTTAATAGAGAAATGTGTTTTCAAACAGAAATCTTTAGTCTTTTATAATCGTGTTTCACATGTTGGATTCTACAGACTCTGCTCAATCTTTTCATTGGACTGTAGTACAAGTAGTGCCACCCTTCAGCCTTTGGTATATTATCATAATGAAGGGGAACATATCCAATTATCCAATATCTCTTATCAAATTGCAGCCCCCGTGATACTGTGGCAGTTTATTCCTTCCAAGAACGATACCAGATTAATCGTCTGAAAGGAAGGTTCCCTTCAGTGCACAATATGATTTATTTTTCGATGGCTTTGCAGGGTATTACAAGAATCGTAAAACCTCTTTTTTTTCATATCAAAAAGATTTCGCCAAATTTATAGAATGGTTTTTTTTGCCAAGGCATGAAAAGAGGCCATTGGATGGAGTCTGGTGGAACAGTAGAGAGAGAGAGAGAGAGAGAGGCAGCTGAAGCCAGTTTACAAAGACCTGAAAATATCAAAATATCTCTTCCTTTTCAACTTTATAAATGACTATTTGCCAGTCATTAGGGCTTAGTTCGTAACAGCAGCTGATAGGAGTGAGGAAGAAACGATAATTCGTAATATTTTCGACATGGCAAAGATCATCCCTGGAACGCAGAAGCTCCACTCATTTGTTCCACTTTCCAAAATAGAATGGAGAGTTAGTAGGTATGTCAATAGCAGATGAAGCATTGTCATTTAAGTAGTGAAAATTCCTGTTGAGATATTAGAGTTTAGACGGATCTAGGGCCGCGTGGCAGTGGAATACAATGAGGCCTATACGTTGAATGTAAAGAAAGAAAATTTAGAACTTGCAATCGAGTAACTGTATGTAATATCATATTTTCAATTTACTAGTGGTAGTATGAAAAGCTGCAAAGAAAAGGAGATTGAATAAGCTTAGGTTATTTGAATCAATAGCTGCAATTTGATAAGAGATATGGGATATTTTTCCCTACATTGTGGTAGTATATGAAGAGTGGCACTACTAGAGTTCCAATGAAAAGATTGACCAGAATCTTGACATACAAACGTGTAGAATCTAAGATGTGAATTACGTTTACAAAAGACTACAGATTTCTGTTTGAAAACCTACTTCTCTATTTAACAGGTCTTTATTAGAAACTTAGCTCCAGTTCTTACCAACAACTTTCTTGAATTTCATGTTATGCTCAAACCTAAGATAACGAGAGCTGATGTTAAAGCTTATAATGTCAAGATCATGAAAAATGGCCCCTTTGTTTTACATTCAGTAATACCTCTTGATTACAAAAGATTTCTAAGGGCCATGATACCTAAGAAACTGGTTTTTATCAATAAGCTTGCATGTGTGAGCGTGTTCTACATGACAAAATGTTACATGTTGAATCTGATATTTTCAATTGACTTGTGGTACAATTTGAAGCTGCAAATAAGGAGATTGAATAAGCTTAGGTTATTTGAATCAAGAGAAATCACGATTGAAACAGTTTTTCATATTCAGATCTATTCATTTAAGAAAAAATATTGATTTTGACCGTTGATTATGGCTCAAACTGTTATTTTACCTATGACCTCCATGATTTAAATGCATTTTTCTGCATGATCCCATGGGTGTCCCAAGTTGAAAACTGCACCAATGATACATGAATACCTGATTTATATTTTGGTGAAAAAAATTTTGATTTTTGATTTGACAATTGGGTGTGGTCAAGCATCAAAATATTGAAATGCTTTTGTTTCACTTAAGCAAGCTGGATATGAATATTTCAATAAGAGATTTGGAATCAGTGTTAAAAGAGGATTTAAATGACATATTATACATAGTGGTAGGACAAAAATAGCCAAAGTTAGGGCACACAAAGTATTTGGGCGCGGCCGCAATTAGCGAAATTTTGAATAGGCGTAATTAGCGAAATAATGGATAGAAATGAAAAATTTTTTTTGTTCTGCTCTCAGAACCCAAAGTTGTACCAGAATCCAAAATTTGAAAGAAATCTAGGACTTTGAGGTCCAAAGCTTGGTCCCACTTGACATGGAATGACTCATAAACAGAACAAATAATTGATATTGATTGACAGTTTACATACATTATCTTGCATTATATTCATCATTACGATTATGCGGCCCTGCCACATAGTACCCCTTGGGAGTAGCAGCATGTCTTTTTGAGTTACCCAATATATCAGTAATTCAGGCAGGAAAAGTAGAAAAAACTAACTTCGACTATGAAGAGATCTAAATGATGATCTACGAGGAGCGACTTGATAAGTATCAATGTCACTGGGAACATATAGTTTTGCTTCGTTCTTGAATAACATAACGATGATATGAACTCAAGCATTAATCGAGACTTGAACCTTTACATTCCTCGTTTACTGTGATCAGTAGCAGTGAACCTAACCTTTGTTCCACACAATCATGTGAATCAAGAATCTAAATTGAATAATGAAGTGCATATGTGATCTCTGTATGGCTCTTCATATTTGGTTATATAAATAGCCTCGTGGTCCAAATACACACAGTAAAACACATCTACCCTAAAACTTCAGAAAAACTGCATTTTTCGTCCCCAAAGATTTCTAAGCAATTAGAATCTCTTTAATCGTGATGTTATTTTCTTACGCAGCAAGGCAGATGACGATTTGAAAGGAAGTACAACAACAACAACATTTGATGATTTGATGAACACTCTTAAAGAGCTTGAAGCAGAACCACCAGAACTCACAGACCCAAAGAAATCAATCAAAGATGTCTGGGGTGAGGATTTGTCTTGTTACTCTTAATTGCCAGATAACCCCTCCCTATTTATCAATTCAGGATTTTTTCTTCAACCCCAGATCTTCTTTGCCTCTCCTGTTTATTGATTTAAGAGCTCCCACATCACATTTTGCAAAATTATTTAGGCCTATCAGGCTCTTGATGTAGGCTGTTTTATTGCAATGATGAATAATTTCAAAACAAAAACACTTTTGTATTAGTAAAAAGATTAGCAACATCATGATATACAGTAAAATGAGCGAAAGCTTTTCAATAACATACCATATTCAGTATTAGTAAAACAATGACTTAAAGTGCCTCTTCACCTTTTATTTTTCTTCTTTGACAAAAGGGGTGTCACCAATATCATCTTTGACAAAAGGGGTGTTTTAGCCCAAAAGTTGGTGCGGCCAACAGTTGGCCGCACCAACCGGACCAATATTGCCGGGCCTGGAAGAGGCAGATTAAAATAAATTTTATGGTTATTTCTGAAGACAATTCTAAATTTGAAATTCAAGAATGTATCATAAGGGCAGTATGTTAGGCTAGGGTGATGGTTGGTACTTACTGTCTTTCATGGCGTTATAAACAAATATATAACATATAGAAAGGTTGAAGAGAAGATAAGTGGTTCTTAAAAAGCTTCTTAACTCCAGTTTGCTCACCGAAGCTCCTTTAAAAATTTAGAATTCTAATTTGTACCTGCCTTACACTTTCTTATTTTTACTTATTTGAATTGTTTATCGGTTCAGAAATTATTTAGGCCTAGAAAAAATACTGGCCTATTAAAAGGCCTCAGCCTACTTACCAAAACGTCACAGGCTGTATCTACTCAAATCGCCTGTACAATTCATTGTCTTTTTCTAACTCTTTCTCCACTTCCTGTTCGTAATTTACGATAGACTGCCCGTCTGCGTTGGGGTCAATCGAACTAATGTAGGCCATCATAATCGACACTACTACTGCTTTAATCAGCGCTCTTGGCTGAATTATTTGCACGAGGAAACTCTCTTTCTTCTTCCTCCGCTTCTACAGCATATTCTGAAGTGGTGGAATCTCCGAAGTTGTTTTCTTCAGACGAAGACATCGCGAACAAAATGGGCCTAGCAGTTGACAGACCTGATAATCGTCGAAAGAGAGTGTAAACATTGCGGGGCAGCGCCTGCGTGACAGTTGATCATGTGATTGTGGTCGGCATGCGCCTTACCACTATGACATCAGAGATTCGCTCGTTCCCAGGCTGCTCGTGTAACACCACGATGGGGTACAAAACTGCCCCTAGCTCAAAAAATACACCTCTGATTGCAAAAATATTTTCATTCTCGAAATCAGCGCATTTAGATCTATCGAATAACGTGAAGTCAAAAAAAAAGTGAAGAGGCACTTTAAAGCATAAAACCATTCTTACTAACGCCTGGCTGATTTTCAACTAAATTTCTATAAAAACAATGGATATGTCTAATATGGTACTCATATCATATCTGGAGGTATTGGCAGATAAAAAATGTTATAGATATTATAATAAGATAAATCAAGATATGATATAAGACATTTTTTGACAGAATGAAAACATGCAGAAAAATCAATGAAAAATTCTCGATTGATTAATTCAAAAGATTAGAAAAATTAAGGTTCTGCCAGTACCTGGCACTTTCTTTGTATGAACCATCTACCTTAAAAAATAACCAAATCAATATCCTTTTTTTCAGGTCCACCTGGACAAGAAGATAAGATGGTAACATCCTTTTTTCAGCTGTTGATCTCCACTTTCAACTGCAAAGTACTACCATAATTCTACCATGGTACTACCATAGTTTGTAGACTGCAAATCACTGGGCCGATATTTTGCATAGCAGAAATTGAGTTGAATGGACGGCACAACAACTTTTGAATCTGCTTTTGCTTATGTTGAGAAGAAACAGGATTTGGAAAATCGATGGAGATCATTTGTGAGAATAAAGATGACACAAACAGGACTCGAACCCACGACCTCTAACTTTTTGCTTTCAAAAGTATGCATGAAGCTTAAAAAAACATAGGTTGTTGGTTCGAGTGCTCCTCTGGTCACCACAATAAGTTATGCTTACATTCAGTTCGTCTGACTGAATTCTAAATGGATAAGAATTGATCCCTTCTGAATTCAATATTTTCTCTACATCTTTCAGCAATATTTGTCTACTCAAAACTTACAGACTTTGAACTCGGGAACCAATCAAAGGTGAGATTCTAACTGTAATTCTTACGATGAATTTTCAATTTTGATATTTTGATACACGTTTTTTTGTTCTTGTTAATGTTGTTCCTCGTGTGGATGAGCAGCAAGTTTATTCGATAAGTTTTCACTCTAAAGGCAATAGATTTGACCAACAGTAATTCCTCAGATTTTTAGGACAGCCGAGCCGTGAAAAGAAAATTATCAAATTTACTTGCCAATACGTTTGCACCAGCAAGTTTCATATTTGAAAATTTTTCATATGGTAAGCAAAAGCTTGCATGTCTGGTCACGCTATGGCTATCTACCTTATACGAAATTATATTCCTTTTAGGCCACAGATGAACCCCTTGCTAACTGCAGATAAGTTAAGGTAATGGTTTATATGTATGATGTTATGAATAATAATTTTAAAAGGACCTGCTAGGCTCCAGGGAGTTTATGTTTAACATGGTGGCCTACGGAAGGCCAAAAGAGGCCTCATTTCCAGCAAGGGTATAGTAGCATGCACTACACTACTACATATATTAGTAAATAAGGTCGTACAATGTTTAATGCTTTCATTCATAATTTTGATAACGACTAACCAGTAGCACGCTACTGCATCCATTTAGTGCCACAGAGCAAGACACGCTAATACAGTCTTGTGACCAGGTTCTTGTTGGTCTAAGAGTTCTGAGGCATGATATCTTACATTTTGTAGAAATATCATGAATTTCTTGGATGAAGTTGATCAAGCAGAGCAAGACATCCGAAGCGAGCTCAGCAAGGTATTTTTTCGAATTCTATTTCCTACCTTGATAATTATGAATTACTAAATAAGCCACTAAACATTTTGGTGTTGTGCTTGGAAGATACCGAAAACCGAATAGTTTTTGCTATACAATTTAGGGACTAAATATTTTCCATATTGATTTGCTTTGCCATAGGCCTACTGGCCTAAAAACGATGTAAAACCTACTCATGGTTTCAGATCCACAACTTTTTCCTAACACGCAGAGGCCCTCAAGCTTTGTTATCTCAAAGAAGTCTCACATCTTCAGAAGTAGAAGTTTTCAGACACAATGGGAAACGAGCTAGACTTTCTCAAAATTCTATGTTTTTACCAAATCCCTACTGCAAGGGGATAGGGTAAATGCAAAGCAAAGGAGTAAGTCTTCCCGCAAAGGGTTATGTAGAGAAGCCACGGAGACTAAGGGTTGCTTTGTCTTCTCCGCATGCCCCTTTGCGGAACAAATTACTCCTTCGCATTGAAATTTTCCCCTGCAGCACGGATTATCAAAAAAGGCCCTTGAAAAAGTCTAGAGACATATAGGACCCTAGTAAATAATGCCTAACATTCCCTCTTTTACTTTCACAGTCTAGAGTGGCAGAGTCGATTGTGTCTGATAATATGACAAATCTATTTGATGAGACTGCGTCGCCAGAGTAAGTTTTGCTTCAATTTCATTAATTTAAACTTATATGATATGATATGATATGATATGATAACCAATAATTATTCAAAAAAATGAAAGGTAACAAACTTCCACACGGACAAGATAAAAGTTCGGAGCAGATAAACTTTTTGTCAAACGAGCAATATTGAAAAATAGAAAGGAAAGAGGTTATTAGAATCAAGGTTATTGTGGTGCTCTTCTGTTTCTCAACACTTTAAGCCAGGACTGTAGATTGTAAAAATCAAACTTCTCAGCCGGCTCAATATTTTCTAATCACAATATTGTGCACAGTTCATTGTCCATTGACAGAGTAATAGAAAAGTAAATCTCTTAAAGCCGATCGGTTAACATCATTCTTTGGTCATGTAGAAAGAAGCCCAAACCGAAATTTATCTTTTAACATCATAGAAGGATGTATAAATGGAGAAAGAGGTTAAACCTCAGACAACATGGCTGGACGATATAGAGGAGTACACCAACATCTAGGAATATGAGCGAATAATAAGAAAAGCACAGAACAGAGAACAATGGAGATCCATGATAGACAACATTCGCCTTTTACGAGGACACTACTTAGATAGTTTATTGTCCTCAGGATTAAGATGGCATACCTGATGTGTTGCTATCTGATGTGTTGTTAATAATGATAAGTCAATGTTGCCTATTGCAGGAAGATGGTAATTGTCGCAGCATTGCAAGTAACCTCAATTTTACTAATACTCAATTTGTTCATAATGAAACTGTTTTCCACAGATATTGAGTTGGCATACAGTAAGTACCTGCAGATTAGAAACAAGAAGCTGAAGCACTCAATGTTTGAGGAAAGAGTTAATAAAACAAAAAGTCATTGTTTCAAAAGAACAGGATGTATGAAGTGGTTAATTAATAGCAGATACCTAGTGTACCTCCTGATCTGTTGTTTTTGCTGTGTTTTTAATTATGAGTTGATGGTGCTTATTGTAGGAAGCTGGGAATCGACTCTGCATCGCAAGTGGCGAGTGACATAAGCAATGCAATCAGTGCACAGAAGGCAGAGTTGGATGACAGAAAGAGATCTGTTAATATGCTGCAGAAGGCATTGGTGAGTTTTTTTAGAATTACCGACATTTTGTCTAACCAAAAAACTTGTTCAAAGTTGGAAGAATACGTTTGATAGATAATATTGTCCATGATGTGCTAATGATAAGAACCAAAGGTACTGTACTACCTATGTGCACAATGGATTATGCCAATTCATACCATTCACTATTTTGGCTCAGACTCTTTGCTTGCTTGTTGCTATTAGAGGCATACACCCTTCGGTGATTTGATGGAGAGGCGAGATTTGCAGCTTTTCATTCTAATAGACCCAAGATGCATTATGGGATTTTACGAAAAGGCCTAACTCATAAAAAACCTAGTTATACTGCAATGTTTTGACTGTAAAATATCTTTAAAGGCTGCAAACACAAAAAAGTATGGTTGAGCAGTGGGGATTTAGTGTAAAATTTTATTTGCTTTGTTACTGTGCAGCTCTTGGACTTAAATTGACTTGTTTAGTAATATTTTTGAGTTTGCTGCCGTTCTTGGTTATTAGCAGAGATTTCAAACAGGCGCTTTTACAACAATCTGGCTAAAGGTCTGAAGTAGGCGTTTTGTAGTATTTCAGGACAACCTTTTTGGAGCCACTCCCTAAAATTTATGAAAAATTTTGAAATTTGACATTGACAAAATTGCAATTTTCATCGTTTCAGCAACAACAGCGGGAATTCACGTCAACACATCAACGTGAGCTGGAGAAAGAACACAAGCAGCAACTCGCTCTTCAGCGGCAGGAATACGAGGCTACGATTCAGCGCCACTTGTCGTTCATCGATCAACTCATTGATGACAAGAAAGTGCTCAGTCAGCGATGTGAGGAGCTCGTTAATAAATTGAAGGACACTGATCAAAGATATTCTACAAAACTGAAGACTTTAGAGGAAAAGTGAGTTAAACGTTTCAAATTCTATAATTTTTGAAATTTCATATGTGAACTAATAGTTTTGAGATGAAAAGGATGTTATAAACTGAGTTTTAAGTGTTAAATGCTGTAAATAGTACCGAGTTGGTTTTTCAAAACACTAAACCTCAAAAAAAAACCGATCTAAATTCTAGAAGGTTTAAATTGCAGGAAAAAACCACAAGATTCTAAAATTTAACACAATGGAGAGGATCTTGAGAAAAATATTGAGAAGATAACAAGTATAACTTAGAGCAGGCTTTGATTGGTACAGAGCTTCAGAATAGTCCTCTTGCCTATCAACCTGCTTATCAACGGTGTTCTGACTTGATTATTTTAGTCATGGTGTCGAGATGAAGAAGCAAAAAGAAATAATGGAAGCAGCTGAGAAGCTGAGAAGAGAAAAATGGATTCACGATAAAACAGTCCAGATCAAGGTCAGTTCTTCTATTTGTAGTTTCACATGCATCATGGGAATATGCCCGTTAGCAACCCATACCTACCAAATCTAATGACTGATGGTCGAAATTTTCACGATTAAATCTAAAAGCTATAGCCCATATCCTTCGTAGCAGTGGTTATGACTTAATTTTGCAGTTTCAGTAGCTATGTGTTATTAACGGGCATATCCCTACCATGCATCGTGTGAAATGAAATGAGATCCATGTTTAACGTTCTAGCCTGTCATTATCAGCAGGAGCATGGTACCATGCACACTACAATACTGCCTATAGTCACGCCTGGGGACCGTCTATGCTCTGCAGTGGAGGATATTCAATACAGTGGAGGGATTCCATCAGTACATTGGAGAGTTTCCAGTGCTGTGGAGAATTTTCATTAGCTAGTTCAATGGAAGGTTACCATCAGTATTGTTGAGATATTTCAGTACTATGGATATGATACCAACAGTGTTATTGGTATTTCTCCACAGCACAGAACACCCTCCATAGTACTTGAGGTATCCTCCTTTAGTACTGAACATCTTCCACATTACTGTTTGGTATATCTTCACAGTACAGATGGTATCCCCCTCCCAACATTCCTCAACACCCTCTAATGCACTAATGATATTTCCCAATAGTACTGAATACCTTCAACAGCCCTTGATACCGTTCACGGCACTAAATAACCTTAACATTACTTTACAGGCATTCCCCAGGTCTTTAGATTATCTTTATTATTAATGCTTTCACTTATTCCTAAAAATTGCCATCTTTTGATACGAGCTTTTTCATCTAAGTTCTACTTCCTTTTCTAAGTTTTATTTCAGGTTTTTCGTTTGTTTCATTTCAGGAAATGACTGTGAAAGGTCTGGAGCCGGATATCCAGAAACTCATTGCAAAACACAAAGCAGAAATTAAGAAACTTAAAGCAATGCAACAAGTAAGTGTTTAAAGTATTCAGCTGCTTTTTTTTATGCTTGGCTATACATGGCCAGCCTTGGCTTGTTCCGATGATTTAGCAAAGCTGCAGGCTTGGGTTCTCATAAGACAATTCTCATAAAAAAGAGTCTATTACAGAACAAGAGAACGTTTGTCTAAATCGTAAAATCCTAGGGCAATACATAGTTAAAAAAGATCATAGGTTAGGCGAGTCAACAATTTCAAATAATAAATTTCCATTTATTTGCTGCATTGTTAGGGGGAACTTTTAGAAGCAGATGAAAGATGTGGCAGAAAATATATCAAACAAATCGAAGAACTCAGAGAACATCTTGAACTTGAGAAAGAGGCTGCTGTTCAACGAGAACGAGATATTGCAAGGCAAAGGTATTTCTCTTCTTCATTTTAAACTTCTTGATCGCCGCTCCTGTATTCGACCCAAGTTTCAAACTATCTATAGCATTTGGACTTTGGACACCTTGTATAGTCTTGTAAAGTGTTGTTAAGCTTTGCGGAGCCATTGTCACAAGAGAGAGTCCAAAAACGGTAGGCATTATGTTATGATTGCATTAACCAATGATCTTCCATAGCATGACGAAAGTGCACACTAACAAAAGAAAACAATACAAAATTAAATCAAGTCAACTGACTTATCCTCTTGCAGAGTGGAACAAGTGTGCACACTAACAGGGAGACAATGAGAATTTAGTAGGATTTTCTGCATTAAAAGACAAAATAACTGACACTGTTCATATCATACACAGCACCATTATTTCTTAAGGAGGATAACTCTGAGTAGATTAATTGACGAGCATTTTTAGGGGCAAGAGCAGTTTTCTGGCTCACTCATTGTGCTTTGAAATGTGTTGAAGGTACATAAACAAGCACAATAAATCTATTTACTTGATTTCTGGTTATTGTGAACTTCAGGTACGAAAAACAGCTGGAGCAAGAAGAACAGGCCTATCAACAACAACGACGAAGACTTTATACTGAAGTGCAAGAAGAGAAAGAAAGACTGTCTCAGCAGATACAGAGAGTCAACCAAGAAACTGCTCAAGGGAAACAAGCTGTCGAGGTAACTGTTTCACGATTCAAAATTATTTATGTGAAGTTACATAGAGCAGAACTCGAACCTATACATCTAACGAAAGGACTCGAACCCTCAACTGTCGAGGTAGCTGTTTATCAATAACTATGATCCTCTGCATTGTATAGGCCTGTACGAATAAATGCAAAAATGGCCATTGAACTAAAGGGACTG
Organism: Pelagia noctiluca; assembly: GCA_963924455.1. Taxonomy (NCBI): domain Eukaryota; kingdom Metazoa; phylum Cnidaria; class Scyphozoa; order Semaeostomeae; family Pelagiidae; genus Pelagia; species Pelagia noctiluca. The sequence goes on along the minus strand of OZ004332.1, from coordinate 2,306,271 downwards.
TCGTGCTTCTACAGAAAAGTAGGGACATTTTAGAAACGGTATTTCTAGTCTAGCAGGTAAGAAAATCTCAGATGAGGTAAAAATTTCAAATACATCGACAGAGCTGCTTTGAAGTTAGCATATTTTTAATTTTGGGGTACAACTTTAAATATATACCTCTCATACCTCTCATACCTCTTCGAATCGGTAGCATTCAAATATCTTTTTATCTGTTATTTTTTTATTTTTCAGGAGTCCTATCGTCAAACGCTGTTAACTATGCAGGAAGAAAAAAGTAAAAACCTAGAAGAATTAGAGAGAAGACACAAGGTGAATATAATATGCAGGTTTAAGGACTTGAACTTGCGACCTCGTTCGTTAAAAAACCAACCGCCTTAACAGTATAACAATTAAGGCCGCGAAGGAGTAAAGCTAAAGTTGGTTGGCTAAGTTATTCGTGATTTTTAATTTCTCAACTGTGAGATTTGGCAAAAACACAGAATAAGTACCTTCAGCCTACACCTTCATTATTTCACTGCTTATTCTCTGCTATACCAGGTGTTCCTGTGATCAGCAGAACCTCACTCTCCCTTATCTGTAGACTAAGTCAAGCCTCTCAGTTAAGAATTGAGAAATCAAAAATGATTATCACATTAACTAGATAAGCTCAGCTTCTTCTCAGCCTTATTTATTATTCTGTATAGCACAATCGCTAAGGTATTTGGTTTCTTATCAAGGGGTTGTGAGCTCAATTCTTACCAGCTATTCCTATTACGTCACTGCCCAGTCTCTGTTGGTATCAGGCGTTCCTGTGTTCAGCAGAACCTCGCTTATCTGTTGTAAAAATCAAAACTCAAGACTGATAATGATATTATATCGTCTACAAGTTTGCTTTCTAAGAATCTGATTTGCTAATAACAACTTGAGGCTACAGCTTTTTCACTATTTGTCACCATTTAAATACCCAGTCTTCCACATTCGTATTTCAAAACAAAAAGATCATAGATTCTCGAAAAAGATTGATTTCTGACATATTGTTATCTGGAAATAGAAATAGCAACAATGCCTCATTCACTGAACTAGGAAAGAGACATTTCACGTTTTTTTATATGGAATACCCATTCAAGGAACTTGAGGCCAAGATCTGACTACTTTTTTTATTGAAATAAGAAGGCAATCATGCTTATTTAGATCGTGTACTTAAAATCAGGAATTAGGATAGTGGTCAGTGTGCTGATGACCTGTGGTGGTCAAGGGCTTGGGCTTGATACCTTATGTAGGCATATTGAAATTATGGTAGCCCTCTGTCAAATGTATTTTCCTGTGTTGTACCATGCTTAATAAATTTATGCACTCAGGTTCAAATATATAGAATAAAAAAGAAAACTCGTAAAATCATATACACAACAGTAAAATGTATATATGATTGTATTAGTGTAGTATGTCTGACGAGTGCAGCAGCATCAAACTCAAAGTCACATTTAAACAGGTCTATTTTTTGAGTGTTAATGCTACTATATGATTGTATATATTATTTCAAGTTTATAGTCTGTCTGATGATTGTGAAAGCATGAAACTTCAAGTAACAGAGAGACAGCCTCCTCCTTTCTTGTTTCTCATCTATAATTTTAAAATTGTTTTGTAATGCCAATTTTGATTCATCATAAGAAAAAGAACCGCGAGAAAAGCATTTTAATGGTTTATATCTGTTTTTCGGTAGGCTGAAACGGATAATCTGAAAGAGCAGCTCGAGATAGAGAAGCAGCAGTGGATCGAAAATTACATGAAAAAACAGGTAAAGAAGCGGACGTTAGCTTTTACTTAATGTCGAATTTCGTAGGGTTACTAAGAGGAAAGTTTGTTGATTTGCTAAGGGGGCTAAATCTTTTCTTGGAAGATATTATAGGTGCCTGGTATTCCCTTAAGGGGTCCTCAATAAATCATGGTTTCAAAAATCGTTGAGATAAAGTATTCGAAGCGTTGCAATATCGGTGACATCGTTTGATTGCAGGTGAAATTCGTTTTCGTAGTTCCAAATCGTTTCTCGATGGTAGTAAATCGTCAAAGATTGTTTGAATCGTTCTTCAATGGTCGCAGAGCGTTTTGGGTAGGGTCCCAGGTTCAAGACCTAGTGAAGACATACAGTACTAACTTGCCACTAAGAAACTGAATGTTGCAAAACCAGGCTGCCTAGAATCTTATAGGTTAAGAAGAAAAAGGTGAAGAATTTGAAATAGATTCAACAGGAAAGCCACTGAATTTGCATGAAATACCAAATCTTTGCAATCAAAATTATTTTATGTAGTAAGAAGTAATATGAATGTTCAAGCTGAAAAATCTAATCTTGGAGTATAGATGCACGTCTATCTTGCTGGTCGAACTTTTTTCTATAAGCCAGTTTCTATGTGGCGGGTTAGCCCTGTATGAGAATGGTAGTTTGTTGTAGCCCTCTTGTGATGATATATTTCCTCGTGTTAGACCATGCCTTATGAATTTACCTACTGTAGGTATAAACTGTGCATGCTTATAATTGCTTCAAAGGACACGTATCTATTGGCGAAAGAGAGAGAACTGAAAGAAGGAGTTCGCGAAGCCAGAGACAAGGTAAATCTGATACTGCTATAATATTGATAATGATACTACTTAGCTTAACAGGTTTTATAGCATGAGTCAACATTTCTTAGGCTGTTAGTCGGATTCTAGGTTAAAGATTTTCCATTATCTTAGCTATGATTTATGTACAATGTTAGATATTATGCACCAAGTTATTACTCTATGCACCAAACGAAAGTAGACATGCTTGATTAGCCACTTTAGATGGAATATTGTTTTAAATGGAATCTTCTCTCAAATTTGAATACATAAAAACACTTTAAATGGAATATTGTCTTAACTGATAAGAACGTGCCATTTAGATACCAAACGAACTAGATGACATAGCCACAAGTAGGTCCATGATGTCTAATGATATCTAAGGAATCCAAACGGAGGGTTATTGCCGAAACATACTGATTAGTACAATTATTGGTTTATATGAATTTAGATTGTTAAATTGTAAGGTGTATGTAATAGACGATTGGTGATTGTATGTTGATAAAGTCGAAAAATAAAATTACAAAACAAAAAAAGGAGGCCCATGATATTTGGTATTTTGAAGACCAAAGGGAAAAGAGCTTTATTCTTTCGTTTTCTAGAGCTTTAAAATGTTTAAGAAACCACAAGATACAGAAGCTATGTTGGAAAATTGTTTCAAACTCTAAAACTGCAGTTGCAAAACAATTCATAAATTACTGATGCAGCTTTTGATCGTTGCAGAACTTGGGGATGCCGAGAATTACCGATACCTAAGTTGCCAGCCTGGGTGCTCAAACCCCCTATTTGCAAAATTCACCGGTGTAACAAAACTTTTCAACTTTCAGGAGATAGAAATGGTGATTGCTCGATTGGAACAGGAATCAGCACAAACGAGAGAAGAGTGCGAGAGAGCTGCTGAAAACAGAATCAAGTACGCACTCTTTTTACCCCCTTTGTTGCTTTTCTGACCCCTCCTCTCTTCGTTTTATGACTTGATAGTTTTAAATCATCCTTAAAGACTCATTTGAAAATATCAGGTAATGATATCATGCAATTTTTATCAAATTGTAGAGTGTAAATAATATAAACTTTTTATAATACTTTATCCTATACCTATGTAATAATGATGATGATATTTTACCAAGTTGGGTAACCACGATTCCAATATGCATTTGCCAGGTCTCTAACCCAATCATTCAAAATCTGTTTTAAGAGTACCAAAATAATTTTGGAGCCGACGCAAAGTTACACAGAAAATAATTATACCGAAGTGGGAAGCAATCCAAAGGCTCCTCTTTCACTTGCTGCTATCTAGATAGATGTGGGGACATCTCCAATCCCTGCCCTGAGACCCTGGCCTGAGAGCCACTTACCCTCCTTCCACCTCCATATGCTAAATACTAAGCAGAGATGGATTTTTTGCCATTTTTAAAGACCTTGATGTGACTTGGTTAGGCAATGAACTCGAGACCTTTCATCACTGTGGCGAGCACTTTACGTCTAGACAAGTTAATCGGTCTATTGTTCTTATTTCAATGGAAATGACCTGTTTGAATAAAACTATTCAGGTTGGATTCGAACCAATGACCTCTGAGTTTACACCCATACAAATTATTTCGATTGATCTTCTAAATCCTGCTTAGTCTCGTGTTTCTATATTTATGAAATAGGCTTAGAATCAACTTTATATCCTTAAGTCATCCTTTTATCAGCAAAATAAGACTTTTCTTTATCTGCACTTTCGGATGATCCAGTATTCCAGTAAATATCACCAGAAGGATTAGGTATCTTTATTGATTCTTAATCTTATTCCAGGCGGATCAGAGATAAGTATGAAAATGAAATTAAAGAGCTTGAAAGATCAGAGAGGTCACTGCAAGAACGATACAGCGAGATAAAAGTGAGTTTTTGACGTCTTTCGATTATTTTGTCTTTATCATAACAAATGCAGTGATTGTACATGCACCGAAAGAAACCAGGAGACGAGAAAATCACTTAACAGTAAGTGCACAGCTTAAGCATCCTACTGACCCATGGTTAAACATTTTAAATTCAATTCAACTTTAATTTATACTGCATTCATACTTAAATGGTTAACCCAGCTAGGTTCCTTTACAGCCAATCGAGAGTATTCGAATCATTGAATTGACCAATAGGCCTTTTTCACGCAGCGTCTATTGCAGTTAAATAGAAGCTTGCGGTACTAGCCTCACATAAAATGAAAGGCATGAAAATGAGGCTAATTCTGTAAGCTTTTGTTTAATGTTGTAATGGCTGGTCTGTGAGAAAGATGCCTATGACAGTGCTCCATTTAAAACTTGGTTTAGTTGAAGTTGGTTTAACTGCCTGTGTGAGAGTAGTAAGAGTTTTCTTTGTAGTCCTGAACTTTTATTTCAAAACACAGATAATATCACAGCATGCTTCCACGAATGAATTATACAATACATGCATCAAAATGATCTCTTAGCTCAATTTCTGCAATGCTCTTATTCCATCTACTCAGCTTTTTATTATTGATACGTTACACGACAGTAGTAATAAGACTAGAAAGTAAACAAGACGTATGAATTATTCAACGACTCATGATTAAGAAACAATGTTTTCTTTCGACATTGTTTGATTTTCGAGATTATTGAATCGCCTTCAAGTGATCTGTGATATGCTTATCAAATAGAATAGAACCTACTTATTCAATTAAAAGCAGTGACCTAGTTACGAGTGAAAAAATAATTTAGTTTAAAACAGCTGTGTGATGAATTGAATGAAGTGGTATTCTTTCTTTATTAGTTGGACTGATTTGATTAATAAATATAGTTGCCTAGAAGGCTGAGAGACCGAAACGGTTTTCTTTTTCAGCACTCTATTTAGTGAATAAATTCTATGCTACATATACTTGTCAAAAATGTTTTGACTGGAATGAAATCTTGAAAAGATGATTAGTGCTATTTCATTGTGACGTATGGCATAGCGCTCACAACACATAATGAAAAACACAATAACAAAAGTCAATAACACGACGATCAAGGTGTCGTAAGAATTCTCATCATCTCTTAAACGTAATCATAATTCAGCATGGCTTATTGTCTATAGTTGATAAGCTATTCTAGTTGATAAGCAAAACTGCAATGTCGAAACCACTGTAATGTCTTAGCTCTTCATTTCTGTGAAATTGTCTTCTTCACAATCAATATTTAGCTGGCACACCCACACAGCAAAATGACCGTATATAGCATTTAATTATTATTATGGTCTCTATACTTAAATGTATGCATGATTCACTTTGAATGGTTTTCTATAGTTAATAAGTCATTATTATTTGCAAGCGAACCATTACAATGTCTCAATATGCGAAACCACTACAACGTTTTTATAGGCAAATCCACTCAATGTTTTAATAAGTGAAACCACTGCAATGCCTTATGGGTGAAACCACAACAATGTCTTGATACGTGAGATCACTGCAATGTCTTCATAGGAGAAACCACTACAATGTTTTGATAGGAAAAACCACTGCAATTTTTTGATAAGCGAAACCAGTGCAATGTGTTATCTGGCGAAACAACTGGAATATCCTAGCTTTTCAACTCTACGAACTCCTCTTCTTCAAAATCAACATCTGGCGATATATTGGCTTCTTTCTGCATCGCCTTGCTAATCGCATTGAAAAACCCTGCTGCGATTGCCAGACCAATACAAGCATACCAGGAGAGCAATTCACCGTACAATCGATCGCCTTCGTCAAATTTCATTACCTTGTCACCATAGCCTATCGTAGAGAGCTTAACGAAGGCATAATAGAAGCAATCGACCCAGGTCCAGTTCATCTTCTTTCTGGCTAGAGCAGCTCCTACCCACCACCACAGAACGAAGATACAAGCCAAGAGGAAAGAAGTTTTGTCCTCAATGTTCTTCAGCTCTTTCTTCTTGAGAATTCGTCGCTCTATCATTCTGATCAATCGTGCCAGGTCCTTGGATATGAGCTGACCAATTGTTGTGATCAGGAATATGTTCAGGGGAATACCAATCAGAGAGTATATTATCACGAATATTTTACCGCCATCTGTGTCTGGAGTAATGTCGCCAAACCCTACAGTTTAGAAAAATTTGTAGTTAGAATTGTTAGTACGGCAAAACAAATTGGAATAGAGAAACATGATAGAGAAACATCAACTTTTAACACGATTCATCCTCCTCTTATTGGAGTAGATAGTCTTGAATAGAGCAAAAATGAAGACGTACGAATTCTTATTCCTAGAGGCAGATTTATTTACCTCTGTATAATACTGGAGATCTCGAAGGAAAAGAGAGTGCATTTTTCTCAATTCTCTAGATATTTGCAACATTCAAACTTTTCTGTCTCCCAAGGTTCTCATTTTTGTTTCAAATCATGTTTGTGTTTCTCAAGACTCTAGACATTAGCAAGGCAAGGCATTGTAAATACATTTGGTCTTTTCAAGGCTGATTCTGACACAGAATTTGACATGACCGTCACCACTTAGCGTGATCAGCCTTTTAGATATTTAGTAGGATAAAGTTTTGGGATAGATCCGTCTCCCATGATCGTGCAGCGAGAAATAAGATTTCTTCCCTGTTAATTGTAAAGGCTGGATCGAAAAGCCGTATAAACATAGAGCTAGCCTTAGAGGATATTTTTTGACAATTTTGCGCTCAATATTTTTGAAAACCTCTGCATTCTATCTATCTGAATTCTGATTTGGTTGTGGATAAGGATGTAAATCAAAGGTACTAACCGACAGTGGTGATAGTCACTTGCGTGAAATAACGCCACTTGGCCAATGTGTTTAAAGAATTCTCCCTTTTCCACCATCGCTGTTCCTTCTCCTCGGTATCATCTTTCGATCTGATGTTATTAGATAACTCTCCGATGTCATTCAATTGAGTATCATTCACTGTAATATTATGCAGAAAGTGCAAAATACGTTTCAGCACATCATTTGATCTTATAGCATGAGATATATCTATGAAGTTGTACAATTCATCATCATCTGGTGTTATGTTATGCTGAAACTGCAACATCTGTTTCAATTTCTGCTTTTCAACGTTACTTGCATCTTTTTCAATTTCTAGCCCATCTCTTTCAATGTACATTATTATAGTTGCTCCAACATAAATTACTACATAATAAATCATGAAGGCTATTAAAGCCTTTTTCCAGGTTTTCATTTCGATTTGAAGATTTATCTAATACACCATGTTTTAAACTATGCACTTGGAGGTCTATCGATAACTTCAACTCTGTTATAAGGCGATATAGTAGATGATTACAGCTGCCCTTGCAGGAAATACCATGCAGTTATTTATGATTTTAATAAAGGTTTTCCCAGACTTGTCTATGGATTTGAAGACCCATCGATAACATTAACTCCTCGTTTGACTGTTAAAGGCCATCGTGTGTCTGCAGAGATATACAGACTTCCAAGAGATACAAAGATTTCTCATCATGCTCTAGACAGACAGCTGCTGTTTCAGACACATGATGACTGCACATGCGTGCAAGCTGCAACCGATAAATATGATAACTAATGTCAAAAGGAATCAACAAAAGATTATGGGCGTTGCTTGAGACCATCTATAGTGGTTTGACGATATAGCTATGCAGTCGTCCTCTAGGAAGGAAATCGATAGGGTTGAAGCTGGTCCTTGTCAAGCTCATCCATCGTATTCAGCAACTTCACACCTTTGGTTTCATTGTGAGGTGGTGGAAACAATGAGTTTGTGGATGTTGATTAGCGCATGGATAGCCGAGTGGTTAGATCACTCTACCCTGGTTCAAAGGATTCCAGGTTCAAAACCACATCCAGACCTGTCACTGAATGTGTGGAGAGAACTTCGCTATTCTCTGTAATTCCAGGCAAAAATGAGAAGGAACCACGAGGTGTGGTCACATCGAGAGGAAGGACCAGAGCCGCACTGCTTTGATCAGTTTACCTATTCAGTGGGCCCTTAGACCTTTGCACATAAACCAATATCTTACGAAAGATAGAAAGCGTATTGGCCTATCAACTATCAATGCACTGCTTTGATCAGTTTACCTTTTCAGTTGGCTCTTTGTGCTTTACGCGAAAACCAATGCCTTACGAAGGTAGTAAGTGTATTTGCCCATGAACTGTGTTACTTAAGCCTAGTATAGTAGCTCACTATATCACTTTTCCCTCTAAAGGAAATCGACAATGTTAAAGATAATCCATGTCAAGCCCGTCCGTTGTATTCAACAACTTCACATCTGTTTTTTTATTGTGTGGTGATGGAAAAAATGGGTTTGTGGATGTTACTTGAGGCCTTTTCACGCAGCGTCTATTGCAGTTTTAAACAAGCTTGCGGTATCAGCCTCTCTTGAAATGCAAGGTATGAAAACGGGGCTAATTCTACAAGCTTTTGTTTAATGTTGTAATGGCCAGTCTGCGAGAAAGAGGCAGAAAGAGAAAGAGAGAGAAAGAGTGTTCCATTTAAAACTTGGTTTAGTTGAAGTTGGTTTAACTGTCAGTGTGAGAGTTGTATAAGTGTTCCATCTAGTCCTCAACTTTTATTTCAAAACACAGATGATATCACACCATGCTTCCACGAATGAATTTTGCAATACATGCATCAAAATGATCTCATAACTCAATTTCTGCAATGCTCTTATTCCAGCTACTCAGCATTTTTATTTATTGATACGATACACGACAGTAGGAATAAGACTAGAAAGTAAACAAGACCTATGAATTATTCAACGACTCATGATTAAGAAACTTTCGACATTGTTTGATTTTCGAAATTATTGAATCGCCTTCAAGTGATCTGTGAGATGCTTATCAAATAGATTTGAGCCTTCTTTCTCAATTAAAAGCAGTGACCTAGTTACGAGTGCAGAAAAAATGTAGTTTAAAACAGCTGTGTGATTAATTGTATAATGTAGTATTCTTTCTTTATTAGTTAGACTGACTTGTGAGAATGAAAATCACATAGGTTGGATTCGAACCCACGACCTCCGAGCCTGAGCCTTAACAACTCAATCAACTGAAATAAGATTCAAAAATTCATATAATTCAATCATTCGGGTTTACAAGAATTTCAATTAGAAATTATGAGATGAATTTAAGTTTACATCATGATTTATAAAGTTATTTGCCTTGGACGCTGAGAGAAGCAAAACGTTTTTCTAGCACAGCACCCTATTTAGTGAATCAAAATCTATACAATTTCCTTGGCCACAATGTAGACATGCTTTTATCCTCTTGGTATTGTGCTTGTCCTTGTATGTAATGTAACTTTTTTGATTGGAATGATAAAAAAAGAATTTGAAATCTTGAAAATAGAATTAGTGCATAACACTCAGAAGACATAATGATAGAATATCATCAAAGCAATCATACAACGAGAAAAGTTTCGTAAGGATTCTTATGGTATCTATACTTACGCATAATTCAGCATAAATTATTGTCTACAGTTAACAAGGTATTTTAGTTAATGAACGAAACTACTGTAATGTCTTAATAAAGGAAACAACTACGATGCCTTATAGGTGAAACCACTACAATGTCTTAAAACGTGAGACCACTGCAATATCTTAATAGACGAAACCACTACAATGTCTTAATTGGAGAAACCACTGCAATGTCTTAATAGACAAAACCACTGCAATTTCTAAATAGGAGAAACCACTGCAATGTCTTAAAAAACGAAGCCATTGAAATGTCTTATAAGGTGAAACCACTGCAACTTTCTAACTTTCCAACTCTATGAACTCCTCTTCTTCAAAATCAACATCTGGCGATATATTGGCTTCTTTCTGCATCGCCTGACTTATGGCATTGAAAACCCCTGCTGCAATTGCTAGACCAATACAAGAATACCAAGAGAGCAATTCACCGTACAATTGATCGTCTTCGTCAAATTTTATTACCTTGTCACCATAGCCTATCGTAGAGAGCTTAACGAAGGCATAATAGAAGCAATCGACCCAGGTCCAGTTCATCTTCTTTCTGGCCAAAGCAGCACCCGCCCACCACCACAGCACGAAGATACAAGCCAAGAGGAGGTAGGTCTTTTCCTGGATGTTCTTCAACTCTTTCTTCTTGAGAATTCGTCGCTCTATCATTCTGATCAATCGTGCCAGGTCCTTGGATATGAGCTGACCAATTGTTGTGATCAGGAATATGTTCAGGGGAATACCAATCAGAGAGTATATTACCACGAATATTTTACCGCCATCTGTGTCGGGAGTAATGTCGCCAAGCCCTGAATTTGAGAAATATTTGTAGTTAGGGTGCTTCTTTTTAATAATTTCTATGACAGCAAAAAAAATAGAATAGGGAAATTTAATAACTCTTAAGATGGTCCCTCTAATTGGAGTAGATCGTCTCAAAGAGAACTGAAATGAAAACATACTAATTTTCATACCTAGATTTATTTAGGTCTATATTATTCTGGAAATGTCAGAGGAAGAGAGAGTACATTTTGCTCAATTCTTTAGATTATTGCAACATTCAAACTTCTCTGTCTCAGAGCCCAGAGATTCTCAATTTGTGTCGATTCGTGTTTGGATACCTCCATTTTGTCCAAAATTCTTTTCGTGTTTTTTGACACGACAATTTGAAGGCTCTTCTAGACTCCAGATATTAGTAGGGCAACACCGTAAATAAATTCAGTCCTATCAAGGCTGTTTTTGACACAATATATTTCATATGACACGATAGTCAGCACTTTTCATGACAAGCCCTTCATTTTTAGTAGGGCAATCTTGTAAATACATTTAGTCTTGTCAAGGCTGTTTCTCGCACAATATTTGATATTATAGTGACCCCTTATCGTGACAAATCTTTGATATTAAGTAGGGCAAAGTTTTGGGAGAGACCCGTCTCCCATGATAGAGCAGCGAGAAATATTTCTTCTTTCCTGAACGAAAAGTTATAAACACAGAGAAGGTTTTTTGACTTCTTTGCGCTAAATTCTTAAGACCTTTGCTTATCTGAATTCTGATTTGGTTGTGGATAGGGATGTAAATCATAGGTACTAACCGACAGTGGTGATAGTCACTTGCGTGAAATAACGCCATATAATCAATGTGTTAAAAGAATTTTCTCTTTTCCACCATTGATTACGCCACGCCTTGAAATTGGCTGCATCTTTTACTGCTATGTCATAAGATAACCAAGCAATTCTCGGGATCTGACTTAAGTTTTTCACCATCATATTATGTCGAGTTTGCAAAATATCTTTGAGCCAAGATGCATTTTTCCAGCATCTAATGGCATAATCAGATGTATATATGACTTTCAACAACTGGCTATGATTCAGCGTTACGTTATGTTCAAACTGCAGCATATCTTTCAATCTCTGTCTTTCAACTTTACTTGCATCGACTTTAGATCTCAGCCCATCTCTCTCAATGTACATCATTATTGCTGCTCCAACATAAATAACTATATAATAAATTATGAAGGTTATCAAGGCTTTCTTCCAGGTTTTCATTTCGATTTGAAGAGTTATCTATCATATAATTCTTCGTTTCACTGTTGCAAGGCGATATTCCACTTGATAATTGCTGGTACAGCATAAAAGACAATGTAATAAACTATCAAGGCAATCGAGGCTTTCTTCCAGGTTTCTTTTCGATCGGAAGATCTTTCTTATTAACTCTTAACTCTTATTATAACTGTTGTTATGTAATATAGTACGTCATTGCAGCTGAAACATCATAAAACTCCATGTAGCTAGTCAATAATGAAGTTGATCAAGGCTTTTCCAGGCGTTCATTCGCACTTGGGGCTCTATCGATGACCTCAACTCTGTTTTAAGGCGATTGAGTAAAAGATTATAGCTGCCCTAGCACGAAACATCATGTAGTTAATTATGATTTTAATCAAGGATTTTCCCAGACTTATCTATGGGTTCGAAGGCCCATCAATAACATTAACTCCTCGGTTGACTGTTTAGGCCATCTTGTGTTTGCAGAGATATGCAGACTTCCATTAAAAAGATTTCTCATGATGCTCTAGACAGACAGCCGCTGTTTTAGACACATGATGACTGCACGCGCGTGCAAGCTGCAACCGATAAATTTTAATTATCTAATGTTAAAGGGAATCAACAAATATCATGAGCGTTTCTTGTGCCTGTTTAAAGTAGTTTGACAGTATAGCTATGCCTAATTCCTCTAAAGGGAATCTACAAGGTTAAAGCTGGTCTAAGCCAAGCTGATCTGTTGTAGTCAACAACCTTACACCTGTAATTTCATGGTGTGGTGATGGAAATGATGCGTTGTGGGCGTTACTTGATTCTATTTTAAGTAGCTTGACGATGTAGGTATACCTATTCACTCTAAAGTGAATCAACAAGGTTAAAGTTAGTCCTTGTCAATCTCATCCATTATATACAACAACTCTATTCATATGTTTTCATCGTGTGGTGATGGAAAAAATGGGTCAGTGGGCGTTAATTTAGCCTATTTATAGTTGCTTGTTGATGTAGCTATACTTATTCCCTATATCAGGCCCGTTGGAACTGGTCCAGTTGGTGCGGTTTTGGCCAGACCAATTTTTAGGCTTAGTCACTCCATGTGAAAGAATGATATTGCTCCATAAAACATCAGATTTTTATCGTAAATCTCGGTTCATTCTTACGTTCCTATTTGGAAATGCGCCGCATTGCATCCAAGAGGATAAAGATTACAAACTTTTGCCACTGGTTTGTCTTCAACCGCACAAGCTATGGATATCTTCCGCTGGGCCTGGTTATAGCTGAGTGGTATTAAATTCTATTCAGATAAGATTAATTTACATAAATAACTTAATTCATTAGGTACGGCCTGACACGGGAAATCAGATTCTACCGACATTCGCCACCACAATTCTGATATGTTAGCCAGCACTAGGTCTTGAACCAAATAAGACGAAGCTTCTAAGCAGCACATTAAACAATGAGTTATGCATGGTTCGGGAAAACAGCTAATTACGCTCGAATTTGGTTGGTAGAGCCCGAATTTGAGACCTGTTAGTTGCATGCCAGAACTGTGTAAGCCAATTTTGGTAAAACATGATTGATATGCAATTTTTCTCCAGTCTCATTTTCAAACAGATATGCGATTTTCAAATAGAGATTTCTCTTCAGTCTCGCGATTTTCAAACAGATATGGGATTTTCAAACAGCGATTTCTCTCCAGCTTTCTTATGAGAATGTCTTCTTTACAACTACGATAAGATAATACAATATGATAGTTGCTGAGCCACGCAATTTCCGTACAGCTGCGCTTGTTTTCATACTTGCATTTCTCAATTAATCACCAACAAAGGGTTTCGGCTATTTATCTTAATTGTTTACGTCTGTTTTTCTCACACTGATCGAAATAGAAGTTTGTAAAGAATGGCTGATTATGTTGGTTTGTTCTTGTTTCTTTATTGCTCAGGTTTGTGTTCATTAGATCACATCTGTTAATTCTGTAATACGCGTAGCTGTTCAGGAGATCGTATTAAGTCTTTATTGTAAGCCAATTAACTCATAGGTGTCTTTGAATTTTCCTTTGAACTTGCCGAAGAGCTTCAACTCGGCATAAAGTTCGAGTTCGAGTGCAAGTTGAATGAAACATCTCGCCTGTTTGACTCGAACTTGGCGTTGCATTCATTTTGGTTTCAGATTGTTTGGGAGTAGGAACAAGTTCAAAAACTAAAACAAACGTTGACAAAAGCGTGTAACATTGCTAAGTCGTCATGAAAGTTGCCGTTGTTTTCGCCGACACCATAGTCTAGGGTTTGTAAAAAGCGGCGAGGAATTGTTTTATATAAACCTTTGCTCACTGTCATAGGTATAGAGCTAGGGGGAAGACTTTGGGGCTCGTCTCCCTGTCAAGAAATTTGTGGCGAAAAATGAAGGAAACCAATTATTTTCACTAATTGTTAAGCTTTTGATGATATTTCACCGTATTCAGCATACTTAAACCAATTTGATAACTCATTAGGCACCACTGTCTTCATATTTCCTTCTGTTATATATAACCCCTATATTAAACGTGATTTTTATTGTTTGTCAACCATGAATCAATATTTTGCTCTTGAGCACCCTGCTGCCTGGAAATTAAGGTTTACGCTTACACTATCTATAACTCTCGGTAGTTAATCAGGTTGTAAACTGTGTATATTTGAACACAACCTCCAGAGTGGAGTGTTTTCACGCCTATATAGAGCGTTTCGTACCGGATAGCTTTGGTTTGGTGTTGTGTGAATGGAAGTGCCACCAGCATGAAAATTAAGACGCTCCGAAGCTATCCGGTGTCAGCGGGGCCTTAAACTCTCTCTGTTACTATCGGCAGTTAATCAGGCAGTAAACTGTGCAATCGGTGTTTCTGGTGCAACTCTGTTCTTCATCTCGACTTGTGGCTCTACTTCCTCTTTGTCATTATCTTCTAGCATTTCTGCTTCTTTCTGCATTGCCTCTGTGATGGAATTGAAAAACGCAGCAGCAAATGCCAGGCCAATGCAGACATACCATGAAAAAAACTCCATGCTAACCTTGCTATCAAAAATTAGTCGCATGTCTCCGTACCCGATCGTGGTTTGTTGGATGAACGCCTGGTAAAACCCATCCACCCAACTCCAGTTCATTTTATGCTTGGCTATGGTCGCTCCTCCTGTCCACCATAAGAGAAATATGGCAGCTATAAGGAGACACGTTTTGTCATGAATCCTCTTGACTTCTGTCATCTTGAAAAGTCGTTCTCCTGTCAGGCGGACTAGTCGTGTCAGACCTGTGGACATCATGGATCCGATTAACGTGATCATGAATACGTTGATCGGGAGTCCTATCAAGGCGTAGAATATAACGAATATCTTCCCCCCATCTGTTTCCGGGACAACGTTGCCAAAACCTGCAGGGAATGAGAACTTATCAATTTATTGAATGGGTATTGAAATTCTTTTATTGTATGAGTTCAAAGTTTCAGCCCTTATCAAGGTAAAAAATCACGCCAGCAAACCTGTTTTTACGCTACTGTCGTGGATATTCATAAAATTGCGATTCAACCACCATATTGGTGCAAACTCACTACCTTTTGATTGTGCTAAATAAGTCTAGTGAAATGAAACTATAAATAGTCAAACTGGAATCACCAATAATGTGTATGATGCTTCCGGTGAACCCAGTATTTTAATCGATTTGACGTTTGTCATCACACCCACCACATTTTATGCCTTTCTCTTAAGTTGTTGAAATAGTCTAATTACAAGTGGTAATGTGTGCTTTGATTTCCATTCTGCCATTGAAAAGTATGTTGACCAGGTCTTGTGACCAAAAAGAAGTATCAGTAAAAAATGATAAATCATATATCATTTGACAGCTATTTGAACTTATAACATTGAACTGTAATTTGTTTTGAGCCTTCTGGAACATATAAAGAGTAACTGATGATTAGGCCTAAAGATAGTTTATGAAATTAGGCCGTCGATCACGTGCCTCTCATGTAGTTTAGAAAAGGTACCGGATGATGTTTTCAAGCTCTCTACCACATCTATCAGAATCAAGCAAGAAAACAAATATTAGGCTGGTAGGTTATATGTTTTTTCTACTTGTGGCAAAGGAAAACTTGTTATTTTCAATTCCTATGGAAAATCGTTGCTTTATATCTAGGAAAGATACAAGATTAAATACTAGTCATTGCGTACTTTGGTGCATGGTATATTTCTTTCAATACATACCCACTGTAGTGATAGTAACATGAGCGAAAACCCGCCACCTAAACCACGTATCAAAACTAATCTGCTTCTTCCAACTTCTTGTCTTGATTTCAATAACTTTTGATCGTATCTGGTACGACAATTTGATGATTTTATTTAACTGGCTACCGTTTAATGTCAAGTTATGCTCTGTCTGAAAGACGGTCTTCAGTAATTGTGTATTGGCAGCAATATCATCCGTCTCGTCTCTGAGACCTTTCTCCTCGATGTACATGAAGATCGCTGCTCCTACGTACAAGAAGATGTAGTAAACAATAAAAGTGGCCAATGCTTTCTTCCACGTCTCCATTTCGAAGGGAGGAATTCTTAGTGTAGATACTCCTCTATTATCGTAGACGAGGGGCGTGGCCTGATACCTCTAGTTACGAATTTTCATGGCGTTGTATGTATGTTATTGATTGATATTCGTTAGTTTGACGTCTTTGTCTTTGAGAAGCAAGATTTGAAAACAGCCTTCTCGCTCTTCTTTGACTCAGAGCGAACTAAGAACCTTCCTACACAGCATTAAGTATGCCAGTATTCCGTGCATGATGCCAGCTTTGCAATATGTCAGTAATAAATCGTTTTCCTAATTGCACTCTAATAAATGATGAGTGTTATAATGGTTTACGACGGGGGAATTATGAATACAGTTGATTTGAATGTCTTGAATAGGTTAACAGTTGGGTTGGGATGTGAATGGTTGTTTTGAATGCACTTGTGTATAAGGTTTTAACATGTTGTATTTCATTCATTTAACTCAGGGGGCTACTTTAATCCATTTGCGTTTAACTGGTGATCATTTTTGCTCTTGCAGCAACGAGTGAGTGAGTTATTGCTTAATGTGCTAGCCTGACTAAAGCTTGGCCTGTCTTCAAGCAGGGGCACATTAACATGCCATACATAACTACATATGAGGTCTAGTATAATTGACCCCTATTTAGTAAGTGAGTCTATGTTTAGCGTGCTCGCCTGAACAGCTGGGCCTCGCCTCCAGCAGGGGTATGGTTAGACGACAGTATACCATATATTACTACATATAGCTGTGTGAGTTCATATCGTGTTTAATGATTGAGTAGTTTCTGTTTAACGTGCTAGTCAAACTAAGGCTTGGCCTTATTTCCAGCAGTAGGGGCACGGTAGTATAGACTACACCACTGAATATATTAGTATGAGGTCCTATATTATATTTAATGAGTGAGATTCTCTTTAATGTGCTAGCCTCTCTGAATTTTTCTCCGGTAGGGGCACTATAACAGACGCTGTATCACTACATTCTGTATGGTATTTTGAAGTCTTAATGTATTTGCAACACCCATTGGCACTACGATGTTTAATGTAGGAATACTACTCAGTAGACAACATGTTACTTAAATCTCGACGTATGCAGGTTGAACCCACGCCGCACATTTGCAGGATTATTTGTACATGACCACCTAGATTTACAAATTTTCTGCATTATCCTACCTACAAAGACATCAAATGTATTCAACCATCAACGATCAAGATACCCCCTTGTTCTCATAATATATTCAGTTCGTATAGATTCAGTCTGTGGATGATTCAACCTTTCAACTAGCCAAAGCCGCCACCAGTCGAAAACAACAATTATGTCTGATTCACATAGCAGCTTCACATTGTTAAGTTTGTTTTCGCTACAATACATTATTCATGTTGGTATTCCATATCAAAGTCTTCTGTTGCTTAGTGGATTTCAAACACCAGTCAGTGTCGTTTTTGTGGCTTACTTCGTATGCAGATTGATTCAATCTGTTTTGTTAGATGATTGAAGACTGGTCAATGAGTTTTCAGAGAGATAATTAGCAGGCTTATTTCAAGGTGGAGCTCGTAGCATCTGTTGCGGTTATTTCTTAGTTTGAGCAGTTAGGTATCAAAACAGCAATTCTATTGTTTATGAAATTTGTGTCAAACGTAACCTTGCCAACATTCAAACGATGATTCTGAGCTTTTTCCGTGTTTTGGGCTTCCTGCTACATTTTTCAAAAGATATTACGAGAAAAATAGTTTCGTTTCGGAGTGATCAAATCAGCGATCAAAGTCTATAGGAGCCTCGCTCAGGATAGTATTAACGTCAAGCCATGGTTTAGCCCTGGTGCGCAAGATAGGCCCGCAGCCACACCCCTATTGCGATTTTAGCGAGTAGTTTGCCTTGCCGCCCCTACAAAACTTTTCAAGCACCAACCACAATGCTTTTCTACTTGTCCAGTGCTGCACACTTTAGAATATGATTGAAATAGAAGAATATACTGATGGGAATTAGTGTGAAAAACAACATATTTTATAATTGAATTATAAGTGATTTTAAATTCTGAAAGTTGTCGTTGCTATACAAGATAAAGTATCCGTATCTGTAGGGTACCAAGGTAATAAATATATTATCTATAGTACAAATAAAGTAACATTTTTTCGCTCAGAGTCCCTCGTGAAAAATATTTTTTACTCATTTCGAAATTTTGCCACCCCAGCTACAAAGCATGGCTACGGGCCTGACCCAAGCCATGTCTCAAAGACGACATTGTGAACTTCGCATCTAGGGACAGTTATGTCCTGATTCAACCATAGCTTGTTACCAATCTTAAAGGTTTTGATGGTTTTGTAGTGAAAATGTATTTAGGCCTTATTTCTATCCCTATTATTCTATAGCGATTGCGTTGTTAACACCGCATCATAGTGCTCGATGTACGAACGTACAGAGCAATATAGAATAGGAACAAGAAAGGAGACCTATGTAACAAGAAAGGCGCGTAAGCATGAAACTTTAAGTAACAGAGAGCCAGTCTCCTTTCTTGTTTCTATTCTATTCCCTATTATTCTAACGTTTTTCTTTCTCTCGTAGTTTTTCATTCATAGCCTTATAGCCATTCATTTATCTTCTTCTCATTCAATTTTTACTTCCATATTACGTCACTAACCTAACTACTGATCGTAGAATGTCTAATTACACTACCGGCTGTTCAATCCATCCCGTTCCTTGATTTATCCTGAGGATCAATACCGATGATTAAACCTTCTTTACAGAAGCTCAATGAACGTGGTTTGAAAATGACTATGGTCGATAAATAGTTTACTTTACTTCAAGGGACCATAATGAAAATAAGGACGATTTGTTAATTAATTTTTTGATATCTTTTGATTACAGGAATTTTATACTGATTTTGTGTAACTTTTTTAGTAACTTTTAGATTTGATTTCTGTTAACTTTTTATGGCAAAATAAAGCTATAGACTTACTCGTTTACTAGATTCTTTAGAATATCTTGTAAAAGAAATAGCATTTTATCTTATAGGTATTTAAATGATCTGGACATAACTTGTCTCAGGACCATGGAAGTAAATTCTTTTATATTTCTACCCATTATGAAATCTGTATGGGTAATTTTCAATTCTTTTTTGACCATTTTATTAAAGGCTGTTGCGGAAAGAACGTTTACTAAGCTATTGCAGTTCAATAGTTTAACTGGAATACGCACTAAATGAGCGATCTAATATTCTTGTGAACAATTTCATTTGTTGTAGAAGTCAACTGAAGCAAAAATATCTGGTAGTAATTGATATATAATCATGAAATAAATAGGGGAAGGGGTGCTGCTGTTTCAGACATAAGAATACCTCTTAACAACGTTTTGATCATAACGCTGATCTTATTTCCTTACAGGAACGATCCAATGATTTTGAAAATGAGCTGATTCGGTATCGTAGCCAACTGAAGCAAAAAGACCAGGAAATAATTGATATAAAATCACTGACCGACCAACTGCAGCATGAACGAGGCAAAGTCACAGATATTGTCAGGCAGGAGTTTGCAGACAGGTACGCCATTTTTTTCAATTTCAAAATTTGATCAATTTCATTCAAAACACAATTTTTTATAACTTTTACTAACCCATTTGATTTTTCCACCATTGAGAACATTTGTGCAGTACGGTGGAGGATGTTCAGTACTGTGAATGATATTCAGTACTGTGGAGGATTTTCAGTACTCTGGAGGATGTTCAGTACTCTGGAGGATGTTCAGTACTCTGGAGGATATTCAGTACGGTGGAGGATATTCAGTACAGTTGAGGATATTCAGTGCTGTGGAGGATATTCAGTACTGTAGAGGATATTCAGTGCTGTGGAGGATATTCAGTACTGTAGAGGATATTCAGTACTGTGGAGGATATTCAGTACTGTGAAGGATGTTCAGTACTGTGAAGGATATTCAGTACTGTGGAGAATATTCAGTACTGTGAAGGATGTTCAGCACTGTGGAGGATATTCAGTACTGTGGAGGATGTTCAGTACTGTGGAGGATATTCAGTACTGTGGAGGATGTTCAATACTGTAGAGGATATTCAGTACTGTGGAGGATATTCAGTACTGTGAAGGATGTTCAGTACTGTGGAGGATATTCAGTACTGTGAAGGATGTTCAGCACTGTGGAGGATATTCAGGACTGTGAAGGATATTCAGTACTGTGAAGGATATTCAGTACTGTGGAGGATGTTCAGTACTGTGGAGGATATTCAGTACTGTGAAGGATGTTCAGCACTGTGGAGGATATTCAGGACTGTGAAGGATGTTCAGTACTGTGAAGGATATTCAGTACTGTGGAGGATATTCAGTATTGTGGAGGGAAACCATAAGCACTGTATAGAAAATACGCCAAGTGCTTGGTTTCCCTTCACAGTACTGAATATCCTCACCAGTACTGATAGTATCCCTCCACAGTCAGATGGTCAGATGGTCCCCAAGGTGTTTTCGTTTTTAATGAAATTCAAAAACATGAAATATTTAAATATTTCACTTTAATAGAAAATAAATGAAAAATTTGATTGAAATCAATTATTTTATGATCAGGAAATACTCTGTAGCAATGCATAGTTACCAAAATGAACGACCGCAGCTTTACTGCAACTACAAAAGATCTAGGCCATCGCAATTTGGGTTGCTACGCGTTACTAAGAGGCAAATTTCCATCATGCATTGCGTGATATCAGATCGGCAATCTCCTTTGGAATCGTCGATTGGGAGATTTTGTTTATTCGAAGGAACAGGTTTATTTTGAAATTCAAAAATTGAATCTTATATTTGCAGGCTTGTAACCACAGAAGAAGACAACAAACGGTTGAGAAATGACGTCAGCGAGATGCGATCACGTCATCGAATCGAGTTGGAGAGAGTTGGGAAGGAGAAGGAATCAGAAATGGAGGAAGTTCATAAAAGGTATCGTTGTTTGCCGGGTTTTAATGAATTCATTTTGCCTTGTCAGCTCTCGATGGTTTCTACTCGATGGATTACTATGGATGGCTTCTAATTGTAATCGATATTCGAGATGGATTAATATGGATTTGCGTGCTGCTGTATTCTTGCTAAAAGCACGACCAAAGCTTATGCAGCTTGGCATGCTTACCCCCTTAGCGGATTAGGGTTGACGTGTCACTTGTTTTGGTTTGAAGAGAAACTCGAAAACCCATTTCGCTATTCAACTGATTTGGCTTTGTTTGGCTGACTTTTGACATAAATTGAATAAGTTTTTGAACTTGCTAGCCTAACAAAAGCCTTATTGCCAGAAGGGGTATGGTCGCATGTATTTCATCACTGCATATAGAAGTAGGAAGTAAATGAGTGAGTTTATGTTTAACGTGTTGGCCCCTTAAAGGCAACAAGAAGCCTTATTTGTAGAAGGGGTATGGAAGCATGCACTACATTACAAAAAATAGTGGTAAGTTACTGAGTCTTTGTTAACTTGCTAGCCTACTAAAGGCCACAATAGGCCTTATTTGTAGAAGGGTTGCGATAGCATGCACTACATTACAACAAATAGCAGTAAATTAATGAGTTTCTGTTGACTTGCTAGCTTACTAAAGGCTACAATAGGCCTTATTTCTAGCAGGGGCATAGAGGCCCTATTTTACCGTCTCTTCCTAAGGACGGTAGAGTGAGTTGCTTAGTCGAAGTTCTCCCGTCCAGATGTTGACCTCACTCTCACATGGACATTTCTAGCTTCTGCTGCGACAGGAAACTGCTTTAAGGCGCTCACCTCGCCAACCCCTACATGATTTCTTCAAGTGCGTATGTAACCTTTGATGAATTTTAGAAACATTTGTAGGGTTTATATCTCTGCAAAAATCATTTCTAAATTGCTTTTCATGAATTTGCATTTAAGGGTGAAAATGGCAATATCCAAAAAGGAAGAGACCATGCAGCTACTACGTCAACAGATGCAGGTAAGATGTAGCTACTCTACTTGTAGTTTTTTAGCACGAGATGAACTGCTTTTATAAAGTTCTTGTCAATTTGCATTATTAACGGGTCCTCGTGCTCTGACTAGTGCTATACTACCTTTTTAATATTTAGAGTCGTATTTGTGGCATTGTTACCTGGTAGAATATCGACATTACACAACAATCTAAATAACTCGCTTCAGGTGAGCCTACTTTACCCCCTCCCTAACAATAGACCTTTTCCCCAATTACTGTATCTCTATAGAAATTCATCTCGAAACAACCTTAGCCTCGACATGATGCGTACCTTATTCCCAAAGCGTGCATTGCTCCTAGCAACAATTGGAATTGCTTTGTAAACTTGAGAGCAATGCATGCTTTGGGATTTCGCTACGTATCATGTCGAGGCTAAGGTTGTTTCAAGATGAATTTCTATAGAGATGACGTAATTGGGAAAGTGGCCTATTGGATCTGTAGTCGTGCTTTTTCTAGTAATCATTTTTAGTTTATCATTTATCGTTGCTATTCTAAATCAACAGATGGTATATTCTACATCAACAAATGACACAAACATGATTTTAAATTTTAAAAAAGAAGCATATTACCAGTTAGAACGTGCGGAACTGGGTACTTAATATTATTCATGAATTTTTTCCAAAACTGCCATGAAGATGGTAGTTTTGGTTTTATATCTTCGATCAACCACGCAAGCAAATGACCAAGGGTTTCAGGACCACATTCATTCATTTGTCAGTGCTGAGGAACTTCAAAAAGGGTACTTTAACTAAAAATTAAGATATTTCAACGGAATTATCAAATATTGGCTGCAGACAGTTGAACTAAAGGGCTTCATATTATTCACTTATTTTTGAAAATTTTTCAAATTATATTTGCCATCTTTTCCGAAAAACTTCCTTATATACTAGTAAGGTGTGTAAACGTGTCAAACTGATGGGGAAATTAAGGTTTGGTGGAGAATCATCCTATCATTTGGTACGTTGAGAAATTCTCTGACTTCTTGATAGGCAAAACAAGGTATTCTAACTAGCAAGACAAAGAGGTTTGGAAACTATATAAGTGTACAACTTTATCTTGAGTCAGATTCCTCCAACTATGGACTTATCCTTCAACCCTCCAAGCTATGATTGAATTTAAAATTTGGAATTTGAATATTTTAGATTGCTTCTTATTTCATAATCTTCGATTCCTTATATTGTGTTTTCCTTTTAGGCTGCAGAGAAGAGGGCTGATCACCTAGAAATGTTATTATCGGAGCAGCGAAAGAAATTAATGCGTTGAAAATCTGCAGAAGATTTCATCACAACATGTCTCAAGATCAACCTCAGAGCCAAGGGAGTACTATGTAACTTAAAAATCATTGGTTCTCGGTTGATGGTTGATGGGCCATTCTATACTTCGAGGATGGGCAAATTAAACAGCCTTAAAAAGAATAGAAGATTCGTTTAAGAGTACCTGGACAGTATATGAGTTCCAAATCTGCCACGTCAACGAACCCTATTTTTCAGATTCTTGGCAGTTATTTCCGAGTTCCAACCCACTCAGGCAAGAGTTTCTTGCACCAAGCAGTTCATCAAAAGATACATGAAGTCGCATTTAAATCATTAGAACTCTTAGCGGTAGTGGGATTGAGATTGTGCATTTCAAAAATCAACCAATCGAAATATTGAAATAGTATCATTATCCGTGATGAAACTCCAGCATACAAGCCAGAGCCGAGCTGCAAAAAGTATTAGAACCTGGGAGCTAGTTTCCAGAAAAGTTTACGGGCTAGCAGAACATTTTCAGCATCAAATTGGTGTCAAAAGAAAATTGTCCTTTTTTACTGATTGCAATAATCAACAGAAATCTAGTCATGATGTTAAAAAAAAATAGGGCATAACAGTTCTTTAATGAGAATATCAACATAATATGGAGCCCTGAAAATATCAGCTATCTCTATGCCCCTCATGGTATTAAAATGAGCGAAAGCTTTGGTTTTTGTATTAATGACAGTTGCAGCTGAGTGAAAAAAGCAAAAATTGCTCTGCATTCCCAGGTTTCCTGAAAGAAAAGTATTTTTTGCAGCTCTGATACAAGCTAATTGGGGACATTGAACGCATTGAAAGTAATTACTTATGGTTTAGTTGTGTCTGGAAATTTATTCATTTACACCTGCATTGAGTTAGCATCTAGGCTTGTGGAGTGTCTGAAGCTCAGCTGAAATCAATTGAAAAAATGAATATCAGTCTGGATCTAAAACTTTGCCAACTAAGCTTCCTTGGCTACTTTCAAGTTTCAAATGATCGCTATCCTCTCTCTTTTCATTATTTCCCTGCTCTTATCACAGCTTCATCATTTTTGGGAAACGTAAATGACATTGTATATAATATGTAAATATAGCTTGCATTGCCTAACAACGTCATGAACTTTTCGAAGTTTATTCTCTCTCTTTTACTTTTTCCTTCTGCCAGTACGATGAAAAGAAAGGTGCTCTAACTAACTACTCTCTTGGATGAACATTATTGCATTGAGAAATGAAATGTTGAACCATGCCTTGGTTGTCCCAAACTGCAGATGTTTCAAAATCCCAATATCTGTACTGTCTTCATTGAAAACTGTGGTGCCAAACCAGAACTTGTCTAGATGGTGAAGTGTTGCGTTCCATTTTGGTGAGAGAAGGGAAGAAATCGATTTTGCAAAGTGCTCTGGTCAACTCTCGCCAAAACTAAATTTTCTACAGTGCTCTTTCTACCATACTTCCTCCAACAAGGGGGCTAGGGGGCTAGAAGCCCCAACAGAGAGGCTATTTAAAAATCTGCTCCGGGACAAAGGAAATCTAGAATCACCAATCCTCTGACTCTAGCTCTTTCGTCAAGAAAGCTTGTATAGCCGAGTGGACTAAGCCAAGGGATTTATATTTCCGGATCGTGTTTCGATTCCTCGTAAGGTAAGACTTTTATTTTTAAACTTCAAGTTTTTTACAGGCCCGGATCCAAGTTGGGGGGGGGGCGTAAGGGGCGTAAGCCCACCCTATTTTGGTAAAAGAACAATACAATTAGCTTGATGATACCCTATTTCCCTTATATTATCCTTTGACATGTGTGTTATTATGCCCCCCCCCCCCTCTCTCTGTGGGTGCTAGATCGAGCCCTGTATTACAGGACTTGAAAAAATACAAAATCCATGATAATGCTTTCACTTAAAAAGAAATTAGCTTTTAAAGAGAAATGACAGTGCTTTTCCATAAGGATTCCTCTGGAACAGCCTAATTTTGAATCAATATAAAACCCATTTGAATGTAAAAAGAAATTAAGAGCTTCAATGAAGCAAATTGGAGATGAATCTGATCTCCATTGTGATTCTGAGGTCAATCTCCCTCTGAATACTGAACTCTAATCTGAGTCTGTTTGTATAGTTGTTATTGTTGTTGCTGTTGGAGTCTGGTTGTTGTTGCTGTTGTTTTGTTGATTAATTCCGAAGAAGAGAATCAGGAAATAGCAAGCTTAGGGGAATGTCAGAGATGTAACTGGAAATAAATGCAAAGAAATCAGATACCTAGGTATAATTGAGTTGCAATTTAGGTCAGTTAGCCTTCATCTACCATCGAGTAAAGTTTTTGAGATCTGGACTGCTCTAAACCTGTAAACGATTAACGATTATTAAAGACCGTATTTTGACTTTATCTTTGATTTTTGACGTTTTTGTTGTGTGATCAGAAAACGCTTTTGACCTAAAGTAGATCTATATGAGATCTCAAGGGAGCAACTCCTAAATTGGAGTGCTAAAGTTCTACTCAGGGCAAGATCAAGTTTCATTTTTAATTGATTTTTCTATTATTCGTAAATACGATCTATATTTACATTACAATTACACACTAGGTACAGCTAATTTATTACAGGAAGAAACATAATTAAATTCAAAATACAAAGTACATAAATTAACATTGATTACAATTCACACAAAAAGATGATAACATTTTACAAGATTATATTGCAATGTGGGGTTCCTGTAAATATTTGAAGTGGAATAAATAGTAATTTCAATGTAGATATGAGTGTATAAAAGTAGGTTTTAAGACTGGATTGAAATGTTGAATTCGAAACTGAAACACGAATGAAAAGTGGAAGTGTCTTCCAAAGTTTGGAGTCAAAATATCATATTGCTTTAAGACCATAGAGATTAGTATTTTGAAGGATTTAAAAAGGTCACCCCTGGTCACCTGACCAACGAACCAAGAATCTGTACGTACTATGTTATTTAGGGCTTGCCCAAAAATCAACTTGTGATCTGTTAGCGACATTGTGATCAGTAACACTATAATTTCCTTGCAAGAAAAGGTGCATACAGAGATTTGCATTGTGAAATCTGCAGGACGGTTTTGAAGCAAACACATACAAATTCTGACTTCCATTAAATGAAAGATTAAAAACACAAACTAAAGTGAGAAGCTGAGTACACACTTGAAGTGCACGCAAAATTCAGGTGCTCACTTGTAATTTTGGCTGTGCATACTTGAGATCTCGAAAAGCCACACTCTGCAGACTGGTCAGGAGGAACTGCCGCATATCATCCATCCACCCTATCTAGTTATTCCTTCCCTTCACATAATTATATAAAAGATCATATCTAAGAAAAGGGTCTGTGCTCCAAAATCCTGGTTAATAATAATATTATTTAGTTAATTGACATTAATCTTTGACAATAACATTATGTAGCTTAATAAATAGCTGTTAGATTTGAGGTGGATGGAATGACATTGGTAAACCAAAGGTATGTAGGGCTAAAAGTTTGTGAGGCGGAAGTTTTGATAACCCTATAAATGATGTAAGAATGAGAGAATGATACAAAAAGGCTTTGTTTCATAGGATCTTTTGTAGATTTTTGTGTTGTTATTGTTGTTATTGTCTAAATCCACCATACTACTAAAAATGACCTGTTTTATTCTTTCATTACCTTACAGGTTGAAAGGTTAAGGAAAGCAAGATGGCATCTGGTGGAATTTTAAATGATTTTGAGTCCACATCAAGTGCACCTGGCCTGATAGTTGATAGCTCAGGTATCACAGTTGCACAAGTTGAGGAGAAAGAAAGGTTTGTCATCAGACGGGGATACTTGTGGAAGAAAAATTTTGGCATTGGGACGTCAAGAATGTCATCAAGGGCACGCTTTTTTGTGCTGACTAAATCATCTCTTGACTATTACAGAAATGAAAAATGTGTAAGTTTGAAATGAAAGTCTTGTGTCTGATTTTTTCCAATTCAAAAAATTTCCTGCAGATTTCAGGATCTAGAGGTCAGGCTAGGATTTTCTTGACATGGTGGCTTGTCCAAGGAAAATGTCTATTAACCTAAGACATAGATTTACATAGATTTATGCCTTTAAAATTCAAAACTAGAAAAATCAAATGATTAAATTTCCATCTAAACCTTCATAACCTATTTGTTCACAAAATATCTTAACCAGAATAATGAGCAATAAGTAGGAAGGTTGGTAGGTTATAACAGTATTGAAAGTACCCGTTATTTAGAGCAGTCAAGAGCCACAACAGAAATGCATGGGACTCGTGTAAAATTTATGAACTGACTGATTATATGCATAATTAAAGGAATCTATATACACGATGTAAAATAATAAGAATAGAAAGTATTTTAGTGAGAGACTCAGTCCTATTACCAGGTATGTAGGTAGGTAGGTAGGTGAAAGGCTAAATACCGTATTTCCAGCAGGGATAAGAGATCCCTAGTTTATCTGAAGGATGGTGTTTGATCATAACCTCCAAGGTCACAAAATCTCTTGGCCGCTCGGCCAGCCACCAATTTACCACAATACCTATCTAGTTTTCTCTACGTGCCCCCTTTGACGGGAGTTACTTCAAGTTTCGCCTTATGAAATCAGGCCTGTTCCCTTAGTAGTCAAATTGCACCCAGGAAATAGAACGTTGATTAGTGTCCTCTGAAACTTTTATGAATAGACAGTAGGTTTTTCTGATTACAGAAAAACTTTTTTGTATCATTTTAGAAAACTGCAAAATACATATGATTTTTGCTTGATTTTCAGGACAAATTGAAAGGTAGCTACCCCTTAGCTACGATATCGAGCATTACTTCTATGAATGCAAATGCTAGCACGATGAAGATAACCTTTCCAACAGAGAATCCATTACTCCTACAAGCTGGGGACAAGTTCAATTGCCAGGAATGGGTGCAAGCTATACAAGAAGGTATTTATTAACAGTTTTGGTCATCTTTCCAATAAATAAGGAAGACTCCAAAGTTCTTATTGCCTGATGATGGGAGAACATAATGATCACTGCTAAGACGTTGCCCTACTAAATATCAATATAAAGTCTGTGATGATCATGTTGAATATAGTGTCAGAAACAGCCTTGGTAAGACTGAATGTTTTTTATGTTGCCCTACTAAATATAAAATGCATGTCACGGAAACAAATTAATTATTTCAGCCTTTGTTCCGTACAGAACTTCAGACAAGCAAGAAAAATTGGAAACACATAAAAAATTTATATATATTAGCGATTGCATTGTCTAACGCTGCGTCGTAGTGCTCGAGCTGCTCGATGTACTAAGGTACAGAGGGATATAGAAGAGAAACAAGAAAGGAGACTGGCTCACGTAATCATAGTTTAAAGATTATTGTCTGTCTGATGACTGCGTGAGCATGAAACTTGAACTTACAGAGAGCCAGTCTCCTTTCTTGTTTCGCTTCTATGAAAAATTATCAATAAAAAAGCTTTTTGTCTGAAACTCCTCAGTGTTACTGCCTCACCTCTAGAGAGCATTTGCTTTTCCTGCTACTCAGAGGTGTTTATCCCTTTAAAACACTGTATTTACATATTTGTTTGTTTTCAATAAATATCCCTCCCAAAATGCTGATTGAATTTGATGTAAAATCTTTTTCTCTTAAATCAATTCAAAAATATAACGTATGCCAGGGCCTGAGAACAAATCCGGAGATCATGGTTTCCAGTCCTGACTGGGTAATTTTCATGCACGCAAATCTTGTTTTATTTTGATTCTCGTTTATTAAAAGCTGATATGTTAAACTTTCTTTCAGGAATACATAAATGGTCAATGATTGATGCTGTCACAACGACTGATTTACCATCTGAGAACGATTCTTCTGTGAGTCTTTTTACGTAAATCATGTTTTGAAATTTACAAAAAATGCATCAAATTCACCTACAGTAAGTCCCTGCATATAAGAAATGGACTTAAAAGAAACTTCAGCCAACCACTTTGGAGAGAATTTCCTCTATTACAATATGTTATGCTTTTATCAATACTGTAGGAGCTTCAAAATAGTAACCTTTAAATTGTTGACAGTTAAATGGAATTCCCCTCAGTTTCTTGTAACTGTCAACAACTTGACAGGTTTAGATTTACCAATCAAACACTCCTTTATATAAATTATTGTTCATGATTGGTTTAATTGCAGCTTATTTATTCCGTAGATCCTCTTTCCGTCGCAGATCATCTCAAGAAAAACCCATCTTGATGGTATGTTTATAGAACTATTATATACCTTGGTTTGAACCTAGCGGCTATGCTGGTAGAAGGATTTGAGCCCAAGCCTCCTTCTTTACAAACCAAGTGCCTTAACGATTATGCCATACAGCGCAAGGGAAGAAGCTGTGTTTGTCTTGTAGGTGTGATACATTTTTCATACCTCAACTGTAGGTTTTAACTCATATAACGGATGACTCTCCTGCTTGCATAAACGTCTTGCACTAGTAGCAGAGAATTAAACCCGTGATATAATGAAGGCGGAACGACTGGAAATCTCGATCCCTTGGTTAGACACCAAGTTTCATAACGATTGTACATAATACAACGCAAATGCTAAGGCTAAGAAGGAGTTGAGTTCATCTAGATGGTGTCATGAATTATTTCTCATTTTTCATTTCTCGACTTAGAGTTTTGACTTGAACAAAGAATAAGTGCAGCTCTATTAAACACAGGAACGCCTGCTACCAGCAGAGATTTATCTGTGAGATAATGAAGCTACCCTGGTTTCCAGAGCCTAATAATGGAACAGAGTGGCGTTGTTAACGCGCCGAAGGCGCACTGAGCGCGCAGCGCGAGGTGCGTGGGTGTCATCAAAACGAGAGAAATTAGGTGTCTGTCCTTTTCCATTTGTCTGTCTGTCCACTGTCCTTTTCCATTCTTATCTCCTCCGTAGCAATCATTCTACTCTCCCGCAGCTTCCCATTCCTTTGATTGTGGCTCTGGTACCCAGGGTATAATGAAGGTAGATATCTCGACCCCTTTTTTAGGCCAATTGTATTTTAGCGACTGTACTACAACGCACAAAAGCAATGGTTGGATCAGATCACACCACATCAACTCTATCTCAAATCATGCTGTCTTCGTGTTTTCTTTATCACATTATTACTCTGACGTTTTAAAATATATTTTTAGATGACACTGGAAGTTTGAGTGAAGAGTTCGCAATGATAAAATATTCGCGAGCCGGCAATGATGCTATCCCTCATGAAAGAGTCTTCAAACTGGATAAAGACAATTTGGTAAGCTTTGATGATTGTTTTAATGCTGTCATCAAAATCTGCATCATCAGCCGAGACATTTACGTTAGTCTCTTTACAAATATGAAATAAAAAGTGTAGTGCTGGATGGAGAATCTTATTCATGTTTATTTTGAGTTAGAGACTGGCTCTCATCTATCATGTCATACATCTCATTGCTTCTGATACTTTTCAGCACCTGATGTGGCGAAAGGCGAGGAAAGCATATTCATCCAAATGTTGTCGTAAGTTGTAGTGTATTTCCTTATATTTACCTCAATACGTTTGATACTCCTTATACTTGCATCACTTGGGCTTGGAATAGTAAACATCTGGGGCACTAAGCTCCAGATGCAGTTTGGTTAATCAATCTTCGAAATGTTAAGTTAAACCTATTATCTTGGGACTAATCATTGTTCGTGATTAAATTTAGTTTTCGAAAATGTAACATAAGATATGCTCTTTTGCTTGCTCTAAAGTCTGATGCGTTCTGGGCTGAGTAAAACGGATGTTAACAAAGCTAGATAGTGTAAAAGAACATAAGTTCATAAGGCATGGTCTAACATGGGAAATTATGTTTTAACTTTTACCAAAGCGGGCTATCCCAACCCTCATATGCCATCACCAGGTCTCGAGCCCAGGTTTTACACATCAAAGGTGAGCGCGCTAACCACTGTCCTAAACCAGGACAATAAGTTAGCACAGTAACCTTGAGGCCTCACCAACTCCAGGCTTATCCACAGTGAGCCATTAATCTTTCTTTCGGATCAAATCCTTCTTCAGAGCCATGTTTATGTTAATATTAATTCATAAGGCATGGTCTAAAGAAAAAGAAAAATTGTACAATATTAATGGTTGCTGCTCTGATTCTATTTTAAAGGCTTTGATTTTGAATTCCAAATTCTCTGACAACTCGTCTCTGTCGTTGGGATGAAATTGGTATACGTTAGGAAACTATGAGTACATTGTCTGAATTTAAACTGAACCGCGATACGGTTTCAGTATCCTTTAATGAGTGCAAGCCGAGGTTATTAGAATCCTTACTTGATTCAACAGCAGCACTTATAACTGTGAGATATCTCTATTAATTTGTATATACCCGTATCACAGTGCTTGATGCACAGAAGTAACAATCGATGATAGATAAGAAACAAAAAGGAAGACCGGCTCTCTGTTACTCAAAGTTTACATACTTATTCTTCGTTTGTTTATTGCAAAATCATGAAATTAACAGAGAGTCAGTCTCCTGTCTTGTAGGTTTCTTATCTATTTGTAACATAAAGCGATTGTCAGCCGATGTTAGCAGTTACGGTCGCTAAAGCAATAAATGATCAAACTATTGGAAATATTTTATCAGGTACATTTCTATTAATTATCAGCTACATTTCCTTTATTGATGTGGATAATCAAATCATTTCACTTTTTATCTCATTTCAGTTGAATTGAGCAAAATCGTGGAGGTAAGGTGTGGCCAACAAACAAGAAACTTTAACCAGTTTCCTTATCTTGAAGTTGAGAGGCAGTCATTCAGCTTGATGTTCGAACGAGAACAAGGTTCGTTCTTTCGACATTTAACGCTTTCCGTGCACAATTTCTCAGGTAGAAATCAGCAAATATTGTGATAGATTTCATCGAAACATTTGAAGCATAATTTATTTTGGAATTAGTCTGTGATTATGACAATATATTTCCATCCCAAGCCAAGTTAAGGAGTTAGGGGAAATCATCTGAGCATTTTCAGCTCATAGAACACTAGCACAACTTTCCTAAAGCCTTTGATTGGTCGTAAAATAGCCTGAATTGTTTTATGATTAGTGCCTATTTCTATTAAATGTAACATATTAATAGACAAAATCAAACATATCAAAATTGGTATATTTGGCATAGATACACAGTAAAAACCCGCGTATAAGAGCCTAGATTTTTTCGCTTAGCCTAAACAAGTTCTTATTTAAATGGAACATACTCCTGGGGTTTTCTTGCAGATTCGTGTTTTTTAATTGAAAAATCATTGGAAAAGCTGTGTAAAAGCCATAACAAATCTTTATTATCAACTTACTTCTCTGATTGGGACCTAAAATCCGAAATCTGACTTTATGAATGACGAAATCTTAGCCTGGCAGGCTCTTAACGCCCAGGTTCTTACACTCTGGTTTTTACCGTAAACCACTTTTAGTGTGTCCAATACAATATCAGATTCATAGTAACTTATTTAACGTGTAAAATTATTTCAGGTGCACACGGTAACTTGAGGTGTACAATCCACATCTCACGGGGCATTAATTATTTCTAATTAAATTTTTCAGGTGAATGGAGCTCGCTGATGTCTCTTGACCTCATTTGCGATTCGATGCTGGCTGCTCAATCTTGGAAGAGAGGGGTGAGTCTCATTTACCTATACACAATTTACCCTCCTTGTTTTTACTGATTGGTGATTTAGCACCACCAGCAACCAAATTTTTTTTTTTTATTTGTAATTTAACTCCAATATTTCTGTAAGAACCTGTAGAATTGTTTTAGCTGGTTGTTCTTAACCAATCCTCTTTTTTCAGGCTGAAATGTTACTACTTTTTTAATTTTTAATGATTTAGATGCCTGTTTTTGCTACTAGTGGGGTCAATTGTTGCAAACTCTCTTGACCTATCTAACGTATTTATATGCTGTCAATCGGCTTGTTTTACAATGGTTTCTTATTCTTATAATTCTTGTAATGATTGTTAGAAAAAAAGAGCGTAATCACTTATTGTTGGTCACGAATTAAACTGTAAAATAGAGATAAAATACCAAGCATTTTTCATTTTTGAAAGAACTGCTACTATCCTAGCTTTTGTAAAGTCCTAAGAGCTTCGAGTTTCGTTTTATGGGGCTGATTTTAAAGATAAGAATTAGAGGCATGTCTTGTGTCTTTCTTCTCAAAACAGTTTGTGCGGCTTAAAAACAAGGAAGAATCGAATAAGTGCTATTCGGCAACCTCAAAATTCCTTAGCGAACATGATGAATCTTGATTCAAAAAAATTGTTGTGTAGAGCTTCACCAAGTTTCAGATTTAGCTTTAGCTATTGTTTTGTTTATTTATTTTGATTTGAGAAGAAAAAGATCTGCAAAACCAATCGAGATAACTTATGAGAAGGAAAATGATCCTAGGAATGTAACCCACAATTCTGGTATTCTAGTGCGCTGGGGGCCCGATTTAGCAGTGGTATGGTAGCGCATTAGAGTAATAATCTAGATGTAGTGGGTTTGAATCCTTTTCATTCTCACAAATTGTCTTGATTGATTATCTTGATATAAGAATATTCGTTTCCTTTCAGTTGAAGGCCCTCATTTATGGCTTTGACAACCGTCCACCTTTGCGAGTTTTGCAGGAGCCACAAGATCCAATAATCTCGTATCTTTTCCATTTTACAATTATCATCAACAACTTGTATTTTCCAGTATCCGTCTTGAGTATGGCCAGGGAATTTCCTATAACTATCTGGGAGCCTGCCTAACCCTTGATTTTATGCTTGATTTGCAAAGTTGCTTATTCATTTTGACAAGTAGTGTATGACGTCATAGCATGAAAATCAAACAAGTGATTCATTATTATAAAGGTCTACTCATGGGCTGTCTAACTAAATATGCTATTTTCGAAAACTGCTGACTTACATGCAAAGATTTATAGGGACATAAGTTCTAAATATGACAGTTATTGACGTCATCAAAAATAGCACTTTCGGTCAAAATTAGAAATGTATCCAAATCTTATTCGAATCTCCATGCTTGATTTAGTACAATTAAAGCCTAAAATCAACGATTTGGCAGGTGCCAGGAAGTTACAGAAATTCCCTGTCTACTACAAAATACCGCGTGAGATGAAATTGTATGATATTTGACCAGCTATATAAACTCTTGTTTCACTGTGAATCAACGGCAAAGATCTAAGTTCATCTTGAGTTTAATTTCTACAAAGCTAAACAATCAGTAGCATTTTGAGAGCTCTCCGATTTTCAATTAGTTTCATTGCATGATTAAGTATTACTTTACCCAAAGCTTCTGAGCCGATAGATTTATTTTGAAGCAGAAATCATACACTGGACAAAATAAAACATAATATGTTGGATCATAAAAAAGGTGGGTTGGTTGAAAAATTTCCATAAGTCTCTTTAAGGGTACTAAAAGAAACACCCTTACATGAAAGTGCTGGAGAAAATACTGAAAACTCAAAACATGTCATTTCCAAAATCATAGCAGATGATTCTCTTCAATTTTCAGGGAAGCCACTTTATACCTATTCCTATGTTTTGAAATAAACAGGATTTTTCTACATTATTTGATTCTTTCAAGGTATATCTTTAAATATGATACTTTTTATCATTATTGTTTCTCTGAATAGATTTAAACCCTGAATTCCAATTTTGTTTCTGCTCAAATCATAGTTGGGTTCCATGAAATGAGGCTGTAATTGCGATCTAAACCATTTTCCTCGAATTTGGGGTTATTTACCTTAAACAAACCTGAAAAATTATCAACAGGGGTCTGAAATGATGCTGTCGTGGGTGAATTCCTTATTTGGTCAATAATGGGGGAGGGGGGTTCCTTATTTCTGAACTCGGGTCTGTCATTCTCTTCATAACTTCCCATCGCGATGTTACTCTCAAACATTAACAAACTCTTTAAGTTTGATCCTTGATGAACTGAAGTTTCAATAGGCCTGATCAAAGTGAAATGTTAACAAACATAGAGTCGAGTACAGCTCTAAGCCACTGATCTCAAAATAAAGACTGGATCGAGCATCTGTCGTTCTGAAATGAAGTCATTCGGGGCCATATTGGAAGGTCAAATTCAATACATTGAAACTCCAGACAGTTACTGGTGAAGATTTATATCGAAACGTTTAACACGAGCATAGTTTATTTTTGAATTTATCTATTAGTATTTTATAAACTTAGATAGTTAGGCTCTCGTATTATTATCATTAAAACTCCATTCAGGCATGCGTTATTCTTTGATGTTTGTTGGAATGGTATAGATGATGAGTATGAGACTGAATTATCGTGCAACCATTGTTATTAAAGAATCCAGAAAACTTACTTTCTTTGGCAGCCATATTGGGAGGCAAACGCAAGAGGAAACAATGGGCTTCAAATATTTGGCTCCAGAAACAGCTCGATCCAGTCTTGATTTTGAGATCAGTGCACTGAACCTATATTAAATTGAGCGACCAAATCTGGCACTACGTAGGCAAGGTAATTTGTAATATGTGCCTAAAAGAATTTCTGAATTGCCCATTTAGTTTCAAAATCATCGGCGCGGATGAAACATTTTGTTACAAAGTTTGGTACAGATCATTAGGGGAATTATAGTATGCTTAGTGGGTGAAGCATCATCGGTTATCATTCTCATTACTTTACGCGATTTCCCATTGCAGAGTTTCTCACAAACAACAACAAACTCTTTCATTAGAATCAATTATAATCCTTGATGAACTGACAGATATTTGAAACGACTCTTTGCAACGATGGAACACAAAGGGAATATCTCTTACGAGGATGCCATCGATTTCGTTCATAATCTCACTCCCAACATAAACAAAAGAAACATCAGAAATTTCATTCGGGTAAGTATGATTTTAAATTATTCACATGGTTTATATAATGATTATTTGCGTAACACAGGAAATTCTTATTCGTGTATAGATGCTCCATTTACCAATATAAGGGAAAAGGATCCAAGAGTAAGAGTTGTATTGTCGTGGTTTAATCCAAATCTGTTTTTATAGCTTGGAATTTCGCACTCTTGATTTTGTTATTAAATGAAAAATCTTCAATAATCCTAGGATAATTTACTATTTTGATAGCAACAGAATGATATTAAACATTTAACAACACCTTTCCTATGATTCAACACAAATAGTAAATGATGTAATCTTATAAATCAGAATTATTTCAGACTTATCTTCGTTTATTCTTAGAACATATCACGAACACAGCGTGGAGGAATGAAGTCGTCTGGATCTCTGAACTGGGATTGCTTTCTTATTCTTTTCAACTCACTCGTCAATCCTCCCGAGGTGAGAAATTTATTATGATTTCTGGAACTCGAATGAATACCCGGGTCGAAGCATGCGTAAGATTCTTGAGAGGATCAGCTGGATGTTGGAAATCCACGTCGTAGACCAAGGTTTCTCCCCACAGTATGATGGTATCCGTCCATAGTACTGAATATCCTCACAATATGGAAGTCATCCCTCCACAGTACTGAAAACCCTCCAATGTAGTGATGATACGTCCCACGGTGCTGAATAGCGTCCACAGAACTGATAATTTTCCTGCACACTACTAAATATCCAATAAGTTATTGATGTTATCCCCCAACCGTACTTAACATCTACCAACGTACTGATAATATTCTACCACAGTATTGAACATTCTGCCATAGTACTGATAATTTTTGTCCATAGTACCGAATATCCTCTACAATATTGATGCTTTCTCTCCACAGTACTGATGGTATCCCCCATAGTACTGAAAATCCTCTGCAATATTCATGCTATCTCTCCATAATACTGAACACTCTCCAATATACTTATCTTATCCGCCACTGTACTGAATATCCTCCAGGGTATTGAAAGTATTCCACCTATGTACTGATGATATGCCTACTGACTGAAGTATTTAACATCCTCCACAGTAATGATAATATTCTTGCGAAGTACTGCCCAGACGTTTCCAGGGGTAGTAATACATACGATGCTTATTGTAATAATGTTAATAATGATAAAAAAGAATGTGACATGAATATTTACTCTGTCACTCGTAGAGACTCTACCAATAGATTAGTGATGAGTTATAAGTGTCTTGGCTGACTACCTTGTGTACTATAATGTTTTATTTTAAGGTTCATGAGATTTACAAGAAGTATCTAAAGACATTCCCGGATCTTGGTTTAACACCTCAAGAATTGATGCATTTTCTTGAGGATGAACAAAGGGTAAGGACGAACAACTTTCTATATTGTAGTCTGGTGTAAACTTTCAAAGTGTTATGAAATAACTCTGCCAATCTTGACCTAAACTGGTAGAATGCTGATGA
This sequence comes from Pelagia noctiluca, assembly GCA_963924455.1. Taxonomy (NCBI): domain Eukaryota; kingdom Metazoa; phylum Cnidaria; class Scyphozoa; order Semaeostomeae; family Pelagiidae; genus Pelagia; species Pelagia noctiluca. The sequence continues at coordinate 2,268,172 of OZ004332.1, read as the reverse complement.
ATTTGTTGGACTGATAATTCTTGTGTTTTGTTGTTTGCATTATTTCATTTGTTCATTTGGTTTGTTCTATAAGATCTCTTTTATTGTTGTATTATTCTTTAAGTTGTATACTTCACTTTTATTTTTCTGTGTGACATTTTGAATTTTAATTTATTGCCCAAGCTTTCCATGGGTCGCGTAGAGTACTTATTTCTATTATAAATCATATATTATACTTAGATTTGGCATTCTAACAAATAAGATTGAATTGAATTGAGTTGAATAGAATTGAATTTTTGACGTCTTTTAATTTCAGGAGACAAATGTGACGATCAAAGCGTGTGTGGACTTGATAGAATATCACGACAAGCCTCATTATTTCTACAAACGCATTTGTGCCAGAGGCGACCCGAGCGCCTTTCAGAACAGCCGACGTCTCCTATCTTACCATGGCTTTCTCAGGTAACAATTCACCATCCTCATTTTCTTCACATCACAGAGTCAGGGGCGGACCCAGAAAACATCGGAATGGGGTAAGGTGCTTTATGAGGGCGCTGATAAATGCTATTTTTAACAGAAATATAAAAGATCATCTATTCAAATGGGTGTGAAACTTCTGGAAAGTGGGTGCTGAGAGTTTTTTTTATCAATGAGGGAAGGGTAAATAACCCCAACTGCAGCCCTAAATGCGCCAAATAAGCTTAAATTACCTTTGCGGATTTGCACAGGTGTTTTTATTCGATTTCTCTTTGACGTAGAGCAATTTCGAACGTGATTTTTTAAGGATGCACAAAATTTGATGGGAGAATCGAAATCTCTGGGCAAAGTCAAGCTCAAAACGAATTAACCAAGTGTTATAGTCTTTTAGAAGTAACAGTTCTAACAGTTTATATTGTACAGTCTTTGGATGGTACACAACTTCAGTATAGCCGGAAATATCGGAAACATAATGAAACGAACACATAGATTACTTAAGCTTTTCGTCTGACACTGTATTACTCTGTTGAGTGTCAGACGAAAAGCTTAAGTAATCTATGTGTTCGTTTCATTATGTTTCCGATATTTCTGGCTATACTGAAGTTTATATTGTTGCTACAACCATTCATTTCTGTTTCATTTTAGTTTTCTTCGAAGTAGAGATAATTCTGCATTCGATTTTAATCATATGCAAGTACACCAGGTAAGTGTTTCTATTGATTAAAGTTGAGAGCCAATTTTGATATTTCAGCCTTGTTAAAAAATCTTTATTCAAAATAACATTTTTTGTTACAAAGCTGTTTCGAAATCAGAAGTTAATACAAGGTGTCCCAAAAGAAGCCAGTCACCCCAAGCAACGCACAAGAGACCACACGCCCACCCATCCTCGAGGACCCCAACCTCATCCCCAGTCCATCAAGCGGACCGAATATGATAACGTAGCATTCTACTCAGGACCTTCGCCTTAGATCGAGCATAACCTCATAATCAATTCTAGTGCTCGATCCCAAAGGACAAAAAGGGAAAAAATTATGTTCAGTAGTGTACATCTGAATCAATACCCCCTCCAAGTTCTGATTTTACAAAACTGTATAGAGATCGGGGATTTGCAAATCAGGTCGAATAGTATAACATCGAAGAATCAAATCTAATCGTGAAAATACTGCTGATAACATGCTTTAGCTTGATTATGTTATACAACCCTTTCTCAGACAAGCTCCTAGCATTAATAAGGAATTCAAGGTACTAGCTGTGAAAAGATGGATAAACTGTACTAGACTAGATGATATAATATTTCTTTTTATCATAATTGAAATAAATCATTATAATCTTGCATTTTGTATTTCTCTAAATTCGCTCATTATCTTCCTACCTGTCGATGTTACAGGAAATGGACGAGCCGCTCTCCAATTACTTCATAAACTCATCTCACAACACCTATCTCACCGGACATCAGTTAAAGGGGTTGTCCAGCTGTGAGTCATATGTTCGGGCGTTGCAGCAGGGAAGCAGATGCCTCGAAATCGACTGTTGGGACGGTCCAGGTTTCTAGTTTCATATTTTTTGTGATTGAACCCCTTTACTCAGGTATCGATTAATAATCACGTCAAGGTGATGCATGGGTAGTTCCTCCCGATTATTTTGACGCATATAGAAATTTTTTATGTGACAAGAGGGTTTTGGTTTATCTAAAAAGGCAAATTCAGCTTGACGTAATTATTGACCAGCCCTTTATGTCTTTTGTTGGGTAAATATCATATGGTAGTTTACAAAAATACATGTTGCACGATGATATTATTCTGATACTAACCTTAATTACTAGTCTAAACCATAGATTTAAGAATGACCATTACTTAGGTCAATAATAGTTCATCTATGGCTCAATCTTAAGTTTTGGGTTTAGAATGATAATTTAGGTTAGGATATAAGAAAAAAAATCGTTTCTCAAGGCTATGACCTAGTATCTACCTTAATGTGGTATATTTTTCTATAGCTTGAAATTATAATATGTTGCGTGTGGTACTTTAGTTAGAATAAAAAAGAGACAAATTGTATTTGAAGTACCAAGTAATATTATTGAAAAATAACACTGACGTTTCAGGCGTATGCCCTTTATCAAAGTCAATGTTAAGTATGACTTTGATAAAGGGCATACGCCTGAAACGTCAGTGTTATTTTTCAATAATATTACTTGGTACTTCAAATACAATTTGTCTCTTTTTTATATTTTTCTATGTTTATGTTTATATTTCCATTGACTCGAGGATTTTTTCTATTGCCTGAAATTATTAAAAACTGTGTAGATTTGTCACTTTAAAGAAGACTGTATAAGTGCTCTCAAATATTATTATAGGGGTCTTAATCCGTAACATCTTGTGACAGGGGTTTAAAAGCTTTGACCGAAAGACTCTTCTATTATGGACTCGAACCAGAACCTAATACTTACTGACTTGTTTATTCGTTCTAATCACTTTGAATAACATTTGCAACTAAGTTAATGAAATCATTTTTTACCTTGCCCTGTTTAGCGTTATACATAAGACTTCTGGTTTGTTTTCAGATGAGCCTATCGTAACACATGGCCTGACTCTGACAACAAAAATAAAATTCAGAGATGTCATCAAGATAATCAAGGTATGCCTAAACCTGTATGCTACGCTGATGCTACAATGCTATAATGATGTACCAAATGCACAAACAAAAATAGATATGTTTAATAAGCTACTATCAATCGAATATTGTTTCAAATGTGCTAGAAATATTAATATCGATGTCGGATAGACCAACTTGGATACTGTTAGTTCTGAAAATATTTATAACTGCTTGTTAACAGTCAAAAATAGTTTTCAGGCATCTCGCCATTCCTAAAAATCGTGAAGCTCCAAAGAAGGAACAAATGAATCTCAGGGAAACCTCTTAAATAGAAAAATAATGAATCAAATCATTGAAATGAAGTTTTACCATTTTAATATGATTTTGATATTTAATTGCTAATTCGATTGTGTGCTGAGGCTGCTTACTGATACGTCATCTTGATATTCGAATTCTAAAATTTTTGATTTGGTATTTTTAGAAAACGCGAGTTAGCTATGCCTGAAAAAGCTATTCTTAATCATAAAAGTATTGCTGCTGGAAACTTCATGAATTAATCTTACCGTAACTTAGTTTGTCTATTTAATATCAATATATGATATTTCAAGTATATTCCATACAATATGGGATTTATATAGGCTTTTTTCCGGTGTTTAGGGTTTTGAGCACCATTTTCTGTAATCGAAAAATTATCGTTTTATAGTTAATTTATATCGTTCATAGTATTTCATCGTTCTTAATTTCTTATTGTATTTTAATCAAAGGAATACGCCTTTGAGACGAATCCCTACCCTGTGATTTTATCTCTTGAAAACCATTGCTCTGAAGATCAGCAGGTGCGTTCTATTTTTCAACAATTTCAATTTCTTGTTCAATCATTTCTTTGATTTATCTTTTATGCGTACAAAAATGCCTCGGTTCTGTAAGACTTCCTTAGCTCAGTTTAAGTTCATGAAGTCGTCCAAAGCCTGTGAAGAGAATAGTCTTCGAGCCTTTTGTTTTACTTCTTTGTCCTAGCCTAGATGTTGAACTGGTCTTAATCGTACTTAAAGCTCGTTTAGATCAAAAGTTTGCTGAAATATCTTGAACTAATGTTGAACATAGATACATGGAAAAGATACATTTGGGTAAAGTTGCTCAACAATGAAAAAACGGTTTTGTGCACAGTGCACATAATAACCGGTGACTAGCATGTCGAGTGTTGTGTTAGAAACAGCCTTGAAAGGACCGAATGTATTAGTAACGCTACCCTGCTTAATATCAAATGCCTGTCAGGACAAATGGTGACTATCATGTTATATATTGTGTCAGAATGTTATAAAAAAATCCATGTAATGAGCTCTTATTCATATTTTGAATTGATAGAGAATGATGGCAGAAATGTTCGTTGAAGAATTCGCTGACCTCCTGGCAACTGAAGACCTCTCTGAAAACAATTCATTACCTGCACCCAACAAACTACTCAACAAGATCATATTGAAGGGAAGGCCTATATCCAAACGAAAGGTGCGACTTGAATACTTTGGTTCTTATTGTTATTTTCTTATCAGGAATTTGTTTTTGTATGATGTAGAACTAACTAATAGAACTAACAAAAATAGAAATTCCTAACTTCTTGATATTTCGATCTTATTTTGCCGTGATTGTTTTGAATCGTTACAAATGCAAAATAGAAATTCGACAAAAATCTTGTTAGGTAAACAAACCTCTTATTTAGATTTCGAAAATGTTTGATAGGAGTTGGATACACCAAAAGGCAACTTTCCTAGGACCGTGATTAGCTTCCCTTTGGTGGTTAAAGTGGATCGAGAGCTGATAGAAAGGCATATCAGAATTTTTTGGCTCACTTTTGTAGAATAGAATGAGAACTATAGATTGGATTTGGTTTTAGCTTCATGGATAAATTGATTTTTGAATTTTGTTTTTCTTCCCCAGTCCAAGGGATTGAAGATCGACCCACTTAAAAAAGTGAGTAAAGCCGTATGGCACCTTAATTTTTCAGTCAGAAATTAGCTATGTGATATAGTTATCAATCATATTATTAAATTTTGTTTGATATTCTTTATTTAGTCGTCATTTAGTAGCACAAAACCTCGTCAACGTCGACTCATTGGAAAGTGCAAGCAATAGATTTATAAAAGGACATTTGTTTGCAACTATTTTTCTTGGAATATAATGTAAAGAATAAAACATTTTTGAAGGTTCTTCAAATCAGTATTGCTCGGAGTGAATAAAGGTTTCATAACTCTTATGTTGGCTACTTCTTCCATGGTTTCGATTCCATCTATAACACTGAGCTTCCACTGAAATGATTCTGATATTTCGAACGGTTACATAGTATGCCTTGATATTTTGATTCCTCCAAGTTCCCCCGAGGGAAGATGCCTGCAGTAAGCTTGGTAAAGCCTTCAGCCTTGGTATTGTTATATGTAATTGTTTTTGTAAGGCTATCTGGTAGCCATGTTTATCTTTCTTGCTCCCAATGGTATCGTCATTGTTTACATACTTTTGTAAATTGTATTTTTGCGAATTGCATAGAAAATGATTCTGTTTCCTTTTTGTAGACATCTGTGTGTTCACCACAAGGATTCAGGTCTTGGTCACAGGTAAATCCGTATTTTTTGTTTGTTTTAGACAATAGAATCTATCTATCAATTTAACTAGGATGCGAGGGAGTATTTGAAAAGCATTTACGATGCTATATTAAAATACCATAATTTAAGAATCAGACACTCGTGTTTTGACATTTTGCCTGTGGGCTGAAAATGAACTTGTAGTAAGTTCTCCCGCATCGAAATTTGGTATAGCCTATTCCACCTTTAACTGCAACGCCTGTTGTCTCCTGTTCATTCGAATGTTTGTTTGACATTTTCAAGTCTGTGCCTCGGCCTCATTTCAATCGTCAATACCGCACATGTTGCACATCCCTCCTCGATTTCATGTTAGATCTAATTAGACAAGGTTCTCGGCCTATCACAAAAGACATTTTGAAGAACATTTTGATAACTTATTTTGTAGACTTCTGTTATGTCAGATGATTCGGTGTTATCCCGCACACCTCTGAAGCCGATGCTAAGCACAGATACGACCGCAAGTGTTGTTATGGAGGTAAAGCCCTATTTATGCTGTGATATTACTACATTGGTAATAGTCACCTTCAATATGGATAGAGAAACTATTTTGCAATTCAGTATAGAATGCACATACGGGCCTCGAAAGCTGAGAAGGATGGGCCTGTTAGTAAATCACTCTGGTTTAACTCAGTATAATGTAGGTACTGCTGTGTTGTAGTCGAAACCACCTTCAGACCTGCTACAAAGTGCGAGGAAAGAATTAGCCAGCTCTCTGTAATTCCAGGCAAAAAGGCAAAAGGAATCACGAGGTGTGGTCACATCGAGAGGAAGGACCAGGGTCGCACTGCTCGGTTAGTCTACCTATTCAGTGGGCCCTTTGTGCTTAGCTCATAAACCAGTACCTTCCGAAGATAGTAAGCGTATTTGCCTATCAACCATCTTGTTTTTTTTGCAGATCTTTCCGTCCCTGGGCCTGGAAACTAGTTTACATAAGACTTGTTCCCAGATCTCACACTATATAGTGGTTATTTTTCCAATTCATTCTTTTTTCTTTTCGAAAAGACGTGCTTCAATCTTTGTCAGTTGCCTATAGTCACGTCACCTTACCTCGTTTGAGAATGAGGCTACTACTCTGTCGAGTAGTTCTTTAAAAATTTTCCCGAGATGGCAATGAAATTTTGTCTAACTCACGAATTGAATCATCGAAACTTACAGCTGATGAAATTGAACCCTCTCAAATGAGCGATATCGAGTCATCAAATATTTTGCCACTATATTGAATGGATTGATTTACGTTTTAACCTGTAAAGATGATAAAGTGGTAATGATGAAGATACTAATGAATTTTTACATTTGATTTTAGGATACAGTTTCACTGAATACAGACGACCTCGTAAGTTCGAGATTATTCAGTTATAATTCTTCGTTATTCCTAGATTTTAGGCATAGAGTAATCCAGGTCTTATTTCAAGGCTCAGTGATAGCCAATATGTGGGGTATAAATCCAAAATGTACAGTGGTAAAATTGTTTGTCAGACCATTAAAACTAAAATTTACCCTAAACCCTTTCGAGTTCTCACATAAATGAAATCTCACGCGCCCCCGGGACTCCACCCTTTGACCACTACTTGATCTCTCTGCAATAGGATCTGATGAGACTTCCTTGGCATCCAACACCACACAACTCAAAGAGCTCCCTTAATGTGCAGTAATGGATGTTACTAAAAGTGCGGCCTGGGCCTGGGGTAATGTGTCATTCGCCTTTTATCGGCTCTGCGTGTGCTGATACGTGTTCCCGATATTGAGAGCCTGATTCGCTTATCACATTTTGGACGGAAAAGTCTGGAAACCTATCATACCTACTTTTTTGTTCTGACTTTATCGATGGTAGTTACTTGTTTCTAGCTATGAAGCTAACCAAAGCCTTCTTCTTGTAGGTGCAAGTACCCCTGGCTGCGTCCATGGGTCGCCTGATTGTTTACTGTCGAGCTGTTCCGTTCAAGAGGAACGAGTTTAATGAAAACTGTTGTGAAATGCACTCGCTGAGTGAAAACCTGTTTACCGATCTCATCGAAAGAGCTCCAAAAGGTATGATCGTCTTCTCGATGATTCTGAATTTTCTTGCATTTAAGTTTATATTTGCTTTGATAAGAATAGAAAATGAATGCGGTTTGCGAAAGGTGAAGGACTTTTGCCTCAAGCCTGTTAAAAACTTACTTCGTATTCAAGCAGTTTCTACTTTCATTGGTCTGTCAGTATCTTTTCCAGCAATTCAGAGTTCAGAAAATTCTTCCACCTTCCTTCGGGTAAAATTTCCAGAACCAAGGTTATTCGTCTCTTGGCTTAGGTTACATAATAGAAGATCAAGTTGTTATTTGCATGAAGAGACAAAGAAAACTTATTTTTGCCAATAAGCAAGAACAAGCATCAAAAATTCTTCCATACAGCTAGCATTTACCTTGTTACCTTGTAACTTCCATACCATTTGATTGGAAGTTTGATTTAACCTTCCCTTGGTCAATGACCGTGTAAATGTAATGTTTTCCCGACTTTGCAACAACAATTGTCATTAAGATTTATTATTTCATGATTCCTCAATTATTTTATTTTTCTAAGGTTTGTTATGGTGATGTGATTGGTTTGTGATTGGCAATGTTGTAGTAGGCATTAGGTATATTCCTGGTACCCCGGATTTGAAACTTGATGGATGAAATTTAACTCAATAGGGCAAAATATAGTAAAAATATTTCTACCTTCCAAATGGAATACTTTTTTACAGATCTGTTGTATATTTCAAGAAATAAATTGTTGAGGACTTATCCGAAAGGCTCTAGGGTCGAATCTTCAAATTTCAACCCAATGCCGATGTGGAAGGTCGGAATTCAGATGGCGTCGGTCAACTTCCAAAAACCAGGTACCTCAAATGATGTATTGAATTCAATATTACTGTTAAAGCTACCATCTTAAATTGATGCAAATTTTCCACCCTGAAATCCCGTACATTTCCATTGAATTGGCAAAGGAATCTAGAAAAGCCAGGGGGTAATTTTCCTCACTCCAATTTGGCAGTTTTAACAGGAAAAAGGTCTATCCAATTTTATTCGTAGAATACTAAACTCTGACAAAGAAATACACTGCTAGGAAAAATTGATTAGCCACTTTATTCAAAGGCAGTTAAGAATGTGTTGGTAAATTCATTTGATCAGATATTTTTGCGTGAGTAATGAATATAATTTTGTTGATGTAACACAAAAGAATTGATATTAGCAAATTTCCATCATATCGGCAACGTTATCTCACTCACTATTATCATGTTATTCCGTGCTCTTTTGCAAGGTGGCTTGTTAATTCTGGCCGGTAGTGAATTAAAATAAGTAATCTACTCGGCCCAAGAGAAGCAAACGCTCATTGAGCTTAGGCCGTCAATTATATTTTGAATAACCCCACACAATCCGCTCCTACAAAATATAATTTTGCATGTTATACCATGCGTTATGAATTTGATTAATGACTTTGGTTAATGATATTGTTACGTTTGAAAAACAGCATTTAAAATAGATGAAACCCTAAATTTAGACTTTGTTTCTGCCAATAACTTCAGATTTTGATACTTATAAAGTTGAAGTATCTCAGGACATAACATCTTTCTTGCTTGATGAAATCATGACACAGATATTTTTCAAGTCTTAAACCAGAAATTCCACTATTTTGAATCTCTTATACCAAAGGTCAATTTCCTCTCCGAATACATCAACAAAGCCTCAAATAGTCATTAGTTTACATGAATCAAGATAGTTTGTACAATCCTAAGATGTTTCATTCTAATTAGAAGTCATCTACCTTAATATTACATCAAATAATTATTAGATTCCATTAATTGAGGCTGTATGTGCAATCCATGATATTGTTCTTGATTTACAGGGCCTCTAGCTTAATAAATATTTATTCCTGATAGATTTTGGGATGCATATCAACCAAGGGTTCTTCCGAACAAATGGTGGGTGTGGATACGTGTTAAAGCCAGCAGCGTTGAGGAGAAATAGTAAGAACTATTCTATCGGCAATATTAGCTCTTTTTTGTATCATAAATAGGCTCCTGTATGAAAACACTTTTTAAACTCAGGTTTCGAAATCTTTTATTTAAAGTGACAATAGATGATTTTTTGTAACCAGCCTTAATCTTCCTTACATATGATTTACAAATTTTCTCAATAATCAACTATAACTTCTGTGCTAGACCATCTGTTCTCTTTTTTACGTACTCTTCTTTCATGAGTGTCAGAGGTTTAGAAATTATAATGTTTCGCAATTTATTCGATTTTTCTTCCTATCCAGATAGAATGACATGGAAGCATGACTTTAGTTGCAAATAAAAGATTATCACAGACTAGCTGAAAAATTAAGTTAAAAGAAAGTTTTTCATTTCTTACTTTCTTGAAAATAAAAAAAAATTCATGCTTTGCTCTCAATACTTCTTGTAGGGACTAAAGACTTTTCTGCTCTTGTCGAGGATGGCCGCTCAAAAAAGATAATCATTCTAACCATAAAGGTGTTCTTCATTGTAGTTTTATTTATCTAATTTATTTGATTTCATAACTTTATTTAGTTTTGATTCGATTATCTTGCATATCCTTCCTAAGATATCGGGAAGTTTGGCGTTAAAGATGATACTGCTCGTTCTTATTTGGTTTCTTTTATAAGATAATTATCTCTCGAATTGACAAGGAAGGGCTGTTTTTATGTAGCTATATGCAATTTGAATTCTTAACACAGGAATTCATGTGTCGGCGTAGCTAATTTCGAAACCTGAGACAGTCGATAGCATCATTGATAGTCGATAGCATCTCGACATGCGCATTAGATATTTGCGCTGAATTTTTACCCACAAATAGAAGAGAGTAGAAAATCAAAAATACATGACTTAGGTTGGACTATTTGCATATTGTGAATCCGTACAAGAATATATCCACTCGTTAGGGAGGGGATACTATAGGTTTATAGAATTATTCATTCAGAAATTTTTTCAAGGCGTGCAATTTTGGATCTGTGCATGCTTACAGATGCAAATATTTAATGCGCATGTCCAGATGCTATCGACTATCAATGATGCTATCGACTGTCTCCGGATTCAAAAATTGCGTCGGCGTAGACGCTTTAATAAATGTGATAAACTTTGTTGCCTTACAAAAAGTATTTAATCCTGTTCATTTCCTTTACAGATTCTGTCGGGACAATTTGTTGACACAGAGATCGTTGGAAAATCTCCAGTTGCTCTTGAAATCGAGGCTGTGGGATCCGATGCAAAAAACAACAGCTTTCTGACAGAAGTATGGATTTTTAACTCTTTGTATTGTTAGGAATATTTTCACTGGTTGGACTTTATAACTTGAAGTCTTTAATTGTTTTTATAGGGACAGGTTTAGAAGAAGGACGTGCCTATATCCTTCGAAATCAGTTTTTTTTAAATAAATTAATGCTTGTCGTAAAATATTTCTAACCAAGGTTCTAGGATAAAAACTTGAGTAGGGGGCGGTTTAGAAATTACGGCGTTTGCCTCTGGTCGAGATTCCTCTGTTACACTATCTCAAAATTAATTGATAATAAAGAATACAGTTGCATAAATATAAAACAGTGAGTTGAGTGGTTCTCTGTTAAACTTGTGAACCTGATCAAGGCCCCAGGAAGGGTATCACCATATAACTTGCATTTACTTCAATGAGCTCCTGAAAGTAAAAAATGTCAGGGCGTCATTTTTAAAGAAAATTCCTGGACTGAATATAATTTTCTGTGCTTGTGTATCTTTGCTGCTTTGTTGGTTTAGTGGGAATTGCTGTACGCCCTAGACCTTATTTGACTGGAAGTGCCGTTACAACTGAGTTTAAAATGCTGATTTACTGTGTATAGGTTACATGTATGTAAGGGTTTATATATAGGTTTTGGCTTGAAGCGTTGCAGTCTCTATATAGGACTCTCTCCCATATGTTGCTTATTGAAAGCAGTTAATTTCTGATATTTTAGTCTGTTTTTATGCATGATTTTCGTAATTTATGATTTACTTTTGAATTGATTTCAAAATGTCTCCTTTCTATAGGCAATTGCAAATCACTGTAATCCCCATTGGAAAGACATGGAACTCACTTTTGCCATACCTAAACCTGATTTGGTATGTATGAGAAGATATTTAGTAAGCCTCGTTACTTGGCTCCATGTTTCCAGACTGGCCCTAGCAGCCTGGCTTAGGGGGCAGATACAGTCCCTAGAATTAAGTTGCTGTAAATCTTCGTCAATCATTTTTTCATCCTTTTCCGTGTTGTAAATATTACATACCGTAAATCCTCGAACAAACAACCCCCGGGGGCTTATTTGCAAAAATGAATTCTTAGGTGGGGGGCTTATTCGAGCGGGGGGTAATCGAGGGTGGGCTTATTCAGAAGTTTGTAATTTCCTTTAAAGGTTCACATAAAGGGTGACAAAATTTTCTTTATCAACTATTTTAAGAAATGACAAAAAAAGCTATTTCTCAAATGAAATGCAATGATAACCATGAGACCAACGTCTCTTTTTCCTATTTTGTCTTCAGGTGAAGACGGTAATTCTTTATAGCTATGTCCTGTGTTGGCTTTCTCGAAATACATGCTATACTACAATCATGCTTCCCTCGAATTAGGCCCCATGGGGGCTTATTTGTAAAAATGAAATTTTAGGTGGGGGCTTATTCGAGGGGGGCTTATTCGAGAATTCATGGTATTGTAGAAGAAAGGAGATATATATGATAAACCACTTCGAGCCTCGAACACTAAAAGTAGTTTGAACCTATACCTAATTAGTATCTGCACAGACTTAAACCCTTAGATCTATCCTCCTTTTTCAGAGTCTGTGCCAAGGCTAATCTCAAATAGACCAACTTAGACATGGTTAATGTTTGCGAAGCTATTTGCAAACTATTTTCGTACTGAGCATGCAAATAACGTTTTTATTTTCAATTTTCTTCGTCCGATAGTGCGTCATATATTTCAAGCTCTTCAGTGTGAACAGAACTTCGAAGTTAGTTCTTCAAAATGCAATACCAGCCACAAGCATCAAACACGGTAGGATGGATTTTTATTGGAGATATAGTTGGTGACTTGTTAGCAGTTCAATTCACGGGCAACAGAAAATCAAAATCATAGCGAAACATAATAACTACGGCACAACCTCGATTATCCAAACAGGTTTAACTCCGATTCATGTACATTCGGGTACGCCAGAAATCAAAGCATTTTTTAACGCTACAACTGCTGGAAAAAGATCCATCAGGCCCAAAGCTCTCCCCAGTTGTGAATGTGAAAATAATGAATGTATCAAGTAGTTTGAACCCATTTCGATATCAATTTCCATAACCATATTACAGGAAAGAACGAATTCAATACAAATACTGTAGGGGGTGAGAGTATGGAAACGGTGGGCCTAGATTTACGAAAGCAAAAACGCAAAACGAGGCTGTGCAATTTTTTAGAAATATTTTCGTGCGAAAAAAAAGCTGACGTGACCAAAACAGGAAAATTTATTCAAACATACTTTTCCTAAAGATCATTATGTCTCTTTTTGCGCATTTGATGTCATAAATTTAGGCTCATCGTTCCCATACTTTTGTCTTCGTACAGTGCATGGCTTGATTGTAAATGGTGATATGCGAGATAATTTCTTAAGTGCTGTGCGGTCCTATGATATCGTAGAATAAGAAGGTTACTTTCATGCCACCCGATGCTTTCGCAAAAGGATCTATTGCCTCCCTTGCTAACCTTGGATAACACATGCTAGGAGTGAGATTTGTTTCCTGAGTAACTGTGCTGTTAAATAGTGTAGGACTCTTTCAAGGTAATCTCCTCATCATTTTCCAAAATACGGGAACCATCTCTAATTATATGTTTTTTCATTTGATATAGGCCTTCGTTACATTCCAATGAGAACACTGACTGGAGTGGAGTTAAAGCAGAGTGGCCTATTTGTTTCGATTGCAATTCAGAACTCGAGGGATCACAAGGTTTTCACTAATACTCTCACAAAAGCAGATAAACCCAGAAGACGATTGACGACATTCTAGACTTGCACAGAATCCAGAAAGGTTTTCAACCTCCCCCTGCTCGTGCAAACCATGCCTCCAAACCTTCCTTTTTTCCTGTTGATAAAAGTGGACGTGGTCTGTTTACAGAGGTACAGCCTTCTGGATTTGCACGGTAATTCTGTAAGAAACGTCATTTTAATCACCACGTAAAAGCTTGCACGTCACGTTTGCAGATTCTGAAAGCTATGGATAATATACAGGCTGTCTATCGACTGTCAGTGACACAAGGGACTTAAAGAAACGGCAACACCAGCAAGATAGTAATTTTGTATTTATAGCGAAGAAATTATTTTCTTCACGTTATCTTCAAATGGGATCAAAAGTATGAATGTAACTTTCAAAATAAATTGAATGTATTTTGATTTGTAGAATATTTCTGATATTTAAAGTGGATAACCATGAGGATTATATTTTGTATAAGTGGAAGATAGTTTTTCTTTACTCTGTTGTAACGGTTTTAAGCTGCCAGCCAATTTCCTATTTGCTGGATGCTTAATGATTCCTTTATCTAGTGCAGGTAAACACTAAGAAGAACTTCTCCAAAATCATGATTCGACTTTAAAACTATATTTCCTTTATTTTAGCAATCGGCAGCGCAAGGGAGCTCAATAACTTTTCAAACATGATTTTCAGAGTTCTGTTGCTGAAAATTTGTGCACTAAAATGCAACAATGCAGTTGTTTTCCAATACCACAATGCATAAGGAACATATTGCACTTTTCGATTTTCGATCATATTGATTGTTTATGGGTAATGACAAATAAAACAGACCACGCCTTTTTTCAAAGAATCGAAAAGAGCTCTCGGCTATGCCGTTTTTTCTTTATAGGTGCTACCATGGACAGAGGTATAGTAGAGTTGTGTCTTGTACCACTCTTATGCTTTTTGGTCACCATCAAGTAAATTCTCTTGCTCAATAGATGAGCTCTTTGAGGTTCATTACAGGGAGATATGAACCCCTCGATTACATATTTTTTCTTTTCCCTACTTTAATGCACACAATTTCAATGCTTAATCTATATAAAGAGTTGTCAATTTATAGCTGGCTCTAGAGATTTCGTTCCAAACTGCTGTGAAAACAGCTAAAATAACTACACCTCAGATAAGAGAATTTATGGATTTCAATAAGAGTAACTCCTTTTGACCCTCTTTCTTTGAAGATAATGGTCCTTTAATTTTATTGAGTACAATGAATCATTATTTCCTATTGCAATTCAATTTTTAATTTTGTAATTTCGTAATTCGTTTCATACTACACAAAAAGAAGCGTCATCATTTCATACTTTATAACCTTAACTACAACTAAGAGATTAATCAACAAATGACAAAATAATAACATTGGACAAAATAAAACAAAATAAAATTGTTGATTATATATTTGGGAATGATCCTTGCTGGTTTTGGTCCAGCTTTCAGAGAGGAACAAAAACAATATTTTGACTACTGGTAAAAATCAGTAACTGAGTCAGTGTTCTTCCAAACTTAGAGAGTGCCTCGTCTGTATTTGCTGAAGCTGTAATCAACAAAAATGTTTGCTTGTCAGAGGAACTCATATCTAAAAGAACTGAAATCAGTCGTAGCATCATGCGTGAAGATTGCTGATAAATACCATGCTATCTTGGACGACACCGTTCTGTTCCCAGAGGGCGGTGGGCAGCCCGATGACAGAGGCCTAATCGGAGATGTTGCAGTGGAACGTGTGACGAGACAGGGAAACAAGGCAGTGCATGTCCTGCAAGACCCACTGATCGAAGGGGAGTCCTACCATTGTAAGATTGACTGGGAGAGAAGGTTTGATCACATGCAACAACATTCTGGCCAGCATTTGTTGTCAGCAATTGCGGATCAGAAATATGGATTCAAAACAACGTCTTGGGATTTAGGGTGTGTTTCGTTTTTGAGCCATCAATCATTTTACAGATAAGATTGTTGATACAGTCGAACGGACATCAAATAGCGACCACTTTTAGATCAAAGTTAAAGTGGTCATTGCTTAGAGGTGGTCACTATGTGGAGGTAAATCCACTATACACAAAAAAGGCTTGACTTCAAATTTAGTGGCTGTTGAGATGGTCTTTATAAGAGGTACATCAGTAATACCAAGCAAGCCAATTGGCCCAGATCTGGAAGTTTGTGTGATTTTGCTTTAGCACAGCCAGCCCAGCTGAGACCAATTGGACCGACCGTGCAGATCCGAATGATGGGCAATGGGGGCTGAATTTCTGAGGTTGGAGTTAAATAAAAATAAGTTGCATTAAACCTAGAATATTTTTAGGAAGTTTTGTAATTTATTGTAGCCTACTAAAGAAAAACAATATTTTGGTGCCTTACACGCATTTTTTACAAGCAATTTCAGCTCAAGCTCAGTACTAAAAATTACTTAGCTGGAGGACAAATTTGAGTACTCAAATTGTTTACCTTTTTTTTCTTAAAAATTTGTTTCCGAAAATACCATCTCGCAAGCTGTTGTACAACAAATCTTCATGGTATCTTGCATACAAAAGTGTGCCTGGGAACTAATATCCACGATTTTCATTGCCAATTGGATCGGAACTAGAATTTTCAAATCGCGTAGCATTCCTCTGTCCAGTACTAGAATTGCTTAAGTTTTTTCTCTTGTGTACTGCCTTGCTTATAAAGCAGTTGCTTACAAAGAAACAAGCACAGTCATACTCAGGGGTAGTTTAAAGGGGTCTATGTAGCCCATGGACCTAAGCTTGCTTTATTTGACCAAAAGTGCCCTGCAAATGAATGGAAAACCTAAAACCCCAACTTGGTAAAATCAAGGACCCTGCAAATTCTAAAAGTGCTACTTGTTTTGCTCTCTCAGAATATTTTGAGAAATAAGTTTCCAGCATTGGCCAGAATTGCCTGAATTTGACTTCTTATTCGCATTATTTATTTTGTTATCAGATCAAAGATTTCAAACATAGAGCTGAACACAGCAAAGATAACGAAAGAACAAATAGAGGACATAGAGCAGGAAGTGAATGCCAAAATAATGCAGCATAGAACTATAATTGTTCATTTGATGACCAAGCCAGAAGCAATGCAACTGGAGGAGGTTCAGAGCAGAGGATTGCCAGACGACGTGGTTGACAACATAAGAGTTATTGAAATTGAGGGTAAGTTTTATCTATGAGCTGCCCTTCTCTCATAAGTCCATATAAGTCTTTAGAAACCATACCTGCTTTGTTGTGGTTTTAATGTGTGACATAGTCGCTCCTTTAAAAGAAAGATTGAGCAGAAAAATATGGTTACCTTTTTTTAAACAAAGGTCCATTATTAACCAAAATATAGTCACACTTTGATGCACACAGCAGAACCATGATTACCAAGTCATGTATACTAAACTATTTGTTTTCTATTATGCATGTTTTGAGTAGAGATCACTTTTTATGTATTATAATTCAAAAGTTAAAGCTTGAAATGGTGAACGCCTCCCCCAATTTCAGAGCTTCTAGCTGCTGTCCTGGTCCTTGGTATTGTGCATGTTCATATATCTTGGTTTTGACTCAATCTTTTTATATTCAGTTCTTTTTCATCAATCTAAATCTTATTTTTTCCCAGGGGTAGAGAAAAACATGTGCTGTGGAACTCATTTGAGCAACACAAGCGAAATCCAGTTGATGAAGTTATTGCACACCGAGTCAATGCGTGGAGGCATACGTCTTTTCTTCCTTGCTGGACACAGGGTCATCAACAAATTAGCATCATGTTTCGACAATGAAGTGAAACTAACAAAACTTCTGAGCAATGGCCCTGAAGACCACGTGAAAACCGTTGAAAAAGTCCAGAAGAATATGAAGGCATTGCAAAGAAGTTCAAAAGCGTATCTGAGAGAGATTGCCAAGTTGGAAGCAATGCAAGTCGTCAATGATGCCAAAACTGATGGGTATGTCTGCAAGCATAGAGAAGATGGGGATATGGAATATATAAACGTGTTCAGCAATGAGTTGAAAGAACATGACAGTAATTGTGTTTTGTTGGTTTCTGTTGGGGAGACTAAAAATGGAGGCATGTTCCTTTTGAGTGGCCCTGAGAAGAGTGTTGCGGAGCTCGGGCCTAAGATTTCACATCTCTTGGACGGCAAAGGTGGTGGGAAGAAGAACAGGTATCAAGGGAAAGCTGGGAATTTTAAGAAACTGAATGAAGTCGAGCAGGTTATAAAGGACTCACTCAATGGGTAGAAGTCAATAATTGTGTTTTTAACTCTATTTATATTTTAAGGATTTGGATTTTACCATACCCTTTTAAAAGGGTAGAACCTTAATGGACTTGTGTAAGTGTTATTTAGCAACCCACCATATTTAATAAGTTCAATTTGATAAGAAAGCGATCCTCCATTTTCAAAACTTGAGAATAATCTAAAAATAAGCCAAGGATAGCTGATCAGGATGATTTTGAAAAGAAACCATATCACGAGATAATGGGTATGAAACCTTTAAGCAAATTGCCAACAGACCCCTATGCATCCTAAAAGTGCAGTACAAATCAAGAGCATTTCATATAAATAATATTTGAAATTTTAAGACGATTAAGCGTCAAAATATTTACTGCTTCTTATAGAAAAAGTTATAACTTGTAGTATATAACGTTAGTATGGAACGTAAGTATGGAACTTTAGTATGGAACTTCATCGAAAAATGTAGGGATGATAGTGAAATAAAATTTGAAACAGCGAGATATAATACACGAGTAAGTCCCAGCATATAAGAAATGGACATATACGGAAATACAGCCTGCCACCTTACTACAATGTTTCCTAAATTACGATTAATTTTGCTATGATAAATACTGCAGAGACTTTCAAAGAGTAGCACCTTCAATTGTTGATAAATACACGACATTCCCTTCTGTACCCTTGATAATAATGTGCATTTGATCAAATGTAGAATATTAATTCTTTTGTATAAGAAACAGGACAGGCTGATTTTATGGGTGTCTATATTCTATTGTATTGTATTCTTATTATGATAATCAATAATAATAATTGATATTTTCAATAACAATTCGTTAGGTTTCGTTTTTGCTCTCTTTCTGACGCTCTAATCTGACGGATGTCAGACGAAAAGTATCAGTGCTTTTTATATTTTCGCTGTGTTTCTAATTTTCCTTGCTCTCCCATAGTTCTGTACCAATCAAAGACAGTTTTCTTTATGCAGGGGCGTACTGTAACTACGGAAGCTATCGACTGTCACTCATTTAAGTGCATCATAAAGAGAACGAAACTTTTTATATCCAGAGCACGACGTATTGTAACGACAAGTGTCAGATGGAAAGCTTCAATGATAAACTTTTGTAGCAATCAAAAACTGTTGTACCACATAATCAATAGTTATGAATTCATATTAGTTCTTAATAGATTTCATTATTTAAACTCGATGATAGTATTTGTCTTCCTTAGCAACGCATAGCTACGAAAACTAACGACTGTAGCATAAAATCTTGACCACAGCGCAGCTACAAAATATATCTGGAAAAAAGGTATTTGCAGAACAAAAAAATACGCTCTCCCCTCAACTAGAAAAAGATGCACCAAAATGATCGAAGAATGTAATGTAACACTGACCTCGTGACGCCCTTACGTAAAACTAGTAATGGGCAGAAGGCAATACCGATTCATGGGCCTAAACTTTGCCACAAAATCTACCCTGAAACTAAACTGGCTCCCTTCCTTGCCACCTTTAAGAGAAGCATGAAAAACATAGATAGACAGCACTTGAACAAAATGTATCTTTTACCCCCAAACATCGTTGCCACGCCCTCCTGAGAAATGGTTCTCTTCAACAGACTGTCCCTAAATCCACGAAAATAGAATAGAATAAAAAATCAATGCTATCTAGGATTCAGAACATTTTAAGAAATTTTGAAGGCATATTTTTGGCTATAACAACATTTTAAGAGTTTCACGACTCCTAATGTTCTTATAAAAAATGAGTGCATGGTATCCCTGTGATTGTTTTGGTGCATGCTAACAAATTTTGGCCTAGGTGAAGTCAAGTTCTAAATAGCAAATGGTGGTGTAAGTTGGTCAGAATACACGAAGACTTGGAGAAGCTGTCTACAAATCAACTGTTTAGGGTAGCTTGGAACTCAACTAACTATCTGTGGTATATATAAAATCAAGTGTGTGAATCGAGGATTTTATAGTAGTGAGACGGAGATAGCTTTTAATTTTTAGGCTGAAATACTTTAGGCCCTAAAATTGATATTCGAAAATTTGAAGAAATTTCGAAACATTGCTTACAAGGATCCTTGTGGTAGACAATTAGTTGATTCATAGCATATAAAACAGATTTTTGAATTATAAAGGAGAAATTTTGTCTAAATTTCCAAAAAAGACTCGACCCTATCAAACCACGTGGTGGCGCCCAAGTCCTTTAGTATTACACGCTTTTTATAAGGATCAGTTTATCAGGAACCTACATTTAGAAGGTCAAGAAACTTAAGGAATTTTACAACTAGAAGTAAAATCCCTATAGAACTTTTTATTTTTGAACACACCATGCTTCTGCAAATGTTTTAGGAAACAAGGAGATTCATAAAATCGACTGTACTCGGGGTTTCCTGCAAATCAACCTGAGAAATATCAAGCTTGTTGTTGAACATTGATTTTAAAAACTTTCCTTTCATGGTGTCTATTAATTCTTGGACAATAAATCATAATCTAAGATTCAGTTTAGACGACAGTGTGGTCTAAAGAGGTCCAATAATAAGGAGCTTAAAGAACTGCCCTATAGGCCTATGCTAAGCTCTTTATAAAAAAGCGTGTTTTTACTTGGAAACCATCATGGCTTCCTAGAATCAACCTACACTCTTTTTTTTTATAAGAATATTTAAAACTTTTCTGAGCCTCAACTTTTCCATTGTTTATTCTTAAATTTCCATTGTTCTATGGCGATTTTGAGCTTCAACATTCTTATAAAATTTATTCTTATAAAGAAAAAAGAGTGTACTAAATTGAGATATTTGAGTTGGATTTTAAATTCTTCATTCGTATTTTATTAGTTTGAAGAATGAGTCAGAATAACATCAAAAGGAAACAAGAGAACCAACAAACAGTAAGTGGGATTTTGGAGAAATATGTTACTTCATAATCGAAGGCACTGGACTTTGCTGCCGCTGATGTTATTTGATTATTTGTGCTAAAATCTAGATATTGCATTCCTATCTGTAATGTAATCATGAAGACACACTTAACATTTTTAGTATAGAATCCTAAAATTTTTGCAATCTATCAGCTCCCCTGCAGGGATGGTGAGATTTGAGGGGCTTGGGGCCGAATGCACTGCCGCTAGATCTACAGCTTTCAAATCATTATTCTTTATAAAATTGTTGTATTTTCCACTTGATGAACAAAAGCTTCCATTAGAGACTGTATTACTTTAGCAAATGCCTTCTAAGTGATGTCTAGGGGGTTCTAAGTTTGTTTCATTAGCTGTTCTTTTTCGCTTTGCTCACTGTCGGCACCCTCCAGTATTACAAGCTTATTTCTTCTGTCGCCATCTCTGCTCGGCTGCCAATTTTCCATTCCCCATCCATGGTTTAGCATTGGTTCATTCATGGCTTTTGACACAATGGTACTTGACATGGTTGGAAGTCAAAGGCGAGTCATTCCATGTCAAGTGGGACCAAGCTTTGGACCTCAAAGTCTTGGATTTCTTTCAAATTTTGGATTCTGGTACAACTTTGGGTTCTAAGAGCAGAACAAAAAAAAATTTTCATTTCTATCCATTATTACGCTAATTACGCCTATTCAAAATTTCGCTAATTGCCGCCGCGCCCGAATACTTTGTGTGCCATAACTTTGGCTGTATTTGTCCTACCAATATGTATAATATGTCATTTAAATGCTCTTTTAACACTGATTCCAAATCTCTTATTGAAATTTACATATCCAGCTTGCTTAAGTGAAAGAAAAGCATTTCAATAGTTTGATGCTTGACCACGCCAAATTGTCAAATCAAAAATCAATTTTTTTTTCACCAAAATATAATTCAGCTATTCATGTATCATTGGTCGAGTTTTCAACTTGGGACACCCATGGGATCATGCAGAAAAATGCATTTAAATCATAGAGGTTATAGGTAAAAAAACATTTTGAGCCATATTTAACGGTCAAAATCAATATTTTTCATAAATGAATATATTTGAATACGAAAAACTGTTTCAATCATGATTTCTCTTGATTCAAATAACCTAAGCTTATTCAATCTCCTTATTTGCAGCTTCAAATTGTACCACTAGTCAATTGAAAATATCATATTTAACATGTAACAGTTTCTCATGTAGAACACGCTCAACACATGCAAGCTTACTGATAAAAACTAGTTTCTTAGGTATCAAGGCCCTTAGAAATCTTTTGCAATCAAGAGGTATTACTGAATGTACAGCAAAGGTGCCATTCATGGTCCTAACTTGATAAGCTTTGACATCAGCTCTTGTTATCTTAGGTTTGAGCATAACATGAAATTCAATAAAGTTGGTGGTTAGAATTGGAGCTAGGTTTCGCATAAAGACGTGTTTAATAGAGAAATGTGTTTTCAAACAGAAATCTTTAGTCTTTTATAAACGTAATTCACATCTTGGATTCTACACGTTTGTTTGTCAAGATTCTGCTCAATCTTTTCATTGGAACTCCAGTAGTGCCACTCTTCATCCTTTGGTATATTATCATGATGTAGGGAAAAATATCCATTATCACTTATCAAATTGCAGCTATTGATTCAAATAACCTAAGGTTATTCAATCTCCTTATTTGCAGCTTTTCATACTACCACTAGTCAGTTTAAAATATGATATTACATGTGTCTAACAGTTACTCGATTGCGAGTTCAAAATTTTCTTTCTTTTACATTCAACGTATAGGCCTCATTGTATTTCACTGTCATGTAACCCTAGATCCGTCCAAACTCTAATATCTCAACAGGAATTTTCACTACTTAAATGACAATGCTTCCTCTGCTATTGACATACCTACTCACTCTCCATTCTATTTTGGTAACTGGAACAAATGAGTGGAGCTTCTGCGTCCCAGGGATGATCTTTGCCATGTCGGAAATATTACGAATTATCGTTTCTTCCTCATTCCTATCAGCTACTGTTACGAACTAAGCCCCAATGACTGGCGACTAGTCATTTATAAAGTTGAAAAGGAAGAGATATTTTGATATTTTTCAGGTCTTTGTAAACTGGCTTTAGCTGCCTCTCTCTCTACTGTTCCACCAGATTCCATCCCATGGCCTCTTTCCTTGCCTTGGCAAAAATACTATTATGCAGGTTTGGCAAAATCTTTTTGATATAAAAAAATGAAAAAAGGTTTTACGATTCTTGTAATCCCCTGCAAAGCCATCGAAAAGTAAATCATATGGTGCACTGCAGGGAACTTCCCTTTCAGGCGATTAATCAGGTATCGTTCTTGGAAGGAATAAATTGCCACAGTATCACGGGGACTGCAATTTGATAAGGGATATTGGATATGTTCCCCTTCATTATGATAATATACCAAAGGCTGAAGAGTGGCACTACTTGTACTACAGTTCCAATGAAAAGATTGAGCAGAATCTTGACAAACAAACGTGTAGAATCCAAGATGTGAATTTCGTTTATAAAAGACTAAAGATTTCTGTTTGAAAACACTTTTCTCTATTAAACACGTCTGGATATGTAAATTTCAATAAGAGATTTGGAATCAGTGTTAAAAGAGCATTTAAATGACATATTATACATAGTGGTAGGACAAATACAGCCAAAGTTAGGGCACACAAAGTATTCAGGCGCGGCTGCAATTAGCAAAATTTTGAATAGGCGTAATTAGCGTAATAATGGATAGAAATGAAAATTTTTTTTGTTCTGCTCTTAGAACCCAAAGTTGTACCAGAATCCAAAATTTGAAAGAAATCCAAGACTTTGAGGTCCAAAAATGCATTTTTTTGGTCCCACTTGACATGGAATGACTCAGGCAGTACCTTCTCTGTAGGGATAGTTTTCAAAGAAAGCTGTGTTTTGTAAGGTTAGAGCATTTTGTTAGCCCCACAGACATTACAAACTGACCAATGATTTTCAAGAGATGCAGCAAAGATGTTAGGAAATAACAGCATATGTATGTAGGTGGTATATAAGCCAAAATGGAGGCTAAAAAAAGGATGGATACCTTGTTTTCCACAAACACTTTTTGCTCTAGATTGTATTTGATTTGATGGCTATGCTAATCACTATGCCAAAACAGAAAAATGTGTGATCCATTATTTTTTGCTTTGGATGTATATTTCTATTTGAAGATGTAGTTTGCTGTTATCAAAATGAAAATTTTTTGTCTAGTTTTTCGTGTGCTTTTTCTTACTCCTTCTGCTAAGGCTTTTCTTGAAAAAAATACCTGATGCAATGAATTGCAGGCACGCCGGGACTATTGTAGTATTCAGGGTGATGAATAGGAGCGTAATCCGCCATTGACTTTCCAGTCTGGAATAGTTTGGCTAGAAGAGTTTAGCAAATCCCAACGAAAATGAGGGGCTGGAAAACCCAGTCTTACTGTTTTTTGGGATCTTGCATTTGTTATTCGTTTTATCACCATTGTTCTTCAACCAGGTATAACAAGTGATTTGAAAACAAATAATGATTCTGAGACGAACCCGAGACCCCAAGAAAAGCTAGACAAGCCTGTTGGCATAGTTTTAAAAATATATGTTCTTGGTTGCATATCTTTACTGGACAAATACTTGCATTACGGTTTTCCTTATCCTTCTAGGATGCACCTCCAGAAAAACTAGCAAAGGAAGAGATTGAACTTCAGATAGATAAAAAAATGAAAAGAAAGAAGTCAAAGAGTAAAAAGAAAAGAGAGAATGCATCCACAAATGGTTCTGCGGGAAATAATACAATATCAACAGGTAGCTTATCAAGATCTTTCATCTTTTTATTTGGTATTCATCTATGATAATGTCTATTCAATATTCATCATAGCAGATTGTTCAACTGGTCCTATGTTCTCATTCTCATTTCTAATATGATATCATTTCACGCATTTTTCATAGGTCCCATTTTATAGATTGTAAGTTGTAGGTCAAATCAAAGTAGGGCTTAGGTGTATTAAAACAAAGCAGAAAACATAAAATTAACTGCTATATCATTAAAGAAACTTAAATTAATCATCATAACATGGTTACTTTGCCAGCACACTGGTAAAGTAATCAGTAGAGCTTGTAAACCAAATGACCAGAGCGATTAGCCACTCTGGTGCATTTCTCTTTCTGAAAAGGCCTGATAGAATACAACCTGTGATCTGTGACAACATTCTCACTCCGAGAACATGGAAGTGATGGTATGAATTCAACATTTCACATTACATCTAATAAGTGAGGTAATATAGTAGTAATGAATTGGATGTACGTAGATCTAGTTTGCTACATTTGAACCATTTCCATGTTCTCTGAGTGAGAAGGCTGTAGGTGGTCACCAAAGCTGCATAATATAATTGGTGAAGGTTAGAGAAATACTGATTGGGAGCTGAAGGTTCGAGGTCGTGGGTATTTATCCATGTATTTATCCATGTATTTATCCATGTAAAACGTTGTTATGTTTTAAATATGTTTTACAGTATCAAACGGTGGAGCTACGGCCAGTCTTTACATTCCAACAACTTGTCCGTCAAGTGGAGAAGCAATGGAAGTAGAACAAATAAAAGTAAGAAATGCTTTGAATTTTGTCGTCAATTTGGTTTAAATCAACAACACATAAGCGTCCAAATCCTGAATATAGATTCATGCCTCCCAGGAGGGGTCTCCCTCTAAAAGGCTTTAACACAGAAGGTACCCCCTCAAAAAATGTCCCCCCTCAAAAAATGTCCCCTTCCAAGATAAGATAAGATAAGATTTTAACCTCTCCCAGTGAGTAAGGTATGAGAGTATTTTTCTTTATGATTATGTATTTTTCTTTATGATTATGTATTTTTTTCTTTAAGTTCATGACAATATGACTTAGACATTTCCTAATAAGTGGGGAACTGTGAGACCAGCTTTTTGAGATAAAGAGTCAAGTCTTTTGAGTCTTGTCTTCTTAGTATGTGTAGCGCTCTACTTTAATGTATCAATCACTCTTTTGGTAAACTGAAGTATGGACTTTATGATTAAAGAATTATCTTTATTTCATTGATAACTATAGGAGAGCAGGCCCAAGTTGATAATAGATCTCACACAACTATTCAGCGTGAGCGGAAGCCGTCCCAGCGGAAGTCACCTGCATTGTATTGACATAAAGAACTTGATGATTCACACAGTGCTGGGGTCTGGCAGATGGGACAGGCCCACTTGGTGCAGTGTGAAGGAATGGAACAATGTCAAACACACTTTATTCATCATGGTGGGGTATGTCAGTGGAGAGGATTACATTGTGTATAAAGAATGTTTCAGGAATATCGATAAGCACTTTACACAGGTATTTAGTTTCCTCCTTGTTTATTTCCCCACTTTTTATATTTCTCACGAGTTAAAGGACCTCACATCCCACCAATTATTCAAGTAATGGCTTTGAAACAATTTGCATCAAAATGGAATAATTTGCAACGAAAATTAACTACGGAAATGATTGGAAACATTGTACAACAAAAATGAAACCATTTGCAGCAATATTCATATGCTTTGAATTCCTTGATATCATTAATGTTTCAAAAGAACCTGCAAATATAATTTGTTAACCAACTAGATGTAGCAATAAAATTTTTTGGGAGATGGAAATGCTTTACGGATTATCGTTAGCCTCTATGAATAGAATGATAGGATGGTTCACAAAGAACTTCGTATGAAAAGTATCAATAATGATCATTGGTAAGAATTTTAATAATCAATAATCTTAAAAATCTTAAGATATCTAAAGATGTTAATTAACATAATTTCTTGTTTGCGAACACTATACGAAATTGTCTCACTGAAATTTCAAAGATTCTATGAAAATTGTGATTTACATGAGGATGATTATTTTGATAATTGATTCTCTATTCTGGATAGGGTTATCCTGTGAGAAATGACGGTTCCGAAGGACTATTTGTCTCTCCATTGGAAACATATTTAAACTACAAAATGAAAAAGAAAGCAGCTAGAGAAAAGCAGAAAAATAGTCAGTATCCAACTTTTGTGATTTCTACTTATCTATGTTTTTTTGCCACAGATCTGTTTTGCTAAATCCTTAATACAGGTGAGAGATATACATATGCAACTACCTAGGGTTGAAGGGCCATGTTTTTCATATCTACAGATATCCACAAGTATTAACAGAACATGGTAGCCTATGTTCCAAGCATCCCAAAAATGCTTTTGTTTATAGGATAACTAGATTGTAGTGCCCTTCTGCTGTGCCCTTCCAAAGACTTCAGTAAAAACCCTGCATATAAGACCCTATATTTTAGCTACTCTAAAAGATTCTTAATTGTTAGGGATATTTCAACAGATTTCTGTTGGGATGGTTGGTCTATAATGATATTGTTATAGCCAGAAATATCAGAAACATAGCGAAACGAACATTTGTAAAATTCATTGGTAAAATTCAATACTTAGGTTTCTGTTTCGTTCTCTTTCTGACGTATTACTCTGTTGAGTGTCAGTCGAAAAACTTAGTAATCTATGAGTTCGTTTCGCTATGGTCCCGATATTTCTGGCTATACTGAAGTTCTGTACCCTCAAAAGACTGTGATATTGTTATGCACATTTTGCTTCCTCAATATATCTAATATTTCGTCAGAGCAGAATCGGTTCTTTTTCGCAGGCTTTTATCTAGCATATCAATATATGAATTCTTGTAATTGTTGATTATAAATGCATGTTTTAGACCAACATTTATAAACATTCAAAAAAGTTTTTTTCATTAACTAATTGGCCTGGAAATTCTGCTACCTTTCAAGCATACTATTCAATTCACAGACAATGGAAAAGGATTGTTACCAATTGAGTTGACACTTACAAAAGACGAAAGAATTGTTAATGAATATCCTTTTGCTGAATGTCAAATGGACAAAGTACCCGAGGGTCAGTAAAAGCACACAAAATTATATACTGTATCCACAATATTAAACGCTGCCCTGAAATAAACTTAATTTGCTAGCCAGAGTTTGGCAATGCTTTGTTTGCAGAAGGGGTTTGGTAGTATACACTATATAACTTCACATAGCAGTATGAGGTTCTGGTGTATTTATTGAGTGAGCTTGATTCTGTTTTATGTACTATACTAGCAAAGGTTCTAGCTTGTTTCCAGCAGGGCTACAGTTATGTACACTACTAGATAGATTGGGGATGATGAAATAATTAGTGAATGAAATTACTTGCGAAGTTCAGATTGATCAATCTGGGTCTGGCACATGGGGTATTTCCCTCATATAGACAGTTATGTAAACTACACCACTAATCATATTAGTACGAGTTCCTAATTTGTTTAATGAGCGAGTTTCTATCAAATCTGCATGCCTGACTAAGTCTGCCCATTATCTCTAGCTGATGTACAGTATCATGAATTCCATCTCATAGTACAGTATGAGCTATTAGTGTGTTTATTGAGTTAGTGAGTTATTTTCTGTTTAGCGTGCTAGCCTTACTAAGGCCCCAGGTGTCGTTTTCTGCAGGGTTCGATAGCATACAATACATCACTTATATTGTTGCATGAAGTCCTAATATGATTTATTGCTCAAGTCTGTGATAGAGTGAGTTTATGTTTAACTTTCTGTAATCTAAACATTTTTTTGAATTTCGAGCTACAGTATCTACCTTAATCGAATTCAAAGAAATTGAAATTTTTCAAAGTTTCTTAGGTTTCTATTCTTTGATATAGCCAGAAATATCGGAAACATAGCAAAACGAGCACATTGGTTTATTAAGCTTAAGTTATCTATGTGTTCGTTTCGCTATGTTTCCGATATTTCTGGTGATATTGAAGTTTTGTACCATCCAAAGACTGTTCTATTCTTTGATACTCTTTTTTTGGCTTGACAGGTTACGTGAGCACCAGAAGGACGGAAAATGGGAAAGAAACCAATAATGAAGAAGAAGAACTAGATACAAATGATCACAGAATGTTTGCTATCGACTGTGAAATGGTAAATTTAATCAAGTTCCTCTATAATTCCTTAGTTATTAGTTTTATGAATAAGTGAGTGAACGAGTTTCTGTTAAACGTGCTAGCATTACTAAGCCAGGGTCATGTTCCAAAGAAGGACACGGTAGCATACACTACATCATTATTGTTGGGGAGATGAACGTTTGGTGCCATTGTTCTAAACTATTGTTTTTGTTTAAAGTCTTGGACCAAACACGACCTTGGACCAATCACTTCCTTCCTGAATGCAGGCGCACAACGGTCTGAATTTGCATCAAAAACCTGATGGTTCCCCGACGAGTTTCACTGTCTTGGTGATTTGGCAGGCCTAGGAGGTTTTAAATTTTCATTATTAGACTCTACGTGTTAAATTTGTCATCCTTTCCAGTGCCTAAGTTTACCTCTAGATCTTCCACTGCCTCTCACATCTGCGCTCATCGATGTCGCTCATCGATGTCGGCCATTACTCAAATTTGAAATCGATATTCTCCTCAAACGAAACTCAAGAAAAACATTACTGCGCGTGCGTTCAAGACGAAGAGATTTGTGATTGAAACGGTCACCAGACTTTAGGTTGTTCGTCTCCCCAACAAACTACATAGTTGTACATATAAGGTACTGGTCTGTTGATCGCACCTCGGGGAGTGAGTGTGTTTCTGTTTAGCGTGCTAGCCTGACTAAGGCAGGGTCTTGTTCCAAAGAAGGACACGGTAGCATACACTACATCACTACATATAGTAGTAGTAGTACATATAAGGTACTGGTCTGTTGGTTGCACCTCGGGGAGTGAGTGAGTTTCTGTTTAACTTACACTTTATCACTGAATAAAGTGGTATGAGCTCCTAATGTTTTCATTGTCACCATGTAAGTGATTGAGGTTTTTGTTTAATCTGCTAGCCTTACTAAAGCCAGGCCTTTTTCCATCAAGGGTTAGGTAGTATAATATACTAGTAATTGAAGTATTATGAGATACTGATCTGTTTATTAGACCTTAGAGAGTGAACAAGGCTCTGTTGAACGTGCTGACCTGACTATAGTTCAATGTCTTGTTTCCAAGAAGGACACAGTGCCATGCAACACTACTTGTAGTATTATGAGGTCCTAATGTAGTATTATGAGGTCCTAATGTGTTTATTGCATTCCTTTGTGAGAGAATGAGTTTATTTTTATCGTGCTAGTCTGACTAAAGTCTAACCTGATTTCCTGCGGGAGCAGTGCACATGTCTAGAATCTCTTTCACCAGCCTGTTCGTATTCAGATGCACATCACTAAACTCATATTTACTAATCCTGAGGCTTAGCCAAGCAGTTCATAGTAATTGGTAAATTTATCTTCAGATTTGGATAATTTGGTTTGCATTACGTTTTAGTGTGATACTTGTAATGGGCGAGCGCTTACTCGGATTTCGATTGTAAATGAAGACCTCGCAGTTGTTTATGACACCTTCGTGAAGCCAGATGAACCAATCACAAACTACCTTACACAGTATGTTTTTCTGTTTACAATCTCCTTGATATTAATGATGCATGCATACTTACTATTCTTGGTTTTTGTTACACTTAAAAGCATAATTGTCTACCCTAGCATGTCACGCTGGCTACTATGGATACACTTACAAGTGGTGGTATATTACCCCACAAGTGGGTTGATGTACTTACAAGGGATGTTATATTATCTTAAAGTATGTTGACATGCTTACAAGAAGGTAGTGTATAATCTTGCATGCAATACATACTATGCTTGCTAGGGGCCTTGTATCATATTTCCGATGGATGAAGCTACGGTTAAGACCTGCACGTAAGCACGCGTAGATTGAGAGCATCAGCCTGAAAGTTCACCGACAAATTACCAGTTGTCTAGAATAGAATCAGCTTGGCAATGTAAAATGTTCTTTTATAAAGATGCAAATGATGATATTTGCTTTATACCAAAAATTTAACATCACATATTTCTTATATTTTTGAGTTGATACATTTTTGCGCTAAGATTTCAAAACAGGTCTGCTGGCTCAGCGCTACTAATTGGTCAGTCCATCGCTGATCAACCCTATACCATAGTTCCACTTTGCACTTCAATCAACACAATTTAAGAGCAATTTAAGAAGATTTAAAAAGCTCAGTTGGTTGAGGGATGATGTGTCAAATCAGTGATTGCGAGTTCGAATCTTGCTTGGCTTATTTTCCATTCTTGTAATTAAGTCACACATTTATATTATGTTTTTATCTTCGAAGTTTTGAATAGTTTATGGTTAGGATTAGAGAGCAAATATTACCCTGCATCTTAAACTCTTGGCTATGAAGTATCGCCACCCATCTATTGACATTTACTTCCACCGCGTACAGTACTTTTGTTTGATTTCGGAATCTTATTTCTAGGTACAGTGGTATTACTGCTGAAATATTAAGTGATGTGAGGACGAATCTAGTCGACGTACAACAGCAAGTATTAGAACTGATTTCAGAAGATGATATTTTAGTTGGACACTCACTGGAGAATGATCTTAACTGCTTAAAAGTGAGTTTCTTTCACTACTTGTTCATCTGTCATTTTGTTTTTCTTCCATTTCTCTCATTTTCCAGTCTCAAGTTAGCAGACATTCAGACAGGAATTCAGCAAGAAGAAAAATCACTTGCCTGCTATGGATAGCATAGTTTGCAGAGGAATATTGTTTAGAAACTTATCGTCAATACTCATTTAAAAGTTAGGCCGTTGCAATTATTGTAGCTATGCGTTGCTAAGGGGTATATTCCTACCAGTTATTACGTGAAAGGAGATCTGCCATCTTTGCGGAATCGTCTATTGTTTCGGCGAAGGCCCCGTTCACACTGCTCCGTATGGGAATGAAAATGGAGCAAAACCTATTCGTTTCGGCCTTCCGTTCACACTGATACGTTTCAAATACGCATATTTTCAAATACGGTGCGTATGGAATACTCTCTGTCATAAGTTTGAACAGCAAATAATCTTATTTTGGATTAATAGCATCGTATTTGCTTGGAGCAGTGTGAACACTACATCGTATTCATAGCCTATTTGTTTCAAAACGGAGCAGTGTGAAAAAAGGCACTGTTTTTGGTTCTCAAATAGTGAGACAAAGAGATATGGAGCAGTGTAAACGAGGCCTGGGATGATCGTAGTTGAAAATTTAAAATGCTTCTTGAAATCTGTACTTTGCAATTCAGAAGGGCTGGTTTCAAACTAAGACTACTGCTCAAGAAACCTTTTTATTTCAGATTGCTTTGATCTTCCCTTATCCAGTCGATAACGTACGACGTCAATGTTTTCCTAACTTTGATAGATATCTTTTTTTGTAAAAATCACATTTTTCTATTCACAGATTATTCATGATAGATTTATTGACACGTCAGTCATTTTCGGTGACCAACGGGGAGCGAGATTCAAGCCATCGTTGAGGCACTTGGTAAAAGAACATTTGAAGTAAGTTTGATTGCATTACTAACAATAGTGGTTACTCGATTGGATTTCGTTTAAGAGTTAATTTGTGTGGATGAGTAGCTGGGTTGTGGGGTGAGTCGAATAGCTTCGATATGTGAGTGAGGGAGTAACTTGACGTGCTAACCTTACTTCTTTCAAGCAGGGATATGAGCATGCAGTACAATACTACATTCAGTTGTATGAGGTACTGGTCTGTTTATTGTACCTAAAAGAGTGTGGGAGTGACTTTTGTTTGACGTGCTAGCCTGACTAAGGCCAGGTCTTCTTTCTAACAGAGACAGTGGAACATACGCTACATCACTACATAGGGTAGTATGAGGTACTGGGTTTGTCTATTGCATCTGAGAGAGTGAGTTAGTACTGTTTACCATGCTAGCCTTGCTAAGGCGTGGCCTTGTTCCTAGAGGGTATACGATAGCATACACCATCACTACATATAGTAGTAAAGGGTCTTATCATATTTGCTGCACCCATGATTATATCATTATCAATATTGAAATATCAAAAGCAAAAGGTTTCCTAGAATTTCGAGAGACTTGCTGTTTCAAACTTTTAAGTGATTTGGTATTCTACGAATAAAATTGAAAAAGAGATGAATTGAAATTGCAGCCATTTGTCATCTACCAGGATACACGAGTCAAGAAACAACTTTGGCACGAAATGTGTCTGTTTTTTAGAATACTTGTTGTTTGAAAGTCATTGCTTCTGTTTTTGGCAGCCTTCTGTTATCAAATCTGGAAGGTTTTGTTTGGTTTATAAGAGTACGCACTAAGTTAGGGCTTTGAGTCAGCTTTCTGTTAAGTTTGTTGGATGGGTGGCCAAGTGGCTTGAGCAGTTGGCTGTGTGCAGCTGAATGAATAAAATTCAAGGTGTTGGCTAAAACAACTCACTGTACCGTCCTTCGGAAGAGACGTTAAAATTAGGGGTCCCGTGCCTCTGCCGGAACTTCTGGTTTTTTCATGCCAGCACCTTAGACATTAACTCACTCACAAAAGAGTACTTAAACATACTCGGACCTCATTTACTACTATACGTAGTGATTTAATGCTTCTGTTTGCCGTCAGGTCTCTTCCTATCCCTTTAAGGCTAGCACGTTAAACTTATGTCATTGAGTTTTCATAAAATTCGAGTGAAAATGAGGCTTTCTTAATTCAGACGTGAGATTCAAAACAACGAAGCAGGCCATTGCTCGATCGAAGATGCGAAAGCTTGCATGGAGCTTGTTCAATTGAAATTAGAGAGAGGTATTATTTGGCTTTGTTTATTTTTCTGACATTATTTCACAGTGACTATGTGGCCTTTTGTGCAATTATAGTTATTTTCTGACTCATCTCATTCCAACACAAATAACTTCATTCATCTGTAGAGTCAATAGAAATTAGGTCTCTTTAGAGTAGTACTAGTCAGAGTTAATACATCTGGTCTTATCAAGGCTATTTCTGAAACAATACTAAGCAAGATAGAGTAATTCGGGGCAAAACGGGTCAGGGGGTAAAATGGGTCATCCTGTATAAAATGTTGCAGAACACACCTCCATGAAAAAAGACTATCATGCCTCCATTAGACTGCTGAATAACAAACAACGTGGGTAACTTTATTTTGTTTCCCCGGCGTAGCCTGCGGTAGTTCTGAAGCATTTCATACAGAACGACCCATTTTATCCTCTGACCCATTTTGCTCCGAATTACTCTAATCACTGCTTACCATGACAAGCCTTATATATACAGTAGGATAGCGTTATAAATACATTCAGACTTATCAAGGCTATTTCAAACACAATATTTCAAATGATAGTCAGCACTTATCATGACAAGCCTTTGTTATTTAGTAGGGAAACTTACGTTAATAAATTCGGTGTTATCAAGGCTTTTTCGGAAACGATATTTGGCACTATAGTCACAACTATCAAGACAAGCCTTTGGTATCCATTAGGACAACGGAAATACGTTAAGACTTATCAAAACTGTTTCTGACGCAATATTTGACATGATAGTCACCACTTATCAGTACAGGTCTTCGATATTTGGGAAATTTAATGAATACATTTAGTCTTATCTCATCTTCGGTCATTAGGGCAATGTTGTCCTACTAAATATGAATGGCTTGTCATGATAAGTGGTGACTATCATGTCAAATGCAGTACAAGTCAGTTAAGTAATTCGTGAGGAAATTTGCGTTCATAGTAAGCGAATTACAATATACATACTTTGATATAAGTGAGTTTATGATATTCAGTTAGAGCAATGTCGAAGCAAACTTGATGTGGGTTAGGGGGAGGAGGTTACTGCTATCGACGAGTGATCTTCGGTTCTGAATCCTTACTTTTATTCACGAAAACCTTTGCATGTGCAATAACTGCATCGTGTAAGGCAACCTTTGGAACTCCTTGTTCTCAATAACAAATGAAATAAACTACTAGTATCATAAGCAGTATATTTAACGCTCATATTATTACTATGGTTGAGTATTCTTTTCACTTCTATACTAGGCTAGGTCTCATTTTCTGTATCTTATTTTCCAGGAAAACATTATGGGTTAATAGACAAGCCAAATGAAAGGTATTGTGACTAGAGTTGCTTATGGTCCAAAATCAGATTTCAAAGCATTTGCTACCCAATCAGAGATCTTATTTCACCAATTAATTTATTCACCTTACTTCAGATTTTATGTTTTAGATTTGATGTAGAATTCCAGAATTACAATCTTCTTCTTTTTTCCAGTATCTTTGAATTATTTTCAAGAGCAAATAAAACAAGTATGTTTACCTATCAATTTTTTTTACTTTTAAACCTTTTAGATTTGTTATCCTTCCTTTTGTTGAATTTTCCATTTCCTGTGTTTACAACAACCTATCTCTGTGCTTCTGGTTTAAAAAGTTTATTTCAAGGTTCTAGGTTGACTGAGGGGCTGGTTTCAGCTGGGGGATGGTTGTATATACTACATGACATCCATATAGTAGTATCGGCTCCTATTTTGTTTATTGCAATTTTTTTTGAGTGAACGAGTTAATTCATTATTATGATGTCTAACCTGTTTGCCTAACTGGTGATGGGCCTTGTTTCCAGTAGGTGCGTGATAGCATACACCACATTAAACCTGATTTGAATATCATAAGTAGGTATGAGGTACTATTTTATTTGATGAGTGAGTATCTGTTTCATGGGGTATTCCATGCCTTGTTTCAAGCAGGGACACTGTAGCAGACTCCACATCACTAGCTACATACTATAAAGTAATATGAGGTCTTAGTTGTTTTATTGATACTGTCCAGTAGTAAAAGACCTTAAAGTGTTTATTGCTCCCATTTTTGCTACAGAAATCTTCAAATTGAAAATTACTGCCTACTGGACAACCACTCGATTTCAAGTTCGATGCCTGGTGGTTTTTGAACCAAAGCCATACAGAATCCTTAGCCCCAAAACAAATGGTTTACACGTAGTGCACGCTATTGCACGATATTGCACGCATTCTACTGCATGCATTCTATTTATGCCTGTCCTTGATGGCCTAGATTCCTCTAACGCCTTCTTCGCTATATGAGTCACGTGTTATTTTCATGAATGTTGTGTTTACTCCTTCAGGTGTTGTTGTTGACACCCCTCTTATTGCCAGGCAACACTGCTTTCGAAAAACACATTCTGTAGTCTGCAGCTCAGATGAAGAGGTAAATACTTTTTTGTTTTCTGTTTGGAAATTCCTGTATCCCACAGCAATATATTTATATCCAGTATTGATTCGGCTACTATTGCAAATCATTCTTTACATGGTCTTAAAGGAATTTTTCAAATTTTCTAACATGTAATTATTTTGGCTGCTATTAGTCCTGTGCTTATTTTTCATGTGATAGGGCATACATGTTTAGAGAAATGTTCTAAGGGGCTTATTCAGGGTATGAAGAGATTTGTAGCACATGCCACGACATCCAGAGAAAAAGACTTTGTGCAGACTATTTTGTATGAAGAAAACTAGCAATGTCCAGTTTTGATGCGTAAAACGGTCTAACGAAATTTATCTAATCTCACATCACAAGATATCATTAATCCAAAGATATTAGAAGTATGAAACAACTTGTACTTCTAAGCACTGAAAACCGTGTGAAAACTCACAATTGTACTTTCACAAAAAACAAAGTATTTAATTGGCCTACTTTCGCTTTTATTTTATCTCTTACCCTTGTTAGGACCTTCAACATTTATGTCGTATGATTCAAAAGTTACATCTCTAACACTAATGGTTGAAAATCCTTTAGTCATCTCCCAAAAGTTTGGTCATTTGAAAGTTTTTGCGGTTTTCTGGTTCCAACTAAATGCTTATTTACTTCCAGGTCGTAAAAGGCACAAAATCTTACGCAGGGAGAGCGAGCATGATCTTCTCTCACTTAAAAGGATACGAAAATCTTATAAGAGGTATTACTCGACTTTGATTTTCATTCATAGGCCCTGGACTATGAGATAGATGATGATGATGGTAGTAATAATGATATACAATATTTATACAAGTCGACTTATTTCAGCCAATGAGTTTGCTGCTCTCAATTAAGGACCTGTAAACAAAATATGAAAATTAAAATGCAAAATTTACCCTAAACCTACATGCTTGATTATCAAAATCATAAAAAATGAACATCGCGGTAAAAGTTATCATTAGAATCAGTCATTGAAATTATAAGCAACCTGTTTGAATCTCAAGATGGACGTCTCTGTCCTAATTGCAGCATCAAGCTCGTTAAATCTGCCTGGAAAGCAAAGGTTTTACGTCCTGCTTTAGCTCGTACTTTAGGTATCTTAAGAAGTGACTTGTTTCCTCTTGTATTTTTCTCATGAAATTGTCTACAAAAGTGTTCATTGAAATTTAACGGTGCTATTCCGTTGACGCATTTAAACACTTCCAGTACACATTGTCTGTTTCACTTTTCACTAACCGCTTTCCAGATGTTATTTGTTCCTCTTTTTATGAAAATATATGTGTGTGCTCTGTCTCGGATTTTCTGAAATTTTACTGCTGCAGAGTAATAAATCGCAAGTACACATTGTTGCAGTAGAACAGTGCTTGCTCTATCATTACTCATTTATTTGTTTCTGCAGTATGAGGGCTTATATTCTTGTGGATTCGTGAAAGTAATTTTACTCTAGACGAGGCTTTTTTATACACTTGTTCAATCTGATCAGCGTAAGTTGGACTTTTGTCCATCAGAACGGGTAAGGGGTATGGTTGGGTAAGGGATTGGGTTAGGGTCCCCTTATCGTAAACACAAAGCTATCATTATCCCCTAAACCTAACCTTGAACCTTCCCATGACCCCATAAAACCCCAAAAGTTAATCACAATGAGGCCTGGGTAGTTTTGGTGCATCTGGACAATATCTGGCCTTTACAAAACACAATCATGATAAATCCTGAGTGAAGGCAACAGTACTAGTTGGTTTATTTTATTGTTTTTTTGTTGTGGTATCAAAAGTTCAAGATAATGTGATTAAGCTTTTTTAGTTTATGATGGTTTTTATGCACAAGAACTTAGTCAGGTCTGGTTAGGCTTAGGATGTTGGTTACATGCAAATGTTCTCGGTTGATACCAAAATATCAAGACGATCCATAAAATGATAAGTGTTTGTAAATAACTGTTCAAATTAACTGATTTGCTGTTTTCAACATTATTTCAAGGAATTGCTTGATATACCATTTACTATTTATTTCATCGTAGATTGTGATCGAAAGCATATCAGAGCAGAAAATGAGCGGGTTAAGGTAAGAGATATCTACATCTACCAAATATTGTCTACCTTCTGAAATAAGATACTGGTAGGGGTGACAGCCAGTGTAGACAGTAATAATACTTGAGGATCAGGAAGAAAGATAGCACCAGCCAAAATCAGCCCATAATGTTAGAGGAAGTTACCACTTATCTCTACTGTGAGAAATCAAATGGAACATCACTAGGAATGCGGAATTTATCAATGCTTTTTGCAAGAGCGTCGTGGCTGGGGGTAGGGGTTATGGCTTAACTTTAGTAAGCAAATGGGGAGGATTTTTCGGAAATTTTTACGATTTTGTTACTACTGCCACATGATACTGTATGTCGGAAATGTGCTAAAATGTATATAGGAGCTACTTTCCCTTGATAAATAGAATAAATCGATATAATGACGAATTTGTTTGATTAACAGGAGACAATGAAACAGCTGGATGGAAATATAGATGAAATGATTGAAGCAATGGGAAAAAACACGCTGGTCGTCGTATTGTTCTCCAGTGGATATCTTCCACCACACATCCAATCGTATGTATTCCGTAAACTCTAAAACCCCCCCTCGAATAAACCCCCACCTAAAGTTTTATTTTTGCAAATAAGCCTTCTTAGAGCTTATTCGAGGATGTACGTATAACAAATTTATCTGACCAATAGATTGGTGAGAATGTTAATGACTCAAGCAGAATTCGAACCTGTGACCACTGAATTGACGCGTCAGTGCTCTTCCGCCTGAGCATCGTGATGCATTTGATTCCTACGATACAATTGATTTTTAATCGATCAACCCAAGTCATATCAAGTCTCACAAAAGAACCCCCACTCAACAAATACAGTGCAATATGTGGGATTGGAATTGACTCGGGTTCGTCGATTAACAATCAACTGCCCGATCTCGGTTGGTAGCACACTGAAGCAGCAAATCAGTGGTGTTCGAATCCTACTCGAGTCATTTTCATTCTCACCAATTAATCAGAATGCATTTTCCAAATCCTGCTTACTTTCAAGTTTGTGAAG
Source organism: Pelagia noctiluca (assembly GCA_963924455.1). Classification (NCBI taxonomy): domain Eukaryota; kingdom Metazoa; phylum Cnidaria; class Scyphozoa; order Semaeostomeae; family Pelagiidae; genus Pelagia; species Pelagia noctiluca. The sequence continues at coordinate 2,229,152 of OZ004332.1, read as the reverse complement.
AGCTGAGCCCGCCAGAATGGAAGAGCAGTTGGAAACTCCCTATCCTTTTAATGTGTGCATGAAACCTTACTTTAAAAGTCACATGCGAAACAACTTAAAAGGTCGCAGACAACGTCTTGTGTGTCAAATTCAGTTTGTGGCTCCGATGTTTGAATCTTCATGCAATTTACACAAATTGTATATTGGATAGCAAAGTATGGGACTTGCAAACAAACAGACAAACAATAGGCAATTGACCTTGTTAAAAGTTGCTATTCTCTGCAAACTGGATTGTACACCTTTATAAACAGAATACCATAAGGACCTCTAACAATTTGAAAATTATTGCTGCGTTTCGAGAAACTTTCCAGATAAATTGGTGAAATAGTGCATGCAATGCTTACTTCGAAAGATCTTAAACCTCGTTAAAGAAGTACGAGATTTATAGCCTGCGTGCAAACCGTATGAGAACTGGGAAGGAGAGAAAGGATTCATCGTTTCATTCATTGCCCTTCTCACTTTCCCCTGCTCCTGTAAAGTCTGTTCGTAGGCTAGAAATCTCCTGATAATTGTAGACAAACGTTTGTGCCTAATGTAAGGGTGATTTCCAGGACCAGTAGAATTTGGTACACGCGTAGAGGCAAAATATGGAATTATGTAATACAGAGCAAAGCTCTTGAGAGATGGGCCTTAAAACTACATACCAGGCCTTAAAATGACGTACTAATTCTTATTGAAATCTCGTCTAATGGCTAAACACCATAACCTTACACCAGAATTAACTTATTTATTGGTACCACATCCCTACAACACCTTGATGTTCAATATATTCCCATCTGTATGATTCTTAGCATTGGAAACTTTTCCCTTCTTTTTGTGCTAATTTCACTCCAAGACCAGTATTTTTGATTCCAAGACCACAAAGTGCAAAAACCACGCTTGGATTGGGCATTAACTATGACGCCTCTGCTTTCATTATATTCCGATTGAAGTAATGAGCTTATGGCTGTTTCTTCAGTTTATTCACAAAGATTTGTCGATATAGCTATACTATTATCTCGATATAGCTATGCTTATTCCCTATAAACTTCGTTTTTCTATTCAAATTTCGAATGAACCTGGTTCCCAAGAATATGTTTGCAGTGGCGTAGGAGCCCCCACTTTTCAGCCAAAAATCATGAATGCCCCTATTATATCTAAAAGTGCCCCGTGATAGTTTTCTTTGAATTTTAGTCGAAAAGAGGCCATAAAAGCCAAAGTAGCTGTTTAAAATGCAATATCTTTCTGGGAAATATGAATTATGACCCCCTTTATCAGGGCGCATTTTGGCACATTCCTTGAAAATAGTCCCCTTTCCCCGTTCCCTTCACTTTTCAGTTCCCTCCCTGTATGTTTGTTAGTTGCTCAACGTTTCGATAAACTTGCGGAACTGACTTCATCTTACTTGTTTCTTTTAACAGGCTGCAACGTGACAAAGAAAAGCGAAAGTCGGAAGAAGTGAAAATGGCTGTCAAAAAAGCAAGGGATTGTATTTGTTTTATGAAAGTTACTGAGTGAGATATTTCAATATTTTATTCACCAAATGTAGATAGTTTTATTCCATCATCCAAATAGATTTATAGTTTATAGCCACTGATCTCTAAAAAAAGACTCTCTTAGAAAATCACTTGGGCCTGATTCTCAGAGTGACTTACTCGCAGACCGGAAGTATAGATAACTTTTTAGAAAGGAAAATAAGTAATAAAAAAATTCCCCCTCTAAGAAATCGCCACTTTAAAGAAGGCGAGCCTCGCTTCAATGCTGATCTCGAACACCGTTATTTCGAACTTTTCGCCATCTCGAACAAGTTTTCTTTCCCATGAGTAAAGAAAACCCGTTGTCTCGAAAATTTTGACAAAATAAATCTTAATTTTATGTAATTATACGCCAATAATAGCTTTTTCTTAAACTAACACAAAACTTCTAACTTCTACAATTAGCTACACCAATAGCAACAGAAAAAATCTGTATTTTACAACGAAAAGTATTTTACAAGGAACTCTGATCAAAGATCATCTCCTGGGTTTAATCGGCTGCGGTTAACTATAGGGGTGTACCGGATAATCCGGCGCCGGATCGCCAATTTTTCAAAGCTCCGATTCCGGAAGGATTTTTTACAACCTTTTTTAGAACTGAGACTGTGTACAAAGAATTTCAAAATTAGTTTTAAACGTGTAAATACAACAAACAACTCAGAAACTTTACAGAGTTTAAACAGACATTAAACCATAATTCGACAAATAACTACAGTAGAATCCCGATAACTCGAACAAGCAAGGGACGATCAAAATAGTTCGAGTTAACGAATGTTCGAGTTATCGAGGCTCTTTATAACATGAATAAGGCTCAAGGGGACTGCCAAATCTGTTCGAGTTAGCGAGAGTTCGAGTTATCACATGTTCGAGTTATCGGGATTCTACTGTATAAGTTGAACGAAACTTAAAATTTAAACTGTATGGAAACGCTGTCAAAAATGCAAGTTTATACGTCTTCTACAATCAACTTTTGAGAGGAATTAACTGGTTGATATAATGTAAGAAAATACAACTGAAGTTAAAAACGTCCAAGATTATGATGCAAGAAAAGCAACTTCTCCCCATTCCTTGGAAGAAGCCTTGATCGCTTCTCTTCGAAGATGTTTCCAGCTTCCGAAAATACCCGCTCTGAATAAACAATAGATGCTGGGTAGACAGATATTTTTGGGTTAGCTTGGCAATGCGGGGAAGGTAGTTTTGTGTTGCATCCACCACATGAACGGACTTTCATTGCGCGGTATACATGGCATGTTTATATACCCCTCAAGATCTGCAGCTAGAACTGAAAATGGAACAGCCATTGCCTTTTCCCTTTCTCTAACGACGGCTTTTACTGGTACGTCATGGTCACCTTCTCCATCATCGGACCCAGGAGCATGGTGATTCTGCTCTGAAATTTCATCGTAGCATGAAGAAAAATTGTGATGAATATCCTCACGTAGTGTGGCGAACTTCCGTTTCTTATTACCTGGCTCACCGTCATCTTCGTCTGTTCCCGTGCTATCTGTGCTGTTATCCTCCTCTTCAGCAGATGTTGGCAATGAAGCTGCTCTCCTCATATCTTCTAAAATCATGGCCCTTCCGTCGCTGAGATACTTCACTGACATAAACCTTCCTTTGTTTCTTGGATCTAGAAGAGTGCTAATGATATATGGCTTGCTTGAAGTAATGTCAAGGTCATTTTCATTACGAGAAAAAACCTCCATTGGACTTCTTGTCTCAACTCCTGTTTCAGGGTATGAACACCCGCATCTTTTGTACTATATTTGGCGAGGTACCTGTCCAAGGCAGCAACATCAGGAATGACATCTGATAATATCGACTGCTCACTGCTAACTTTCCTGGTTATTTCGTAAAATGGCTGTAACAAACGGAGTACCTTCTCCATAAGCTGCCACTCGTTGGCTATCGGTATAGGAATTTCATTGTCACCAGCATAAAGTTGCACTGTAGACTTTAACATGCTTAATCGTTGTAGCATCAGAAAAGTGCTGTTCCATTGCGTCTTTATATCCTGTACCAGGAGCAACGGCTGCTTTGATCCATTTACCATCTGTATATTTTTGAATTCTGTGCATGCCTTGCTAGAATGACGGAAGTGGGTCACAATCTTTCTTGCTTTAGCACACATATCATTTACAGATCTTTGGCAAAGAATTGAACTTTCTATGCATAATTGTAGACGATGGATGAAGCAGTGAATGCTGTCAAGCTCAGATAGAGAACGCAAAAAAGAGGAAACGCAAAAAAGAGACAAAATATTTTCCCCAAAATCGACCAAAAATTGGGGAAAAGTCCGATGGTTAGTCCATTGTTTTTGGTCGAAATTGACCCGAAATAAATTCATTTCAATAGTCGTTTAATCAACTAAGGACTGTTCAAGGAGCATTATTGGGCTATGTTAGCCTAAGGAAACGGAACAAAGGGACAAAAAAAATTTCCCCAAAATCGACCAAAAATTCAGAAAAAGCCTGATGGTTAGCCCATGGTTTTTGGTTAAAATTAACCTGAAATGAATTCATCTCAATAGGCTTTTAATCCACTCAGGACTGTTCAGGGAGCAATATTAGCCTATAATAGCCTTATTGTTCCCCTAAAATCGATCAAAAATTGGAAAAAAGCCTGATGGTTAGCCCATGTTCGAGATGAACTTGTAGTTTCCTTTTTTTTATGCCAATTAGTGTTTATCTATGCTCTACTACCATGTATTGAGCACTATTTTCTGAAAATTAATACACTTGCTTTACAATATATATCATATGTTTTATAAAATGGTACAGAAAAAGTACCTTTCTAATTGGAGATTCTTGGATCGTTGAGCGGACTTAGCCAAAAGCTTTATGATTCCTGGCCAGGTAAAACTTTTGATTTGTAAGATTTCTAATGTTTGGTAAAATGATGCAAAAGTAATATCTCTCATTCCACAGCTCGACTCTCCGTAAGGTAAACTTTTGATTTTGAAGATGTATAATGTTTGGTAAAATGACACAAAAGTAATACCTCTCTAATTCCACAGTCCGACTCTCCGTAAGGTAAACTTTTGATTTTTAAGATGTATAATGTTTGGTAAAATGATACAAAAGTAATATCTCTCTAATTCCACAGTTCGACTCTCCGTAAGGTAAACTTTTGATTTTTAAGATGTATAATGTTTGGTGACAATGATACAACAGTGATATAAACGTAATCAAGAAAGCTTGTGTGGCCTAGTGGACTAAGCCGTGTGCTTTAGATGTTCCGACCCTCGTTCGACTCCTCGAAAGGTAAAGCTTTTGATTTCTTAACTCTGAATAAAAATCATATCAACTTCAAACCTGTTCTGTCGGTGAGCTCCGGGTAGCGTGCAGGCAGAGTGCTTGTCTCACAGTCAAAGGGTCGAGGGTTCGATCCTGAGATATACCTGGAGTAAACCATCCCCTGGCATTCCAGAAAGTGGCGTTGGCTCCACAGGAATTGCCAAGAGGGGCGCCAGGGGTCGGGGTCTCCCCTGGCGGTTCCCTGAGAGAAGAACCAGGGGGTTTTGAAAAAATTTTGAAAACTACGAAAAATGAAGTAAATATAGAAACTGAACGAACAAAACTAGAATTCTTTCAGTTTGTTTAGTTTCGTTAGTTAGTTATTTTGTTGAGTTTGTTCAGTTTGTTTAGTTTCGTTATTTTGTTGAGTCTGTTGAGTTTGTTTAGTTTCGTTAGTTAGTTATTTTGTTGAGTTTGTTTAGTTTCGTTAGTTAGTTATTTTGTTGAGTTTGTTTAGTTTCGTTAGTTAGTTATTTTGTTGAGTTTGTTTAGTTTCGTTAGTTAGTTATTTTGTTGAGTTTGTTTAGTTTCGTTAGTTAGTTATTTTGTTGAGTTTGTTTAGTTTGTTTAGTTTCGTTAGTTAGTTATTTTGTTGAGTTTGTTCAGTTTGTTTAGTTTCGTTAGTTAGTTATTTTGTTGAGTTTGTTCAGTTTCTTTAATTTCGTTAGTTAGTTACTCAACAAAATAACTAACTAACGAAACTAAACAAACTCAACAAAATAACTAACTAACGAAACTGAACAAACTCAACAAAATAACGAAACTAACGAAACTAAACAAACTGAACAAACTCAACAAAATAACGAAACTAAACAAACTGAACAAACTCAACAAAATAACGAAACTAACGAAACTAAACAAACTCAACAAAATAACGAAACTAAACAAACTCAACAAAATAACGAAACTAACGAAACTAAACAAACTCAACAAAATAACGAAACTAACGAAACTAAACAAACTCAACAAAATAACTAACTAACGAAACTAAACAAACTCAACAAAATAACTAACTAACGAAACTAAACAAACTCAACATAATAACTAACTAACGAAACTAAACAAACTAAACGAAATAACTAACTAACGAAACTAAACAAACTGAAAGAATTCTAGTTTTCTTCGTTCAGTTTCTATATTTACTTCATTTTTCGTAGTTTTCAAAATTTTTTCAAAACCCCCTGGTTCTTCTCTCAGGGAACCGCCAGGGGAGACCCCCGACCCCTGGCGCCCCTCTTGACAATTCCTGTGGAGCCAACGCCACTTTCTGGAATGCCAGGGGATGGTTTACTCCAGGTATATCTCAGGATCGAACCCTCGACCCTTTGACTGTGAGACAAGCACTCTGCCTGCACGCTACCCGGAGCTCACCGACAGAACAGGTTTGAAGTTGATATGATTTTTATTCAGAGTTAAGAAATCAAAAGCTTTACCTTTCGAGGAGTCGAACGAGGGTCGGAACATCTAAAGCACACGGCTTAGTCCACTAGGCCACACAAGCTTTCTTGATTACATATATCTCACTGTTGTATCATTGTCACCAAACATTATACATCTTAAAAATTAAAAGTTTACCTAACGAAGAGTCGAACTGTGGAATGGGGGAGATATTACTTTTGTATCATTTTTATCAAACATCAGAAATCTTACAAATCAAAAGTCTTACTTTATGAGGAATCGAACAGCGGTCCAAAAAATTAAAGCCCTTGGCTTAGTCCACTTGGCCATCTAAGCTTTCTTGATAAGAGAGGTATTACTTCAGTATCATTTTTACCAAAAATTATAAATTTTAAAAATCAAGAGTTATAAGGAATCGAACTAGGGTTCGAAAAAGTAAAACCCTTGGCTTACTCCACTCGGCCATCCAGGCTTTCATTATGAGAGAGGTACTACTTTTGTATCATTTTTACCAAATATTATAAATCCTAAAAATCGAGAGCATTCCTAAACCAGGTTTTCTGAATAAAAGAGGTATGTTCTTAGAAATTTTACAAAACCAAATAAATCTTAGAAATCCAAAATTTATATCTTACGAGAAATGGAACAAATTGTCAATTTAGACACAGCATCCTTTCACCAGTCTCGTAAAAATCCACGATACATGAACCCTTTTAAGCGTAGTTAACACAAGCAATTTTCTCGGTGACGATTTACTTTGATAATATTCCTTGTTCGTGTGGATGGAAATTTTACTTTTCTTTTATTTCTAATTTTGTTTGCTCGTGTGGGTGAGTAGCAAGTTTGTCTGATAAGCTATCGTTCCCAAGGCAGTTATTTTGGTCAATGGTATTTGCTCAGTTTTGTAGGCTAACCTCACAATATTCATAAAAGAATCTAGCCAAGAGACATAAGATTGGAACGGGGTATCGCATGAAACAGTTATCTCACCTCTATTTATGAAGAAACGTGAGGGTCTAAAGAAACTTCTAAAGTTTACTAGTCAAAGCGTTTACAAGAGCAAGTTTCACCGTCAGCTTTTGCTTTTGAAAAAGTACACTTGTCGAATGAAAAAGTGTTCTATAAGCTCAAATTGACCTCATTTACAAATTGTCATAGAAAACTTGCTCGTGTGAACTAGCATTTGCGGGTTTTTACAGTATTTAAGGGGTTACCTTGAGTTACGTATTTACGTCTGCACTATCAGTCAAATATTTAATTCCCGCCTCCTAACCATCAACGGCAAGATACGCTTGCAATCTACGTTTATACTTGACTACTTGACAGGCTTCCCTCTTCTAATTTTAGACTGTGAACTAGTTACGCGAGGTAAAACACGGATTACGGTCGGAGAGGAAGTAAGATAGTCCAGACATTGCCTTCGATTTAATAAGGGGGCTAAAGGAAGAGAGGTGTGGGGCATTTCGTCCTACACCAGACTGACAGGGGGTTCCAGTCAGGGTCAAAGAGGGTCTTGCTAGGATTTTGCCATCAGGAACTTTGTGTCAATCTACAAAGGGGTTGAACAGGGGTTCAGGGGGGTTATCAAGAGTTCAAGAGGGTTAAGCAGAGTTCAGTTGGATTAACTTCAATCGCGTAAAAGTAGCAAAAGTGAAACTTTGAAACAATCGCCGACCTAACTGATGAGCCCAAATGAGACCAAGCATATCTAACCGTGGATATTTGCTGGGAGGAGGCTGATCGAATAGGGGATATTCAGCTCAAACCTCGATTCTGTTTAGCTCACTCTGTCGGGTCAACCTGTAGTGGGTTCGAGGCTAGCGTGGGAGGCACATATGGGTGGGAAACAGTAGCAGGCTCTGTGTCGTATCCGAGTTTCTTCATATCCCTTGTAATTACGTTGAATTTCACCTTGATCTTGCCCTGAGAGCGAACTCTTGTAACTGAAAGTAGATAACATAACATTCAGGTACTAATTGCTAAAAAGCAACAAGAAACTACTCATTCGTCTCGACAAGCCTCTCGTCAGGAGATGTGCTGATCAAAATATTCCTATTTTCATCAGTAGCTACATCTCCTGGCGAGATGAATTACAAGGCAGGCCTGTCGAGATGAATAAGTACTTTCTTGTTTCTTTTCTACCAATTAGTATGTTTACGCTCTATCATCACTGTTTTCTGAAATCGAAACCCAGGCTTATAAGACAACAGTCATCAATTATCATCCAAATTTCGGGGTCTCTTTATATGAATAAAGGGTCATCCTGGCCCCCAAGTCACCCGCTTCCCCTTGACCAGCCCGAGTTTCCCTAGAAGGCCGGTAGCTTTGGTCCCAGAGGTTAGGCAAAGAAAAAGATCAGGAATCCTTTTCTAGCTCTTGGTTTTATGCTGAATATTGAAAGTAGCCCCAACCTGGACCCTAGCAATGACTCTGACGCTAACTCTAGACCCAACTCTAATTCTACTCTAACCCTAAACCCCAACACAAAATCTAACTTTAACCTGACCCTAGTTTTGACTCTGATGCTAACTCAAACCCTAATCTTAACCCTAACTCTATTTTACCCTAACCCTCAACTCCAACACTAACCCTAGCGCTAACTCTAACCCTTATCCTAATGATGACCCTGGCGTTAACTCAAGCCCTACTCCTTACCCTACCACTTACCCTAATACTAATCCTAACACTAATCCTAACCTTAGCCCTATAACCCTATCTCAACCTCTAATCCTAGTCCTAACTCCTTTATATTTCTTTTTGAAATCTCTACGAAGACTTGCTGGAGCTTGAGTTCCTTAACTTCCCTGAGTTTCGTGTAAGAAAAATTTGTAAAAGAAGGAAATGCGAACCTTCTCGGCCTTCTCCTTGTGAAACGACTTTCGGATCAATGAACTCAGGCCTTCTTCCTATCAGCCATCTAAAAGGTATGCAACAATTAAGTTGTATCAAGAGAGGTCTAATTTTCTGTTACCCAGATCAAGGGTAGAAATTCAAGATGATACATCAAACAGTTTAAAAATCAAATATTTTCCAAGTGGATGACTAGTATTCCCACTGAAATTTCTAAAGGCAGTGCACTGAAACGATAAGATCTGATATCATACCTTGTCACTTGCTTAAGAAGTAGATAAAGCAATACCCTAGCCCTTAAACAATTATCAAGACGACCAATTTCGTACTGGAAAAGGTATGGGTAATATAGAGAAGCTGCTAAGTATACTGTGAAGGATATCCTCAGTACATGGAGGGTTGTCAGTAATGTGGAGAGATACCATCAATACTGTTGAGGGTTGTCAGTACAGTCAGAGGATCCCGGGAGAATTTGGGGCCCAATAAGGCTTTGCCCCGCACTGCCAGAAACTAGACCGCCCTGTCAAAAGTGTTGGTTATCATGTTATTATGCAAACAAGGGTAAATAGGGCAAGCGGTTGCTACTCACCCAGTGAACTTCTGAAAAGCCGAAGAAGATTCAGGCACAAACATTGGAATTTCACGCACATGGCTGAAAAGAACTTTTCAAATGAAATATCAAAGACTTGATGTGATTCAAGTCAAATTTCAGAATATGGATACTTATTATTATTTTATCATTATTAAACATAAAATGTGTACAGGTTTACTTTTTCAGAAAATAAATTCTGCTATCAATAAAGGATTGATTTAGCAAGGCTATGAATAGCATAACACGTCCATTTAAATATTCTAACCTAAACAGAGGAGAATAGAGTAAATGGAATGCTTTCCGAATGCTTCCTTAGATATCGAAACTATTTATCCAAGTTTTTAGACACGAGCCAAGATCACAATTCCTTTTAAATACTATTTTGAAACTGCTGGAAGCATGGTATGAAATTGTGAGATTAAAAAGGGCATTGACATTTCATGGATACATAGTGTGCATAATGTGGAGGTTTCGTAAAATTATTCTTTAATTGGCGATAATCAAAAGGTGAAACTGTAACTAGAATACTGTTTTAACTGAATTAAGCCCCTGCTTTCTATCACGACTCCATTTTCAACATTAATTTTCAAAAAAGTTCCCTTCCTAAATCATCTTCATCTTCTTCAACTTTTTTAAACAGGAGAGTCCCTGTATCAAGGAAATATTAGTAACGTAGATAAATAAATGGAGGTGAATTTGTAAGGCATGGTCTGAAAAAGGAAATTTTGTTTTACTAGAGCTGGCGACGTTAAGTCTCATTTGCAATTACCAGGTCCTGAACCCAGTTTGTACCCACCAAAGGCAAGCCTGGTGATATCAAATAAATGGAGGATGTACTTAAACTGTGTAGAAAGCGATAGAGATATCGTGGTAGACAAGTAAACCAGTTCTCTTTCTAAACCTTCCAGAATAAGTTTATTGCCAACTTTTATCAGTTTTGAATAAACCTCCACCAAATTAACAGTCCCTTCTTAGCATCAATGAGCTGCCGAGGTTAGATCGAATTCTATGGGACAGTGCCTTACCTTCCAGGTGATATCGGTACATGAACCGCTCCATACCCACGAACAACATCATATCCCCTCAAATCATCTTGTCCATAACAACTAATGACCAACTGTGGCCCTGAAGAATCGATGAGTGAATAATAACAATGAGAGAGAAACAGGGAATGGAGTAGATGCAAAGAAAGAAGCATATAAAGCCTTCATTCTTAAATACGTTTATCAAGATTCTTATGGATATATTATCTGCATCTGACCCCCTCCTTTCAAACTATACTAGGATAAGTGCAAGTTGAGTGATAAAGTTTATGTTGAAAGCGAAAAGGCCAGATGCCTTCTTTCTAGCAGGGGCACTGGGCTCCTAGTTTAACGTCCTTTCAGAAGCACAGTGGAGTAAGTTTTTGATTTAACAACTCGAAGGTCGCCTATTCAGATGTTGACCTCACATGACCGAGCTTGACTCAACAAACAGATAGCGAACTGCTAACAAAGTTTGGCTACTCACCGATTTATCAGCAATAGTTAAAGCCATAAACATAACTACCATGGTTAGTCTAACATATTCATGAGTTAGTTGTATGGTTTTCAAAACCTAGAAATTTCCAATCAATAGGAATAATTTTTTATTCTCTAAATGCAAGTGGCAGCTCGACCAAAGGCTTTTGCTAGTAGTTTTGAGAGGTCATCAAGGCAGTCCAGTTTCCATACTTTCCAACGAAACACTCCAGTAGTTGTGAGAAGTTTTCCCACTTCATTACTAAAGATTACCCTCATTTACGATGACACACAACATTGTCTATTTTGCAGTAGATATCAGGAACATAGAATAAGAAGGGGGCACAGAGGCACAGGCCATCCCCATAAATTTTGCCAAAAACAATGAAGTCCCCTTTCTACTTTCAGAAATTGTCTTGCTTAATAGAAACAATTCCGTTGAAGAGATGTGCCATCGAGTTTGAGATGCTTCCTACAACCCTGGTAGATATCAAAATTCAACATCTCATCTTCGATATCACAATTCATCAGCATTCTGTTGATTTCAAAATTTTTCTTTTGTTAATGATTACACCTTACAAATAAGTACTTAATGTCCACAAAAAAGGCTTGTCGAGATGGAGAGTTTTGTCTTTTAAGTCTCTTTCTTCTTAGTGTATATAATTTGAATGTCATGAATAAAATCTCTTGAATATCATCTTGATGTGTAGAGAACGAGCTTAACTTTTAGATGGCAAGTAAAATAGGAAACATATCGAAACATAATAACCCATAATGCTTTGCGTTTGAAACTCATCAGAGTAGTACGTCAGAAAGAGAACAAATTAAAGCTCAGAAACGATGAATGACTGTTGAACTTTTGAAAGATAAACTTACATCCAAATGGACTTGTACTTTTGAAAGAAACATCAAGCGGAAAATTCCAAACAAACAGTTGTCTCTCGTCGGCACTTTTGGTGGCAATTTGAGAAAGGCCTCCTTCGTGACCCTGAATAAAGAAATAAATATCATTGAGAAGAAGCAGGGTTTGGAAAATCAATCAGGACCATTTGTGAAAATGGAAAATGCTTGTGTAGTAAGCAACTAAGCTATTAAAGAAACTTGGGCTTTTCTTTTAAAACTCATCTGGTGTTTTGTTAAAATTTGAATATCAAAATTTACAAGTACAACAAAGACTAAGAAGTTTAGAATAAAAGAGAAGAGAAAGTAATAGCCCCGTTACAGCATACGATATTTCCTTTGCAGCATAATCTATGTTACTTGAGGGATTGAAGATGAAACAATTGGGAAAGTAATGAAGCATAAAACCCCCTTAGAGTGGACCACAACAATTTGATAATCGCAGGACCTATAAATAGCCAGAAATATTTTAAACATAGCGAAATAAACACATGGATTACTTAAGCAGTAAGCTTTTCGTCTGACACTCAACAGAGTAATACGTCAGAAAGAGAACGAAACAGAAACCTAACTGATTTATATACCCAGATGTGAATTGAAATAGGCCAGTCGGAAAAGATGTGAACGATTAGTATGGTGTGGGAAAACCAATCAACAACCACACTATACAGTGAATAAAACTTATTATCCTAGAAGTAGGCAACTTTAGTAAGTGGTTCATTTTTAGCAACAACATTTCTGAATAAGGACAGAAGAAAATGCAGTGCTGCTTTGTTGCTTCAAATTTTGTATTCTAAGCAATTTCATAGAATTTCTTTTGACCAGCAGTCACTGCTCACAGCCTCAGCTACTCTTTCAAACAGCAGTGGAATTGAAAAATGAAGTTTAGCACCAGTCTACACGATATCGGTAGTGCACCAGTTCGATGGGACACTGATTTGAATCCAAGTCGGTGTGTGATTTTTGGCCTCCTGTTTACACAGTGCGGGTGTGACATTGTTTCGGTTTGGAAAGAAAATAGATACGACATCATTGATCTTGCACTCAGGTAAAGCAAAGAAGTGCATCTCCCAGGCAAAAATCTGGTCAAAAATTAGTTTGGTTTGCGTCTCTTTGTCGTTGTTTCCACTTTTTGTGCACTTGTTGAGGAAACCAAAGCTAGTAAATTCATAAACTCATTTGTTCGTCTTTCGTATTGTACCATCGTTTGCCAGATCATAAGACTATATTGATTCGCAGGAGCACAGATATTGTTTGAATTTGATTGAAAGAAAGAAAATTTATTTATCTCACCATGATATAATTTCTGCGCTTTTGGGTCAAAAGTAAGGAACCAAACCTTTATTTTTCTCCTTGAAATGAAAGCAAACTGAAATCATTTTGGTAACACTTTGGTGTGGCCTGTTTATGCGATGTCACTTACACAGAGGCTTGAAATAACACCAGTGTGGCAAAAAACTTGGTTTTCACACCTTTTTGGCTGGCATGATATTGACATAGTGTAAAGGGTAAGCAAAAGACAAAAGATCACAGGCCAGTGTCATATTGCACCAGCATCCTACTGACATTGCGTAAACGGGTTCTTAAGCAAGGTTTGAGGATCACACTTACAGTCGTAATCACCCAATCTTGACCATAGACAAAGCTGTATTTACAATAAAGCTCTTCAAATTCTGGAAACTGAAACAGAAATAAGTTAATTTCATATAAAGGTATTCTAGTTGAGAATTTGCAAAAAAAGAACAAATCTCTAAGGTAAAATTTAGCAGTCTTAGCAGATAATTTGTTTCCAGGAAGGCTGCATGATGCGATGGGACCTCAATTTCATGTAGGGCTAAATAAGAAAAATTTCTGAGCAGTGGGAATCAAACACTAAAATTTTCCCAAAAAGATAGTAAAATCTAAAAGCTTCTGAAAGATTCATTGATTTTACTGACAGGGTGGCCCATGACCACATCTCTCTGCAAAAACACCCAACTTATTTGAGCAGATTGATTTAGCCACCTTATTTGAGCACAGAATTTTCAGATCAATCTATTATCTGCAATCAAATTTGTTTTTTGTTAAAAAGTACCCCTGGAGTTTTTTCCAAGGCAAAAGAGCACACCTTACATCGACTCTAAAGAGTTAAGGTAGCTAATTGTAATGGAGCATGTTCTACAAATTGGATAGGGCTATCCTTCACCCCAGTCTGCAAACCAAGGCAGAACTGGACGAGATCTTGTGTGTCTAGGAATTACAAATAAAATCTCGCCTTTAATTTCTTAGGCATCTGCGCATTAAAGGCAGTTGCCTACTCTGTCTGGCTCCTCAGCAGAGTTTTAAGAATTATCAGGAACCTAGATGAGGGCACCACAACATCAAAGTCACACTTTCCGCTAAGCTTGAGGAGCAATTTCCGAAGATAGAAGGGCACTCCATGGTCTTTCTCAAAATATTGTGAGGCACGTGTTTTCATTTCCCTTCTATCCTCAGAGGCTCTGTGGCTTGGGGGGCAGGGGGCGATGGTGGTATCGGTAGGCCTCCTCTAGGGAAATGAAGTTATTAGATTTGTTGGAAAGTTTTTAGTTATGAGTTGCTTTTTGTGTATTATTCCTAATTATCATTATCATTATCAATAAAATTATCATTCAATTTTTTTACCCCCCCCCCCCCTCCTAAAACTGATGTCTCAGGACGCCTATGCCTGTCCTTTTAAATTTTGTTTTTATTTAGGACTGCTCGATGTTAACAAAAGATCAAGTTAACAAAAAGAATGACTGACTGTCAGTTTTATACACTGAACATTGCAGACGTAAAATGACAGCTTGAGTTCAAATTTCAAATACCAAAGAACCGTTTTTCATGTGAATCATACTCACACAAGCAGTCTCAATTTGACCAGATACCATCACAAGAAAGACCGAACTATGCAGACTGGAGCCCGCTCCAGAGGCCATCTTTGTTGTTATGCAGAAGAAGCGTCACTCCCATCATGCATCGCTCCATATCAGCAGAAGCAGACACATGCGGCAGACAATAAAACCACGTGGTTATTAGTTATTCTTTCCTTCCACTGCTACAGTCTCTTCGGAAAATCCCTCCTCGGTGAAGCTAGATCAGCAGAGAGGTTTTCTCTAATTTCTCCAAAGGTCCAATACTCACAATCAATCAAAGAATATGGTAAGAAATATCAGTATTTCATTATGTAGGATAACACTTGGCCAATTGTGATCATCTTGATCATATTGATCAATTTTAGAGAATTACGAGGAAAATTTAGGCCCTTTCGGTCAACTTTAGACCACATGGCACACATGGCACATGGCTGATGGCGTGACCAAGGCCTAACTAGGCTTAACTAGGCCTTGGCCTATCTTCGTGTATTCAAATTGATTTCACATGCTTTTTCACAAGGAAAATGACAAAACAAGCAATGTCGTTGTATAGACTCTGTTACCAGATGTGCACAGAGATGATGATGAACCTATTCTGATATCTGATCAATATCGGATAATTTTCATTAAAGAGGTTTCGACCATTCAGTGATGCGTTTGTAAAAATCACAGAGCAAAATGCCTTAGAATAGTAAGAAAAATCATAAAGTCAATTTCTGTAGTACATTTCCATTCCCAGAATTGACTCACGAAAGTGAAGCATATGCTATCCTACTGAAAGAATTTGTGTACTTCTGCCTTATTTGCATGCTGTTACTAAATCATATACTGTTACTTTCTGTATCTTTCAGGCCCAAGAAGAAGTGAACCCGAAGGCCTACCCCCTTGCTGACCCGCAACTGACCGTCACAATTCTGGATTTGGTCCAGCAAGCATCTAACTACAAACAGCTGAAAAAAGGAGCTAATGAAACCACTAAGGCACTGAATCGTGGGATGGCCGAGTTTATTGTCATGGCAGCAGATGCAGAGCCACTAGAAATCTTGCTCCATCTTCCTCTTCTGTGTGAAGACAAAGTAGGTTTATGATTTCCTTTTACTTTGAATTAAAAACGAGGTGCAAACCCTGTACCCATTCTACAAAAAGTACTGTTTTAACAAAATTTTGTATGCTGCAAGAGAGCCAGATTGGGTAACGTGGTACTTGTACATGCAAGTTTAGACCACTCCCCTTGAAGCGAAATCCTTAGAGAGGCCTGAAGAGTTATTTAGGTCTCTCTGATTGTTCATGCCAGTTTTATAATATAGACATCTGGTTTTTTCACGATTTGTTATATCCCTTTCTGTTATAATTATAATAATTCTAATAATCTGATCTCTATTTTCAGAATGTGCCATATGTATTTGTGCGTTCAAAGCAAGCTTTGGGGAGAGCCACAGGAGTGTCCAGACCCGTCATCGCCTGCTCCGTTACCATCAACGAAGGCTCCCAGCTGAAACCTCAAATCCGAACCCTTCAGCAGTCCATCGAAAAACTTCTTATTTAAACCCCCCCCCCCCCCATCAAAAGAAATGTGCAGGGCCTATTCTTTGGAATATTATTTTAGCTCCTGTAAAAAATCTTTTGTATTCATATTGGTAATCAAATGTTGTTTTTAACAAACTTGTTGTCTTTTTCAATTTGAGAAGCTCTGTGACTCAAATGGGTAACACACCAGGACCTCGGAAGTACTAGACTATAAAGAGGGCATCGACTGGGATTTGCCTTTTTAGTAACTAGTAAAATAGGATTGGACTTTTCCGGCTGGGATTTGGGAATGAGAAAGCATATTAGGATTGGAACGTTCAACTCGTCTATTAACATTTTGCTAATAGGGATTGGAAGTTTTCATCATTTCAGTGCTGTGATTAGTAGCCCCCCTTGCAGCAGTGAAAACAACACATGCTGAAAACAATACATGCTTCAGATTGATCTAACAAGAAAAAACCATGCTCTCAAAACACTCCACAATAGAAGCTTCTTCAGTACTTCTTCCGTAGAAATACCTTGTCATTGGTCATATAATTGCAGGTTCGGTGAGTTTAGAAGATTTTATATGGAAACATCTTATGGTTTGTTCTTGTCTGATCTTTTATCATTTATAAACTTATGTAAATTGGCTCTCGTATTTGTATGCTTCTCATTGATTTAATCATAAATTCTGTTCACTTAAACATGGTTTGAGCTTTCATTACAGAAAAAGCTACCATCAAGAGACTTGAAATACACACAACTTAAGCCCCGAGTTTCGATATTTTTCTAAAATTAAGAGTTTGACAATATGGTTACGAAAACACAAGAAGGCGTTCTTCGAAAATAAAGTGAAGCCAAATATTTGTACGCAGAAAGGATCTCGCAAGGCGAAGCACTTCTCTGCAATGTTTGATTGTATGAACATTTTCCTTGTAAACTTAATTTCATAAATTTAAGACCATCGAGAGTAAGAATAACAAAATATTTCCAATCACTTTGATAGCAACATAGTCGTTAAGAGAGATTGTCTAGAAACTTGAACAACAGCCATCTTTATTCACTATTTCTTCTACTATCGAACTTAAGAAGAAGCAGGATTTGCAAAATCAATCAAATTAAATTTGAGAATGAAAAATTGACCCGAGAGGGATTTGAACCAATCACCATTGATGCGCTGTTAGTTTCCAGACCACACCTCACCCTCACTAAAGCCTATGATAATTGATAATAGAGATATCAAGTGCAAAAATCGTTTGCCCTACAAAGACTTGGCTTCGCTTTTGGGTAACTACTATTCCACGTCACTGCTCCTGCGAAGGAGCAGCTGACCACATGAGATGCGCGCGCATAGTCTCGAGAACACTTCGCAAGCGTGTCGTCGAAGAGGACAGATAAAGCAAGAATTTTTCAAAGATAAGTAGATTTATTTCTTTTTATATCTTTTGCATCGAACCCTAAATTCTTATTTCATGTCGGATAAAAACAACTCAGACACCCCAGCAGTGGGTGCAAATGAAACTATTGATGCCGAAGGTGATCAAGGGCTGGTTTTGAGGCTTCAAGAGGCCCAACAGCGCAGCCTTGATAACATGAGCGATAGGATTGAATCCTCGGTAGATAAACTGGCTAATGTTCTTAGTCAGTTCATTTCAGGTGCTGCAGGACAAAAACGTCCCTCTAAAACGAATTCTGCAGGTACTGCCTGCAAAATTGCACGCAAAAATGTGCAGGAAGAGGCTCCAAATTTAGCGCCTTCACTTGAAGGGGATTCTGATAACCCAGTTTCTGACTCAGAACCTGAGCAGGATGCTGATAATGTCAGCATACCTGATCATAGCAGCATTGACCAAGGCATTGCAGAGCTACTCCAAACCCCTGACGAAGATCCACAAGGGGAAAATAGTTCAGTCCAAATACTGGATGAAATTGAGGAAGATTTCGATCTCGCCAGTAAAAAGGGAGATGAAATAGACCCTAAGTTGGCAAAAATTATCAACAAGCTTTTTACTGAAAAGCTTCCAGATGATAAGGTAAGGGAGAAAATTAAGAACCTCCTTGTGCCCTCTAATTGCCCATCTGTGGCAGTGCCACGATGTAACCAAGAGATTTTTACTGAAAATCTAACACAGTCTTATAGATCACAGGAAAACTCCCTTCAGAAATACAAAATCAGTTAACTAAGGTGACAGCAGCAGTGGCAAATAATTGTGATAAGCTACTGGCTTATAAGACAGATAACATCCCAAAAGAGGATGTAAAACCACTCATCTCCAATGCATGTGATGCTCTAGCATTGCTGGGGCACGCCATGCAAGACTTAACACAATATAGACGTGATAACATCAAATTAAAACTTCCTTATAGATATCAAGGACTGGCATCAAATGTGCCTGCAGGTTCCACTCTTCTTTTTGGGGATGAGCTTTCCAAAAGAATTCAGAATATGACATCAACAAACAACGTGCTTAAAAAAGCAAACATGGTTAAGTCTCCTAGACCAAGCTCCTCTTACGGTCACCCCAGAGCCTCAAAAAACAAGTTCACCCCCCATCGAAGCCTTGCCAATGGGAAAAAGGGTTTTCACAAGAGACAAGGCAGCCAGAATCAACACAACAAGTCACAATGGCACGAGAAGAATTAAATATGAATAAGGTGAGTACCGATGAAGTCATACAACAATTAAAAAATGATCTTGATACAGCTATGACAAATTATAAAGCGGGCAATATCACCAATTATTTGGACAATTGGCATAAAATTACTGATGACCCTGTTATCCTTAGCATTGTTAGAGTAGGACTTAAGGTAGACTTTGAAACCCAGCCTGACTTTCATGCTTCCAAGCAATCCAAACTCTCACACGAGGACTCCCAGGCTATTAATAAGGAAGTTTCAAAGCTTCTCAAAAAGGGAGTAATTTCAAAATGCCAAGCTGAAGTTAATGACTTCATCTCTCCCATTTTTACTAGGGAAAAAAGGGATGGCACCCTCAGAATGATTTTAAATTTAAAAAGACTCAATTGCCATGTGACATATAATCATTTTAAAATGGAGTCATTGGAAAATGTTTTGAGTATAATTAGGCCAGATGTCTGGATGGCTAGTGTGGATCTAAAGGATGCATTTTACTCCATTCCCCTGCATTCTGAGCATCACAAATATTTCAAATTTATTTGGGATAAACAATTGTACCAATATGTTGCCATGCCAAATGGATACTCAGAAGCTATGAGAGTATTTACTAAGATACTGAAACCTCCCTTTTCACACTTGCGGGCACAGGGCTTTCTATCAGTAGTGTTTGTAGATGACACATATCTACAGGGAGATACATATGCCCAATGTTTGTCAAATGTGCAAACTACAATTGACACACTGCAAAATTTGGGCTTCACTATTCATGCAGAGAAATCAATACTTGAGCCAAAACAGGAAATTGAATTCCTTGGTTTTGTTATTAACTCTAACAACATGTGTGTTTCTTTATCTGAAAGGAAGACTAATGGTCTTATTCACAAAATAAACAATTTTAAATCTTTGGAAATACAAACCATTAGGCAACTAGCATCAGTCATTGGCTCATTGCTATCCACTTTCCCTGCTGTTCCCAATGGGCCGCTACACTATAGAAACCTAGAACGTTTTAAGATTCAACAACTGAAAGCAAACAAAGGGAATTTTGAGGCCAAAATACATAGTATGCCAATAGAGTGTGACCAGGAACTAGCTTGGTGGGTTGCAAATATAAAATCGTCCTTTAGGAAAATTGAAATCCTAGATATTGACCATACAATATTTACTGATGCTAGCAACTTAGGTTGGGGGGCTGATGATGGAACTTGCCCAATTGGGGGCCGATGGGCAAAATCTGAAATACAGCAAATTAATTTCCTAGAATTAAAGGCTATAAAATTAGCTCTGGAAACTTATTGCAAATCAACAATATACAACCACATTAGAATAATGAGTGACAATAGTACGGCAATTGCATACATCAACAGCAAGGGGGGGACTAAATCACC
Source organism: Pelagia noctiluca (assembly GCA_963924455.1). NCBI lineage: Eukaryota > Metazoa > Cnidaria > Scyphozoa > Semaeostomeae > Pelagiidae > Pelagia > Pelagia noctiluca. The sequence continues at coordinate 2,208,654 of OZ004332.1, read as the reverse complement.
TCCACTTGATGCTCTTGCTGCAGATATATGGGAATTCTGTAATGAAAAGGGAATTCATATTTCTGCAGCCCATATCCCAGGGGCAAAAAATACAACTGCTGATCACATGTCAAGAACTTTCAGTGATCAAACAGAGTGGATGCTTCATCCAAATATTCTAAATATTTTGGTCAAAGAGCTTGGTTTTAAACCGGAAGTTGACCTATTTGCATCTCGCTTGAATAAGCAGCTAAGTAAATATGTATCCTGGATTCCTGATCCAGGTTGTATAGCTGTTGATGCATTTTCACTTTCTTGGGCTGATATTAAATTTTATGCATTCCCGCCTTTCAGTCTCGTGGGGAAGTCAATTGCAAAGATAATAAAGGAGAATGCTATGGGGATCATGATTATACCCCTCTGGCCCAGCCAATTCTGGTACCCAATGATGCTGAAATACCTCGTCATGCCACCAGTGGTACTGCCACAAACAAAGGCACTGCTTCGTTTGCCATTCAAACCAGAAGAATCTCATCCTCTACTACCGAAACTGCGACTAGCAGCAGTTCTCCTATCTGGCAGCACATACAATGCAAGGAATTTTCCCCTGAAGTATCTGAAATCATTTTAAATTCCTGGAGGAAAACCACAGTTAGCAAATATGACTCAGTTTTAAAGCGTTGGGAAATATACTGCAGAGAAGTTGAAGCGGATCCTGTACAAACTTCAGTAAACACAATACTTGAATTTTTGCTGCGGCTGTACAATGGAGGGTGTATGTACAGTGGACTAGCTGCTGCCCGAAGTGCCCTATCTTCCGTTGTGTGTTTGCCTGGTTATAAATCTATTGCTGAACATCCTATGATTTCCAGGTTTTTAAAAGGAGTGTACAACAAACATCCTCCTCTACCGAAATATTCAAGAATATGGGATATTAATGTAGTCTTAAAATACTATGACTCTTTGCCACCAAATGAATTACTCGATCTCAAACAACTGACTCACAAGGTAGCAGTTCTTCTGATGATATTGGGGGCAAAAAGGAAACAGACTCTTTTGACAATAAATATAGACAACATAACGTTTTCTGGAAACCAGCTCATTATTTTACCAAACTCAGTGCAGAAGCACAATAAGCCGGGTCGACATATTGAGGCAATCACATATCATCAATATGTTGAAAATCAGAAACTGTGTATTGTTAATTGCATGGGAATATATTTACAGAAACGGAAACATCTTGTTCCAGTGGATGTGAAACCACTTTTTATTACATATGGGACACCACATAAACCAGCTAGTAGCGACACCTTGTCAAGGTGGGTCAAAGCAGACCTAAAATCAGCTGGGGTTGACACGAGTGTCTTTCAAGCCCACAGCTGTAGGTCTGCCTCAGCAAGTAAAGCCAAGGAGAAAGGCGTACCAGTTCAATATATTCTAAAAAGAGGTTGTTGGAAAGCTGAGAGCACGTTCAGAACATTTTATGATAAACAAATTATTAACCATGGAACAGAGGTGGAAGAGAATTACGTTAATTTGATTCTAAACTAGTGGAACATTTTTTTGTTGAAATGACATTTATCAACATTGTTGGTTGTTATACTTTGGTTATGTTATATGGTGATGAGCAATATCGGTTTTGTTACAATTATACTATGTTTACTCATTGCCTCTTGGGGATAGTGGAATATATAACATTTTACTGTATGCCCCTATTTGTGTGCTCAATTCAGTCAGAGCTTTAAAATCTCATGTGGTCAGCTGCTCCTTCGCAGGAGCAGTGACGTGGAATCACCAATTACCCGATCGTAGTGAAGGGTAAATGGGATTCCATGAACTGTGAACTGCAAGGAGCAGTAGACTACATGCCACACCCAGAATTCCCTCCCCTTTGAGTTTTTTCTGACTTCATTTCGCTGTTCATTTTTCTAAGGGTTCGTCATTATAGCTTTAAATAGTGTTCTCGAGACTATGCGCGCGCATCTCATGTAGTCTACTGCTCCTTGCAGTTCACAGTTCATGGAATCCCATTTACCCTTCACTACGATCGGGTAATTGGTGATCACTACAGAGGTAGCCATCTGGTGTTTTTTACTCTTCATCGGTAATTTCATTGCCGGTTCAGTGGCATCAATACTTTAATGCAGCATGTTGTTTATTGTCTTCGTTTAATAACAATCTAACAAATTGTCGTCTGAGTGCATTGCTGCCGCAAGAATGTCATTGAGCAATGAAACAGGGTAACTTGCAACTTTGGCATCTGCAAGCTGCATCGACTGCCGCAGACTGGCAAAATTCACAGACTTCAAAAATTCAACCAATCCTCCTACTTCATTTAAATTAAATGAGATAAATTTATCTTCTACGTCATGACAGGAGAAGATGCATTCCGCCATCTTGTCTGTATGGTGTACCACGTGGTCTGTTGCGTATTTCAGGGCAGAATAGGCCGCTTCTCTCACCAACTGGTCGCAGTCGTTCAGTGCTGTCACTAGAATCACTGCACCACCGTGAGAGCACAGGATGTTCAGTTTGGAAGAATCTTTAAGAACTTTGGAGGAATCTTGAAAGTCTTTAAAAGAGCTATTGCAAAATTTCGAAGAATCTTCGCTTAATTGTGAAGAATTTGGAGCAACTTTCGCGAAATCCTCGCTGTTTTTAAAATACGGTTTGGGAGATCCTTTCCAAAATTTAGCAGAAGCTTCATATAATTGTGAAGAATTTTTACTGAATTGTGGAGAATCTTGCAAAATTTCAATAGAATCTTGACCAGGCTGCGAAGAATCTTGGACAAATCTAGAGGAATCTTCATTAAATTCCTGAGTGTTTTCGGTAGACATCGAGAAGTCAAATTCAGTTTCATTATCAACGAACGAAGATATCCTCAGTTCTGAACCGCAATTTTCAAACCGCCGTTTTCTCCCAGCGGCCTTATCAAGAACTCTGCTGTGCTTCACGTCCAAATGAATGCCAACACTCGACCACTCGATGAGGATTCTCAAAATCTTGTGCCAGCACTCAACACCTTTTTTCTTAACCTCCCAGTCAAAATCGACAGAAGCAATTTTCAAAGCTAAAAAAATCATACCTAGAATACTCGCTTCGTCAGGAGAACTCGAGTTAACTTCGTTATAAGTGCTCGCCTGCAAAAGTTCTCTCATCACTTCAGGAATTTCCAACCACCGAGAAACAAGGTCCATGATGCTTCTCTTGGCAAAGGCCTCGTCATCTGATTTCAGAACTTGCAGTATCTTCTCGTGTAGTGTGGCCTACAGAAAAATCAACAGTTATAAAATTCAATCAATATAAGGCAGGAAAGAACATAGTTCATCAAAAACGAAGAAATGAACATATTAGAAAATGAACTATGCCATATCGTAAATTCATTTTCTCCTGCAAAATATCACATTGGCATATTATTGACAGAGGAATTACCCCAAGTATCAAAATCTCCGTATTATTTCAAAACATCCTTTAAAGATTCTCGAATCTTGTGTAAATTATCAGAGCTCGTTCACGATTCTCTGATTAGAATTGGTAATATTAGAATTGCCATACAAAAGGAAGGCCTGTAAGCATAACATAATAATACACCGAATAAGCCTTCTCAGCAGTAATTTAAGGAATGATTCAACGTTTTCTTAAAGACACCATGTTGCTGCTGAAAGGATGAACCTCCTTGTCTCTAATTTTTGAACAATAAAACTATAAATGATGCTACCTTGTAAAAGCTGGCAGCAAAATTTCTCTTTCTGACTTACTACTCAGATGAGTGTTAGATGAAAAGCTGAAGCAATTATCATATTTCACTATGTTTCAAATTGTTAAAGCAAAGAAAATACCAAGGATAATTAGATATCAATATACGAGTTCTTTGAAAACCAGCAAAAAATCTTTATAAAGATTTCTTCAATCACTCATCATCTAAATTCTTAATCCACAGTAGGACTTGCAGTTTCTTGTCAAAAATTCTTATTGAATGATGATTATAGAATGGTAAAGATGTATAAAGATGTGGCTAAAAGTATACAAAGAGTACTCAAGAGGTTCCAAGAACAACGAGCGAAATATAATTAGGTGATCAAGAGACCCAGTGTGCCCTCTAGGTTATCACTACAGTGAATATGGAGTAACTCGTAAACCTGGGCATACGATGTACGGTTACACATTGTTGGTGTTCAAGAACCGAATGTTGGTCAAATCGATATTAAAGCGATGAGCGAAAAATAACTGGTAGAAAATGGCTCAAGATACAAAAAGAATGCTCAAGAAGTTGCAAGACCGACGAGCCAAAATATAATAGACCCCGAAACTCACCAAAGATATTTTCTGCTTGAGGGTGCGGCGTAGATCCTTATTTGCAACGCCGAAGCAAAGCACGCGAACGGAAGATGCTCTGACGTAGCTCTCTTCCGCCGTCAGCATATCGACAGCCTTCGTCCAAAATGAATTTGCAGTCAGGAAATCCATGAATGGCTTGTTTTCTGCGAATAAAAAGCAAAGGTCATCAGCGGAGGATGATAGGTTGGTAAGCAATTATCATCATTCCCCGGTTGGAGACCCCCTTAATTAGTGGGTCACTTACAATAAGGAGTGTACCCTTAAGTGGGTGGGGATATACCTAAATACGTGTTAATATTTAGGAAAATTGTACAGAATTGGGTGATGATTTCTAGGATTTTCCACATTTCTCGTTAGATTTTGGGTGTGAATCTAGATTTAATGCAACTCGTCCCTGAATATTTTCTGGTCTCTTTCTAAATGGAAGAAAAATGTAAATTCATGTGTTCTTGTCTAACCCAGGAAATATATACTCATAAGTGGGCTACTGCGATTGTAATATGACTGAAAGTTATCCCAAACCAGGGACTTTGTCTACTATAGGCAAGTACACCAACCATTGTCCTGAAATTGGGTTCCTTTCTCGGCATTATGGCATCACACCCATCACTATCAGCAATACTGAGTGCTCTAGGGGAAAAATCCTAGCCAAATACCAAATGTTTGATTTGATTTCATTTCATTTCATTTGAATTATTTAAGGAGGGTCGCCCTGTCAGCAAAGCTGATTTTCGAAGGGCCCTCCACTTAAAAACTAATTACAAAAGTAATTATACTAAACTAAAGTTAACATGCCCTAAGCGTTAAAAAGTTAAAAAAGTTCAGATACCTAATTTACAGTTTCTAAAATCGAATTAATTACCCTAAGATGAAATATTTACAATAAAAGCAATAAAAATATTAATACTACAATTAAAACAAAATAAATGGAAAAGTAAAAAGCAAAATAAAGTCGGAGCCCCGGCAAGGGACTGATCTCTGGTACTAACCAAGGCATCCCCAGCGGACAGACCGACCCAAAGAGACCAGCAGTCAAACAGGTGGCCTAGACACTAGTCCGATAAGTCAGCCCACCAACCAAGGACAGCCAATGCCGGCACCAGAGGACCCCCTGCCTTCATCATTGAACAGATTTTTTGAAGCTTTTAAGAGAGGATGCCTCTTTTGACTCAGCTGATAGGCTATTCCACAGTTTTGCACCTCTAAACGAAAAATTTTTTTGCCCATTTGCAGTTGTTTTCATTGGGAGCCTCAAGTCAGTGCTAGTGTTTCTGAGGCAGCGAGTGGTGCATTTTGAATTCCTTTTGAAAAGATTTTGCATGTACTGTGGAGCCAGTTCATTGAGTGATTTGAAGACTATGGTTTTTGACTCAATGTCAATGAGTTGTTCAATAGTCTTCCAGCCCAGCTCTTCGATAAGTGGTCTGCTTGGGGCATCAAAGCTGCTGTCGGTTATTATCCTAGCAGCTCGGTTTTGTAGCTTCTGCAGCTGGTTGATGCCAGAAATACCGCAACAACCCCAAACAGAGCAACAGTATCGGAAATGAGGCTCTACTATACTTATGTATAATGTTTTAAGAGTTGTCTTCGGCAGATACTTCTTGGCATACTTTAAAAAGCCAATTGCCCTAGAAGCCTTCGCAGAGGTAGCCTTAATCTGTTCTTTCCAATCTAGGGAAGAATCAATTTGTATGCCAAGGTATTTCGTATTATGGACAACATCAAGCTCATTCTCACGGATATTCAATTCCAAATTTTGATTTGAACTTTTAAGAATGTGCCATTTTTGTTGGCTTGTTATAAGCATTGATTGGGTTTTTCCCACATTTAATGAAAGTTTATTGCCTTGGAGCCATGCGTCCAATTGCTTGAGATCATTGTTTATAGCCTCGTTCAGCTGGGTGATATTTAATGCCCGGTGGCACAAACTGGTGTCGTCAGCATACATGGATACATTTGAACCTTGGACTGCCTGTGGGAGATCATTGATATAGATGAGAAAAAGTAGAGGGCCAAGACATGAGCCTTGTGGCACACCAACTTTTATATCCCCAAGTTCAGACGAAACGCCATTCACCCTACAAAATTGTTTACGATTTGATAGGTAAGACTGAAACCAAGAAAGCTCACTCTGTTGTACACCATAAAGTTTTAGTTTTTCACATAAAATGGTATGGTCAACAGTATCAAATGCTTTTTTTAGATCAATGAACACTAGTCCCACAAGCTGACCAAGGTCCATCCCACTGTACCAATCATCCGTATTTTTAAGGAGACAGGTTAGTGTTGAATGGAGACGCCTAAATCCGGATTGATTATGAGAGATAAGATCCTTCTCATTCAAGTATTGATACAGTTGATCGAAAATAAGTTTCTCAAAGAGCCTTGATATGACAGGTAGGACTGATATTGGACGATAGTTCGATTTATCAGTCTTTTCACCACCTTTGAAAATTGGGGTAACTCTAGCTACTTTCCATATTTTTGGAAACTGGCTTGTTTGAATGGATGTGTTGAACAAAAACGCCAGTGAGTTTTCAATCAAAGGTAAGGCAAGTTTCAAAAAGTAGCTAGAGATATCATCAACCCCAGAGCCCTTTGAATTTTTAATTTTGGCTAGTGCAGCTCGGATTTCGCTAATTTCTACAGACTTAAAATTAAATGTAGTCTTGTCTTTGTTGATCTCGTAGTCACCAGTTAGAAGGGGATTAGGGACAGGATCAATCTTATCTGCAAGCTCTTTGCCTATAGTGCAAAAGAAATCGTTCATTGTTTCTGAAATGTCTTTCTTAAGGAATGTTTCAATGCCAGATTCTTTCAGGCAGTCAATGTTACTAGATTTAGATCTTTTATTGAGAAGTTCATTAACTGCCTTCCATGAATCCTTCATGTTTCCTTTACATTCAGAAATCTTGTTGGTGAAATATCGTTTTTTAAGCTGGATGTTCATAGAATTTACTTTATTTCTAACCTGCTTATAGGAATCCATAAGAATTTTGGATTTCCGTTTGGATGCAGCTTTTTTTAGCCTGTCTCTAGTGCGCATTAGTTCTTTCAGGTCCTTGTTTATCCAGGGGCAATATTTCTCCGAAACACGCATTTCAGTTATCGGTGCATGTTTATTTATGGTCAGGGAGAACAAATGTGACCAATTGTTGACAATTTCATTAATATCGTCTGAAACAGTAGCCAATTGCTCCCAACATATAACAGAAACGTCAGCCAAGAATGCATCTTCATTGAAATTTTTCATTTTTCTTGTTTTGATCACCTTGTGGCTTTTTTCAACTGCACCATTAAACTTTCGGATACAGTACACCATAAAATGATCACTCATGGAAATTTGATGCACCCCTGAGGCGACGATATTTCTGGGACATGATGTGGCGATGTGATCAATAATGGAAGCAGTTGTTAGAGTCACCCTGGTTGGTTCCTCTATAAGCTGCTTAAGGCTGAACAACCCGTAGATATCCAGCATATGCTTTGGATTATTATCTATGGGTTGCTCAGCATCATTTTCAGTGAGATCACAGTTGGTGTCACCCATGAGGATAATTTCTATGCCCTCTTTGTCAAGGCAAGAAAGAACCTTCTCAAGCTTATCGAAAGTTGAGACAGGGCTACTAGGAGGCCGATACCAAACAAGAACTAGAAATGATTTGCTCTTAGGTGGCTGTACCTCTATGCAAATAAGTTCAAGACCATCGATAGGGACATCTAAGCGACGTTTATACTTGATAGAGTCCCTAATATAGATAGACACTCCTCCCCCATTGCATGTCCTATCCAGGCGTTCTTGCTGGTAGTCAGCTATATCAGTTAATTCCTTGGGGTAGTTTGGGTCAAGCTTTTTTTCATTAATTGCAAGGATATGAATCCCAAAATCCCGATTAGCAACTTAAGCTCATCTAAGTGACTACGGAGACCATTGACATTCAGAGACGCAAGTGCCATTCCCTTTTTGAATCCTAGATGCTGACGTGATCCTTCAGGTGCCACCGGAGTACAGGCATCCTCCCTTTCAAGTGAGTGGGATGGAGAGACGCTACCCTGACTTTGCATGTGAATTTAGGTTTCTTGCAAAGCGGCGATTACCCTCAGGGGAAAGATGCATACCACCTTTATCTAGATGTCTAAAGGCGATATTATTGTGTTCTATGAAATCCCACCCCTGAGAGAGACAATATCGCCTCAGTGCAAGATTAGTTTCAACAACAGTAACATTTTTGGAAGTGTCATACGTCTGTAGAAAAATCGAGGAAACAGTGATGCTTACATCTGACTTGCTTTCTTTGATCTTCTTGCCGGTAGAGGCTACGTTTTCGACTATGTACTTCACTGGAATGCCTTTGGAAATATCGTTGCTACCAATATGCAGGATAACTTCGTCTGAGCCACCCAGTTTGCTATTGATGGTCTGCTTGTGACGCGAAAACAGTTGTTGACTTTTTAATCCACCAATGCCATGTGCTTCAACAGATTTTGGTAACAGCTTTTCATCGTTTAGACGGCGAATATGCGAGTCTCCCAAAAGAAGTATTTTTCTTTGTCGGTTACCTTGGTCGTAGTTGCTTAAGCCGTTCTTTACTATTTCTGAATAACTCTTTGTGTTGGTGTTGCAATCTTTCACTTTGTTGCTGTTGTTATTGCTGTCACTGTTATTGCTTTTGAATCTGTTGTTGCTGTTGCTGTTGTTGTTTGTTTTCCTTTTCTTGTTCTTGTTCTTTGTTTCAGCAACATCAGTGGAATTTGTATTTCGATTATTATTAGGCAGCGAGGACTTTGATATCGTTTTGTATTTCTCAACGTCAATGACTGGATGGGTTTTTTCTTTCTCAGAGGATTTAAAAATTTTAAATTCTTGATGTTTTTCCATCTGAATGGTTCTTAATTGATTTGATAATGTATCCTCTGCACTTTCCTTTGTGTTAGCTTCAGGCTCTTTGTCTTTTGTCTTCGCATGTGAATCTAATGTGGAATTTTCTATGGAAGCATGCTGGACACTCTTTGTTCTTGTTGAAGAGGCATTAATTCCATTTGCAATTTTGTGTAGCTGAATTTTCAAACTTGAGTTTTCGTCGACCAAAGAAATATTTTTCCTCCTTTCCTCGACCAATAATTCGTTTAATTTAGCATTATTGTCGATCAATTTACTCAACATAGGAAGGACAATTTCCACTTGTGGCCGAGAGCAGTCTTCGAATGTTTGCTTCTTCGGTGTGGTAAGCCCGTCTAAGAAACACAGGAATGAATCTTTGCTTTTCAGGATACTAGCTTCTTCTTTCACCGATTCACTTTCTGCTGTTTCTTCTGAAATTTCTGTTGTAACTTCAGCATTATCAATATCTTCTTTTATGAATAAAGAAGGAAGACCGGTGGAGGTGGGCTTGTTGAATACTACTCCTTCTTTCATCAGACTGTCGAGGGAGTCTTCTCCATCACTAAGTTTTAGGCCAAAATGCTTTGAAGCAAACGCTAAAATATTCTCTCGATGTGGCCGCTTTCTCTGGACAGTTCTAATCTCCTCTATGCTTCTCAGTATCAACGAATCGTTTCTACAGTGCGCCATTAAACTAGAATATCAATATAACTAGAGTACGACAATAAATATTATTCAAGATGAGCAGCTCCAAAAAGACGTGCGTATCGTAAATTGCGGGGCTAAGACCTCGTCGATAAAAAGAAAAATGGAAAATTTGCTCGTGCATCCCGCGTAGAAAGTAATTGGAACCTCACCTTCCACTGTTTTCATGAGAGCAACTAAAAAGTCCATGACAGAGTCCTGAATTTCCCAAATGGAGCTAACCAGCAACGCCTCCATAACTGAAGCCATACAAATGGGTGTATTGTCATTTGTACCACTTGAAGCACTCGCAGAATCTCTAGTTGAAAGAGCTAAGCATACTATTGCAGGATCGGGCATTTCCGCTGCAACTGTTAGAACGGATATACAAGCAGATACAGTCTAAAAGAAAGAAAAACGTCAAATCATTACATGAGGCTGCTACATCAGTTAAAAGATGACTTCTCGACACTCAATCTTGAGTTCTCTAAAACAAATGTTTCCATAAATGTGTAAGAGGCATGGAGTGAGATTCTATTGCAAATAATAAAACTCGAATGCTCTAAATTTCAAAATAAGATGGAAAGAATTTTTTAGAAGAGGTAGGGTTTGGAAAATCAATCATAATTTATTTGTAAAAATGAAAATGACCCGATTAGGACTCGAACCCACGTCCTCTGAGTCTGCACCCCAACCACCTTATCAACTGAGTTACCGGGGCTATCCACTTAATCGACCAACCCAAGCCATATAAATCTCTAAAATTGCACCAGCACTCACCAAATAAAGACACGAACCTACCCAGGTTCTTTAACAGTAACACCCCCGGAGCTGCTGAAAGACGCAGCTTTCCTAGACCAGGAGACCATCAAAGTCCAACAAATGAAAAGGTTGAAAAGCAAACTTTTTTCAAGTCATTTACTCAGAGATCGTGGGCTCCCATCCAACCAGGGTCATTTCATTTTCACAAAATAATTTTGATGGAAGGAATTCCTCCATATGATCACTCCTCCAAAGGCACAATCGAGGGTGAAATAGGAAATACGTGTCAGGTTGTTACCTTCCCGTCCCTAGACTCATCAGCTAGTACCCCAATGAGTGACGTCACCAATTTAATTTTCGCATCTATTGAGAAATCTACAAAGGAAGAAGAGCAAATTTATACCAAATTGATCATATTTGACTATTTCATGCTAAAAGAGTATTTCAATACGAATCATGGATGGCAAAACAAACCAAATGTGGTGCTTTCTTATGAGATACCCGGTACAAGGAATCGTTATATCTGACCTGGGTAGTAACAGGGATATATTGGCTGGGTGAGTGGTCGAGCAGCTTAAGGGGTTTGCTGTGTGCAGTTGAAGTTAAAGGGGAAGTTCGGTCAAAAAAAATATTCTCCAATTTCGCTGTAAATGTATTCAAAAGTCGGTGTAGGATACAATTTTAATTCTTTCCTTGCTCCCGGTGTCGATAATCCACTAATATCCGTTGCGAAAAGTCGCATGATTTTAGGCCGCCATTCTCGAAAATCTGAGCAAGAATGTTGTTGCTGTTTTTGACGTCATCACGGTCAAAAGAAAAAATCATGGGGTGAAACGCGTACTGCGGACAAGACTTCTTATGATAATTCTGAATCTTTCTTTGTTTTTGTGACACAATATTATGTGATAAAAATATATTTTATTACTAGAAATAGATTAAAAACTGCAATATCAATAGAAATTACTCAAACTTCAACATAAAATGGCTGAAAAGAGTAGTGAAACTTCGAACGACTTTAAACAAATAAGTAACGGCGAGAAAAAGTGGTGATGAAGAATAATAAGAAGTTCTTAATTACAGAGAATGTCAATTGGAAACCTCGAATTGTCCGTCGCAACACTGTATAGTGGCAATACATTTACCGCAGGATTCATGAACTGATGTCCCTTTGAATTAAAAACTTACAATAAAACATTTTATTCGTCGACAAAATATAATACAAAACGACTTTAATATAGGTATCTTATGAAAATCAAGCAGATAACTTTCCCAGTTCGAAAACAGGGAATGGTAATGGGAATGTTTGTAATAAACCTACTCTGTGGTCTCTAATAGACGGGGAGTTGGAATAGTAAGAGAGGTTGGAAAAACCTCAAAATAATTAATACGGAAGGGGGCTGGAATAAGAATTTCCTGGGTGGAAAATTTTCAGAAAATTGTTAAAATGGGAACCTCTGTGAGAGACAGAATGTAGCGACAATAAGACGTTAAACATATAGTGCAATAACTTCAATGATTTAACTCGAAATTCTCAATCTCATAGATTTTTGTAGTGAAACTCTTGTTTTGCTTGTAACTCGTCACCAGTAGGGGGGCTGGAATAAGAATGCCTGGGTGGAAAAGTTTCAGAAGATTAATAGGCGAAAGGCACGTCTATTAGAGACTAAAGAGTATTTGCTACAAGGGGTCATTCAATCTCCCCTAAGATTGTTTAATGCCGTTCCAAGGACTGGTCTTGTCAAGTAGACCAAACTGAAATTTCCCCACGATGAAAGCACTGTATTGGCTAAGGCTAGAATCAAATCCACAGTGGAGAAGAATACATACAGTACACAACCCATTTCAGACAACAAACTCCGGGATTCTATATAAAATAAAGAACATTGTTGACTTATAAGTTCTTTTCATAATTGGTGTGGTCAGGGGCGAGGCCTCAATACTTACCCCACATCGTTTCCCTTTACTTTTGCCTTATGGTACTTTACTTTTACTCCTATTGTTTTCTCAGTTCAGATCAAAACATTCTCATTTCTATATATTTCTACTTAGGGGTATCTCTAAAAAAGAGGATTGGTTGCCCCTCCAACTTTCTATATATTAATGTAAGGCAATTAAATAAATAATAATGTAAACTTCTTCTTCCTTTAAGATATATTTCTTCAATTTTGTTGGTTTCTTGGCAGCAAAGACTCTTGGTATACACTAGGCTATCAAAATTATTGCACAGGTCGATTCAAAATGGCGGCAAAATTGCAAAGCTGTGAGGGCTAGGCCTAAATTAAAATTCCCATAACTTGTGTTAGACAGCTCACAAATAAGAGGTTTTGGTAGCAAAATTTAGGAAATTTTACTGACACCATTGCTCATAACAACAAGCAATAATAAATTGAGGGAGAAATTATGTATGACTTGGGATTTGAGTGATGGTCAAAATATCAGAAAGAAGATTTTGGAGAAGGAGTTGTCATCTAAAATCAGTACAAAAGTGTTGTAAAAAGTCTTTGATATGGTAAAGTGCTTTGTTACTTTGTTGCTACTGCTTTGAGGAATCCCATTGGTTTTGTTTCTTCTCTGTATGGTAACTTGAAGGGAAAATGAAGGAGGCTCAAAATATTTCAAGGGAGGGGGAGAGTAATTTTTCATCTTGCATCCCACACATCAGTTGCAATTTTGTCATTCTTCAGGTAAAAATGTTGTTTGTTCTCCTTCTAATACCCCTATAATTCATATCTATGGAGTACTTTACTTGGTGGCTGACCTAAAACACAGCAATAATGGTTAAAATCATGTTTATCAGATAAATTTCTTTATTTACAAAACTTTGCTTTAAAATTCAAGGTCTCCTCCTTCCATTAAGATTTTTGAGACTCCCAACTTATTTCTTGCCTCACTACAGGGACAGCTAGGATAAGACTCATGGGGCTCCTCAAAGCAGTAGCAACAAAGTAACAAAGCCATTTACCATATTAATGAATTTTTACAACACTTTTGTACTGATTTTAGATGACAACCCCTTCTCCAAAATCTTCTTGCTGATATTTTGACCATCACTCAAATCCCAAGTCATACATGATTTCTCCCTCAATTTATTATTGCTTGTTGTTATGAGCTATGGTGTCAGTAAAATTTACTAAATTTTGCTACCAAAACCTCTTATTTGTGAGCTGTCTAACACAAGTTATGGGAATTTTAATTTAGGCCTAGCCCTCACAGCTTTGCAATTTTGCCGCCATTTTGAATCGACCTGTGCAATAATTTTGATAGTCTAGTGTATGTCTCCATTGCTTCGCATTTTTACCCCAAACACACCATTCATCATTACCCATCCTTTCGTTCTCAAGCTCTTCTTCTTCGTCAGAATTCAGTGAGTCTTCGCTATCCTGCTCTTCAAGCACATTTTCTTTTAATTTTCTCACTGGTTCCGTAACCAAAGGTTTCGAACGAATTTAATTAAGAACTTCTTATTATTCTTAATCACCACTTTTTTCGCTACTTATTTGTTTAAAGTCGTTCAAAGTTTCACAACTTTTTTCAGCCATTTTGTGTTGAAGTTTGAGTAATTTCTATTGATATTGCAGCTTTTAATCTATTTCTAGTAATAAAATATATTTTTATCCCATAATATTGTGTCACAAAAACAAAGAAAGATTCAGAATTATCAAAAGAAGTCTTGTCCGCAATACGCGTTTCACCACATGATTTTTTCTTTTGACCGTGATGACGTCAAAAACAGCAACAGCATTCTTGCTCAGATTTTCGAGAATGGCGGCCTAAAATCATGCGACTTTTCGCAACGGATATTAGTGGATTATCGACACCGGGAGCAAGGTAAGAGTTAAAATTGTATCCTACAACGACTTTAGAACACATTTACAGCGAAATTGGAGAATATTTTTTTTGACCGAACTTCCCCTTTAAGGTCAGTCATGTGAGGTCAACATATGGATGGGTGACCTTAAACTCATTCCCCCGTCCTCCAGAACGGACGTTAAACAAGGGCACCCCAAAGAAGTCAGGCCTTTCGCAGGCTAGGATCAAGATAATCTAAGTAAAGTTGTATTTCACCGAAAAAAAGTCCACAAAAGTAAATCTAATAATTACTAAAAAATACATAAAATCAGTATAAAATCAAAATAATCAAAATATTTCTAAAAAAACTAATTGACAATGGCCGTGATGGTACAATACAGGTAAAAATGGTCCTTATTTTCATTATGGTCCCTTTAATGTTAGACATGAATAAAAAGTAGCTTACCTGCAAAGACACCATTAGATATCAATGTTTTTAAAGCCAGGCTGCATTTGCTCGAGAGACCATTCGTCTTTGTGAAAACATGAGGCAAGTCAGATATGGAATTTGAAGTCAGAGGCAAGGCATTCTTTGTATCAACGGCAATGGAATCAGAGAGAAAATCTGCCAAACTTTCAACCAACAGTTTCCCATCCTTTGTACATGAATCATATACTACCTAGTTTAATTGAACAATATTGTAGTAGTGAAATATCATACTAATCAATAATTAAGTATCTCATTTGCTAATAAGGAATGAAGACAGCTAACAAGCTAAAGAAACTTTTGGCTGGCTAGCATATATGAATACACCGATCGAATATCCGCCGTTGTCAGCGTTAAACACGATATTGATAAGTAAAAGATATAAGAAATACCTTTGAAAATAAAGAGCCAGAATCGAGCACCAGAGAAAAGTTTCTTTTCCAACACTTGACATCTTTTTGAAATTCGTGAAAGATATCTTTGAGCTTTGCAAGCAAATTCAACACATTTTCAGGCTGAAAATGATAAAGAAATGATTTATTTGATTATAAATGAAAATTAATGAAACATTTTGCCTTTACTACTAAAAAGTGAAAAATTAAATCCAAAGTTGAGGATGAAGCACACTTAAGTATGGAATGCCGTCTATACGAGGACAATAGGAATGCTTCAAAGAATTCATAGAAAGTTTCCAAAGACTGAAAAACTATCAAATGAAACATGCATGTTTGGCTATGAGTCAAGAGGATAGTTAATCCATAAAACTTTCCTCTTTTCAGAATTCTGTTCAAAATGATTCAAACTCAGGAAAGATTTATTAACGATGCATTACCATCGCAGCTTCACCTTTAGATAGCAAGTAAACTCAAGAAGAAGCAGAACTTTGAAGAAGCAGGATAAGGGAAAGAAAAGTTCCTGCAGGTCCTTTGTAGCTGTTGAAGAAACCGGCGAGGTTCGTCTCTACATATGGCGAGTGTTGGTGCAGTCTGTGAGATTGATATGGCCGGGTTTGTCAATCCAGTTGGTAGAGTGGTCGAAGCATCAGAGGGTGTTGGTTCGAATCCTATTCGGGTCTTTTTCATTCTCAATAATTATCACGACTGATTTCCAAATGAGGTCCATATAGGGTGGGGGGATCATGTTCCCCTGATCCCTTATAGAAATTGTAAATTTTCCCTCATTATTCTAAGAAGAAATGCGATCTTTTGTGTTCCCTGATCCCTGCTTGCCTCCAATATTTCCTTTGTTCCCTGTTATAATTTGCTCATGTTCCCTTTTTTATATTTGGGCATGTTTCTCTGTTCCCTAGAACCCCTGACCCGTCCCTAATCCTGCTTCCTCACAAGTTTACAGAAATTCCAAGCTCAATGCATGCAGTATGGGGAAGAATACAGCACGTACACCATCTCCAGAGTGAATGTTTAGGTTTCATCTAACTACATTTAGCTGACTGTGTAATTGGAGACCATGCAACCAGACCTTACCTGGGGGTATTCTTTTGAAGACTGCAGTGTTCTCGTCAGCCATTGATGAGTAGCACAGTCGTTCCCAGCCTGCTGAATATTCAGAACAACATCCACCATTATCCTCAGCAGAAGCTCATTCCAATAAGAAGAAAGGTATCTGTAATGAAATCAGAATCCAATCTTAATTGAGCCACACCTCGACTTTACACACGTTCACTACTTACATGCAATAAACAAGTATACGCTTCAAGTAAACAATTGTTGGAATACCTAATGACAATCTGATTCCATCCTATGTCCCCTATAACAATGTTAACTCTTCTAAAACAAAAATAACTCCACTATAACAATATGATGACGGACATAGAGTAAATAAAACTGGATGACATGGCAAAAAGTATATAGACTATATCAGACCTAACAGGGAAAAAATAGTTGAAACACCATCTATTAACATTAGATAATGTCAATAGCCCCCCCCCCCTCCCTTGTAATAATGGTGTTGTGAGTCCTAACTACTTTGTTTCAACATTTGAGGTGCTTGAGTTTACTTCGCTGCTTTTCTAGAGTACGAAATTCTCTTAGGGAAAGGGACCTTTTCAATCACGTTGCTAGAAATAAAATCCAATAAGAAATAGAATGCGTGTGGTAAATTGATTGTAGATATAAATGTAAATATCAAATTATATCAAATTAATGTACTAAAAGTTATTAAGAGACAATCCCAAGATAATTTGTGAGAATGAGAATGTCGGCCAGTAAATTTGATTTGAAGCTAGCTGTTCTTAAATATTCATCTATTTTTAGCCTGAAGTTTTCTTGAATTGTTCTTACTTTATAATGATTTGGAGGCCTGTTTTCGCTATCAGTTGTGTTTATTGGTTCAAATGTGGACTCCATTGACCATCTGATATATCTGTGTGCTGTCTATTTGCTTGTTTTGTAATTATTTGTCAGTCTCGTGGTTATTTCGTATAATTCTTATATTTACCTTGAAATGGTCAGCCTCGGTTTGTTTTTAAATTGTTCTTAAGATTTGGCAAAATCTAAGGCTCGTGTTCTTATGAAATTGTTCTTATAAAAAAGAGTGTGTAGTCAATACGTTATAAACAAGGTTAACACCCCTATAACAATAATTACTCCTCCATAATTGTTAACTCTGAATTCATCGCTGTTGGTAAATTTGCTAAACGCTCAAAACTACTCTATCACTCTTTTACTTTTAGGATCTTGAGGATGGCGAAGAAAATAAGAAATTTAGCGACCATAATGACTTCTGGAGCTTTGTATCTCTGACTCTTATCCAAGTTGTCTACAGATGAAAGACTGTTAAACTTGGATATCTTACAAGGGTACTACTATCGTGTCTCAAATCGGGGATAACGAAGTAAGATTACAGTCGAGATTCTCTGGATACAAAATTTGCCTTGTCACTAGGACCCTGGACCAATCAATGCTATGTATCAGCAACCAACATTCATTTAAAACATGTTGTGTTTCTGTTGCAGGCGCTAGGCTAGCTTGTGATAACAGAGAAGCTAGGTCCTCCTCCTTAGCGATGTGACCGGTGGCAGAGATCAAAAAGAGAGATAGACAAAGTCATAATTCATAATTAACACAAGTACTGATCAGTGGCGGCTCCACACTACAGCTACTACCACTCGAGCCGTAGTCAGATTTCAAGCCTAGTATTTTTCCATATTCTAATTTAGGCTCTAAGATAAAAATCGATAATTCTGTTGTCACTTGGACCAATTTCAGCATGCAGTCAAAAATTTCCTGTATCCACCCCTGCTGATCTCTAAAACTGTAAATCTTCAGAGCACAAAAATGATTAGTTTGCTACTAGTTTTTATACCTAGCTAAAGTGTGCATTGGGTCCTTCGCCATCTCGTTCTGCATGCTTTATGCATACACTTTTTTTCTTTATAAGAATAAATTTTATAAGAATATTGAGGCTCAAAATCGCCAAAGGACAATAGAAATTTAAGAATAAACAATGGAAAAGTTGAGGCTCAGAAAAATTTTAAATATTCTTACAAAAAAAGAGTGTAGTAAGGCTACTAACAAAAATGAAATCCTAGCACAATATCTTTACATTTTCAGATTGCTCATTTATCCTTAATCAAAGAACTAAACTAAGTTACAAAATTTCAGGAAAAATTGGGCGTGCCATGAATTTTTTTTGAATTTTGAATTTTAATAATCTCAATAATAGCCTAATTACAATGTAATTATTGTATTTTTAACAGCTACTATAGGATAAACAACAACAACTAAACATTTAAGAATACATATACAACTATATAAAATAACAACAAGGGGTAAAACAGAAGAGGTAGCAGCTAGGTTGACCCATTTGTTTTTGCTTGGTATGTTGATTTTAGGCAGTTTTCTATAAACTTATTAATGGTATGATTTTGTTCTATATTATTTTCTTTCATCAAGTAAATAAATTTGTCCTTAGTGTCTAAAAATTTGAAATCTGTTTTTACTGTTGATATTTCATCGAAAAATTTTGCCCTATCCTCGCTGTTAAGGCTACATGTCAATAAACAATGTATTTCATCCTCCGTGGTGTTACAGATGGTACAGAGTCGTTCCTCAGGCTTTTTAGGTGGTCTAAAATAACGACCAATTTCGATTTCTAAACGATGGTCTGAGAGTCTAAATTTGCTTACAGCTGTCCGTGTTTTAATGTTTTTTTCATTTGCCAAGTATGGTTCAAACTTAACGTTATCTTTAAATAAGCAATAAGTGCGCATTTTTGGTTGATTTTTAAGGTTACTTAATGTGTTCTGATAGCTGCAATCTATAATACGTTGGTGAACGATGGCTACAATGTTCGTAGGTACCGTCATCTGGCTATGAGAAATGTTTGATGGTGATGTCCAAAGATATCCTAAACCATGCTTTTGAAGAATCTTGCTAAATTCAGTTGTCCAATTAAGTTTTAGCATCAGATCATTGTTATAAACGCTTCGTAAGATTGTATTGTTATCTTTATTCAGAATTCGTAGCCAGTTTTTAATAGTTGATTTGAAACCAGTTATGTAAAGTTGGAGTCGACCTAATTCACATCTACAAGCATGATTTGAAACTGACTTTTTTACTCCTAATAAATGTTTACAGAGCTTTATGTTTAACTTCTCAATTGGATTCATGTCGCTAAATCCATGTTTGAGACAGCCCCAAAAATCTACTCCATACAGAAGGATTGGTTTGACTAGACTATCAAATAGCTTAACGGTAAGAGCAATGTTTTGTCTGAATACTTCATCTAAACAGCTTTTCAGTTTAAAGTATGCTTTAAGGCCACGTCTGTACAAATCATTCAATAATTCTTTAATACTTAAATTTGGGGTTATCAAAAAACCAAGGTAATTAAAGTGCTTTACTGTTTCTAATTTTTCAGATCTAAAGTAAAATGTGTTACTTTGAAGGAGCTTGCCTCCTTTATTCATGACCATACATTTTGTTTTCTGCGTGTTTACTTTTAATAAATTTTTCAGACAATAATTGTTAAGATCATTCAAGGAATTCTGTAGGCCTGATTTTGATTCAGAAATTATGACTATATCATCAGCCCAGAATAGAGATCCCACAGTAGTTTCTCCGATTTTCCCTGGATTATTTGAAGGTTTCTGGAAAATTTCGGGAAGATCACTCAAAAAGATATTAAAAATGTTTGGACTCAAAATACAACCTTGTTTGACTCCCCTGTTAACATCGAAAAATTGCGTTATTTTATCTCCAATTTTGATACAAGTTTCGTCATGTTTGTACATATCTTCGATAACTTTATATATATTGCCTCTCACACCTAATTTGTATAGTTTTTGTAACATTAATTTTCTTGATATACTATCAAAAGCCTTCTCAAAATCTATAAAAGCAACATATAATTTTTTTCCCTTTTTGTTGCAGTAATGGTTAAATAAAGAATGAATAATCATTAGATTATCTGATGTTCTATTTCCTTGAACAAATCCCAGCTGCTGCTGCTTAATTATGTTATGTAAAGAAACATGCTTAGTTATTCTAGCATTTATGATTATATTAAAAAGTTTTCCAAGACAAGATGATAATGCAATTCCTCTATAATTTTTTTCAGATGATTTATCCCCTTTTTTATGTAATGGCACTATCATACTTTTTGTCCACTCTGAAGGAAAAACACCGTTCTTTAATAAATTGTTAAACAAATTGAGAAAAGTGTTGGGGTATAAGTTCACAGAAGTGGATATCATTTCATTTGAGAGTTGATCCAGACCAGATGATTTATTAGATTTCAGTTTTTTTACACTAATTTTTAATTCTTGTTCATTAATTTCCTCCATCATGATGGTTTCAACATCATCATTTGGTGTTATATTTGTGTCAATGTCTAATTCATCTTTCTTAAAGAGTAGGGATTGAAACATGTTAATCCACTTAATTGATTCAATCGATTTAACATGGCTATTGTCAGATTTTGCAGAGTTTTTAAGATTATCCAACATGCGCCAGAATGACTTAGAGTCATCAATAGATGATTCCATCTTGTTTATCAATTCATTTCTAAAAGTAATTTTTTTATTTTTGATCATTTTTTTAAATTCCTTCTTTTTTTCAAACAATGTAGTACGAAGTGAAGAATTCTTTGGTTCTCTAGATACAAGTTTACCCAATCTTGTAATTTCACTTTTTGCCTCCTTACAACTATTATCAAACCAGGTTTTATGATTAGGTGAGCAATTTTGTGAAGCTCTTTTTGTTTTTGCACCACTTTGATTCATTATTGAATTTAACATATCTGTGATTAGTTTTACATTTGTTGAACACAAATTTTTGCTGGAGTTTGCCAAAATTTTGGAATCAATTTCTGTAAATACTTGTTGGTTAATTTCAGATTTTAAATTTGCAATGTATGATTGCCTTACATGTTCATTCCAAATATATTTTTTGGGAGCATTATATAGTTTACTAGTTGCTTTAGATGTTTGATTTATTGCATGTGTTGCAATTGAATATTCTAAAGCACAGTGATCTGAGAAACTTGGATCAAGCTCTTGTATTTGAAAGTAGTTGATATTGTCAAAAGTTGAATAAGATGTAATCAAGTAATCTACTAAACTACACCCATTCCATTGAAAGCAGGTATTTTTCCCCTGACAATCCCCTATCTTCCGCCCATTTACTATGATCAGATCATAAGATGTGCATAGATCCAGTAAATCATTTCCTCTACTATTTATGATGTTATCCTCTGAGTTCCTGAATAAACTGTGTTTTGAATTTGTGTTAAAACTTGTTATATCATTTTCATTGTCAAAGTATTTACTGTAATCAATGAAATCCTGTTTATTACCTACCCTGGCATTAAAATCACCATTTATGATAACCTGACCTTTGCTTTTAAATTTATCAATATCTTTGTTCAATTGATACATGTAATCCTTACTTGTTTTCTTTTCATAGTTTTCAGGACTGAAATATAAAGTTCCCAGAAAAATATCATCTGATTTGTTAAAATAATCCTTTTTGAGTTTGATCCAAAGAATGTCAGTAGATAGGTTCTCTCCTTGCACTGGACTAATTGCTGTTAGTTTTTTATAAGCAATTGCTTTATAAGCAAGTCAGTACTCGAGATGACAAAAACTTAAGCGATTCCAACACTGGATAGAGGAATGCTAAGCAATTTGAAAATTTTAGTTCTGATTCAATTGGTCATGGAAATCGTGCAGCAGGTATACAGAAGCAGGTAACCATGGATATTAGTACCCCGGCACACTTTTGTATACAAGATACCATTGACAATTGTTGTACAACAACTTCTGAGATAGTATTAAAAGAAACAAATCTTCAAGCATAAAAAGCTAAGCAATTGATAAGCAATTTTGAGTACTCAAAT
This sequence comes from Pelagia noctiluca, assembly GCA_963924455.1. Classification (NCBI taxonomy): domain Eukaryota; kingdom Metazoa; phylum Cnidaria; class Scyphozoa; order Semaeostomeae; family Pelagiidae; genus Pelagia; species Pelagia noctiluca. The sequence continues at coordinate 2,186,371 of OZ004332.1, read as the reverse complement.
TTGCCTTCTAGCAAGGCAATTTTGAGTACTGAGATCGAGCTGATATTGCTTATAAAAAATGCGTGTATCTCGCATCGCTTTCGGACATATGACCTGATAACAGCTCACATAGCTAAAACAAAGAGAACAACACCAAAAATACCGAAAGTAAACAAGAATACTACACAAGAAAAAAGGCAAATCAAAAGGAAAACAACCCAGATGTTAAGGAGAAACCGAACCGTAAATCAATAGCAATCCTTGGTGACTCCATGGTGAAAGACATAATGTCTCACAGATTTCTCCCCAAGCTGGCAAAAACAAGCAAGATAAGTATATCAGGGGCAACTTCCGGTGAGATACTTGACTATGCTGTTCCCTCAATTAAAAGAAAAGTGGATTACTTCATCATCCATTGTGGAACAAATGACCTTATGCTACTAACCCCCCAACTAATTTCCAAAAATATTTTTTCAATAACCAATAGAATTAAGGAAAGTCTTCCAAACACTAAAATATTCATATCCTCAATCATTAAGAGAGGGGATAAACCTTTCTTGAATAATAAAATCAACCAGGTAAATGATATTCTCAACAAAGAGAGTGAATCCAGAGGTTACTGCTTAATCAATAATGACAATATTGAAGAAGATGATTTGAATGGTAGCATATTGCATCTTAGTAAAAGGGGCACAAGCAAGCTTGCTTTAAATATTATACAAAACATCAAGCCTGACCTCTTGATATGACAGAAATCTATAACCCCCTGCCTGAACACCCCTTCTCTCACCCCAGATATAAATCAGTCAGTTAACCAGTTGCACAGATATTATAGAAAATACTGCTGATGATATTTTTCAAAATATTTTGCAAATAAGAAAGGAAAATCATAAGTGTCCAATTTTAGCACATTCAAACATAAACAGCATAAGAAATAAATTTGAAGAATTTAAAGAAATGATTGTTAAGGGAAGTTTAGATTGTATTGTAATAAGTGAAACTAAATTGGATAATACTTTCCCTTTACAACAGTTTACCATAAATGGGTACAAACCCCCATTAAGACTTGACAGAAATGCACATGGAGGTGGGCTCCTAGTCTATATAAAACATAACTTGCCTAGCAAAATATTAACTAAGCTTGAAAATAGTTCTATTGAATTGATTCCATTTGAATTAAATCTCGTAAAACACAAATGGCTTATACTAGCTACATACAGACCACCAAATGCAGATGATCAGCTGTACACAAATGCTTTATCTAAAGCCATTGATGAAGGGAGTAGTCTGTATGATAATATTATTGTCATAGGGGATTTAAATTACCAACCTGATAATCAACATCTAACAACTTTATGTGACACTTATTCTCTAAAAAACCTAATCAACAGTCCCACATGTTATAAATCAAATTGCAGTCCTACACTAATAGATGTTATACTGACAAATCAAAAGCATTTCTTTAAAAATAGTTTGAGACTAGAAACAGGTCTGAGTGATTTCCATTAAAGGATCTTAACTTGTTGGAGAGCTAAACTCCCCAAAGGACCACCAAAAACATTTCAGTATAGAAATATGAAAAAATTCAATGGAGAAAACTTTTGTTCTGACCTAGAAGCTGCAGATTTTGAAACATGTCAAAGTATATTCGATGCAGAAGCATCATTTTCAAGATTTGAAAATATTTTCTGTAAAGTTTTGAACAGACATGCACCATTAAAGCAAAAAGTTGTTAGAGCAAATAACATTCCACTAAGTAAAGCTCACCGAAAGGCTGTTATGTTACGTTCAAAGTTAAAAAACAATTATCTTAAAAACAAAACAGTTGAAAATTGGTCAGAATTCAAAAAGCAAAGAAATTATTGTGTAAACCTGAGAAAAAAATCCAAAAAGGAATACTTCAGCAAAATCTGTGAAAATGGCACATTGGACTCAAAAACTTTTTGGAAAAAACTGAAACCTTTTCTCTTCAGAAAGTCCTCCAAATCTGACACTGAAATAACTCTAATAGAAGATGAAAAACTCATCACACACCCAACAGATATTTCTGAAATTATAAATAAATACTTAGTAGATGTAGGAAACTACTGGGCCAGAGAGAACAATGTCCAAAACAGCAATCATATGAAGAACAAGCCTGTATCGGAGATTGTTGAATTTTATAAATCTCATTCCAGTATAGTAAATATCAAGAATAATAACAGTTCTAGCGAAAAATTTGATTTTGAAAAAATAAATGAATCAACTACTAAGGCAATAATTGGAAATCTGACCCACCGTAAAGCCCCCGGCTTTGATCACATTAATGCAAAATTCTTAGAAATAGCATGTAAACAGATAACCAAACCTCTAACAGTCATAATTAATAAATGCATAGAGCAAGGTAAATTTCCATTCCTGCTAAAAAGGCAAATGTTACACCAATCTATAAAAAGAATGACCCCTTCAATAAAGAAAACTATAGACCCATAAGTTTACTAACTTCTTTTTCTAAAATATTTGAAAAAATCATTGAAATACAAATGCAAACTTTCATCGATGCAAAACTCTCTGATTTTCTCGGTGCTTATAGGAAAAATTTCTCCTCGCAACACGCCTTGATAAGGTTGATTGAGGAGTGGAAGTTTTCTCTTGAAAAATCAAAACATGTTGGAGCTGTTTTGATGGATCTGTCAAAAGCTTTTGATTGCTTACCAAAAGACCTTCTCATTGCCAAACTAGAGGCGTATGGTCTTAATCCTCTAGCACTAGACCTTCTTCTTAGCTATCTTTCTAATAGGGAACAGAGAGTTAGGGTAAATGGTGCATATAGCTCATGGGAGGCTCTTGAAAATGGAGTACCGCAAGGATCTATATTAGGACCACTACTTTTTAACATTTTTATTAATGATATTTTTTATATTGTTAAAGATGGATCTCTCTGTAACTTTGCTGATGATAATACAATATTTGCTGACGCTGCAAATAATAATCAACTTGTTGAAAAAATAAAATCAAATGTACAAGCCTGTGCAAAATGGTTTTATTATAATAAAATGTCAGCAAATCCCTCAAAGTTTCAGTCGATTACAATAGGTAAAAAGAGTAAAGACTTGAAGTCTTTTGTGATAAATGACAATTTTGAAATTGAAACCACTAGCGAAGTAACACTATTGGGTATTGAAATTGATAACCAGTTAAACTTCGACAAACACGTGGAATTAATTTGTCAAAAAGCATCCCAACAACTGAATGTCCTTAAAAGGCTATCAAACAACTTAGAAGAAAAAGAAAAACGTGTCCTAGTAAACTCCTTCATCCTATGCCATTTTAACTACTGCCCCTTAATATGGCTTTTCTGCAGTAAAAAAAGTAAAAATAAAATAGAGAAAATAAATGAAAGAGCGTTGCGAATAATCTATGCAGATTACTCACTAAATTACAATGAGATTCTTAAAAAAGATAAAGATACTACCATTCATGTAAACATGATCCGCACATTGGCACTGGAGGTTTATAAAACTCTCAACAGACTAAATCCCTCTTTTATGCGAAAAATGTTTGTAGAGAAGCCTACAAATTATAGCCTTAGAGGAGTAAAAACATTAGATATTCCAAAAGTCAATACCACCAAATATGGAATCAAATCTCTTAGTTATCTTGGATCCAAAATATGGAATTCACTACCAGATAACATAAAGATGGCATCGTCCGACAATAATTTTAAAATGCTAGCGAAAACCTGGTTTTTCGACAACGTATGCTGCTGCTCTTTCTGTCAGAAATAATCTGTCATAGGAGTGGTCAGACTTGATGCAACTCTTTATGTTTTGTTGCTTTATGTTGGTTTAAATTAGTCATCCTTGTACTATGTAAATACTAACACTAAATAATTCATATTATTATTATTATTATATCATTATAGAGCACACATTTCACAGAGATTTTGTGAAATCATGACAGAGCCAATTTCATACCGAGAAGCAACGCCGGAAGATTTTGCTGCAATAATGCAGTTTTTGGTGGAAAGTTTCCTCCCGAATGAACCGACAACAAAGGCTTTGTCGATCACTGGAAAGGAAGAAATTATGCAATTTCTAAAACCTGGTATTAAGCAATGCCTACGAGAGCCAGTCAGTTTCGTGGCTGTAAACTGCATTAACGAGATCGTGGGAGTACGACTTAGTTATTTGAAGAATCTGCAGCATCAAGACAACAACATATCCGAAGAAGATATTCAAAATGAAAACACCGTTGCTGAAAACAGCAGAGAAATCTCTTTTCGTGCCAGCCCTGTTGATATACTGGGCAACTATCTAAAATTCATCGAGTTTGATTTTCACAAACTTATTCCAAAAGACTGCACCAAGCTATTTAAATTCAATATTCTATGTGTGTCACCAGATTACGCCCGACGTGGAATATCTTCAACGTTGTTGCGTTTGTCCTTGGAAAAAGCAGTGCCTTCAGGCTGCACGGGAGTACTTGCAACAGCCACTAATATCATAACCCAGAATATGTTCGAGAAAAGATTCTTTGAGGTTCTAAAAGTGGTTGAACATAAGGATATCTTGGATGAAAATGGCCGCCAGTTGATAAAATGCAGCGATGGCACGACCAGAGGGCAACTCATGTTTAGGAATTTGAAGAAGAACTAGCTTTGAGAATTCACTACTGATAGTGTCACTATTGACAGCCGTTCTCCCTTGAACACATTTTAACAATTTTCTCATTACTTTTTTTCTCATTAACAGATCAATATTTTACTTATTTTTGTACATTTATATATCAATACTTATTTTCTCATTACAAGACCTACCAGTTATTAAACTTTGCATGTTTTTCTTCAAAGACACTAATTCTACTGCCTTGAGACAACTAAGTACCTTGGCATAGTTTATATTTCATAGTTTCTGTCAAAGTGGGGTACCAAAATTCTGACCAATTCTGTTCCGATTTTTGAAATACTTGCAGATATCAAGATTATAGGAAGGTTGTAGTTGTTGGACTTTTGATACGGAGAAGGATGATTACTTTCCTGGCCTCTGTGCAGTTCACTGGAGATCAGCTGACGATTCACAGGGGAAAAAGCACATAGAGTCGATCAAAAGTACCAACAGCAAAGAATTAAGTCTACAAATCTACAAATGACTTTAAGTCTTCATATGACTAAATAGAAGAGGGAAGAAGGGCAGAAAGTCAACCGATGCCCACAACGTGTTTATAATACTTTTTGAGGTATTCACGCATGCGCAGCATTGTGCTACCTTGGCTAGCTAACAGCACACCATTAAAAATTGGCACGCTCTTTGACCTTATGTTGTATGGCTTTTGTTGATATCAAATTTACAAATTGCCCAAATGAAACAAATGAAAACAACGAAGAAAAGTTTTGATGACGTCATTAGTCAAAATGCTAAAATCAACATTTCGCAACATGTTATACATCATTCGAAAGCTCTTTGAATCCTGTTTCCAAATGTGGCAAAACCATGTGAATGTATTCAGCTTGTCGAAAGTTATAGCAGCTTTTATACATGTTTAGGCCTATTTTATGACGTCATCCCTCACGTGGTAATGAAACATTTCCTGGAATGGTACGTTGGCTCAAATTGCTCAGAATCACCTATTCTAGCAATATAAACCTTAAAAGTTAAGTTAGGCCCTTGGAAAGTGGTTTTACACATACCCAATAAAGTGCACTCACCACTGTCTGAAATCTTTCATATTTCAAATGCAAATGAAGATGATTCGAAATTTGTTGCTTTTGAAGTATACTAATCAATAAGTTCTTTTCTAATTGGTTTGTAAAAATATGAAGTCCTATAGAACTTAAGCATAGCAAGGAAAATGGAAAGATTGCAGAACATATTGAATACTAAAGATTTATGTCTGAGTAGTACGTTAAGTTATGTACCAATCAAAGACTGTTATACGATGATATTCTTACAAGAGTACTGCTACCTATGTGAAGTTTTGCTTCAGCAATTTCTGGATGGTGGAAGTCTCATTTTTATATGATTTGGAGTGGATTGATTGAATTGAATTCCCCAACTAGAAATGATGTAATAAGAACTAGTCTTGTGATTGGCTCATTCCAAATTCATCATTTGCATGAGAAAATAAAAAATGATAAACTAGAACACAGCTCTACTTAATTATAATTACAAAGGAGAGTTGGTCTAGTATAAATCTTGAGTATAACAAGTTATACTTACACCATTTTCGGGCACCTAGTAACCCTGCAATGGGTGTGTGGGGAGACGCAGCAACACTGCTGGTGCAGAAACACTTAACAATTCAGATCAGGGTAATACCCTGGAAGTATCTTCAAGGTGTTTTGCTGGAAAATCCAACAACAAAAATGGTAGGCAAGCTTCAGTGGATGGTGGGTGCAATATCTTGTAAAGAGCTGTGATACTCTGCTGAATGGCTGGTTGTTGTTAGAGGGGCACAAGTGGGCTGTGATATTCTTTTACAAGGCTGACTATTTTCAGAGGATGCCATATGACATGGTTTGTCGGTATACTGGAAGACCCTCTGGCAAGACACTATTACTTCAGTAGACCTGTGTATTTTATTCAACTATTTCCTCTATTGTCATGCAAATGAGATTGTTCGAGTAGCCAATCACAACGCAGTTATCAACGCAGAGGGTATCAATTTTAATCTTTGTCCACCAGGGCATTTTTCAACATTGTCACCAAAAATACCTTAAAATGCCCTGCTGTCCACTCAGCATCAACTATTTTGATAATTATACATATGAAGTCTGTTGATTCAGCGGCCATCTTGGATGTAATCCTCAAAGAAGGAGGAATCCATTTTGGATGATGGTTGAGATTGTAGCAAGACTTTTTTGAATGGCCTTTTAGCAAACGTTTTTCTATCGATGAGAAGCCTGTTACATCTCGTTACGTTTGATATCCCCAGATGATGAATTAGCCAATCGTAGAGCTCGTTACAAAAACGTCTACAATACTGCTCTGACTACGAAATTCGCTGCGCCGCCAGGGCCGTGGAGCGACCCAAGCTTTATCAAAAATCATTATTTGAAGATTGTAATTCAGCGTGACAACAAAATAATCTCCCAAAATAAATCCCCTGCAAAGGAGAAAATAACATAACTACCTATGTATAAGCCATCAGTTTACATTTCATAAACCAGAAGTATGAATAACAGACCTTGAAATTGATACCCTATTTCTTGAAGGCATATAGCCAGAATTTACTCTCGTTAAATATCTCGCATCGCTTTCAGAATATCTTTAACAGGCATTACGTGAAATCATGACAGAGCCAATTTCATACCGAGAAGCAATGCCAAAAGATTTTGCTGCAATAATGCAGTTTTTGGTGGAAAGTTTCCTCCCGAATGAACCAACCACAAAGGCTTTGTCGATCACTGGAAACGAAGAAATTATGCAATTTCTAAAACCTGGTATTGAGCAATGCCTACGAGAGCCAGTCAGTTTCATGGCTGTAAACTGCATTTACGAGATCGTGGGGGTACGACTTAGTTATTTGAAGAATCTGCAGCATCAAGACAACAACATATCCGAAGAAGATATTCAAAATGAAAACACCGTTGCTGAAAAAAGCAGAGAAATCTCTTTTCAAGCCAGCCCTGTTGATATACTGGGCAACTATCTAAAATTCATCGAAATGGATTTTCACAAACTCATTCCAAAAGACTGCACCAAGCTATTTAAATTCAATATTCTATGTGTGTCACCAGATTACGCCCGACGTGGAATATCTTCAACGTTGTTGCGTTTGTCCTTGGAAAAAGCAGTGCATTTAGGCTGCACGGGAGTACTTGCAACAGCCACTAATATCATTACCCAGAATATGTTCGAGAAAAGATTCTTTGAGGTTCTAAAAGTGGTTGAACATAAGGATATCTTGGATGAAAATGGCCGCCAGTTGATAAAATGCAGCGATGGCACGACCAGAGGGCAGCTCATGTTTAGGAATTTGAAGAAGAACTAGCTTTGAGAATTTACTACTGATAGTGTCACTATTGACAGCCGTTCTCCCTTGAACACATTTTGACAATTTTCTCATTACTTATTTTCTCATTAACAGATTAATATTTTACTTATTTTTGGATATTTATATATCAATACTTATTTTCTCATTACAAGACCTACCAGTTATTAAACTTTGCATGTTTTCTTCAAATACACTGATTCTACTTCTTGAGACAACTAAGTAACTTGGCATAGTTTATATTTCATAGTTTCTGATTAATCAATAGATTATCATTTTACTTATTTTTGGATATTCATATATCAATACTTATTTTCTCATTACAAGACCTACCAGTTATTAAAGTTTGCATGTTTTTCTTCAAATACACTAATTCTACTGCCTTGAGACAACTAAGTACCTTGGCATAGTTCGTTTCTTATAGTTTCTGCCAAAGTGAGGTACCAAAATTCTGATATGCTTACACCAGGTATCGAACCTGGAATCTTATCCACCAAAGTGCGCTCACCACTGTCCGAAAACTTTATATTTCAAATTCAAAACATAAAATATAAAAACTAAAGCTTTGCATCTGAAACTCGTCAGAGTAGTAGGTTAGAAAAGAGAACAAAACAAAAACTTAACGTATCAGTATACTCAGAGGTTGATCGAAATTGGCCAATCAGAAAAGAGGTGAAGTGAATGATTTGTAAAGTGAGAACAATCAACTTCTACAGAAAGAACCCTTTACAGAAAAACAAACTCTTTCTATCTTAACAATATGGGATCAGAGGTTTTGATAAACAAACAGACACTAGTAGACAGTTTGTGTAGTGAAAATCTAGTTGATAAGATATACAGGCCTTACCTTGCGGGGTGCTCTTCACAGTATAAACTTCTTAGGAGGAAGCTCACGACATACTTTGGGCCAACTTCTGCCAGTTCCAGAGCAAGCTTCATAAAGACATCCACCTTTGCTGTGCATGCATTGATGCCAGAATCTTCTTTCGTTGCAACTATGCAATGCCAAGGGAACTCGAAGTCTCTAGAAATGAAATGAAATACTAAAAGGACCTTTACATATTGTTTTCTATAATAAATCAAGTCCAACGTTTTGTCGAAGAGGTGACATGAAACATTTACAATTTTGAATGACATACAATGCAGAACAAAGTTTTTCCTTTTGGTACACTTGTTTTTTCAATGATGGTCTGGCTTTTGTTACACCTCGATTCACCATGACTTTTACAGTTGCAGTTTTAGTTTACAAAACTCATTCGATATTCACACAAGTTACATGCAACTCAGGGGTCGACAAAGCACGGACCATTGGGACCAGCTGTTGTAAGCACATAATATTCTTGTAGGCACATTTTGATATGTTCTGTAATGCACATACACTGACACAGTTTCCAACACTAAACATTCAAGTTTTGCAAGATACTTTGCAGGCACATTTCCATCAAGCTATTTTGGTTGCAGGCACATAAAAAGTTCTTAAGCCCTGTATGACACTGTCATGTGTGACAGTGCTCTTGCTAACGTGATGTATAGGGGGTAATTTAGTTGAAATCAATAAAGGGAAGATTTGAGTTGATCGCTGTGCTGCTTATTTGCAACAAATTCTTTGTAAAGATTTATTATCAGAACATTCTACTTGAGGTGCCATGAATTTAAGGGCCGATTGATTTTAATTGAAACATGAAATAGGTAATGCTTTCAATAAGCTAGAGCAATTTTTTTTCAGCAATTAAAGACGACATTGCTGAAATAATTAGCGATCAATTTTGAGGGCTTAAGCAAAGAGTGGTTTTGCTTAGATACACAAGAAAACCCTTTTGGGGCTAGTACGCTAGTGAACCTCCTACTTTGGCACAGTAAAGGGATCATTAGCATTGGAAAAAGCTCAAAGAGGGTTCAAGATCGTTAAGGAAGTTCCAGAAAAGTTCAGAAGGCTCCAGAAGAGTTCAGGAAACCGTTTATAAAAAGAGGGGGGGTTCGATAATTCAGAAGAACCAACCATTTCCTATAAGAGCTTAGATAGAATAAGGTTGATACCTTGAGCGTTTGACAAATTTTCCACAAATCTCAGTCATGATCTGCAGCAAGGAAGCATTTACTCGACCAGCAAGTCTCATTTCTTGCACAATATCGCAAAAACTTGGCAATTTCTCAAGCAGTGCGATGGCAATATCCAGATGGCCATCTGACAGCTGTGACACTAGATCCAGATAATACTGCTGCGAGCAATGTTCACTGTTCCTAAATGCATTTGAAATCTTATGCAGAGAATCTTCCAAATATTTCAAGTCTTTTTCCATGTTTACATGACCAGGTAATAGTTTGGTTAAGAATTTAATTGCAGACTGGATCACATAGAAACTACTGTCATTGAAAGCATTGATGCTAGTGTTGATGAAGTCTACAAGAAAATAAAGGATTATATCTCTAAAAATTTATCAACATTAAAACTCATGATTCATACTCCCGCACTCTACTTTTATCTTACGATAATATCTCTTAATCAAGCCACTACATAAGGTTATAGGCGAGTGGTTGATCGCGCACCACGTAGTAGGATTCTCTGTCAAGGAGCACGGTATTCCTATTTATCAAAATTTCCCGTTTTCAAATACTCAGCTACGATGCTACGAGCATTATATGGTATCTATTAGATAAGTTAAAATGTCACCAATTCATTATTAAACCATATTTTCTTAACATATTTTCATATTTTCTAAACTTAATATTTCCTCCTATCTAGCTATTTTGATTTTCCCTTAGTCAGAAAAATACAATTTTGCGTCCGAATGGAATGGAAAGGTCCTTGAAGATATAATGTCTCAAAGGTCTTGTTTCTTGTACATTTTACTCGATAAACTCGTAATAATGGAGTTTTTAGTAACAAAAGCAGCAGGGAATACTTCTTTTCTTTCCTTTTCCGATATTTCTAAAAAACATACAGCCTCTTTCCCTCTTTCGTTTACCTCAACAACACGAGGATATTGATTTGGAGTTTACTCCTGAAAGGGGTGCGTAGACCACATTGTATGGCCCCTTAAGAGTCCAAGTATTTATGGATGAATCACATTTGGATTCAATAACCTTATACAAAAACTACTAGTGCCAGAAGTTACCTAAGTTTAGGAGCTTACAATCTCTTTAACTTTTGCAAGATGCTGCGAATTTGTAACTTGAATTTATCGAGATAATTTGTGAGAATGAAAATGACCCGAGTAGGACTCGAACCCACGACCTCTAGATTTGTACTCTAGAACGCTACCACTGCGCACCGGGGCTACAAGAACCCACGACTTCTAGAGTACAAATCTAGAGGTCGTGGGTTCGAGTCCTACTCGGGTCATTTTCATTCTCACAAATTATCTCGATTGATTTTCCAAATCCTGCTTCTCCTCAAGTTAACTTGAATTTGTAACTCCTAAGTTGAACCTCTGATACCATTGTGGGTGCTTTAGTGTTTCCAAGAAATCAAGGAGAGGGATAGAAAGCGCTCCTAATTCATTCTAGGAGCGTGTAGAGGTATACGCGCAAGATCGCACACCTCAACGGGAGAGGCCTGTCATAACAATAATCAAATCATATCTAAATCAGGGAAAACGGCACAATTTGAATAGCTGCTGACACTTAAACTACCTTCCTCTCATCTTTACCACTGTAATAACTTTTGCAGCTAAGTTTAGAACAACTTTCAGTGGACTTTTTTTCTGGGGGCCTGTTAAGAAAATATGGCACTTGCACACTTGAGATCATCAATAGAACAACGAGGTTGTCCCCCTGTTCACTTAGAAAAAACTGTTTTTGGGCACCAACTTTCTGGAAGTTTTGTGTCCCTTTAAAAACCTTTTAAAGAGAAGCATTTAATACCACCCTCAAGCAGTTGCCCCCTTCAGATTTATTACGAGTTTGCCACTGAACTATTGATAATAGAAAGAGTCTGTTGTACACCAGATATCTCTAGAAAAGTGCCATACTTGATTTTGGCATGGATGAAGAGCATGCATACCAGTGGTGGCGCTAGGTTTCCAGCTAGAGTCACAGATACATACTAATAATAGAGGAGCACATACCTAAGCATATCCGTACGAAGGGGGAGGGGCAGAAGCAAAATGGGGCCACCTAATTATAGACATTTTGGAACACTGACGCATTATTTGACAATATGGAAAGTATGGTACTTGCACACCGTATATTAACAATAGAGCCATGGTAAATGGCTCTTGCACACCTAAGATCTTTGCAAAAAGTGCAATGTTTTCTGAATTTGGTTTCTACAAGTGATGGACAGAAATGAGGAGTAACCTTTTGACTTAATCCAATTGCAACCAGATTCACTGCTTAGCATAGAAGATAACCCTTCAAAGATTGCATTTCGGACAACAGCAACTTTCAAAACTGCACACAATGCAGATGACTGCAGTCCGTCATAAAACATGAAATCCAGTGTTCCCCTCTTCTCCAACACATCGCAGAGTTCTGAACAGCAACCTGCAAGTATCCCAGCAAGTCTAATTGCGAAATTAGCAGAGACGGGGCAGGCAAATATGGTTTGGAAAGGGGGAGATAAAAATTTGATAACACCACTGTCTGGCTCCAACAAATATTTTCGCTGCTCCTCGTCATTGGCAATTGATGAAATCCATGTCAAAAGTTTTTCTAAGGATGTATCATCAACAATTTTGTTAGATCTGGTTGTAATTAGGTCTAGGACGCTTGAGAGATTGCTTTTCCATCCCGCAGCTAGGCCACTGCCGTCGTCCATTTTGAAAAAGAAAATTTAAACTCACAAAAAGTTAAACTAGTATTAGTTAAAATAAGGTATTTGAACAATCGGATAATCACAGGGAAGCAAGCGAAATATTGGTAATTTCAAATTGTCAAAAGTCGAGAAATTACAGGATCAGTTTTACTACTAGCCAGGTCTCTGACAAATTGTAATTTCTGCCCACTAGTTTTGATAGCTTCATGATATAATTTATCCAATTATTTTTCAGTAACTTAACTTGACAAGATAAGATTGATTCGAACATTACAATAGACTCTTTCCACAAATCAACACAAGACCCGGTGTGTTTTTGCTACAGCAGACTTTACTTGATACTATTCGTTATTGCCTGTAAATTAATTTCCTCGTGTTGAATCTAAGCCTCGGTATCAATCAGTGCCATGATTTCTGTGAAAACATTCAGAACTAGACATCCTACTAGAGTAAGTCTAGTACTTTGTGATCAAGCTTTCCTAAATACTCCAGAAAATGGCTGCAAAAGAATCTGAAAAATGTGAAGCAGGGGCAACGTGCTGTGAGGGATCTGATGCAGAACCTGCAAAGCCCCCTGCTTGCATAATTGTTATTGGAATGGCTGGCTCAGGAAAAACAACTTTTGTTCAGGTCTGTGAAACTGCAGGATTAGTATGAACTGAATTTACCTTGTGCACTAAAATGCATAATCTTTATAGGGCTATGTAGCATCCTTTTGATATCAGTATTGAGTACCAATCGTTTTTGTAGTGCTGATCCGCAAACCAGGGTGCATTTCGTCACAATTGCACTGGAAAACAAATGGGTCTTTTCTGGGTTTTTCTATTGTCCTTGTTTGTCTCGGTGTATTGGTTTCAGTTTATAGCAACTTTCTATCAGACCGGCTGCCTATCCCCCCCAATTTCAGACTCTTGGAGACTCCCAGCCTGGCCCTCAAAAGATCCAAGAAAATGCCAATGAAAAACAAAAGGCAGCAAATATACAAAAATCCCCCGGTTTTTATACTCTGGAAATTGGCAGGTTTGTTAGATTGAAGACAACCTGGTCTGCAAATCCCTCACATTTCTTTTAGCTAATTTGCAAGAGTATATCAATCATGGTGTTAATCTGGTATCAGGGGTCTTTAATTTTGATCCTTAGACATTAAGACTTTTTCTCACTCCCCCCATTATGTTACCCTTCACAGTTTGACCACTAACCTTCAGCTTGTTGAAGTTTGCATTAATTGGTAGGTGTATGGATCTGCAGTACCATTAAATAGAGAAGATTGATCATATTTATATAGTAGGGGTCTGGAGCAAATTTTACCCAGCTAGACAAAAAAAATTACCAAAAACTATTTCCTTTGATATCACCTTGACACGGTTATTTCAAGTAGGGCATTAGATTGAAAAAGCTGGCGTGTTATCAGTCTGATATTTCTTACAGGTTTCAGGTTTGGGTCTCAAGGTGATTATTTTCCACGTGTCATTCTTGATTGAAGAACAATTTCTCATTTAAGAATGAACAATAAGTGTGATAATCAACAAGGAAACCAAGTCTGTTTTAAAACAAGCCTAATACTTAATGTACATAGTTAGAAACATACCAGCACAGTTTTAGAAATTAAGATATCAATTTTAATTTTCTTTTTTCAGAGACTGACATCGCAGTTACACATGAAAAAGAAGCCTCCCTATGTGATCAATCTCGACCCTGCAGTACACGAATTATCATACCCTGCAAACATTGATATAAGAGACACTGTTAACTACAAAGAAGTCATGAAACAATACAATCTTGGTCCTAATGGTGGAATCATGACGTCGCTTAATCTTTTTGCAACTAAGTTTGATCAAGTTATGTCATATATTGAAAAGAGAGCACAAGAATACAAGTAAGTGGTAACTATTTTGAATTCACTTTTGTCCCTCACAATCTAGAATCAACAATATCTTTCTAAATTCAGCACTATCATACAAAATTATTACATTGCTGGCATCGCCATCTTAGTCGTACGTATAGGCCTTACACGCTCTTTTACCGGAAATGGTTACTGATTTGCTACCATGATTTTCCTTAGTTACGCCGTGACAATGATTTCTTCACATTGTGACAATGATTTCTTCAATAGCATAGAACTCGACTGATTGACTGAGCCCAGTTTTTCTTAGTTACGGCGTAGTAACGATCCACAGCTATTTTTTACCGTTCAAACTTGATCTGCTGCCAGAGTCAAAACCATATTTATTCTTTGGTCTAACGTTAACCTACAAATTCAGTATCACTCACTTATTTCTAAGGTATGTGATTCTGGACACTCCTGGCCAAATTGAGGTTTTCACATGGTCAGCCTCTGGCTCTATCATAACAGAAACGTTAGCATCAAGTTTTCCGACAGCGGTGGTCTACGTTATGGACACAGCAAGAAGTACCAGTCCTGTTACATTCATGTCTAACATGCTCTATGCTTGCAGTATACTCTACAAAACAAAACTACCTTTCATTGTGGTGCTGAATAAGGTATGTACAGAGTTTGGGTAAAAACTTGTACTTGACTCTCGATATTTGAGTAATTTAGCATTCAATACCATATCATTGTTTGATGCCCATTTCATCCTTCAATGCCTGGACAAGGGTCAACAAAAGTTTCAAATTTCAGCTCACAAATCACTGCTGTTTTGATAAGAAATATTCATTTCACACCTTTCTGGAAAATGTTTTGAAAATGAACAACCAGCAGTGCCAAACACCAGTTTTTATCAAAAACAGAAATCATTTGACCCAACAATAAACAGCCAGTTATCAGCAGTAACCATCCGGTACTAACCAAAGCCAGTAATCAGAAGGAATATCGAATAACGTACCAACATCAATTCAGGCTAAGTAGGGATTAATTGCTCTATTCTTAAATGATCTGTTTCTTCTAGTTACAATTGTTTTCTGCTGATTACGAGTGACAACGGCTAGGATTTCTGTTTATAGTGTTATCAACAAAGTTGTCAGTTTTAACTTTGTTTTAACTGAATTTGAAGTGCTTTGCAAAAGTTGGATTTCAGCAGCAAAGATAAATACCTGAGTGGAACATGTTCAAAATTTTTAAACCCAGACATCCAATAATATTTTTTCTTTGCAGACGGACATCATAGACCATGGTTTTGCAGTGGAGTGGATGACAGATTTTGAGGCATTTCAAGAAGCCCTATCCCACGAAACATCTTACGTGTCAAATTTAACCAGATCCATGAGTTTGGTTCTAGACGAGTTTTATCAAAATTTAAAAACTGTTGGATTGTCTGCCGTCACTGGAAATGGGATTGATAAATTCTTTGAGGCTGTTGATGAGGCTGTGGCGGAATATGAAACAGAATATAAAGTTGGTACGTATCTCTTTATCTTTTCTTCTTTGATTATTTCTTTCTTTGCAATACTTCACAATGCTACGATCTTTGGCCTATATTCTAACAATCCACAAGAGGCCCCCCTCTCCCCCTTAACAATGCTGCTCCTGATTGGGTTTATATGCAGAATGCTTTTGCAACATCAGTGACATTCAAACCTGATATCAACATTTCTTTGGGGGAAGGGAGCTCAAATATTTTCTTACAGTTTGATAGCTTTATGTTTGAAGTAGTGTCAACTTACGGCAAGGACTGTAGAGGCCTATTGGCTTATGGCTAATCACACGAGGGCACACAGAATAGTAGAAATACAATGAGAGGATGGCAAAGAAAATCAGAGATCAAGTGATAGATAATAACTTCTATGTTTTGCTATATGATAAAACGATAGAATAAAACAGTTTAGTACCGAAATAGTACAAGTTTTAAATTCGCGACTTTTCAGCATTATATCTGTTGAAAATACAAAGTATCTCACCCAGCCAACGCTTATGTTTTGCTATGTTTTTGATTGTCCTTACCATCCTCAAGTTCTGACCAAAGACTGTTCAGATAAAATTGGAGTTAGTGATTCTCCTGGTACTTCTACAAGGGTATTTGAAAGAGTTCGCCAATTTGCTATCCTGATCACAACAGGACTAAAGATGGGCTCAACCCAAAACTCTTTCAGTAAGTGATATGACCACTCATTCTGTCTACTACTGCTCTAATAACTTTATTTTTGATTTTAAATTTTCTTTTTCAGAATATGAAAAACTAAAAGAAGAAAAGAGCAAAGCAAAAGAAGAAGCAAAGAAAGAGCAGATAGAGAAACTAAAAAATGACCTTGGAGAGGGGAAGGATATTCCATTATTTGGTTCACAAAAGGACAAAGATTCTGAAGAATGGGAGGAGGGTGAAGAGATTAATATCGATTTAATCGACCAAGAGGAACGAACTGACACAGACTCGTTTCAAAAGTTTTTACACAGCCAGGGACTAAAACAATCACAGGGTAACCAGAAAAAACTGTAGGATGCTTTTCAAGTAATCAATTGACATATATGAATATTGTTTTTTTAATTCTGCATAGTGCTGTTTTGCATAAGAGATTTCTGATCGGTACGGAACTTAGAACCTAGAAGGCAGTGATTTTCAATTAGGAAACTCCCATAACCTAAATTTGCGTGAAAAATGGGGAACATAGTAATCAGACGCCAAGCTTAAGTAAATTTTTGTTTCCAGCTTTTCCCACTATCATCCATATCAAGATCTTACACAAAATATCATTGCAAATTAATCAAATAAACGAAGCCATGCAATGTCGTCAAAAATGGTTTCATGATTGTCAAAATTGTTACAAATAATTTCAAAATTGTTTCACATCACTCCTTTACTATTACAATGCAAATCTTCCAACAATTTCTCAAATGGTTACATTAAAGCTGCAAATCATTCCAAAATCATTTTAAATCATTCTTTGATCATAGGAAATCGGCTAAAAGTGCCTCTGATTGTTTCAAAATTGTTTCAAATTATCTCAAAATAAAAACTAAATCGGTGTGAATTGCCAGAAAATTTCACTAATCCTTACAAATTGTTTCAAATCACTGAGATATTTTTTTGAAGTTTCCTGCAAAGAAGGGAGATCCCCTGCTTATCACCAGCAAGGGAGGCAAAGTGTGTACACTCATCCAAACAAACCTTTCATGTCTGACTCCTTTTATTGTATGTTAACATCCTCACATATTGCAAGTTTGTGGAAGACAGATCCAACAAGCAATTTTCCTTTATAGTAATGAGCAACCGAAGACCCTCTGACAAAATTAGTACCATCATTGCTGAGTATCTCAGTGACTGAGGCATCACTCCATTGAGAATCTGTGGGACGCACTCTCAGCACATGGGACGGAGCAGCCAACATACCATCATAATCCTTAAATGCGAGGTTTGGGTTGCGATGGGTAGCAATATACAGGTCCCCAGAATCTTGGTCAACTTCTATGTTATCAGGCGCAGTTCTGAGATTGATTTCAGCATGCAGTGTGAGTGACCCGTTATCAATGTCACGATTGAAAATGGAGAGTGACTGCGAGTTACAAGCTGCCATATAAATATACTTTCCACCAGGGGATTTATTAATTCCATTAGACATCATTAATTTACTTACTTCTATTCTTGCGTTATTTCCATCATAATAAGCTATGCTCCCAGTTGCCAGCAAAAACAATGACTCAAGTGCCCATGCCATGTGGCCAGATTTGCAGTAGGCTAGCCAATTGGTGATGTAGAACTGTCTCTCTCCCACCGCAACTAAATCATTGATGCAAACAAATTTATCATCCATTATCGTTTCTTTGTGAAACAATTTTCCAGGGTTTCTTTCATCATACTCAAAAATCTGAACTCTCTCAGAAACACCATGATCAACAGCGAATAATATTATCTTTCCGTCGTCTTTTTTCCATAAACTCAGCCCATGTGGCTCAAACTCTGCCATATCAATACTGGTAGTTATTATGTCGAGTTTTGTGACATTGGCAGCAGGGTTTTTGAAGTCAAATAAGTAGATATTTCCCCTGAGGGTATTCAGGTCACAGCCAGTGACAGAACGGAAGCCATTGGATATAAAAGTAAGGCCGCTTTCGGTTACTGCAAAGTCTTCGGATCCACACTCTATGCCGGGTATAATTCGGCACTTGCCAGGACTGTGGTTGAATATTGGCACTCCAACACCCTTGTTGAGTAAATACATGTACAGCTTTGTGGAAATGAAAGAGGTCGCAAACATTGCCAAACTCGTTATGATGAGCAATTTTAATGTCATTATCGCCTAAAAGGAACAGACAAGATATGTAATGGTTACCAAAATTATCATGGACACTTGGACTTTAAGTTATTTAATTTTTATTTTCCCGTTTTAGATTCTGACAAGTAGAATTTCTCAAAATACTCTGGTGAGGACAATATAGTTTCTTGTCTATGACACGCATTTAAACATTGCCTTACCAATTAGGGGTCTGAGTCCACGGGATAAACAGCCTCCAAAAGGTAAAGCCCCACACTCCTTCTGGAAAAATTGTATTGACTGGTGGAGGACTGGGACTCAAGAAGCGCACCATGCCTTTGCTACTTGACCTGTCACATTTTTAGAAAAATTATAATGTTTGCAACCATGTTTCCTTGCTTAAAAAGTGGCCTTGAACAACCTAGATTTCTTGCCCAAGAAAAACTGTCCCATATTTCTCTCAACAGTTCTGGACTGGAAAAGCCCTTAAAAGACACTATCTTTATCACCCTTAATAAGATACCCTGCAATAAACACAAATTCCTTCAGACTTCATCAGCCCCAAGCAAAGCCAGTGAATTAACTTGAATTATCTACTTTCAATACCTGTCTCTCTAGAATGACACATTGCTAATGTCGAATCTTGAGATTTTCGTGACCATGCAATATTGAATCTTTTGCCAGAATGGGGGGGGTCGGGGGCGTGGCATTTTTCCAACGTTTCTTTAAGAAACGCCCTGACCGTTCTGCATTTGCATCATTTACAGTGCTTCCACTTGGAAGGAAATTTCCTTCCAGAAGGAAATTTAGCCGTTTGGAAGGAAAAAAGAAGGAAATGAAAATTGGAAGGAAATTGGAAGGAAATCGAACTGAAAAGAGAGAAATTTGAAGGAAATGTAAAATAATTTACTGAAAACTTATTTCTTTTCATATTTTTGAATTTTCATTCACAAAACCATGATAAAACACAAAATTCAATAACTGTGTTGCTGTGTTGCTTGTGTCCCTTGTATCTTTGATGCAGGCCAGATTTGCAATGAAGCTTAGGGGCACAACAGCTGCAGATTTCATACCAAGCAAGAGTATCTTATCCCTCCTTTCAGATATGAAGGCAAGTGCAACAGATGCAGAAGCCAAACAGTTGAAAAAACAATACCTTGATTCCAAATTCAGTGACAAAAATTAGATGGACAGATTATATTTTTCTTAATATACTGCAATATACGCTTGTGAATCTTTTGCTGGTAGTGTTGCGCATTTTAAACTTTTTTGTCCGACAACTATTACGTCACTTTGCGCATGCGTAGTTGTAATAAAAAGTCACTAACAGCCAAACTTATTAGAAATTAGTGGAAATTTCCTAATATTCTCAATTCTAGGGCCCCCTTACCCACCTGCCTGCGATGCTTCTGATTATTTTTCACGAGTTTTCAATGGAAGGAAATTCGAAGGAAATATTGAACTGAATGGAAGGAAATCTGAGGAAATGGAAGGAAAAAATAAGGAAATACTGTTCTTCAAAAGTGGAAGCACTGATCATTTAGAGGCTGCAAGTGTATGCCACTGTGAGATTTACATGGTGTATGTCAAGTTTATCGATATAATTCGAGATCTGGTTTTAACTTACCATCTTATTGCTATTTCTTTGACACCAACCAAGGATTATACCTATTTATTTGGGGACGAATCAGGCCTTTTTGTAGGCCAACAGATCTGGGGATTCTTCCGGGTATTAAAGACAATAAAAGAGATCTCACAAACCACCACTGGGCTGCAGAAAGCTACTAAAGTACCGCTTCCCAGGAACTCGCTGCGATTTCGCCTTCTGTTGCTTCAACTGAAATGGGACGCCTTGCAACTTGCCAGACACAAATGTTAGGCCAGCCATTAGTGTCCAAAGACCAATAATTGTCATTTTTCATGTTATTGGTTAGTGACAACCAATCATATTGCATTATTTTGATCACGTGTACAGAACGAACCAATCGAATGCAAATACAATTCTGTAAATTAGAGAGAAAAACAACATGGCGAACGTAAGTAAAAACATTGCTATATTAGACGTAGAAACAACTGGACTTGATCCTAAACTTGATAGAATCATCCAGTTTGCTTTATTGACATTAGATGAAAATCTTGCACCAGTAAAACTACTCGATTCGTACATTAACCCCGGGAAAGATGCTCGAGACATTGTGGAACGTAGCTCGTACAGATTTCACAAAATAGGCCCTGAAATGCTTCACGATAAGCCGAACTTCGAGGCCAAGGCAGACGAGATAATTATTGCTTTGAGAGAGATTGATATTCTTGTTGGCCACAATATTCTATTTGATTGGGGTATACTTCGTTATGAGTTTGCTCGTCTTGATGAAAATTCTGATGAGGACTCCGATGATTCTTGGAATGCCTCTAAAAGATCGATGAGAAATATTGATTTAGAGAAACCAGGAAATTGGCAAGAAAAATTTGACAGCCTTAAATTCGAGTTACTTGATACCTACAGAACTGCTGTTGTTGCATATCCGCATGAACCAAGCCATGCCTTGTCGGCTCTGGCATGCCATTTCAATTTGCGCATTAGAAAGTGTCATACTATCAGGTATAAGTGGAGGGGTCAGGATGATGGTGAGGAAAATGAACTGAAAATTGAGGAAAAGAATGAGAAAATGTCAGCACATAACGCTATTACTGATGTTTTAACGACGGCGAAATTGTTGAAGGATTGTCTTAAGATATTACGTATAAAATACACAGATTTATGTTTCTTCAAATTTCCTGAATATTTCATAAGCATTCCACTAATCAAAGAAGCAGGGAAGCTCACGTCCAGAAGACCTACAGATTATGAGCTTAGAAATTTAGCTCAAATATCACCAGCTCACATGAACATAAACTATCCCTGTAAAGGGGAAAAACTGATACATATGAAAAGTCATCAAATTCAATCTGTAATTGGTGCAATATCAAGAAGAAACAAGCTTTCAGTGAAACGAGATGTTTTGATCTGCAGAGGTTTCAAGCAGTTGGCCAAGGACAGGGAATCTGGAAAATCATTTGCAAATGTCATTGAGAATCCAACTCAGAGGAGAAAAATTGCTGGAAATGACAATGCAAATGAAAATCAAGATATTTTTCATGGGCTTAAATTTGGTTCTGAGGGAAAGAAAGAGACCCCTTGTAGAAGCCCTTACGATAAACGGAAGAATGTCAAAGATGTAACTAAAAAAATTGTTGCAGTTTCGGTTTTTGATATCAAGGACGAAGAATATCTAATGTCTTGTACAAAAGATAAAAGTACAGAAACCAGCCATTTAAAAGACAAAATGAAGCAAGAGCAAATATTCAAATGTGAAGAAATTGACTTACCAACAAATAAATTATTGAAAAAAGATTTAAGTACAGAAACGAGTCCATTGAAAGAAAAAATGAAGCAAGCTCAAATATCTGAATTTAAAGATGTTGACATACCGACAAGTAAATTATCAAAAAAAGATGAAAGTGATGAAGACAAGGCTCTTGGAAATATAGTGAATAAATGTCTACAATCCTGTCACCAAGAAATGATAACTAGCACAAGTCCGCTAAATAATAAAA
Organism: Pelagia noctiluca; assembly: GCA_963924455.1. Taxonomy (NCBI): domain Eukaryota; kingdom Metazoa; phylum Cnidaria; class Scyphozoa; order Semaeostomeae; family Pelagiidae; genus Pelagia; species Pelagia noctiluca. The sequence goes on along the minus strand of OZ004332.1, from coordinate 2,163,921 downwards.
TGAAGACACGTGGAATATCAGACATTAGTGAAATCAAAAGTCAGCTGAATTATTTTAGAAATACAGACAGCATTCAATCCTCCTATCTTCAAAAAGAAGCAAGCCCAGAACAGATAAAAACAACAGAGAAATCAGATTCACAAGACTCGGCTACAGCAACTGATCTATTAAGCCCTGTTTTTGACAAAGTCCGACCAGCTGCTGATAAGTTGTACAGTGAAAGCACTCTAAGTGATGAATACCTTGCAGAATGTTTTGATGATTTGGAAGATAAAAGTCAGGTCTTTCCTTTGCTAAACCCAGTTGATCAACAGAAGAAGAATGTACGAAAAAAGCTTATTATGTCTCAAGATTACTAGTTCATTCTGCAGATTTTTCGGGGGGGAGGGGGGATAATAAGTTAGGCTTTTTGATGAAGATTCACCAAATTAAAATTCTTTATGGTCTAGATCATAAAATCATTGTTTATAGGTTTTCGAAATATGCTTTTTAGTACTTATGCCTTTTTCTATTTCAATTCATGTCAATAAAGTTGTGAAGTTTTCTTCTTGCAAACAAATTATTTCAGCAAAAAGAAACTTAGTCAGTGCAAAGGCTACCCAGTGACGTTAAATGTTTTTAATTTTTCAAGTTAAGTCAATTATTGTAGTGATAAAAAACTGTAGAATTATTTATTGTAGAGGATTGAAGGACTTATTTATGATTGAAGAACTATTTAAGATGTTGATATTTATTGATTGCAAAGATTCAGATGATGTATATTTTCAGTAGTTTAAAATATCAACAAAACGTTATTGGTGATACATTGTACTGTTCTTTGAAATAAACTTCAGGAAAAGTAAAACCTTAACAAAACAGTACTACGTTGTTGCGTGGAAAGTCTAGAAGGTTTGGTCGAGCTTATAGCACTCAAGCCCTCTTTTTTAACATGTTTACGATTCTGACCTTTCACTAAGGATGTAAAAACCAAAATCTTTCAAGTAGTAAAAGTCATTTGGATTGATGATCTTTTCCCTTTAATTAGGATCACCCCACCAATCCTTTGGCATCTGCTGAAGTCGTTAGGGCACCTTTGAAAAATTAATAATCACTCTTTCTCTTTGTCCTCTGCTGCTCTCTGGGATGTCGCAAAGTTTAGATCCGTACAATCGTGGATATTCTCTTCCCATCTTTAACGTTGCATTTGCCATTTTCTACTACCTATATAGGGTTCCTTGCAAGATCTTCATTGCTAGGCCATTGCAGCAAGACATGTGTCTGCACAAGCTCAATTTCTGTTTCTTTACCATGGCAAGAGGGTCACAACGGTTGCCGATTGCCGGCCGTTGCCTGTTTCGAACCTCGTCATTTAGCATGATTTGGCAGGGGTTAGTAGGGTTTGGCCTAGTACGGATTAAGTAAAGGTTAAGCAAATTTTCAGCAAGGGTTTTTAAAGGATTTAGTAGGGTTCATAAAGGGTATAGAAGGAGTTTAGTAAGGATGAAATAAGGGTTCAGTGAGGAATGAGTGGACTTGGGTTAGTAATATTGAAACGAAGAAAGTCCACAATACTAGGCTTTATGCCGGATCCTTTTCGATGCTTGCGGCGAAGTAGGTAAAATATAGTGAGACAGCGCAAGAAGACACAAACAGAAAAAACGTAGCTGGATTAAATATTATACATGTAAAAAAATGTTTCAAAAAAAATTTCGCCCTGGCATTACAGGGCTTCTTCAGGACTAAATTTACAAACGAACAAATGCGGGGCTATATACAAAATTTGAAAAGTGTGTACAGTGATATGGTTGGTTAGTACGTTATAATGGTGCTGCTACGCAGAGGGTGGAGCGGTGGTAATGATTATGGTGGGAGTAATATAATAATAATGATAATGAAATAACGATGATAGAAAGGATGTATTGAAAAGCAGAGGAGTAGAGAATGACAGTAAAAAGTGATAAAAAAATATAACTATAAATAATGAGACAAGGTTAGCTGCATGGATATAATTATAAATAATTAGCAGTCAGTCGTTCTGTTAAGTCCGTTGGGTGTCAGAGTGTTGGCCGAGTCAATGAAATGCTGTTCTTTGGCTCGTCTTACACTCTCTCGTCCGGTGTGCAGTTTGTGTATTGGTATAATCTGTTAGTCACGTACAGTATGTCCAGGTGTATATAATATTTAATCCATCTATGTTTTTTCTGTTTGTGTCGTCTTGCGCTGTTCCTGTCTCGCTATTTTGGGTTAGTTAACCGTTGTAAAAAATGTCAGATAAAATCAATGAAATGATTATGGCTATAGTAAAACTGAAATGGTCACTGCTTGCTTGGATGAGGACAAAAGAAAATAAAATCATTGCTTAGTCTTCAAGAACAATCCACTGTCTACGCTTAATCATAAACAACATATACAATAAAATAGGATGATAGGTCCATATCTTCCTTGTCGTGTACAAAGAGGACAGAATAGGAATATCTCAGTCATTAAATAGGAATTTCATCCCAAAACTTCATAGGTTTTTTGTTCTCTTTTTCAAAGTTTGCTATGGAGAGCACCAGGCGAAACGTTTTTCCGTTCAATGATTCTTCGTCATGTTTCACACTATTTCTGCAAAATTCATTGATTCTCTTCAGACATTCACTTCCCAAACTAAGATATCAGTGAAACCAACGGAAAACAAATACTTTCCTGTCGGAGAAAACCTCACGGTTCTGGTTGAGTCTGCGTGTCCAATGAAATCTTGAAATGTCCCTTCTTTATAGTCAACAAGCTTTACAAGGCGATCTAGAAAGCAAATCGGATTGGTCGATTCAATCTTACTCTGAAGTCGAAGAAAAATACAGGGAAAATGGTCATCTTTAAAACGAAAGAACCAATGAAATTTCTTCTAACTGCACTTCTACCTGGAGCAGGGAGCCCGGAGAGTAGTGAAATAGTTTTTATAGAATTTATCATGAATTAGTTATAAGAAAACTAAAATCTAAATAAATTTTGTAAGTCACATAAAAATAAATGCCATTATAACACAATTAGAGATGATAATGATAAATAACCTTGTGTTCCAATTGCTATGAGATTGCCTTTCGGAGATATATCAATGCAAATTGCCCAATCCGTCAGCGAAACTGCTCTGATGATCTGGGAGGAAGAAAAGCTTCAAATAGTTAAATAGTTTTTAACATGAATTCAGATCTTTCTTTCATTTCATGGTTCCAGAGCCAGAATATATAAATTCACGACCTGGTCCTTTTAGTAGGCCGGCAGTGAATCATCTTCCTCATTACTCTCAGGTGGACTATCCCTTAGTAACAGTGCACATTGAGGTGAGTGATTTCCTTCAAATTCGATAGATGAGGAGGGCGATTCAGCACCCACCTCAAGTGCTCGAGAAGGGTATTGAGGTGGGCAGTGAATAACCCTCCTCATTGCTCTCAGGTGGACTATCCCTTAGTAACAGTGCACATTGAGGTGAGTGATTTCCTTCAAATTCGATAGATGAGGAGGGCGATTCAGCACCCACCTCAACTGGCTGAGGAGGGCATAGTGGTGGAGCATTGCGATCACCTGCCTCAAATAGCCAAGTCTAGAACTGTTGATGAGCTTATTGGATGAGCTTGTTGATTGAAATAATAATAATAATGACGATCTTTGAATTAACAGCATATTTTCTGCCATAGAGAAATCATTTCTGTTAATGTTTTGGAAATACCAAGAAGCTTTGAGATTATAAAAGCTGTTTAGTAAACACCTACATCCTGCCATTACCAAACGAACTAACACACTAACAAACACCAACCTTTTTCTGTGAGATGCTGTAATAAGAAATTTGCTTCTTCATTCCGTAGCCAGTATAAACTACAATGTCTGGATCAGTTGGAGAAAACCGAGCTAGACTCGGAGGTAGGTAGCTGTAATAGTCCTAAAAAGATAAAGTAAATAGTGAAATATCCATTACTATAGCAAATATCTCCAAGAAGGGGGAAATTAGCTAATTGAGCTTATGCAAATGTATCTAGATATATAATTACGAACAAATTTGAGAAGAAGCAGCATTTGGAAAATTCCTGATTCATTAATTCATTCGGAAAATTCATGAAATTCATCAATTCTACATACAGATCTAGAAAAATGATCTAAAGTAACCAGGTTTTGATGCTTTGTAACCGTAAGCAATTTCAGTTATTGTTTCATACAACAGACCTATTTTGTGGATATCATATAGTTTTCCTACGCAAGATACCTTATCTTTCTTCTTGAGAATTGAACCATCGGGTGCGAAATTGGGAGCTGGGAAAGTCAACCAATCAACAAGCTCACAGAAATCTTTTGACCAATCAGCAGTCCAGATGCTAACACGACGGTCAGCACTTACAGCTAGCCAAAGTACAGGTGAAGACAAAGAGTAAGAGTGGTCCTGAAATAAATAGGAATCAAAAGGGATTGAAAATTGAATTTATCAGGATTCAAAATCTAGCAAAGAAATGGACTAAGAAAGAAACACCAGATATGTAAAAAGAATTCTCGGTCTGGGTTGAAACAGACCTGAAAATATTTGTAAAAGGATCGTGAAGAGGAGGACTGAATCCAATTCCCAGCACTGCAGTAATCCAAAATACCAGTCCCAAATGAGGAAAGTACTGAAATTCCTAACATCATAGAGATCCCAATATCGATTTGTAATTTGTTTTCAATTCGGCAATCCGAGCCCCAAGAAGACCAACCTTTGATGGTTGTAGTTATTATATTTCACCATGTTACTGATTTCTTCCGCTATCTTGAAATCATGAATGGACAAAAACTGAAGATTAATTGTTTTTTAAAGATTACTTGTATTCTAGGTTTTGATTTCAATTCATGCATGTAGTGGTCGGTTTAAATTTGGCAGTTTTTTAAAAACTAAGTAAATAACAACTTTAAATGTTATCGAAATGAAAAAGAATGTAAATGTAAAAATAGATTCAAATACAGTTTTAGTTTGTCCTTGATGAAGCATCGATGATATTTGAAGAGTAGAAAGAAGATTTGAGGTGAAAATAGCATCTTACTTTATGTGAAGATACATGGATATCTGTAATCGGAGCTCCTTTGTGGTCGTTGAGCATTCTGACGGTCATTCCAGTGGTTGGACTGCTTACTGCAATAAGACCATCTTTTCCACCACTGATTACAACTCTACCTAGAAGAGAAAGACACAGAGTAACTCTAACCCTAACCCTAAACATAACCCTAGCCCTTACCGTAACCCTAACACTAAACCTAACCCAAACACTAACGCGAACCCTAACCTTATTAACCCTGAGAAAATCTAATTACAACTCCCTCGCTTCTTGATTTTAGTAACAAGTTTCAAGCAGAACAAGATAGTAATGGTTGGGTGATCTAGATATACCCTACAAGTCATATTCAATTTTATGATAGAAGAAAGTGTACTTATCAAGAATTGCCCGAAATATCTTGTGTCTGTGATTCTGACGTCCGGAATATTATTGTCTGCAAATGTTGTTGGTTAACGTAAGTGAAAGTGAAGGAATAGTAAATACTTTATCAAGACCCTAGAAAGGGAGGGCTGTACTGTGGAAGGTTATCAGTACTGTGAGGTATATCTTCAGTACTTTAGGGGGATACCATCTGTACAGTGGATTATGGAGCGATACCATCATTAGTGTGGAGGATGTTTAATACCTTGGAGGTAGTACCCATAGTGCTGATGATATCTCCTTAAAGTACTGGACATCCTCCACAGTTCTGATGATATCTCCTTGCAGCACTGATGATATTCACTGCAGTACTGATGATTCCCGATCAGTATTGATAGTGGACCCCCAAAGTACTGATGATATTCTCCACAGTACTGACGGTATCCCTAACAGTACTGTTGATATCCCCCACAGTCTTGAACACACTCCACAGTACTGATGATATCTCCTTGCAGCACTGTTTATATCCCCCACAGTGCTGAACACACTCCACAGTACTGAAGATATCCCCACAGTACTGAACATCCTCCACAGTACTCCACTAACGTTCCAAGAGTGATTAAATCAATAAATATTTACCATCAGGTGCAAATGCTATGGCAGTGACATTGACAGGGTGTGGTTGCATTTTCAGAACCATCTCCACTTGACCAAGGTCGAACATCCGAACTGTGCCATCGCTGTAACCAGCAGCACACTGAGATGGCCGCGTCAGTTTGGCTGTAGGGTGATGAATCGTTGTTTCATGTCGGCCATCTTGACTCAGAGTGTGAACTGGAGAAGGTTGTGGTATTGGTCGAAAGGCAACACAATTACAACTCTGAAACAGAAAACAATAACGTCTTTGTTCAGAACTTGAGGATGGCAAGAAAAATTGGGAACATAGGAAATCATAATAGCTAATGAAGCTTTGTGTCTGACACTCATCAGAGTAGTACGCCAGAAAGAGAACGAAAATGACCTAAAGAATGTCCATTAGCGTAGCTGAAACGTGTGGGGTCTTTAGTGAAGTAGAGTGACTGAGGTTCCAAACTACCCAACCAATGCATCATTAAAAGCAATGAAAACATGCACAAATCTTATCTGGAAATCGCAACAACAATGTTTCAAAGCCATAAGCCCGAGTAATAACCCAAACCCTAGCTCTGGCATTATCCAAAAACTAACATAACTCTAAAACTAACCATAGACATAACAATAGGCCTGGCCATAATTCTACTAACCCTTACCCTCACCCTTAGCCCCACTTCTAACAATATACGGAGTCAACCGTTTTGTTAATTTCCACAAAGACTAGACGTAAAAATAATGAATTGTCACCACTACCTCACTTTGGCAAATAGATAAAAAGTTGCTGTGAGATCTTCTGATGACAAATGCTTATTAAATATTACCTGACCAAGAACAAGAAATTGCAATGTCTGCTCATATGTATCTGTATTCCACAACCTCATGCTTCCATCAGATGCGGAGGAGCCCATGTAGTAGTCATCAGTGCCACCAAATACCAAACTGTTTACCTTGGACATGAAAGAAGACACATTTGGATCAAAAGAAAGGCCAAACCAATATTCTAATGACCCAGCCACTACAGAAGTACAGTGTTACGATACTGCTCTGATGAAATATATCTTGGAAGCAAAATAGTGCTAAAAATGAATAGCCATGTTATTGCTACTGTTACCAATCGCAACAGAAATCTGTTAATATTTCCCTGATAATTACGAGCTTTTTAAAGCTAAAGCTGAAATATAGAGGCTTTTATTCTAAAGGCTAGAATTGATAAAATCAACCCTACCCAATAATACGTTACCACAAAGAACAAATACCATGTCTACCTCATGCCAAAACTACAAACCACAAATATAAAAAACTACACACAGTGAGATCAAATTTTATTGAAAGACTAAATGGAAAAATGGATATGTCTTTTAAAATGTATGTGTCTTTTAAAATTGATATGTCTTTTAAAATTGATATGTCTTTTAAAACTGATATGTCTTTTAAAACTGATATGTCTTTTAAAAGGGGGACAATGGATGGCTAAGCTCCCAATTATAGGATGCTAACACCCCTGTTGACATACCTGTTGCACATGACCACTGACCAGCCGAATACTGGATCGTTCATCCCAGTTGATGTACCAAAGAGTGCCAGAAGACGTCCCAGCAACACCCAGTTCCAGGCTGTTGTCGAAGCTTGCACTTATTATGGAGCCATCAAGCTGCATTTCGTCTTCCATAACCAGTCCATTCGTACCAGTGGATCCGCTAGAAATATCATAAAAGCATAGCTTAAGAGCATGCCTCGAGATTGAGATTTCTACTTTCGATGTGTGCCAACAGATTTCGAAAAACTTCATCTAGAGATGCATTTTTTTCACCTATTCATGACTTCATTTCTGAAAGCAACACGAGTTGGGTTATTTCTAATTGTGTCAAAAGGTGTTCGAAAGGAGACTCCCTCTGAATGATATTGACTGATATGATACAGTGAGTCCCTGCATTTAAAAAATGAACATAAAAGCTACTGCAGTCTGCCACCTAGAGTATTGAAGTCCCTAAAGTATTGATAAAAGCCTAAAAATATTGTAATAGATGACAAATAGACCAATATGTATAATGATGGCCCCTTACAATACAGTAAGTCCCCGCATACAAGAAATGAATTATAGAAAGAAACTTCAGCCAGCCAGGTTGGAGAAAAGTTCCTCTATCACGATAATATTTCTAAGCGGTTAACAATACTGTAGGGACTTCCAAAGAGTAACAATTTCATATGTTGACAGTTATATGGCATTAACCTCAGTTTCCTAAGGCATTCATAAATATAACATCATAAAGTCAGTCCTCTTCAATAGGAAACAGGACCGCCTGGTTTGATTTTTTGTGTTTCTTATATGCGTGGACTTACTGTATTGGAATTTTATTTGAATATATTATTTTATGTGTATAATTTTATTTGAATACATTATTTGAATATATTATATAGTAAGGTTATGAAGTTTTTATCAAGCTCATCACATCTGAATACCCACATCCGGTTCTCTTTCGGTTCCTTCAAATCCACAATTCCAGCCACTGACCACATGCTGAGGTTTTTGGAACAGCCACCAGTTATGAGTTTACTCCCTTTCGCAATTATCACAGCTACACGAGAAAATGAGTCGATTTCAGGCACAGTCAAAAATCTACACTTTGAAAAAATTACTAGAATCAAGAAGTGGAATGGTTTGTTATAATGCATGATAGCACAATCTTGTGGCGGGGATTGCCGAGTGGTTAGATCACTCGTCCCATGCTCAAAGGGTCCCGGGTTCAAAACTACCTTAAGACCTGCCACGTAAAGTATGATGAGAGAATTTGCCAGCTCTCTGTGTTTCCAGGTGAAAAGACAAAAGGAATCAAGAGGTATGGTCAAAGCGAGAGGAAGAATCAGGGTCACACTGCTCAATAATAGTTTACCTATTCAGTGGGCCCTTTAAGCTTTGCATATAAATCTATACCTTACGAAGATAGTAAGTATATTTGCCTATCAACTATCAACAACTATCAAAATATAATAGCAGATTGGCAAGTTGTGGATAGCAATAAGTTTTTCTCGTATGAAAATATCATTCATTTTCAGAGGTAGTTTCAGGGAATGCGGAAACAGGAGCCAGAGGTCTCAAAAGGCTCCTGATTTAGAGGTTGCTTCTTAGTTCTATATCTTTTCTTCGTTTTAGGGTCCTTTTCTGTTGGAGGCCCCTAAAGACAATTTATTCAGCGTTTTTTGCAAAGACGTGTCTCTCCTATTATCACATTTTTGCCTAATGTTGTTTTTCGCCATCAGCGTATTCAAGACGGTTTAAAAATGATGGTTATAATTTGGTACACTCACTGATTTCATTACTCTCAGCTTTCCAGTGCATGAAACAACTATTCTTTCTCGTATCCCAAGCAGATATTACACCTGAAAGAAAAGAAACCGATTTCAAAGACAAGTTGACTACATTCATGTCCTGCATGAAAGAAACATCATTTTCAACATTAGGCCTGAGACCTTTTGACGCTTTTTAATTGAAATCAATAGGTATTTCTTATAAAATGGGTAGTTACCTAACTGGTTACTACATATAAAAACCAGCTCTATGTTCTTTAAATAGGTTTTTCTTGCGTGCGGGCCAGTGCAGTGAATCACAAAGAAATTCGACCAACTCACTTAAAGATCTATGCTTCACAATAGAATGTGATATTATCGTAGCATATCCGCTTTGATTTTATCGATCTACTTGTCGAAACGGCTGAAATATAAGGAGATAAGGTATAATGTGCGAATGAGAGGCTTTACTCTAAGCTACAGTGATTAAGTAATATGTGCAATGATGATTGGAAGTTTTGCAGTAATGAACCGGTAGAAACAACAAAAACCAATATTAAGAAAATATACAGCCAAAAGTAAAAACATATATCAAAACAAGTAAATAAACACACCCTGGTGCATAATTACCTAAAAGAGGTAGAAATAAAAGAGGAGACAGGAAATTAGGCTGCAAGTAACGTTCAAATCATTTTACGATGCTAAATTCAAAGTCAACCTGTTCAAAACGAAAACCCAAAAATTCATCTTACCACTATTAGTGCCGACGTAGAGAACGCTTTCCCCAGCAAACCCAAGTGCTGTCAGATCAAACGTAGTGTCCTGAAAAATAAATGTTACCAAAAAATAATTCAAATGATTTATCTAAAATTCATATTCGACTCTAAGCTCAGATGATCAACGAAATAAGATCTAAGCGTTTTAAACCAACGTGCATAGAACTCAAAATGGAATGGTTGCCTAGAAGGCAGACAATTTCCAATAGAAAACTTTTGTAGTACAAATAGGTGCTATTGTAGCTTTTCGCTAGGGATAATGAATCAAAGATAACCTCGTGTGTAGTGTGTAAGCATGCTACCATACTCAAACCAAGGCCCAGTCTTATTCATACAAGCACGTTAAACAGAAAATAATTTACTTCTTAACCCCCTCCCTAATAAACTTTTCATGTAATGAGCTACGAAAATCTTTTATAAGTAAATATCAGATTGTTTGAAGCAACTGAAATAAAGCAACTCACTTGGTTTTCACTAAAGATTTCCTCCGGAATTTCCGCTTCATGAACCTAAAAAAGTAGCTTAGCTTGTTAAAAACACTTTGCCCATCTGAATAACAATTTCACAAATCATCTTGCTAATCTGAATCAAAAATTGGAGCTATTTTGTTCTAACTCTATTCTAATACTTCTTCTTTTATTTGTAGTTTTTCTTGTAGATTCAATTTGTGTTTCGTACTTCAAAACATCGTGTTGATTATATTTGTCTTTTAAACCAGTTTTCAGATTTTCAAATGATTCGAAAAAATGTTGATGATTATTCCGAAGATTTTGTGGACGATCCCCCGATAAAAAGAGGGAGGGAAGTGCAAAAAAATAGGGAGACTTACATTGAGTGCAACTTGTTTCTTCGTCTCATCCAGAAGCCAAAACAAAATGCTACCGTTCTGACCAATCGTGGTGAACTCGTTCATGGTGAACGGGTCCCATTTCACCGCATGAATGGGATATCGTGTGAACGAGGTTGCCAATATCTCATAGTCACGTGTGCTCCATACGACCACAGAGCATTCTCGATAGTCGCCAATGGTTACCAGGAATCTGTCGTCTCTGGAATATTCCATTGCGATGACGGCATGCTTGTGGTGGTCGAAGTGCTGGGGAAATAGGAATTCAATATTCAATAAAATTATTTTTTAAACGTTTAACTTAAACCACACTGAAGATGTTTTAAATAAAATGAGAAGAGCTTGCATATTATCAATCATAATTTATCAAAATCTGAGATAATTCTTTTTCATAAATTCATTTGGTAGAGATGGAATTACAAATATTCAATCACAATCATAAATCAATTTGACATACCATATACAGTAGCTTTCCACATATAAGAAGCCACTAAGAATAATATAACTACTAGTACAGTATTAAATGTGTACTGTATTGCTTTGATTAAAAGTACGGGGTTTTTTTAATGCTTCTTAGAGATTTTAGAGGGGTGTTTGAAAGAGAGGGGGGTGTTATTCAATTTCACTCATCTCAGTCTTCCCCTCCATGTGATAATGGTTACTTTTATGGTGAGAAACTCTGATTAAGTACTAAATAAGATATATAGCGCGGGTATTTATCGTAAATGTCCTTTGCACGTTATAGAACTGAGCTAAAAGAGCATGGTATTGTAATAATTGTTTATTACTGTTTTTGAGTTTCGAATAAAAGAACCTTTAAGAAGAGGGGTCTAATTGAGGGGGGCCTTTTAACAAATGTAGCCTTTTTCTTGAGACACACGCTTACGAAAAACTATAAATACTAGAAAATCAATAGACATTCGTGATGAATAAGATAACCAGAAGCTTCTTTTTGACTCTTTTCCTAAATTTTCTAAACTTTGATAATGATTGTTTGATTGTACGGTCGAAAATTTAGGAAAAGAGTTAAAAATAAGCTTCTGGTTATTTTATTCATCATTAAGATCCTTGCCCGAATATATATTTTCAATAGACATTGGTCGATTACATTTGTTTAATAAAATAATTGCTACATCGAGATGTCAGCTAAAACTATTTCAAATAATTGTCCATCAGAACTTTGTAGTCGTTCAGAATCTTCTCCGTAATTTGGAATCCTGGTGTTAAATCACTAACATGAACTGCCCCTGGATGAACGTAGAACTCAAGTAGCCTCCCTACGGCACGCAGCCTCCTTCCGAACCGGGTTGCCGGGGTGATGAACATGTCAAACTCTCGCTCGAATATGATGGTGGGTGGGAATTTAGCGAGGATTTCGTCACTGGCCTTGGCAGGGAACAGCATGAGGTCACCATTTTTGCGCTGTGTCTCCAAATCAGTCGCAACAGCCTCCCAGATTCTCCGCATCAGCGGCGCATTCTTCCTCTCTTCGTTGGTCATGCTGGCAACGTCACCAAACTCGTAGTCATCGATCATGGGCACGCCAAGCATGGCCAGCTTAACCAGATTCGACTCCTCCTTTTGTGCCATCTTCACCATGGTCACAGCAGCCACGTACGCACCCCCGCTGTCTCCAGAAATCCCAATACGCTTAGGATCAATACCCAGTTTAGAGGCATTTTCAATTATGTGCTTCACTGCACAGTAAAAATCAAGCGCATTTTTGGGACACTTTGTCTCTGGTGCCAATCTGTAGTCCACGTTGAACATGACAATGTCACAGAGTGCTGCTGACTCGGAAAGCATGGACTGGAACAACTCTGCAGTCCCAGACACAACTCCACCACCGTGAGCATAGATCATAGCCGGCCTGTCAGTCTTCCCCTCCAAGGTTTTGGGTATGTGCACCAGCACGGGCACTGCATAGTCATTCCCATCCCTCAGTGGGACCTCAAACCTAGAATTATTGCATGCTTCGTAGGCCTTGACCAGGGAAGGGGGGCTTTTCAGATCCATCGCATTCAGGAACTGCCGCATGACGGCGATTATTTCTTCCGTTGATTTCCCTGACATGTCCATCTCCAGCGGCAGGCTCTCCTTCATCTGGTTCAGCAAGGCTGCAGTCTGCGGGTCCATGATCCCGTCTAGAGGATAGTTGAAGAGGTGCTTCGATTCAACGCGCTCCATGATGCCAGAAGTCAAATAGGGCCTAAATGTCGACGTGGCTTTTCCCCTCGAGCTCTCTGATGTTATTGCAAGATTAAAGTATGGAATAACAAAGGCTTGGTTTACTGCCTCGACCACCGAGCTAGTGGGCCTACTCGAGTTCAAAGCATATGCTTTGTTCTGTTGCTCTTCAAAGCTTGTTGGTGTGTGTGATAAAATTATGTATTGGATTATAAAAGTTTGGTTTTATCTATGCCTTTGAAGATTTAAGGCTTCGGAGAAATTAAATATCGCAGTCATAAACCAGGATGGAACCGCATCCATTCTCATGTTTATTTTCGAACTGATTTGAATTACAATGATGGGTGGAAATTTTGCTTAGAGACTAGAAGGTAACTGGCAAATAATCGTACAATAAAGGCAATGATGCGCTCTAAAACTGTTTTGTGAAGCGGCCACTAACTAACTGACCGCTTTCAGCTGATCCTGGCCTTAATAGAAAGTTATAGAAAACTTATTTTTCAAGCATGCCTTCTTTATTCAGAGATTGGCTCGCCCAGGATCAAATTAGTATTACACGAAAGTAATTCATAAGAAATTAAGCTCTGAAATAGTACTCTATTTCTCTTTATGACCACATGTAACTGGAAGTATCTTGAAATGTTTCTCAATATTTAGGTGACATAAATAAGACAAATCGATAAAAAATACAAAGACCATCACAATGCAATGTTGAAACTAAATAACAGAAAAAAATATCTAAATGTTTCTAAACCTTAACAACTAAAATTGTCTTAAAATTCTTAACACCTAAATTACTTTCAAAATCGAAACACTTAAATTTGTTTCAAAATCTTAACACAGAGGAACACCCAAAGAATTGATTTGCAACTGCATTGCACGTTTTCTGAGCTAGTTTTACCAAATCAGTAAATCTTAGTAGTTTGTTAAGTTTGGTTGTTAAATTTTCTTAAGGCGTTTGTTTCTAGGCCACAGCCTCATTAGTAAAATACATCTTCGAGCAAGGCTAATGGCGTGGAAATGAAATCTGAGGATGCCATGGGTCCATACAGGTATATGTACCTCAAAACAACATGGTACCTCAAAACATACATTGGCATTTGTTGTTTCATAATTTTCCTTGAATAACATGAAATTCGGAACTGATTATTGTTTCTTGTAAACAACACTAATATCTTTCTTGAAAAACATTAACAATCGGTTTAACCGCTATATTTTAATGAAATCAGGCCTAAGATGATAACCGATGCTGGGCTTAACGATCTGACTTTTTTACAGAAAGGCCCATAAAACCAGAGAATATGGATTTAAGTTTGCAAGTTTGGTGTTTTTTAATTGTTAAATGTCTAATATTTGCCATATGGTGTCAGGCATTCCTAAAGATTCTGATAACTCATTATAATTCAATCATGAGCAGGTGCCAAGAAAAGTGTCATCTTTGTATGTTTTGAGGTACACAAAGATAAAGAGCTTCAGTCATTTTATTTTAACAAGAAGTTGCTGTGTAAACCCAGTGCAGATGAATTGAGCAAAGAAAATCGACAGTGCAGCAATCAAACAGTACTAACAACAAACAACAATAGTAACTCAACGCTGGAGTAAAGTTTATTGTCTTCTGTTTCCTAGCTTGTTCAATGTACACTAAGAATAAGCTGCTTTCGGTCCATGGTTTTAACAGCATCAAAGTGATTTTTCAAATTGTTGCATTTTGGTACTTCAAAGTCTGTTGAAACTCTGCCTACTGGGATCACATCAAGAGGGCCTGCAATGAAATCTTCCAACTTGAAATCAGTATCATCAGGTGGTAGATGCTCAGGAATAGCTTTTAAACGAGTACCAAGGCCAGACTTTGATTTCTAACACCTCATCAGGATAGTGTCCACAGGACCATCTACATCTTCAAGAAATCTTTTGAGGGCTTTAGCAACATACAAGACCATTGATTTCTTTCCTGGATACACTACTCCGTACCATTTACCCACTATTTGATCTTCTGGGGTCAAGGATTCAAGGCTCTTCCATACATGCTGTAGCTGGGATACTGCAGGTGCACTTTGTGTTTTTGTCCTTCTCAGGGATTTCCATAGTCATGTTTGAATCATCTACTAAATCAGTGTCACTTTCCGATTCATCAAAAGACTCCAGAGAGGCATTTTCGGATTCTTCCTCCTCACTGCTGTAATTACCCTAGGTGTGATGTTTTTTAGATGCACCTTTCTTTAATGCTGCAGCTGCGAGTATCATATCTGGTTTTTGCCATCCATTCTACAGGCAGCTTTGCTACAAACGGATCGTAAAATCTAATGGCACGAGGGACACTCTTTTAATCCAGCAGCAAGACACTTTTGTTTGTTGCAGAAGCAATTGCTTTCCATTGGTAGAAATCTTGCTTCTCTTTCTCTTTTTTCTTCATATGACTCTTCTTTGATTGCATTATTTTTTCCTTCTGCTCTTTATTAGACCTGACCATATTTATCAAATCCTTCCCTTCCATTGATCCATGAACTTGTGTGACTCGAAGGGATTATTTGCTCCCCTGCTTTGACTTTACCTTTTTTACTGTCAAAAGAGCAGGAATTTCCTCTAACTTGAAGCTTTGTTCGTAGCACTCTCGGACCAGGTTCTGAATCATATCAGACTTTGTCTTCCAGTGCAAAGCTAATCCTTTTCGAGGGTACTTTGATGAGGCAGGTGACATGGTCAAGGATGTATTTGAAGAGAAAGATGTTGATCTATCTATTGAAGATGTTGATGGTTTGTCTACATCAATGAGGTTTTCAGCCTGGAAAAACTATCCCTGTTGCATTTCATTGACATTAAGTCCTTCTGCTGAGATCCCAACTTTCTTTGCTGCCTTAAAGATGCGAACTCAACTTCCTTTTTTCCATCAGTTTGTGTTCAATAGAATGTTCTGATTAAGTTAGCAAAAAATAAACTATTTGGGAGCAACAGAATATAAATTATGGACAAAAATGTCTATGTATGTTTTGAGGTACATAAGGAAAACAAAGACTAACTTTTAACAATAGATAAAAATGCCATTTTTCACAATAGAAAATTTAGACATTCAGGGAAGAAATGTTATCAGATAGGAGCATACGTTGCAACAAAAATTCACTCAAAAGATATTTTCTTCAAGATATTATACGAAAAGTAAATTTCATGTACTTTTTGAGGTACATGTACCTGTAATGCATCAGCAGAACAATGAATCAATGGAAAATAAGAAGAGGAACGAGACCTGAGTAGAGATAAGCTCACCTTGCGGCATAGATTCGTGCTGACCTCCCAGATACAGATCGTGCTCTTATTAGAAGTGGGGCCTGGTGCAGAGGCAGAAGCAATAACCTGCCCATCGTGATGAACAGCCAGCGTGGAGATGTCTTCCGTGTGGTATCTGAGGTGTCTCTGCTGTCCTGTCGTCAGGTCTTCAATCACCACGATGCAACCATTCGTATACGCAAATAACCCTGGGAAATAAGAATTTTTGATATAATAGAAAGTTTGAAATCCAAACCATAGACGTTTATAATACATATAAAGATTTATTTTATTAGGCTTCGATTACATTTTGATTATTTGTAAACTTTGGGTTGACTTTGTTTCTGAGTTGTGTCATTGATTGGCACAGATGAGTTGAAGATAGAGAAGTAATGTGTTTTGCTAATGCGCAAACCCTTTAAAAAGTGACCAAAGAAACCAAGTTTTGGAACACTGAAGAAGTGGCTGGTTTGCCTTTTTCATACTAGAACCAAACAGCATATTAACTGAACTAGTTTTCCCCATTATAACAATATTAAGACGCTCCAAAGATCCAGGCACAACATTCTACAATGATCAGCATGTTACAAATATGGTTATATGGAAAAGGCATAGTCTAGAAATTTGTGGGGCACTCTTTCATGACTTCTTCATCAGAAAAATTCTCTGTGATTAATTAACCTCTAAGCAATGTTTTATCTTTAAAATCAGTTGTTACTGTAGG
Source organism: Pelagia noctiluca (assembly GCA_963924455.1). NCBI lineage: Eukaryota > Metazoa > Cnidaria > Scyphozoa > Semaeostomeae > Pelagiidae > Pelagia > Pelagia noctiluca. Next base: position 2,146,812 of record OZ004332.1, on the reverse strand, counting down.
GATACCTTGAAACGAAAGGAAATCAAGGATTTCAAAACGATAACCGAAAATATTCTAGTGAACTAGTAAGGAGAGCTCAATGAGAAAATAATCTTAAGAGAAGAAAGCTTGAATACTTTTGAAATGTAATAAGAACAGAATAGACATCAGAAAAGGGCCTGTTCTAGGATTGATAAAGGGGAGCAAAGGAAAAGGAGGCCATAACGATAATGCATAAATGGTATAGAAGAATGAACAGAGGGAACAGATTAAGATATTTGTAAACTGGTAGAGATAAAAATCGCAGAAAGGAGACTTATGAATGGGTGCACTGACGGCCTATTTACCTTCATTAAACAGATTTTCAAAGAAAGAAACATCATACAATTTAAGGTGTTCTGATAAGCAACAGTAACCAAAGGCAAAAACAACTTGTTTTGAACCGAAGCATTAAGATTTAAGGGGAAGAAAGTATGGGAGACATTTCCAACAGAATTTAAGCAAGCAGACTCAATCTAGATATTCAGATATTCAAAATTTGTATTAAGACCCATTAATACCAAGAATACAACTCCAGCTTATGCAATACATTTTATGCAAATTTAGATTTTTAATCGTAAATTTATCCTTTTTTTAACAATGTATACATTTTTGTAAATACAGTAAAAACCCGCGTATAAGAACCTGGGTTTTAAGAACCTGTTAGGCTAATATTCCATCCCTCGTAAAGGCAAATTTTGGATTAAAGGCTACAATCATAAAAGTAGAATAATCATGAAGTAAAGATTTGATGTGGTTACACGGCTTTTTCAATGATTTTTCAATATAAAAACACAAATCTTTTAGAAACCCCTAGGAGAAGTCCATTTAAATAAGATCCTGCTTAGGCTAAATTGAAAAATTTAGGGTCTTATACGCGGGTTTTTACTGTAGTTGGCCTTTATTATCAATTCTTGCTAATTTCTATAGCTAGCTTTAAATCAAAGTATCATAAATGAGGGAATCTTACCTGTTTCCTGATGCCAAACCATGTTGTTCCTACCCAGGCCATCATAACCAACGACCGACTTCAGCTTCAAACCAGCTCGATTGGGTGGGGCTGTGTACCTCTTCTCAGTCAGCCTCGATATCTTCTCTCTCATCTTGAAATGCATTAATACTGACGGAGGTGCATGATGGGATATGACTGTTTCCATGGTTGCAACTGGTATTGGGCTGACGTCTGTTATCACTGGTTGTTGCCTCGTTTTCGAATTTGGAGTTGCCTGGCAAGATGAGATCGAAATTCGAATACATGGGAAAGTATTTTTATACAGATTGACAATATGTATCCGGGGAGCGTATTTTTCTGGACAAAATAGATACAAAGGGTTTATAAACTTTCCGTATAGTTTGCACGTGGTGTAGCTATGACATCACTAACAGGATAACTATATTCAAATATTCTAAAATCTCACTGACCTTATAATGCTATCCCTACCGCCGTGGTAAGGGGTCTTGCATTATTTCATTAATCTAATTCAACTCAAGTTCATTTCAAAATGTAAATTTATGTAGAATAATGGCTTTTTATCGCTTGTAAATATGTTTCTGGAATTTTTACTTACTTACTTACCTTCATATACTAGTCTAGTCTATTTTAATTTTCGTACAAGTTGAATGATTGGAAGCGGATGTAATACATCAAGAAATAAAACACAGAAAACTCACCAAAGCCACGTGTTCTTCATCAGTAACTTCTTCGCCTTCTAAAACTTCAGATTCGTCACTGGAAATATCCAGGTGGTCATCCATCTCCTTTTCCGGCTTCTTTTGGGGAATGGGGCTGAAACTCAGGTTCAGGGGTTCGTATTCTGACGGCTGTGGGGGCTTCTCTCTTGGGTGGGTGAGGTAAACTTCATTTTTAACACCGGGTGGTTTTCTTTGCTCTTCGGGCAGAGCGTTGGATTCTGAAATATAGCTCATTTAGGTTAGTAAGGTCTCTTCTATAAAAATGAATGATGATTACGTTTTAAAGAGCCTCTCCAGTGAAATGTTCTTATTTAATGAATAGACCAATTCTGACCGGCAAACGAATTCGCAATTTCGTTTTTGATATCTTTAGCAGTTTTTTCACAATGATCCTCCAAAGTTGAAACTCACTGAAAAATACGACAATAATAAACTAAGAGGCTTGAGGAGATGCAGAGTCAGCACATGCAAATGTGATCATGTCAATAATATACACAAAATCTCATATCGCTCTTGATACTCAATTTAGACCATTCTCTTGGTGAGTTTCTCTTCCAATTTAATCCCACATTGAAAGCTTGGTTCGAGCTCTTATCTTAAGCTACATATGGTTCTTCAAGAGTGCTGACCATGTGATGGGATTTATCTATAGCGCTAGATACCATACCTTAAATGACGAGGGTTCGAGTCTACCTGAGAAATTTGATTTTCGGATTATCAAGTTTTGGCACTCATCTCGACAAGGATAAAATACAACACTTGAAATGATTGTTGGCTTACCGATCTGGTCGACTGTTTCGTTGGTCAGATCAATCATTCTTCTAGGAGACTTTCTAGGCTTTCTACAAGCAGAAAATATAATGTTAGAATAAACGGATAAATCAGAGAGAAACTTAAAAACAAATTGTTTAAAGCCACACGCAAACTTTGTCTTCATCGTCAATATTCTATTTCAATAAGTAACTGGACTTTAGTCTCAGCCGTCAAAGTTGCTTGAGTTTTGAAAAACAAACAAAATATAGACCTTTCCCTTTACCCCAGACCGTTTAAATTGAATGTGTACATGCAACAAAACCTTTAAAATAAAAAATATGCTTCTTTTACCAATGAAACATAGTGTGATCAAACAAGGTTAAGCTCTGTCAGGATAGTTGATTTGTGCTTAGTTGCTTGATTTATTTCATCGAGCCCTGGAGTTGCAGATTGTTTTGGTCGTTCCAGCCCTTGTTTGCTTATTGAAAAAAGTGTATTAAAAGTTTCAAGTTTGTCATGTTTACAAACACTGTGCTAGTAGTAGAACTTCGATGTACGACGTTGTAGACCTATCATAAGTTTTTTACTCCAAAGACTGATTGGTTGCTCATCTGACCAGAGCTATCCATAACAACAACAACAACGTAGGGAGGATTGGTACCGAGTCTAATCCAACGGCACAAATCTGGTGAGCGAATTATTTGAATTCGAGTAATTTGACGTCAGATTCATTGACATTCAGTTCATGTTGAGTTGAAGATGATGTAAACCAGGATTCATCGAAGACTTTGTCCATTAGGTCAGTGACTTCTGCGAAGGAAAGTGAAAATATTCATGGATTCCCAGGAAGATTGCTCAACGAACGAATACCTCGATAGGAGGGAGCCATGGCCTAATGGTGTAGACGATACAGGATGCGGAAGGTGTAGTTTGGAGACGAAGATTAAAGATGCAGAAGAATCGCAGAGAGAGATGGTGAAATTATTGACTCGGAAGGATTATGAAATTGCCGGGTTGAAACGGGATTTGCAACGGAGAATGGAACAAGTGACGAACATGCGAAGTGAGTTGCAGGATATCGGGACAGAAAACTTGAAAATTGAAAAAATGGAGAGGGAGGTGAAACGGATGAGTATTTGGCTGGATGAGGAAATAAACAAGCGCAAGGACATCGAAGAGAAGTTGCAACAGGAGGGAAGCCAGAATGACGCCTTGAGGTCGCAAATTGAATTCGGGCTGGGAGAAAGCAAGCGGTTGAGACAGGCTGTTGATGATGGGGAGGAAAGGGAGAGAGAGCTGCGGAGGAGCTTTGAAGGGCTACAATCAGAATATGAAGCCTGTAACGAGGAGAAGGTTTTGTTTCAGAACAGGGTTTTGGTTTTACAACAAGACATAAAAGAAATGAAGAGAGATATGGAAATTGTCATGCTAGAAAATAAAGATTTGAGAAATCAGAGAGTAAAAGAGCAAAATCAAATATTGGAAATCGAGGCACAACTGAAGATGAAAGTAAACAATATTGAAGAATTGGAAGAAGATCTACGAAAAAGCAATAATGAGTTGGAACGGTTAAGAGATGATAAAGACGAATGTTTGAAGAGTGCTAATATCAAGTCAGAAACGCTGACAGAGACGGCGAAACAACTGGAACTGAAAAATAAAGAGCTGTCTACTGAGCTTAAGTCATTGAGACGGGAGCACAAATCTTTTGTAAACAGGATGACAAATTTGAATCAAAAATTGTCAAGTGTAAAGAAATCGAAGAAAGAATCAATGAGAAATTTTCAATTGACGGAAGTAGAGTTAATGAAATCGAGCATGAAGGCAACAGCGCTGGAAAAGGAGTTGGAAGCAGTTAAAAGTAACATGTGTGAGTTGAAAGATGAATATTCACATTTGAAAGATACTAACAAACAGTTAAGTATGGGAGTTTCAATGTTGGAAAATGAGAACTATCGCTTGAATGAATCGTTGGAAGAAGCAAGGAATAGCTTGCAAGCGTTGCAAGAGAAGTTTATCTCAGCAGAAACGGCAGTGGAAACGCTAACGGCAACTAATAGTAGACATGAATGCCAGATAAAAGAGTTGGAGAGTGTGAATTCAGAGTTGAATATCAAATTAGGAAGCCGGGAGTCTGATTTGAAAATACTGCTTGACCAAAACCAGGAGTATAAAACTGAGATATCGAATGGTTTGGAGAAATCCAAGGTAATACTTGCAGAGCTTGATTCAAATAAAGAGGGTCTTCATAGATTAGATTCCGATTTCAAGATATTGAATGTCGAGAACAAAAATCTCAAGATTGCTAACGAGAAGCATGAAAAAGATCTAAATTCTCTGAAAGTTTGGATTCGCGATCTTGAAAAGAAAAGTGGAGAGGATGATGAAAAGATCAAGGTGTTGAGCAGAGATTTGAGAACAGTTGATGAAAAGTGTGTGGTTTTAGATTGTGAGAAACAGAAGTTAGAGGAAGAATTGAGGGAATCGATTATAAGAGGGGAGATGTACGAGGGAGAGGCCTTGGAGAATTGGAAAGAGTTGGAGGCGACGAGACAAGAGCTTCGAAGGGAAGTTGGATTAAAGGAGGAAATCATCAGTGATGTGACTTTGATGAGGGTGAAATTAGAAGAGAAGGAAGCTGCAATTGAAAAATGTGTTGATGAAGAGGCAAGATCGAAACGTCTGAATACGGACTTTAGATCGTGCATTGAACAACTGGATATGGAGAGGAAAAAAATGATTGAAAAACTGCAAGAATATCACGATAACCTGGGCAATATTGAAGTTGATTATGAAGCTGCAAAGGCTGAGTGCGAGAAAATGGCAGATCAAATAGACAAGAAGGATTCCAGGGCAAAGAAACTTGAGAGTTATTTGAGTCAAGTGGAAATTTCAGAGAAGAAATTGTCTGAAGATCTTGAAGACGCTCAGAAGAAGCTTGCAGTTGCTCGTGCAAAGAATGAAGAGTTAGAAAAATGCTACAAAGATGAGAAATTAGCAAGAAATCAGTTGGAAGAAGATTTGAACGAATTGGCGAATGAATTCTGCGAGTTAGAGAAAAGAGGCACAGAAGCTGAGGAAGGGTGGAGAAATGAGAAAGAACGCAGGATTTCAAAAGATGACGAACTGAGTGAGTTGATAAATGAGATGGAAGCTTTGAAGGAATTCAATACTCAGTTGATATCTGGCAAGAGCGAACTGGAAGGAGAAATTAAGAAGATGTTTAAAGAAGTGGAGCTTGAAAGAAAGCAGAGAATTCAGTTGGATGAAGATAACGAAATGAAGCAAGAGAGAATTCACTGTTTTGATAACGTGTTGGCAAAAAGGGAGTTAGAGATTGAAGAGCAAGAAAAGAGGGTTTTATCGATCACTTTAGAACAGCAAGAGGTGGAGAATATGATGAACAAATGGAAGAATAGAGCTAAGCAACTCGAGTTTGAAAAAAACAGAATTGTGAAGTTCACGAAAAAATTCACCGTAGAATCGAAAGGAAAGATTGTGAAATTGCAGAAGATTTTGCGAGGGGAGAAACAAGAGGCCGCAGAGATGAGTAAAATGATTGCAGGTGAACGCAAACAGAGAGCCACTGCCGTGAAGGAGGTGCAAAGGTTGCGGAAGAGGAACAGTGAGCTTCAAGAAAAGCTTAGGAGTATTGAGGGATATGCAAGGGATAAGATGGCTCTTTATGACGGAATGAAGGCCAAGAATGATGGCCTAGTCAGGCAGAACGCAGATATGAAAAATATGTATCAAGAGACATTGACGTCACTCAAAAAGAAAACAAAAGACGCAGAAGCATTCCAGATTATGTTTCAATGTGCTGAAGATGAATCAAAAAGATTGAAGAAGAAGTTGGATTGTCTTGAAGTGGATTGCAGAAGTATTGAAAATAAAGAAAAGGAATGTGTAAGACAGTGTAACATCATGAAGACGTCTATTGTTGAGTTGAAAAAGAGGCTCGAGTCATCAGAGATGAGAGAGGAGATATTGATGCAGAAAGAAAACGAGGCTTCTGAAAAACTTGCGAGAGTCATGAAAGAAAATGAAATGCTGAAACATTAGTAGAAATCAGTGAAATGACATGAATCATTAAATTTAAACCAAATATCACCAAGTGTATGAATATTTGATGGTAAAAACGAGAGTTGTGTAACGCTTGTACAACTAAAATTTGATGTTAAATGAATTGGATCTTATTTTTTGAATGTCTGTCTTAAAGCAAATGACTGGAAATATACAGGATTTTCTAAATATAGGATTTTCATCAAGCAGACGCAAGCTGTTATATTTCCTTGTTTGGTTTAGCCAGATCAATCGTAAAATCTCAATGGAGTAGATTAAACCTGAATTTTTTCTACTGGTTGAATAACGACTAATATCTAGATCATGTCTTATGAGTCAATCTTAATATAACATGGCTTTGTAGAAGGATTTAATCTAAAACCCGAAATCAATGCCTCACTGTGGATAAGCTTCGGGTTGGAAATACCTCAAGGACACTTATTTTCCTGGTTTAGCACAGTAGTCAGCGCGCTTGATTTTGGTCGAAGCGGCCCGGGTTCCAGACTGCTCTGGCAAAATTTTAAAAACGAGAATTAACAAAAAGTACCTTGTAATATTAATCAATCAAGTGGTAAGCACAAAAGAGTGCTAATCTAGAGGTCGTGGGTTCGAGCCCTACTCCGGTCATTTTCATCCCCAAAAATTATCTCGATTTACCTTGTAACAGCTTGCTTGTTTTCTTGCCCGAGAAACTCCCAAACAAAAATACACTCGCCAATACTAAACAACTGAGAACCATCTTCGGAGAATCTTATGTCCCGAATAGGATCAGAATGTCCGATGAATACCTAGAAGGAATTCCAGAAATACAAAGGGAAAATAACAATCAAAATAATGATTTCATTTATAAGTGGAGGACGATGAATCCTTCGGAGACAATGTTTGGCGGAGGTGAGTGGCCGGGTGGATTATACAGTTTGCAATGTGTAGCAGCAACCAAACAGGGTCGCGAGAGTTCAACATCTGGACTGCTTGCCAGAATTCCTTGGAACGCCAGACAAAAATCAATGCATTTAATTGAAGGAAACAGCAACACAAGCATTAACATCCCTTCTCCTTCCTCATCATAAACAATGTTTGAATCCAAGGCTGAATGAATGGTTTTTTGAATGCGACCTCTTTATTCAGGCAAAAGTGGCTTTCCCAGTTAAAAATCGACATTGTTTAACAGGGGGACGGGATAATGTTGCGTCGAGTTGAAAAATCAATAAAGCGTTCCGACAGTTTTGGGAAGCATTATCGATGAGTGACTTTTAAAGAGCCACTCCAGTGAAATATTTTTATCTTGTGAATAGACTAATTCTGACCTGAAACGAACGAATTCGCGATTATTTTTTTGATATCTCTAACCGTTTTCTCACAATAAGCCTCCAAAGTTGAAACTCGCCGAAAAAAAACGAAAAAAAGTTTTCGTTAGATGGGGTCCGTGTGACGTCACACGGACCCCATATTTTGTATGGCAAATTGAGATTGAACTCTCGCCGTAAAACTCGCCCGTTTTTCCATGGTTCGGCAGCTTCGAGGAGAACGACTTTCTTCGTTTTGTGATTCGGTGTTTGGCAGAACTTGCACCAGGTTTTGATTTGCAAAACGAAGAAGCAGTGGAAGCGATGAACAGATGAACTCTTTCCTTCGTGTCCGTCAGTATCGCTGTAAAAGTTGCAGAATTTAGTAGTTTGAAGTCGAGCTATACTGGTGTTCACAATTACTGCAATACTTTGGTTGCGAATGATTTAAAAGCCAAAAGATTTGGCTTACAGTCGCGTTGTTTGATCGAGCCATTCACAGCGGAGACAGATTCGGAATTGAGAGATGGGTGAGTAGGCCTAAGTTTGTCTAGTTTCATTCTGTTGACTTTAATGTAATTCCCCACTTAGATATTACCCGAAAGTGAGGGCCAGAGGCGTGTTAAAAATGAAGGAGCATAAGAAAAAGGGACATCTTTTAAAGGAAGCTTTTACGTGCAGGGGTCAAAATTCATAATTTTAAGATTTAAAAACACCAGGAAACAATAAACAGATGCAATATTTATTGTAATGGTGCTCAATAGATCAAATATTTCAATTTCTTTTAGGGGATAAAGTCAACAACAAACATAAACTTGAATCCAGTGGCTACAATCATCCCGAATTCTACCAACTCTAGTTCATATTTGTTTGAAGTACATCATGAAATCAAAACTACTTTCTCTGGCATCATTATCTTGTATTGACTGTATGAAAACCTAAAAAGGAGAATTATAAGAATTATATATTTCAAAATAAAAATAGAATTGATGAGAATATAAAAGCATGTTGTCTCTCTTGCCCATCCTAATAAAAGGCCTGGAATCTGGTCACTCCCCTGACAACCCCTCAAGCAGGGTGGCAAAAATATTATCACATAAATCTTCTACGGACAGATGTTTTTCTGCAAGATGCTTCCATCTAAGTCTAAATTAGGCAAGGCATAGACTTTCAATTGAATTAAATTAGCAAGCTCAGAGAAATTAGAAAGCATTTTTTTTTGGTTGGGGGGGCACAACACTTCAAAGGTATTTTATTCATAAAGCACCAGGGGCCATTTCTGTAAGTGAAGTAACAACATCAAATCTTTTTTCGCAAAATCTCGGGGCGGCCCCTATGTACTTGAATATGCTAGTAAACTATCAATTCAAAATAAAACTTTTACTATGGAAATAGATGGAGGCTGAGCACCCTAGCTCTCTGCCTGCTGTATGTCCTGCCAGTTCATGCGGAAAATGGTATTGTTTGTTTGAAGTCGATGCAAAATCTTTATTAAAGACTACATTATAGGTTTAGTGAAATACACTTTACAAGAACTAACCATTGCACATTTCTGATTGTCATTGTCTTGCGTCTGTAGAAAAATCCCCAGTTTCTCTTTCCTTCTGTTGGCTTGCTGGTTGCTGCTCCATAGCCTGTCACGCTTGGCCCCTGGCAATGGCCTAAACGATTCAACTCTATCCTCCCTTCTTGATCTCAAGTCCACAATAAGCTGTTTGTAGTTTATTTGTACCAGATGTTGAGAGTTGACTCAGCATAGTATGCAGACATTCCATTGTGAACATTGTTTGAAGATTGAATCCAACCTTCCCGAATTAGATGATCTGTTATCGCTGCAACTCTCATTTTGCATTTGTTGGGGTGATGAAGTTTAGTAGCGGTCAGAGCTGTTCACTTTCGCACATGAAAAACGACGGAAGCGAGAGTTGAACAACGAGAAATTTCTCGAGTGTCGAAAATTTGTGTGACGTCAAACCGAAAAGCACCGAAAACTTTTTCAAAAACAATTCAATTCAATAAGAGTTATACAAATGCTTATTGCGAGAAAACGGTAAGAGATATCAAAAAAATAATGGCGAATTCGTTCGTTTCAGGCCAGAATTGGTCTATTCATCAAATAAAAAAAGTTTACTGGAGTGGCTCTTTAAGCTGGTGACTGGGCTAGTCACTCCAAAGCCACCAGGAAGTTAGTACATCCAGAGGCACAAATAAAACTTTCAAGCAACCCAGGTTATATTGTTTATGTCATGGGATTAAATCCCATATTTACAGTTTATATTTGGTAAGAGTTTGATATCAAATCAAGTAGGATGATCGAGGCAAAAACAATGGACTTTTGCACATATCGTAACTTTAGTTTAACCAGATCCAAGGTTTGGCAAATACTAAAGGAATCTAGTCAAAAAGCAGCATGAAAAAAGACTGGTAGTAGCTGAAGAGCTGTTGATGACAGCCAACCACAAATAAAGCAGGGAAAATAGCCACATATTAGAGGCCATTTGCAACTCAAAGCAAAAAACAGGCCTTTTCTTTTGACGAGAGCGATCACTCTCGTAAACAACCAAATGACAAGAGCTATTAGCCACTCTGGTGTAATTTCCTTCGTTTACACGCCAGAAAACACATTACGGGTTTTTAATTTGTTAAGGAACCTACCTCAAACCCCAGTACTAAATCTCCTTGAATCTTATATTGCTCTCCATCGTTAAAGAAAACAACAGAACAAAAATGTATTTCACCAGAAATCTTAGTTCTAGGTTCCTTAAAAACTAGTTCCTTCTAGTATAAACAAATGTGTAATTTCTGAACGCAAAAATCTATGGAGAATGAAGGGGCCTATTAAAGACAACTTACCTGGAAGTTGAGGTCCAACCTCATATGATAGTCCCAAATCTTAATAACTTTATCCCCAGCTGTGGCCAGGTACTTCCCCGTCTGACTCATACAAACACCAGTCACCCTTCCACGGTGGATGTTGGATACCTCCGTCAGTAGCTGGCCGGTGCTTGCCTCCAGTTTGAGCAGTCTTGAGTTGGCAGTGACAGCAACTAAATGACCAATACTCGATTGTGCGTAGCAGAGAAGAGTCGCAGCATCAACAACTGTACGGCTCGTGCTATTCGCCATGCTCGTTATGTCAATACGAAGAAGCTGTAAAGAGAATAGAAATCATCAGATCATAAAATAACGCTAGCACATCTATCAGGTTAGAAAAGCTTCAGAAATGGACTTGGACAAGGAGGAAAACTATGATGGACCATAAGTAACCTTGCCCCTAAGTATCGTGGAAAAAAGGTTTCATCAACCTTTCAATGCTATCTCTGTCACCATATAGGTTTTTATTGTGCAAAAATATACTAGCTTATTTCTTTCATATCAATATCAATAGGGAATGATTCATACAATAGCATTACAAGCATCGTGTGAGATATGAGCCCCAAAAATCTTTATTTACTGCGTTGAGAGGCAGTTTGCCTAAACAGGTTGCTGTTAAATTGATCAATACAACTGAGTGTACTCTATCTCCATATGGCTTTTCAAGGTCTGTAGTAAAGAGCTTCGTGGTCAAAATATGTTGAAGCAAATCATACCTCAATGTATACGCTTACCTGCGGTGGATACGCTATGGGAGCATAAAATTATATTAAAAGGGTTTCGACATTTGACAAGCTTTCAGAGGGAGGGGTACCATCTTAGGGTTCGCATCTAATCATTACTATAGTCAAGGCTTAGTCAGCCAAAGCATGTTACTGAAACTCGAGCATTGACAAATCCAAATATCTGCTAAAAAGTAGCAGAATGAGATGCTTTTGAAATAGTTTGCAAAAATAAAGAATACAGTAGCTACCTCGTCAAGTGACCTGGCATCAAAAACAGTGATAAGAAACTCTGAGGGTCCAATGCCAGCCAGCCTCCTACCAGTGTCATCAACTGCAATCACCCTGGTGGAGTATTCATCACACTTGGCCAGTGCATTTGGTAGCATGCGCACCAGGCCAAAATCATCAGTTGAGGCGTCGTAAAGTGCCAGGGATCCTCTGTCGTCACAGCTATGCAGATGATGGCCGTCTGGTGTGAATAGCAGACCTGTGGAAAAATGAAATTGAGCAGTCTTTGATTCGTACTGAGCTTTAAAATACAGTAGACGTTATTCTTTAACAATTTTAGGAATCATGTTAGCCATTATCATTGCTCATAGATATTCAGAAAATAAGCCTTAAAAAGTTAGGCTTCATATTCACAGAGATAAACCTTTATCTGTTTATTCTGCTTTGCCTAAGGCATAGAGCTCTGTTCATATCTAGAATTGGGCCAGCAGAATGGTAGGTTTCATATTCTTAAAATTCTAGTTCAGAAAACCCTGTTTTCCTTAAACAGGTGCAGAGTCGCCCCAATTTTCGTTTACAAGTTGAAAGTTTGAATATTTTCTTCTTCTTTGGGAATAAATATGACGTTGTTACATAATTCAGCGTGAATTAATATGATAATCATAAGTATAATCATGCTATGCGTAATCGTATATAGTAACTTAATACAAACACGACACCATGTGCGAAAGTATTTACTTGTACGTTATGTTTAATAGAAATGTCTACTTCTATAAGTCATGTCTAATATCTTACATAGAATTCGATAGTAAACACTTCACAGTTATTACTAGTGAATACTTCAAAATTAACCCAGGTTATTTATTTCCTTGGGATAGCTGCAAAGTTAATGGACCGAGGAAAATACATTCACACGAGTAAGCTAAAACAAAATTTCAATATAACTAACTGAGCCAGGGACCTTAGAACACACTAGAGACCAAAATGGACCAGCACAGTATAACAATTATCTTAATATTGAATGAAGATAGACAATAGAGAGTTGCAGCGTAAGCTCATGAGACGTTAGAAGATCAAAATAGCCTACCTATGATCTTTCCTCTGTGATCCCTATGTTCCACCAACAGGGTAGTAGAAGCTACATTAAATACCCGGATACTGCCATTGTCAAACCCACAGCAAAGCAGCTCTTTGATTGGATGAAATGCAACAATGCAAGGACATTCTCCAGGTGACCGGAAATCATACATCTGAGCAAAACTGGATCGTTCCCAAATCTTTATGCTTTTGTCTTCCGAGACGGTTGCCATGTGACTGCGAATATTATCGAATGAGAATGACAGGATCTTTCCCACGTGACTCCGGATCAGGGTTTTGTAAGATTTCGCAGCAATATCCAAGATTCCAAGATTACCCTGAAATATATTGAATGAATTTCATAACAAACACACTAGATTAACTAAATTTCAACAACAAATAAGTGCATTAAAATATAGAAAGAATAGTATTGCATTTATGCCATGAATATTTAACCCTTTTTCTGTGGTCTATCTGATATCATGTAAGGCAAGGCTTTAAAAAAAGCTGTCCTTTCTAATCTATCAATGGAATTTTTCATTTCTTGGCCTAAATATCTTAAAACAAGCCAGATAGACAGATGAATACGTATAACAGCCATATAAACTGTTAAAGACCAGGGTAAAAGCAGAATTAGGACACCATTTATCATTTCATAACATTTATTTGGTATGCACGTCATTCAAGATTAGAGTGCTAATATGGACCTGTACATTTAGGTTAAATAAAAACTAAGTAAAATTTGTCATAAAATCTAGAATAAAATCCTACCTTAAATCTTACTTTAAAAAGAGAAGAGAAAAATAGTACTTGATGAATAAACTGAAATAAAAATAGCCGGAGTCTTAATTAGTTTGCTGCCTCTTTATCAAAGTGATTCTTTTCTAGTTTGCTAGTTTTCAGCCATTATTTGAAATTGTTAATGATCTTGGTTTCTCTTAATTCTCTTTTGGTAAATACTTCAGTGGCCCGAGATAGCGTATTTAAATTTTTACCTAACTCACATCTAGGTCTTGGGATTGAAAATTATTGTTACATGTAGTAATTCTAGTTGCTATTTTTTCCGCGAAAATGAAGCTACCATGAAACTACGACATAGATAACAAATAACATAAAGAGGCACATAATGATGGCATTGTGCATGATGGCAAATATTCATACAACATCAAGGATCATAAGTTGATGCCCTGTATTTTTTTAGGACGGGTACACCATAGGATATAAGTAAAATGTTTAATTTTAGTTACTGTATTTGTTCCGGCAGATACCATCCTTCCATCAGTGGAGACGCGAATCGCCGTTACGCATCCCTCGTGCTCTAAAAAGACAAATGATGTAAATATAAGCTTTAATCTTTTCAATAAACTCAAAAAAAGAGCAAGCTTTATGACGAGTCTAACCATTCACAAGAAATGAAACCGATACCTTACCTGCTTCCATAAACGGACCATCGAAATCAAGGGGCCACAGCCGGATGAAACCATCTTCTGAACCAGTGGCACATATTCCGTCGTTGAAAGACAGACATTGTATCCCTGTGTCTGAAATCTTCTGAGAATGAGAAGACTTCTTAGTTCCCACAGGAAGGAGTTGATGAATAGCGTGAAGAGAAAGCGACTTGAAACTGACCTCGAAGATTGATCCAGAGCTCGTACTGATATACCTGTACAGAATAAAATATATATTATAAAGAAAAGAGACTAAACTCTGCATCTCTACAAGCCTGTTTCGTGGCTGCTCACTCATCAGGACATGTACTAATAAAGAATTCCCTACTTATATCGTATTTATCTGCTAATTTAATTTTTTAGAGAGTAAATGTACACATCTCAGTTGACCCCCTACACTTTGAAATTATGCTTGAAGCATGTTTGCAGGAAAGGGTTTTAAGCTTGTGAAGCTCTCGTATTCATCTTAAAAAGTTTTGGAGGTAGCTAAAAAAAGTCACCAAAATTCGAGCCTCGTGTTTCTTAGCGAGACTTTTACTTCTTAAAATCATATTTCTCTAAAAAAAGCTGACCCATAGGCTTAGTCTGACCAGCATACGTTAACAATTTAAGTCAAGCCGAGTTGAATCTTACCCTAACCCTATTACTAACCCTAACACTAACCTTATCACTAACCCTAACCCCCAAACTGAGCCTCATTCTAACTCTGACCCTTACACTAACCCTTACACTACCCCTTACACTAACCCCTGACGACAATGGAAAACACGATGTAAATATAATTCTTATTATTTCCAGAGAGCCTACTCTACCCCCTCCCAATCGAATGGATCTGTGCTTCAAGTGATCCAGACTTTTCGTCTAGTTAAGGCTTCAGCTGCATATACAGAATTTATACTCGGCACGGCTTGGAGATTATTTTTGCACTGCATCGCACATAATCGTATTGCAAGCTTTCTATGGTGATCCACTAGGGCAGTCACTCTTAATAAAATCGATTTCAGGAGTCATGTTATGAAAAAAGCTTACAATCGTCTATCAGTGGGATCCTGCACCAATCTCTGCACGTGCTCGAAGCCAATGTCGGTGAAGTCGGTGTAGTGGTGCTCCCCCAGGTCGATCTGATGAGAGCGGAGCGACCCACGCTTCACTTTCCACACTCGAATGTTTCCATATCCACAGGAAATAATCCTTCAAATACATCAAAAGTTTGATTAGGAAAATCATGAAATCAATCAATGAATTATGTAAATCTTACATGGAAAGGATAATGGAATTTGGATGCTAACCTAAATTGCAGATCACACCGAGCGTAAAAGGCTCTTTTTCTGCCATTTTTCAGCTTTTATTGATTGTCTGCTTCTTTCAGCTAAGAATGCAGAAGAGAATGGAGCTGCCGAGGACGTTCATTACTGTAGAGGACGTTCAGTAGTGCGGGGGATACCATCAGCACAGTGGAGGAGCCCCATTAGTACTGTGGGGGATATTCAATACTGTGGAGGGAACCCACAAGGACTGCGAAGATAATATCCAAAGCGTTTGTGGTTCCCCTTAACAGCACTGAATATACTGAACAGTAATAAATGGTACCCCTCTATAGTACTGATGGTATTCCCCCACAATACTGAACACTCTCTAATAATGTAATGATGGTATCCCCACACATAACTGATGATATCCTTTGCACTAATCAAGGTATCCCCTGCAGTACTAAATATCCTCCACAGTACTGCATAGACTTCCAGGGTGGAATGCTGTATTCTGACATCAGAGCCTTATACAGGAAGATGCATTTCTTTTCCTTCTTCAATATTTTTCCTGAGTCATACAGGAGTAGATTCAAAACAAAAGCCCTCGCTTTCCTGCGTTTTGATATGTTTGCATCACTTAGTAAATAAGGCTCATTGGGCGAGTGACGTCAGCTTACCAGAGAGCATAGGGAAACAAGGACTCGTAAGACAACCCTATTAAAGGTGCAGTTTTCCAACTTACTTCGAGTCATCGAAAGGTGCAACCATGACCGCTGCGATGCTGATATCAGTATGCGCCTTCGCAATCAAAGTGACTTTGTTGCCATTCGTGATGAATGAGGCGTCCCAAACAGCCAGAACCTTTGAAATCGAAGAAGATACCCTTTATATGTCAATCCATAGTCATAAGAGATGGTTGGTCTAGAAACTAAGAGAGTCTTTTGTTTTATCTTTTTGTTCTGAAAATCGTACTGATTTTCATTGTTTTCTTTTGCTAGTGTGCACTTTTGTAAAAGCATCAAACATATTTTCATGTCAAAAGATCAAACCTTCTTTCAGAACCTAAAATCGAACAGGTCATAAGATCTGGAGATGGGAGAAAGGGTGGACCAAAACTTGAAATAAGATAAAGCTAAGTTTATGATGTACACAATTTCTAATATAAAGTTGAGTCGATAGAAGAGTGGTTAAGAAGACAGAATTTGAGGTGGTTTGGGCATGTGTTGGGAAGAGATGAGGATACAGAAGTGAGTAGTATTAACAATGGAGGTGGCATTAATGGGAGGATGGGGACGACAAGCGAGGCGATGGAATGGAAGGATGTGGTTGAGAATGACATGAGGGTGATGTGGTTGGAGAAGGAGAGGACAAGCGATAGAGAGACGTGAAGAAGACGAATCCATGGACCGGTCAACCCCAACAAGAGGGTAAAAAGGCTGGAATACAAATGCTGTTTGTGTTGTGAGTGAGAACTTTTTCTATATTAGGAACCAGTTTATAAGGAACCTAGAACTGGGATTTTCAGCAAAATACAATTGATTCTTTGGTTTCCTGTAACAGTGGAAAGAAATAGAAAATTTAAGCAACTATCAGTACTAGGCCTTGAGATAGGTTCATCATAAAATGAACAGCGTGTAAAGCATGAGCAATTTATCAAAAGCAACATCCATTGGGAGATCAAACAACTCACTTGTTTATCATGATCATCAGAGCCAACAGCACAAAGTTTGCTTCCACTTTGAGAAAAGCTGAAAATAAGGAAATGGCACAAGTGAATTATGAGTAAGTTAAAATAATTAATCCTTAAAAAAAGTACTCATCCTTTACAGACGACTAAAAACTAGTGTCAACTGTAAACAAATGTCTGTTTGGCAGCATTCTATCATTTATTAGAATGAAAACAAGCACGAAAGAGCCTTGTGAGACTATCAACAATCTCGATTGTAACTAAAATCAACAATTTTACACGAAATAAACTCCCTCTCGCCTCTAGTGACGATAAGAATGCTCCTCATACTTTAAAAAGTAGGTAGTTCACAGGGTTGACAGTATTTCGTTATGACAAAAACAGAAGTAAGAGAGCACTATAGAGACTTTTGAAACTATAAGCACTTTCATTGTGACTTAAAATTAACAAATTTATTCTTAAAAAGCCCTCCCCTCCAGTGACGATGAGTATGCCCCCAGGTATTGTGATATTTAAAGGTTTGGCGGTATTTTGTTACTTAGAATGCACCAAGGGGTGGTTAAAGAGCCCCCTTCCCTCACGTCAAACTAGCCAAATGACAATAAATTTGCCCCAATAAGTTGATTATCACATGGTCACAGACATTCACAAATATTGTTGATAGAAAATAAATTATCACATTGTTGATATAAAAAAGAAGAAAAAAATTATAAAAAGGCTTTAACTATTGATACTGCCATTGTAACTTGGAATTAACCATTTCATGCTTAAAAATCCCCATCCCCTCTTAGTGGCAATAAGTGAGTCTCCAGGAATTATAAATAGGAGATATTCACAAGGTTGGAAGTATTTTGTTAATGAAAAAGAAGAAACAAGCACTAATAACTTATTCATACTGATATGGTTAACCCAGTTTTAAGCTCCTTTATAGCCAATCAAGAGCATTCGAATTATTGAATTACCCAATCAGAGTTTTCCATTTAAAAACTTGGTTTAGTTGGAGCTGATTTAATGGCCAGTATAAGAGGCTTTTCAAACTAGAAACTATTTCATTGAAACTTGAATTTAGCTACCATTCTATTCTTAAAAAACCCCATCCCCTCTTAGTGATAATAAGTATGTCCCCGGGAATGGTGAATAGAAGGCAGTTGATATTCATAAAGTTGGCAGTATTGTGTTGACAGGGAAAGAAGAAACAACTCGAAGAAGGCCACCTACCTCAGACAGTAGCTATTATTGAGATGAGTCTGGAAGACGGCCAAGCATTTTCTCGAGCTGAGTTTCCAGATCCTGACAATACCATCCTCGCCAGTTTGAACAGACGCTAGAAGGGTCGTGTTGCCATTGAACGCAAGAGCTGATATCTGTGGAATCGATATGAATAATAAAAGTTTTCATCTCAAATATACTATTCAAGATTTTGATCGAAGAGCCCCTTAGCCCAAGATTTCAAAACTTTGACCGCATTTCAAGGGTAAAAATTACAAAATTTAAGTTTAAAGGTTGTTAATTTTTACCAACAATTATAATGGTATTTAAGGAGTGTCCGAAGACCTACAAACAAACATCAACCACCATTAATACTGCTGTCAACTACAATGGATTGAACAATCAGTTAAGGCTAACTCTTAAAAATGTAGGTTCTTAGTTGCGGCTTTTTACTGTAGTTTTACCTATGGTAGTCCTTCCCCTGGTAAACTAATCAACTGACTAAAAGAAGGTCCTGAACGAGAGGTACTGGTACTAACTCCCAGCACTAAAATAATCGAAAATCCCAATCCAAATGAAGAAAATAGGGAAATTCTTAATACGCTTTCATTCCTAAATTCCATTCCAAAGTAGTCCAATGATTTTCCCAGTAATACTAAGGCAAATCCCAGTTCCCAATTAAACTATCCTTTGCTGAACCTCTCTCAAATACAAGATTTTTGTCAACATTTCAAATTATACGCCTCAGCTTCTTCCCTGCTGCAGCATGGTAAACTAAACAGATGGCTTGATTTCTGATAGGTCCTGCTTTGAATCCATTCAACTAACAAATTTACCAAATCGATGAATGATCTATTCATCTAATTTTGTTTTTTTATCCAATATTGCTTCCTATGACTTAACAGACTCGAGAATTGAAAATCTTGAAATCACAGAGAACTTGGAAAAAATAAAACAAGCTGCACTATCAATGATCAAAGATGCCCAAATCACAAAATCAGGAAAAAGGGCTTTTGGCTCAAAAGATTTCCAAGTGAACTACTGTATCAACCTCAAAACACCACAAAAGGAAAGAGCTAATGACAAGCCTCAAAACAGCAAAAAAATTATTTCTAGGGGTTCCAAACTTTCAAAATAACTGTTTCATTACAACTGTGGATTTTATTCTAATTTTTATTATCTCTTGCATGTCTAAAGGTTCTTGAGCCCCTATTTGGTATTCTTAGGGTCTCTAATTTCAATTTTCGACCAACCCCCCTCCAAGATTTTTGCATCAGAAAAAACTCCAATAATTTCTCTTGAATTATCGCAATAAAAATCCCTACCATTACCTGGGAATACTTTTACAAGAATACCTAAATTCATCTAGAATATCATGATAAAATTTTAACAATAATTCAGCTGCACCCACCTTTCTGTTGTGGCCAAGTAGAAAGCTTTGTTTGCCATTTTTAACGTTCAAGGAAACAATCACAGCATGACAAGGATATACGAGATGAGAGCTATTGGCTGTCCACAAAACCTGCAGAAAAAACAATACAAGGTAGATAATTGCTTCTTAAAAGTCACACGAGCAGGACCAGGGTCGCACTACTTCATCACAGACAAGTCAAGACAAATCAAAGCAATGCAACTAAACTAGAAGAGTCGAGAGAGACGCAAGTCTGGGTATACTTTGAGTTCTAATCAACAAAACAGTTACAATAGAGTTATTAATATACACTATTCTTTTACTTTACATCTACAAAGCCTTCATTTTTGAAGTAGTTGATTAATTTCGTAGAGGTAGAAGTAGAAGAGAAGGATGGGAAGAAAGGCACATCTGGAAGCCAGGCCACGAAGACCAAAGTGCAGCTGATACGATAGCATCCAGCCATTACACAATGATCAGTCATAGCAAGGCATTTACATACAAATCGTAAAAGGGGTCAAACCATTACTTTGACACAAACTGGGGTGACATGCTACATACGTGGAGGGTCATGTGATGCCCAGCACCTGCAGTTATCCTCAAGTGAGTATTTTCCATGAAAAGGGCAAGGAACAATAAACTTTCCCGAGCCCCCCTCCTTCAAGTTATGCCCAGACTCCCTGATTTAGATATACATTAAGGCTCTAGCAGAATGTAACAATTAAAACACTGTCCAAAATGAGCACTTACTGTTTTCGCGTTTGATCCTCCAAAGCCAACTATTTTCGACAGACTGAGAATAGGGTCCGGCTGAAGAGACTGGAGTGAAAAATAGAAACACTTTAAGTCAGTGCAAGTATTGTAAACACTACCAACAAAATATGATGGCTAGGCTGAGAATAGAATCTGGTTGAAGACAATATGAAAAAGAAAATATATATTTATGCATTATAAGTAATGCAAACACTGCCTACAAAAAAGGTGCTAGGCCAAAACTAAAAAAACCAATTATTTGCTCACTTATTCATTGACTTTATTAAACGTAATGATTCCATCCAGCCCACCTTTCTAATAAGACACCCCTCAATCTCATATTGGTCAAAAGGACTATAAAAATATTCAGGCAAAAGACCCAGTACCAAAGGATATAGTTGAAGTGCAGTTTGACTTGGATAAAACTGAAGATCCTAGAGTAGATTCAGAACACTATTACGTCCCTAATTCAATTAAGCCTACCTCTCTAATAAGCCCCTCTCAATCTCATTTGGGTCAGGGGGTCTATATATTAGAAAATATTCATGGCAAAGATGTAGCACTACGGGATATAGTTGAGGTGCATGTAGTAATGTAGACACGTGACTTAAGCCCAGACTCTTTGTAGACCTCATATTTTGCATACAGTTGATTGATGAATTGATTTGTGTGCATGTTATGGCCTATAATCTGTGTTTTTCATTCGGGAGCAACCTGATAAATCTAAAGGTCAGTATGACTGGGATAGAACTGAAGATATTCAAGTATTTTCAGAAGACTATTAAGACCTCTGATTTGAAGAAGCCCCTCTCTGAAGCATGTGGTTTTCAATAGACTGTCCTTGGTCTTATTCGAATTATCACAGTACCTTAAAACCAATGTTTAGTTTAAGACAATAGAGGTTCAGGATATATGGGCACAGTAACAAATAAAACGACTTTGACTTACATTCAGGTCCCCCTTCGGTTCAACTTCAATTGATTTCATAGGAAGATCTTTCGAGATAACTTCTGCTTTTCGCTTCACTTTTTCGTTCTAAATGCATAAAATAAACTATTTGAAAAAGTGATGGTAAATCAATATATTTCGAGTTGATATTAAAATGGGAGCAAGCCTAAACTTAGTGAGCACAAAAATAGCATCACGTTAAACAAAATGACACCTATCCAATTATCATATATAAACACAGTTTTAGCGAGTTTTAGGGAATTTCTCAGAAAATATTGCTGAAACAATAACAAACTATGGAATATACTTACCATTACCCTTGTAGTATAATACAGGTAGTAGGAATCGAACTCACAACCCCTTGGTTAGAAAACAAGTGCCTTAGTTAAATGTAAAAATTATATAATTACTTGTTTTATGAATCTGTGATCACAAGGAATTGAAAATTAAAGCGTTTGTAAAATTCACCTTCGTTTTACCCTGATGGATGACGACATCTTTATCAGGGTAAGCGTAAACATGAACCGCATCTTCTTCAACTGAAACATTTACTGCTTCATCAAGCCCAACTTCCGGCAGATCCTGAGATTTCGACGATTTCGAGGACTAGCAAGAGAATTATAAAAAACTAAAATCACTTCCATAAAAAGAACAAAATATCTTAGGGTCTGAAGGCCCGTCCACACTATAAAAGATTTTCACACAATACATCATCAAACATGTGTTGGATGTTGTTCAAGAAAAAATGTTTTTTCGTATCGACCACTTCATTATACAACCTTGAACATTGTTAAGCGTATTTGATGATGTCCGCGGATTTTGTTGCATGAAGCAAAAATCTGACAATGCTTGATGATGTTTGAAAGATTGTCCGATCTGATCTCCAGAATTTATGATGTATGCTCTTCGGCCTATCAATGCACTGCTTCGATTAGTATACCTATTCCGTGGACCCTTTATGCTTTGCATATAAACCAATACCTCACGAAGATAGTAAGCGTATTTGCCTATCAACTATTAATGCACTGCTTCGATTAGTATATCTATTCCGTGGGCCCTTTATGCTTTGGACATAAACCAATACCTTACGAAGATAGTAGGCGTATTTGCCTATCAACTATTTATGCACTGCTTCGATTAGTCTACCTATTTCGTGGGCCCTTTATGCTGTGCACATAAACCAATACCTCACGAAGATAGTAAGCGTATTTGCCTATCAACTATTAATGCATTGCCTCGATTAGTATACCTATTCTGTGGGCCCTTTATGCTTTGCACATAAACCAATACCTTGCGAAGATAGTAAGCGTATTTGCCTATCAACTATAAATGCACTGCTTCGATTAGTATACCTATTCCGTGGGCCCTTTATGCTTTGCACATAAACCAATACCTTACAAAGATAGTAGGCGTATTTGCCTATCAACTATTAATGCACTGCTTCGATTAGTATACCTATTCCGTGGACCTTTTGTGCTTTACACATAAACCAATACCTTACGAAGAGTCTTTTGTGACATACAAACCTTATGTTGACTGGAAATCAGTTTATCTACCAGAGCTACTCTTGATTTGATTGGATCTCTCGAATAATTCTAAAAAGGCAACAAAATTGAAGACAATTAGAATAGGGGTTACGAATAGCGGTCCCTTAATTCAAATACTTCAGGGAAAGCAGTTTGGTAAGTGTAAGTAAATATTGTGAGTAAATATTGTTTTGGAGAAGTGTGGGATCTGGGAACAAGTCTTATGTAAACTAGTTTCCAGATCGCAGGGACCGAAAGATCTGCAATAGAACAAGATGGTGGACTTGAGCGTTGATCACTGTAGTTTATCATCTTAGAAATCCTACAATAAGTACTTCATATAACGACAGGCCTATAAGCAGAAATACTCTTTAAACCAAGCCTTACAGATTCAAGCATGGATACCAATAGCTAAGTTCGTCGATCAGGTGTTGTTTTAATGTCTTCAGCTGTTAACTTTTTTCTTGTCAAGAACCGAATGCTTATGCTTTATAGAAGTAAATCTTAGATTTCCTAATGATCACTAAAACAACAATGGCTCAAAATCATCTGAAACATCGCTTATTTCATGCTGAAAATTGTCTATTTAAGAATCATTAAACTCTCTCGGGCTAATGGAGATTCACTTTTAAGAGACATATAAGCGAGGTGAATTTTCAATCTCTCATTTTGCGAGGCAATTCAAAAAATAATTCATTTGAGCAGTCTATACCCAAAATGCCTCCACAAAAACCGATTTTAATGATCAATAGTCACATACCATTAGTTTTGATAGACTAGCTGGATTAGAAATTGACTCACTTTTGAAGAATATTGCCAATCAGGCTTTCTATCGTATGAAGCACCTCAAAAAGCGATTTTAATGATCAAAACTCGTATACCTTGATATATTAGTTTTAATGGACTAGTTGGATTGAAAATCAACTCACTTTTGAAGAATACTGCCGATCAGGCTTTTTATCGTACGAAGCACCTCCGATCGAGCGAGGACTTAATGCACCTAGTCGCACTAAAAAATAAAATTTTCAGCAAATCAGAAACATTTTTTGAAAAGCTTTGTAAAAGAACATACCAGGTTTCAAGTCAATCACCAAAACTAGGCCAAGGCCTTAAGTAGTGCTGCAATATTGATAATTTGAGAATCTTTAAGTCTATCCAATCATAATGATAACAGACGGATAATTTCGAAACTTTCAATAGAATCATTTGATTTGCCTTTTTGTTTTCAAATCTCTAACGATTCTTATTGTTTTCATTATGATGGTAATCAATTTCGTTTGGCAATAAAATCACAGCTAGGCAAGCAAGCAAGCTTATGTTTAATGTGTTAGCCTGGGAAAGATGAGAGGCCTCATTTCAAGCAAGGGCGAAAGACTCATAGCTAAACGTCCGTCCTTGAGGTCGGTGGATTGAGTTGATTATTCAACAACCCAAAGGTCACCCACCCGATGTTCACCTCACACGACCAAGCTTTACTCAGCTGCGCGTAGCAAACCACTTAAGCCATTTTCACTGCCTTACGTTTGCTAATGGTGTTTGTGATCAAAAACACTGATTTATAATACCGTGTGGCTGTTGTTTCGGGCTCTTGGCCCTTCCGGGTATGACGTCACGTAAAGCAATGGTCTTGTTCTCGGAAGGAAACTTAACGAAGTCGTATCTTCTCAACCAGTCTTTGAGATCATTGGCAGGAAAACTCATTTCTCTCGGCAGAGGCACAAACCCGTCAGACAACAGTCCTGAAAATAAACATTTGCGATTTAAGGGTATGCAACCAAAGTAGTGAAATATTAGAGGGCTAACTAATGCCCTAGAAGAGCACTTTTAGTAAGAGGGTTCTTCCATTCTATAGAATACAACACACATTATGTTCCTCGGAAGACAATAGATATCCGACAACACATAATAGGGAGTATCATATAAACAATAAAGCCTAGCGGGATCTTGTGGATGTTCTATTAAATGAGGGTTTAACTAAAGCCGCATCATACACTAGGATAACAATTCAGGAAGAGTGGATCTGATTGATTCTTTTGCTCTAAAGAATACCACCAATTGTTATTCCGTTCTATGGATCAAAACAGATATTTATAAAATCACGCTGCTTCAGGGAATATGAAATAACCAAAATAGCCTTAAGAGGTCTGGTTGATTATCCAATAGGAGAAGGTTTAACTAAAGCTGGTACATGACCCAACTCAAGGCGATAATAAAAATTCTGAGAAGTTAAATTTTTGTACAGCAATTTCTCATTTGTTTTTATTTCAATGTTCTTGGGGATATTTTGTTGCATTTTTGGGCCTCCCAACTGTGTCGAACCCAGAGCCTTGCCTACCATAGGCCAGTGATCTTTGGGGTTACCACATTAGCTTTTAGATGGCTGGTCCCAGGCTCGAAACTTGGGGGAGGCATATCGAAATTCCAGTATCAAACAAATGAGAATTCGAAGTTAGATCAGCTTTTTCTCTGTAGCTAAATAAAAATTGACTAGGATAAATATACTATAGAATATACCATAAAAATACTATAAATATACTATAAGTACACTATAAAATATACGAAGTCTGTGAATCAGTTTCCCATAAGAGTGTTCTATACATAAAGTAGAGCTAAATACACTAAGAAGATAGAGTCTGTACAGTCTGTATACCTCCTGATGAGTGGGTAACCACGAAACAGGCTTGTCGAGATGGAGAGTTTTGTATTTTGAGTTTCTTTCTTCTTAGTATACTATATAATATATACCGACTTAAGTAAATATACTATATAATATATACCGACTTAAGTAAATATACTATATAATATATACCGACTTAAGTAAATATACTATATAATATATACCGACTTAAGTAAATATACTATATAATATATACCGACTTAAGTAAATATACTATATAATATATACCGACTTAAGTAAATATACTATATAATATATACCGACTTAAGTAAATATACTATATAATATATACCGACTTAAGTAAATATACTATATAATATATACCGACTTAAGTAAATATACTATATAATATATACCGACTTAAGTAAATATACTATATACTTTACCTGTTTTTCTGGCGACTTTCATAGACACGCCCGGCTGATAGGTCGTGTCACTTGTGAAGATGTTTTTCACGAACATACTCGCACACAATCTCACAGTCTTCAAGTAGGAATACTTCCGATTCAGGTAGACTGATAAAATATAATGCAGATCCAAACACAGCAGAGTCCAACGCGAGGAGACTGGCGATGTCCCAACTTTCGCTGCAATTTGAACATATTGAAGATGAAATGTCAAACAATCACACCGCAACGCTTCAATTTGACTCCCGGGCGTTTATCTAATTTTTAGAGATTTTAAGGGGGCATCTATTCGAGGGGGTCTTTAAAAGATGAAGGCGCTAATTGAACTTCTTATCTTTCCAAGTCACTAAATTGCAAAAACCTCTTAATTGCTTTTACAGCATGAATCTTCAAGTAACAACTAAATAAGATGTAAATCAAGCGCCTACATCAGAAATGTTCGTATGATTTTACTAATAAAAGTAAAAAAACGCTTGTTTATTTGCTGGTAGCCATTATTCAGAAAAGAAGTTAGTGAAAGTAAAATAATTATAAGTTTGAGTTTTGAAAATATCAGAACCTGGTACGAAATAGAAGATTGCAATTCTTAAGTTGCTGAAAAAATCAATGGCCTAATATGCAGTGGGGGAAATTGCAGTGGTTCGGGGAAAGGGGTTGCAGGTTCCTCCCAAGCTCAGCTAAACTGTAGAAAAAGCATGATTTCTATCGATTTCGCAGGAAACATTTTATTTCTTCAGCCATCGTTGCGTATGTGAATCACGAAGAAGCAGATTTCACTCACATTCGAGAGGGAGAGCAGCCGCAGTAGCATCCTCCACAGAGCCAGGTGGCGGAGTGGAAATGAAAGGAAACTGCAGCCAAGTCGAAGTGGATTTGAATTCTTTGAAAATATTCGAGAACGAAATCCTCACAATCAGACCATCGTCTGTAGCCACGTCCAAGTGAACCACAAAATTCTTGGTCGCAACTGGTTTGAATATGAGGTACAAGTAGTGACCGGTCAGTCCGAGCGACTGGGAGCTTGCTTTGGGAAACTGGATGTAGTTGCCGGCAGGAATGGAGCCGCTGATTCTATGGACGGTGCATTTCAGGGACTTGTCCTGGAGTAGAGAAGCAGATACTATAAAGAAAAACCTAGGGAACCATTATTGGGAGGCAGGTGGTCGGAATCGAACTCACAACCCCTTGGATAGAAGCCAAGCACCTTAGCGATTATGCTACACACTTTTTTTCAATACGCAACTCGTCAATAAACAACCAGTACTGGAATGACCAAAACAATAAGCAACTCCAGGGCTCGATGAAATGAATTAAGCAACCAAGCAAGCAGATATGCTGAAAGTGCTCAACCTTGTTTAATCATACTATGCTTCATATTTGGCAGTTTAAAGGCTTTCGTACGTATGCACCATCAAGTTCAACGGTTTTGGGCATAAGGAGATATCTATATTGTGTTTGTTTTTCAAAACTTTTAAACAAAATTATTTAAGCAACTTATAGAGCAAGGACCAAAGTCGAGTTGCTTATTGAAAAAAGTCTACGGCACAAAAGGCTGGGAAGGAGTCAAGGTTATCTAGTTGGCGTGATAAATAATTTTTTTATTTTTCATTTCTCAGCTGAGACTTTTGACTTATACAACGGATTACCACTGAGCACAGAACGCCTAAGGCCGTTCCAAGGCTTCCAAAGGAAAATAAACTTACTCAATAAGAACCTAGGAACATAAGGACCTACGGAGTGGTTTTGCAGGAAGGATACCGAGTAAATAAAACACACTTTCAAACTTTTGATGAGAACCCACCACACCTTGGAAATTTGATTAGCACTCAACAGTACATAGTCAGTCAACTCTCTGATAAAGGAGGTTCTTATTAGTGGGGTTTTACTGTATGCTTTTGTTATGCCTGCTTGGCAATATCTCGAAACGAGGCTTTTGGCAGCCATTATGGTTTTGTGGGAAGGATAGAAGGGAGCTCCGACTCTTAACGTTTTACATCATCTTGTTGGCTACAATGTTATATAGAATACAGTTAACAGTAAACAATGTTGTGTTTCACTGTTGCCTTAGACTTGATAACTATCAATAATGGGAAATATCAAAAACAAAAGAAAACATGGTTACCATTACTGTCGAAACATCTCCTTCTCTTGAGCATTTCTTCCACTCGTTGATGTTGAAATGCTTGAAAACGTTCACATACGGTTGCTGCCATACTGAAAAATGAAAATAACAAATATACATCTCTGGTTATGTGAAAGATTTCTTACGGCTCCAATAAATGGATTATAAAGTTTTCAGTTTCAGTTTTTAGTAATAAACAAATATATCTAAATAGATCTAACAATGCAAATACACCTACGAATGATTAGTATACACGTGCAACATATTTGTTTAAGAAAGAGCTCTTTGTTAGGTAATCTGATATAAAGAAAGCCCCCTTCTCATCTGTAAGAAAATAAACTAAAAACCAAAGGAATCCAAACGAAAACCAAAATCCGTTTGCTTAAAAAAAACAAAACCAGATAGTCAAATGATAATCTAAATAGGACACCAACAAATTTTTTGTGTACAATGTTGCAGATGGTTCGAAGATCTTAACATTGATAAGGAATTTCTTCAATTTTGATTACAAAACATTAAAGAAACCGACATTTTGATAAAAGTTGGCATATCATTCCAGAGTTTGGCACCAGAATACTTTATTCCTCTACGGCCCCGTTCATACTGAGCCGTATCAAATGAAAACGGATGAAAAAGTATCAATTTCCGCCTTGTGCTCGCACTGCTCCAACCTGAGAACGGAGACTTTCGAAAACGCACTTTGAAAACAGAAACTTTAGAAAATGTAGACATTTGGAAACGCAAAGACGCAGTGTGAACGGCGAAAACGCAAAAACGAGTACTTTATTTCATAATAGAACTTTTGATCGTTATAATCCGACCCGTAGGGGAGCAATGTGGACGCTCTATCGTTTTCGAGGCGTTTTCATATTTACCCAGAGCAATGTGAACAGGCGAAACGAATCAAAATGAAATAGGATAAAAACGAATACGAAGCACTGAATAAAAATATAAGCATAAAAACGAATCTGGCTGCCTGGTGAGTCCGTGATCATGAACAGTATCACTGAGCTGCAATGAGGCCTAAAGAGCGCTGGTTGTGAAACATTCGATGTATTTTAGTAAAATATTCCTCAGGATTCCACAGGGCAAAAACTTGAAAGGATAGGACAGTTTCTCGTATCGAAGTATTACGGTTGAGAACCATTTAGGCCGTGAAACTAAGCGGTTCCTTCGCTAGCCCGTTTCAAAAATAGATTAAAAGAATATTTGAAAGATCAAGAAGGTTGACAGGTCAAATCAACACGAAAGAGAACGAAGGAAACCTAACAAATTGGGAAACATGGCGAAAAATAACGCCTGCGTCTGACACTCATCAGAGTAATACGTCAGAAAGAGAACGAAAATGAAATCTAACAAATTAGGAAACATGAAATCATTGTAAAAATTGTCAGACATGTCGATATATGAATTGTGTTAGAGTTCAGGAAACATGGTAGTTCCACTCCTGTGAGCCGGGGGCTGGTTTTGTTTTTAGAGAAAAGTAAGAATATTTTACAAAAAAAGATTATTTGAGAAAGTAATCAGAGTTTCTATCACGATATTTTACCGTGTCGGCCATTTCCAAGTGGTTATCTTTTAGCTCATTTCGAAAGAGGCGTAAACATACCAGCTGCAACTAATTGTCGACTTCATTGTTGTTACGTGTAATGCCTTTTGTTGTGTTATTTTAAAACCATAGGCACTCGATGAAGAAGTTCCTTCGCACGTCACTTTTTTCGTTGGTTACATGACTGTACTGCGAAGAAGCCGAAACCCTACAGACTGTGCCTACTTTTATCAACTGGAAATAAAGAAGTTTTTCTGGTAAGATTTTTTGACTGGGAGGAAGATTTAAAACTTTTCTAGATTGGAAGGACAATCGCAGAAAGCTAGAAAACATTGTCACCGCAGACAATTTTTCTTACAAGCAAACAAAACTGCTAGCTGGCCTAAGAGCAATCTACTTGAAGCTCAAAGATGGCTATGAATTCATGCTGGTGCAAACTTCACTTTCAGATAAAGATGATAATTTTACTTCCAAGATTGATAACCATGAATTAATCCCACGCATGTCATTTTAGATCAAACCGCTTATGTTGCAGAGAAAGATAAACAGCAATAGCCTGTGCCACAAAGTCTAGAATCAAGATTGAAGAGTTGCTGTCGGCTAATATCATGAAATGTATTGCATTTTGTTGAGAAAACCAGATAGTAGAGCCAATGGAAGTTTTACGTCAAATACAAGAGCATGTTGTTCAGGGAAGGCCCCGTGCAACTGCAGATGATAATACATTATAAGGAGAAACTAACTATATCTTAGTCAACAGGAAAAATGTGTTAGGTTTGATGAAAGAAGAATTTAGAATAATCTCTAATTCCAGGCTGACACTTGAAATGTCCTTTTTTGGCAAGGGTTCTGAAGACTACGGAAGACCTCGACGAGAATTCTTTCAGTTGAGTATGAATGCAGTGAAGACAGAGTAATTTGACAATGGGTTGCTGATTATGAAGTTGTTCGTCTTGCACATGTCCTGTCTATACTACAAAGTGACTCGAGGCCCTATTTCTTTACGGAGAAGATGTTGGAGGTGATAGATAGATATGAAGAGTTCTAGGAAACAACCCTTGTGGAAGAAACCTACAGTAAGGTATGGATAAAGAGAGACTTTGCCAATATATCAAGGAGTTCCCAAGTTGGCACTTATCATTCCAAGATTCAAGAGCCTAAATGCTGTCATTCAAGCGCCTTGCATGTCTTCTTGAGCAGACATTTTTTGAAGAGAGGTTGAAATAGCCGTTCATTTGAGAGCAGTGCCTAGAGCACCTTTATCAAATATGCAAGGAAAGTAGTAGTAGCCAGAAGTAGCCAGTGGAGAGCGGGAGGGGTTGAGTCTAGAAAGCATTCTACGATTCACAACCTGCTCTAGAGAGAAACCACCACTTGTGTTTGCTATGAAGCCTTCCATTCACTTCTGTGAGGCTCAATCATAATGGAGAATACATAAACTTAGAAAAAAATATCTCATTAACTAATTAAGACCCTAAAAAGCATCGATGTGGTATAAAACAGACAAATCCAGAAAAGATAAGATTACGGGTCTTTGCCTCTCGCTGTTCTCGAAATGGGGAGTGTCTCTGCAGTGCTGTGGAAGATGTTCAGTACTGTGGAAGATGTTCAGTACTGTGGAAGATGTTCAATACTGTGGACGATGTTCAGTACTGTGGAAGATGTTCAATACTGTGGACGATGTTCAGTACTGTGGAAGATGTTCAATACTGTGGAGGATGTTGAGTACTGTGGAAGATGTTCAATACTGTGGACGATGTTCAGTACTGTGGAGGATGTTCAGCACTGTGGAGGATGTTGAGTACTGTGGATGATGTCCAGTACTGTGGAGGATATTCAGTACTGTGGAGGATGTTCAGTACTGTGGAGGATATTCAGCACTGTGGAAGATGTTCAGTACAATGGAAGATATTCAGTACTGTTGTGCATGTTTAGTACTGTGGAAGATGTTCTGTACTGTGGAAGATGTTCAGTACTGTGGAAGATGTTCAGTACTGTAGAATATGTTCAGTACTGTGGAGGACGTTCAGTACAGTGGAGGATGTTTAGTACTGTGGAGGATGTCCAGTACTATGCAGGATTTTCAGTATTGTGGAATATGTTTCAGGCACAAATCCAATATCTTATGACCTGTTGCAATATTTTATGACCTTATGAGATTTTGCTTTCATGCTAAGAACTCTGTGAATCAAGCATTAGTTAGCTTCACTAAAATAAATCAAAACCAGTATTGGATAATGAGATGGATATTAAAGTTTCTCCGATCTGGGAAAAAGCATTTCATACTGTTAATCACAAAACTCTTCGAGATAAACTTGAACGTTGCCTTCTAGTATTGGGGTTTTGGCGTTCATGTCTAATAGTATCAGAAATGAAGGATGGCAAGCGAAATCGCCAACATAGCGAAGCATACTGAAGGTTTGTGTCTGACACTCATCAGAGTAGTACGTAAGAACAGTCTAGGATCAGTACAGAACTTGAGGATGGCGACGGAAATAGAAAAAAAGCTAAACATAATAACTACTAAAGCTTTGGGTCAAACACCCATCAGAGTAGTACGTCAGGACAGTCTTTGATGGGTACAGAACTTTAGGATGGCGAGAAAAATCAGAAACATAGCGAAAGATAATAACTACTGAAGCTTTGCGTCTGGCACTCATCAGAGTAGTACGTCAGAACAGTCTTTCATCAGTACAGAACTTGAGGATGGCGAGAAAAATTGAAAACAGAGAAACATGATAACTACTAACGCTTTGTGTCTGACACTCATCAGAGTAATACGACAGAAAGAGAACAAAAATGAAACCTAGAGATGGAACAACTCATTATGCTCGAATTGGCCAATCAGAAAGGAGGCGAGTTGTTGGTATTGTGAGAAACAACTTATCACCAAAAGCAAACAGTATGTGTCAGCAAATGGTTGCAAATCTTTTCATCTCAATAGTAAAAGCGATATTCCTCAAGGATCTGTTCTTGACCCACTTTTTTTTCTCATTCGCACGAGTGATCTTCCAACACCCCCTCCTAAACTCTCTTTCTATAGTTTTACTGACAATACAAACGTTCATTTATTGAACAAGATCATCTAGAAAATCTTCAACATTCTTCGTTAATGGATTGAAAACAAAGGGGATTAAATATAAAAATGGCGATTAAAATTTACAACTCTGCAAAACATATTAGAATACAAAGTTCTAAATTTCTGCATGGATCACAGACCGTTCTAAAATAGAAAATATTCTTTCTTCTCTGCGGTTAATCTTTCCAAGCAATAAATTAGAACTGCACTTATTGGAAAGCAGGCTTTAAAACGGAGAAATTTGATCTTTGAGAAAAGAAAGAACACAACAGAAGATGACTGTTTAGAAGAATAGGGTTGATCAAAAAAGTGGTTTCTCGATAAAGTATGTGGAATTCTGCTGTTCCAACTCAGCCTTGCTTCGCATTTCAACTAGGCTCTATTCAAATTTTCCAGTTTCATTCAAAAAGGCGTTTCATCGTCTTAAATAGTTCCGCAGCTACAAAACCTTCTCCATTAAAAAATACAATTAGACTAAAAGACTTAAAAAATAGTACATATTCAGACATTCTATCAACAGCGAAAACAGCAGGAGTTTTAATATCCACAATTTGGAAAACCACAAGGTTCTTCTGACCGATTCCTCACAGACCACTTATCGACACTCGTGGTCTGATTCGCGTGGAGTGAGAAGTATTTTTCCAGAATGTTCAGAATCGCAACAGAGCCTTTCGTCTTCCTTGCTTTCATGTCATTTGGAGTCTACACTTCGATAGTTCCTCAGCTGATCGTCTCGAAAGCCTGTCACAATATTTACGATGAAACGATTTGCAATGGTTTGTCGACCGGAGTTCACAAGACGGAAGAGAAACGCGTTTACGCTGAAGCAACGAAATGGAACTCCATTTGCTTCGGCGCTATTTGCGTGCCGTCGCTGCTGAGCATCCTGGTAGTAGGGGCACTGTCTGACGTCGTGAGCAAGAAGAAACTGCTTCTGATGCCCCCGGTAATCTTAGCGATACAAGCCGTGATGCTGATGCTATCAGCCAAGTTCATGGCTTCCAGCTTGGTATTCGTGGCCATTGCAGCGTTCTTGACCAGTCTGTATGCCGACATTCAAGGCTTCATCATGGTTTCCTACTCCTACATGGCGGATGTTACCGAACCAAACCAGACCCGCACTATCAGAATGACCATTCTCGGAGGAATGGTTTATGTCTCATTGGGATTTAGCAGTTTTTTGGCTGGAGTACTGCTGGAATATTACGGGTATGTCGTCGCGTTATCTTTAAGTCTCGCGGCAAGCGTGGCGAATTTCTCATTCGTCGCCTTCATTCTACCTGAAACTGGACGTCCAACGGGAACTTGCATTTCATTTATCAATAAGGAGACAAACACATCCTGGAGAAGTAAGCTGACAAGCTTCAGCAAGTATTTCAGCGCTGCTTGCTTGAATATCATAAGATTCCTGAAGAAATATCTGTTTTCATGGAAGAACAAACACGTGGCTTTGCTGTTATTATCTGGGCTTTTCACCAATTCGGTTCCACCCGGTGAGAGTGTTATCATGGTGCTATTTCTCAAGCACAGACCCCTCGCCTTATCAGCAGAGCGAGTCGGAGAATTCCTACTCTTTCAGCAATGCATCCGCGGTGTAGGGGTGACGATTCTGGCTGTATTGTCGCTAAAAACGGTGAAGCTGTCAGACGCTAGCATTATTGTGATTGGTCAGATCAGCGTGATGGCGACCTGTGTTGCGATAGGCCTGTGCAAAGAGTGGCAGATGCTGCTCGCTGTAACCCCTTTGGCGATAGGCTTCTCCCTGCCTTCGTCCGGGATCAGGTGTTTACTCACAAAGATGGTGGAGCCGCACGAGCATGGCACAGCCCTGTCCTGTGTGGCGTTCTTCAGCATAGTCACGTGGGTGGTTATGTCGTTTGGGTGCAACGAGCTGTTTAGACTGACAGCGACCGTATTCCCGGGCTTTAGCGTGATTCTGCTTGCAATTTTGTGTTTTGTCGGCTTCTTGTTAGCTCTATCAGCATTTTATACCAAGCGAAATCATGAGAGAAATTCGAAACACGTGCTTTTGCCTGATGTAGAAGAGTACGAAACTATTGCTTGACTGAAAGCCCGTTGGCAAGTGACTTTCTACATCCGGTGTCACCAACACTTTTTATCTTAAGATGACGAGAAAAAATCGGAAAGATACGAAGCATAAAACCTACTAAAGCTTTGCATCTGACACTATTCATCAGAGTAGTGCGGAAGAAAGAGAACGAAAATGAAACCTGACGAATTGTCATTCCCAAAGATGAATCGTCAATTGGCCGATTTCTGGGTATAACAATTGGTTAGGTTTCGTTTCCTATCTCTGTCTGATGTACCACTCTAATGATAGTCTGACGCAAAGTTTCCGTTGTTATTTTTATCATGAACTAAGTACTATTAACTATCAACTATTTTTTCCATCATCATATACAAAAATTGAATTTCATTTCATTTTCTCTATTTCATATGCTGTATTCAAAATGCTCTATTTAGTCAATTTATGGCCTGTTATTTCATTATCATGTTGCGCCATGTCTCCGATTTTCCTCGCCATCCTCCAGTTTTTTACCCATCAAGAATGTTATTGCATTCGATGGAAAAATATTGGCAACCGACTATCAAGCTTGATTTATAATTGATTGGTACGGTCAGGGGTAGCAATGTTCTTCGTGGGTTTTCTCAAAAGCTTTTAATTTCGCTGTTATACTATAAAACGTATAAAACGTCTCGTAGGGGCTTATCTGAGGGGGTAGCATATTCAAGGGGGTAGCATATTCAAGGGGTAGCATATTTGAGGGGGTAGCATATTTGAGGGGGGAGACTTATTCAAGGTTGAGCAAAAAGGAGTTTGTTTCCCACATAAGGCTCTCTCGATAACTTGTTCTGTTTCTCACTGGAACACTGGTAATAAATAGTTATTTTTTACTAACAATATTTCATCGCTTTTCTCATTGGCCGGTTTCAAAACACTCATTAGAGAATATTACTAGCGATGCTTTAAACCATGAAGTTCTGTCAATTCTTTTGAAATACCATTCAAGACCCGAGTAAGACTCGAACCCACGACCTCTAAATTTGTACTTTAGTGCGCTACGACTGCGAATCAGGGCCTCGAGAAACACAGAAATATCATGATCTGAAATATCATATTTTGTAATTCTAATTAATACATATGTTGTAGAGTAATTCTGGGCAAAACTGGTCAGGGGGTAAAATAGGTCATTCTGTATAAAATGCTGCAGAACACAATTCCACGAAGAAAGACTATCATGCCTTCATCAGACTGCTGAACGACAAACAACGTGGGGTAACTCTATTTTACTTCCCCAGCATAGCCTGTGGTAGTTCTGAAGCATTTTATACAGAATGACCCATTTTACCGCCTGACACATTTTGCCCGGAATTACTCTACAACGATATCAAAAGTGACAATATATTTCCATTTTTGAGTTTAGAGCCCTTCCTCCTGGAACAAATTAAAAGAAGTTGACTAAATACATTTCAATATCTCACATCGCACTTGTTTGGTGTAATTAGTTGAAACATCCGCCTACGTAAACCCAAAAAACAATCTCAAATTCTTTTCAAAAGATTATTTCGCAAAAAATTATTTCAATGAATGGATTGGATGATAGAACAACTGCTTTAGAGCTGAAATAAAGAAACACATTTGGATATTTGTTCGAAGACACTACTCATGATTGCATCTGCCTTTATCTAAAAGCATTCAACCAACAAATCTGAATCAAGCCTTCCCCAAAATCTGCCTTTTTTTTGGCCTGAAGTTCTCCCCAAGTAGCCCGAATTTAGGGGAAGATTTGGAGCAGTAATACGAATTTTTTAATGAATGCAAAAGCATGCAAACAATTTTGACATATCTGGGACCCAAAAAGCCGAGTATGATAGGATAGTTGATAAGTAAATAAGCTTGCTATCTTCGTAAGGTCTTAGTTTATTGGTTTATGTGCAAAGCATGAAGAGCCCACTGAATAGGTAGACTAATTGAAGCAGTCCATTGATAGTTGATTGGCAAATACGCCTACTAACTTTGTATGGTATGGGTTTATGCACAAAGCACAAAGAGCCCACTGAATAGGTAGACTAATCATAAGCAGTGTATTGATAGTTGATAAAAGAATATGCTCACTATCTTTGTAAGGTATTGGTTTATGAGCAAAGCATAAGGGACCCACTGAATAAGTAGACTTATCAAAGCAGTGTATTGACAGTTAGACAAATACGCCTACTAACTTTGTATGGTATGGGTTTATGCACAACGCACAAAGAGCCCACTGAATAGGTAAAATAATAAAATCAATGTGATAGGTCTAAAGGTGATTTGAAGCCAGGACCCTCAAAGCAAGAGTTGAATTATCTCAAGAATGGCGCTTGAACACCCGAGATAAACAATAGAATAATATGATAGAGCAATAGAACGTTTTCTAGCGCACCTAAAATCTTGTAGAAAGTACTCTTCAAACCAGTTGGGGCAGCAAGTATCTTGATACATTACACAATATCTTAAACAGACTCAGATTCATGCTGAATAGGTTTCCAATTTTCATTTGGCTGAATCATGGATCCATGAACGGCTTGATTTACACATTGTGTGATGATGCTTACAATTGCTTTGAGCATGTCATCATGCGGCAACTGAGAAACTGGGAGAAGTTAATTCAAGGGTTTTCTAGAAGGTATTCTTTACACAAGCAATATACAAGTGGGATTCAAGGAGTTACACATTTTCTTTACAACTACCTGTATTTTTGTTTTTACTAAAGGAAGTTCCATCAAAATTGAAAATACAAAACATGAAATTTCTAAAAAGTAAGCATGCGTCAGTTCAGCCCCAGATCAATGCCCTTTGCTCTACTGAGGAGGAAACAGACGAGGATCTCTTTTGAGCAGTGCAGTAGTGATTGCAAGGGGGTAGAGCCGCTCTCGTTAAAATATATATGCTTAGTTTGGGGGAGCGCAGCCTGATCAGATTTGCCTAGATCCAATAGAATCAAACAAAAGAGAGTCAAAATCCATATAGAAATGTATAAGAAACTTATGTCATAGCTCTTGTCGTTTATAGTTTACAAGCTTGCAAAGTTTCAGAAATACCATTTTATAATAGCTGTTTACACAATAAAAAACTTTGCCAAAATCATGTGATTTAGTACACAAATATGAAACTTGGTATACCTGGGCAGTTTAGTTTGCTAGAAAATAAAGGATAAGAGGCACATCTCAAAATCGGAACTCAGTGCTATTTCTAATATCATGGATTTGGTCCCAGTCTTCTTAAACAATACTTTTATGTCTCAATTGAAAACTAACATAGTTGAATGAAACTTGGTAGATTTTGGTGTAAAACTTGAATCGGTGCGGATATTTGTGACAATTTGCTACATGATGGTGGCTATTTCACTACCTATTTCTTACAACGGCAGTGTCTAAATCAGTTATTTCAATTTCTGAGAGGCTTATAAACTATTGCTTAGTTGTACAATTTAACAATTTAAAAATTAGATATGTCTATCAATACTTTTATTGTTTTGTTTAGCCTTTTATAAGGATGGAAGCGTTAGAGTCCTAAGTGGCTACCCTCCACAATATGAGAAAATCTGAGCAGTCAGCAGAAAAGTTTAAAAACAAAAAGGTTTGGGTCTAGTTATTTCCTCAAAAACCCAGATGCATAACCTTAATTTGGTTTCTTATTTTCATTTTCTGAGTAAATAATTCAATAACCAAGAATCATGCAGGGCCTAACCTTCACTTTGAGTGTGAGTATTCCTTCATTTTATCATTCGTTTTCCAAAGTCACGCTTTGCACTAAGTCTTGTATTTTCACTTTATAATTGTAAACTAAATTTAAAAGAACTTGAACAACACTTCGACCTCTGACTTGAAATATGAGAAAAGAATTTTGAAATATTCTTCATCTGAACTAAACAGGGGGCAACATTTGTTTGCAAGGCTCTCAATTGGCCGAATTATTTCCAATTTGGCCATTCTATGTGAAGCATTCGGAATTTCATTGCTTTTCTTTCCAACTGTGCTTTTTCCCAGAAACAGAGATGACTGGAGAAGCAAAATAATGGATGTAACATAACACTTAAGCTTATGGCCAATTTGAACACATGTCACGATTCAGGCCATTTTGACTGTTCCTTGCTTGTGCTGTTGTTTTGAGAAAACGTGTTAATTGAAAGATCACATTGAAATTATGTTGCGACTTAAACAATAAAATATTATGGTAAGTGGAGGTTGGAACAATTCTTGAGAGTTTTTATTACCACTGATGTTTCAATAGGTGGCCCCTTTGGGCGCAAAGACTCAAGTGACTTTTCCACATTGGTGGTTCGTGTTAGCACTGGTTTCATGCCTACATACGACATGAAAAACTGGGCGTGGTCGGTCACGAAAATCACACCCACTCTGATAGTTTTTGCTTTAAAGCCCCCCTTGTTCATTTTTTTAAAAATCAACACCGCTCTTAAGAAATCACTCTATAAGTTAGGCCTATCCTGCCTACACATTAGGTTAGGGCCTAAAGGTCTAAGAAGGCCTAGGCCTAATCTACCTAGGTGGCCTAGGCCTTGGAACAAACAAGAGTGCAGATTGTGAATATATTAGGAAACAGATTCAGGACACAGCAATAAATCTATATTAGCCATAAAATAATACT
Source organism: Pelagia noctiluca (assembly GCA_963924455.1). Classification (NCBI taxonomy): domain Eukaryota; kingdom Metazoa; phylum Cnidaria; class Scyphozoa; order Semaeostomeae; family Pelagiidae; genus Pelagia; species Pelagia noctiluca. Next base: position 2,107,364 of record OZ004332.1, on the reverse strand, counting down.
CACATCTCCCAGCCATGCTTTTAGCTCTCCAAAAATCAAACAAGTTAAAAATAACTTAAAACATTAAACAAGAAACGACGGAACGCCAACGTTCAAGATTTGCGCGCCATTTTATGAAAGTTTATATAGGGAACCAAGGAGGGTTTAAAATCACTTTTGATAATTTCATGCAATTGAAGTGAATTGAAGTCATAGACCTAGACCCTGCATCGCCCTTACTGAATGAACCCTCCGGAACAATGAACCCTAGACCCTACCCCATCAAGTCATCGTTCAGAATTAACCCCAGAAACATCTAAAAATCCCTTCAAATGCGATATTGGAGCTTGCAAATGATTGCTAGCCAAAAAAAGCAGAAAGCCAGGGTGGTCAAGTTGATGAATGACTTGTTGGTAAAATATTTGAGAAAGCGTGATGTTGAGTCCATGGCTTTCACACTCTTTTTTCTTTACAAGAATAATTTTTGTAAGAATATTGAGGCTCCAAATTGCCAAAGAACAATGGAAATTTAAGAATAAACAATGGACAAGTTGAGGCTCAGGAAAATTTCAAGTATTCTTATATAAAAAAAAGTGTGTAGTCGAAATTGGCCAAAAGTAAATTGTTCCGAATAGGCTGTTAATCGATTCAGGTAGCAATGTTAGACCGTAGTGGCAAAACGTAAAAGTAACCAAAGCATTTCCTTGGAAATTGGCGAAAAATTGGTAAAACTTTCGATGGTTAGTCTGGTACACTCTTTTTTCTTTATAAGAACACACTTTATAAGAACACTGAGCCTCGATTTCTATTAGAGAACAATGGAGAAAACAAAAGCCTATTGTTTAGAACAATAGAAAAAATAAGAACATCTGAGCCTCGGCAAAAATTATCTGGTTCTTATAAAAAAAAAGAGTGTAAGTCAATATTATTTGGTCCAGCCAAAAAAACGGTTTCCATCTATTCAGGGGGCATCGTGCATTCCTAAAAGAAATGTTTGCGGAGAAGTTCTGGTTTAGACAAAGCTTTCAAACATTTTTCGCTAATCACTATCATTCCAATGTATCTTGCTATGCTGTTGTAATTTGAATCAAACACTCGGTAATAAATATACATATGGCGCGAGGTCGGTGGGTCGGTTTGCCATTAAAGTGCTCAATCCATAGAGTACAGCTATAAACAGTAAGAAGAAAAAGACTTAAAAGGCAAAACTCACTAGCTCGACAAGCCTGTTTCGTGGTTACCCACTCACCAGGAGATGTACAGATAAATATATTCCTGTCTACAACTGTTAAATTCTTAATATTTATCTGTGCATCTCCTGATAAGTAGATAACCACGAAACAGGATAGTCTAAATGGGAATTTTGTCGTGTCAGATTTTTTTTACTTCTTACTGTATATAAATGTTGCCATAGTTATTAATGATTCATCGCTGGTGGGGCCCTTGAAAAGTGCACTTTATCCAAGTGTCTAAGAATACTAATGTAACTTTCGATAGTTTGAGACAGACAATAGAGCTAAACGAGTTTATTTACTAATTTCGAAGCCAAGGGGATCTTCCTATTTTAAGTCAGACAGACACAGCTTTTTTAAGTCCTGCAGATCTTACCTCCCAAAATAAAGTTATTGCTACAGAGTGAATTTAACAAAACAATACTTGAGAAGTTGCTTCATTTGGATTCAAGCCAAAAATGACATCTACTTCCCATTGTACTGAGTAAAGGAACATGGCAATTCAGGTATTTGTTTTATTCATGTATTGCAAGAGAAAAACTCAGCTTAGGACTGATCTGTTAGGTTTGATCAGGAAAATCCCCCAAAAGGAAACAAACTAAACACAAAATAGTTTACCCGAAGGTATGACTCGGCATCTTTTCCAAAACCTAAAAATATTTCTCATCCCCCCGTCACTTGTAAGTCCCCCTTGTGTTTCTAACTAGGTTTCAAACTTTTCTAGCCAAGTAAAGCTAAGCAATCAAATCAAATCCCACTAGATGAGAAAAGTACCAAAAGGTTTGGCAAAAGTGTTCCACATGTGGCGGAATCGGGGGAGGGGCAAATGGAGAAATGGCCCACCACTTTGTTAAACATGCCCAGTAGTAAAATATCAAAAATTATCCACACAAAGCAAGACAATTTATACATTTTCTTTCAACTCGAAATAGTTAATTATCGTTTACAAATGTTTACCATATACCTAAAAGTCAATACTGAGATTTTTGATTGCTTTAGAAATGAATTCCCCGTTTTCAGGTCGCGATGTTATTGATGTGACGAAAAGTTTTTGTAGCAGGTCCAGGCAGCCATCTGCAACAGAGAGAAAGGATGCTTCCACAATTCATGCTGGGTTTAAGAAACTAAACGAGCAATAATTATGGTTGGGCAGAAGAAGGAGTTAGGTACGAAATGTCACGAAAATCCCCTGGTTGTATCAAGGCTTGTTCTCAGGGCTTATGCTCGAATGATGCTCCTCACCTATCAGACGACAGACCCAGTAAATTTCAAGCACTGTGTACCGCGTTTACTATTTGGGCCTTTTCACACAGCGGACATTGCAGCAGGAAACAAAGGCTTGCTGTCTTCGCCTCGCTTGAATTGAGAGGTAAGAACATGAGGCTTATGCGGAAGCTTTTGCTTCGATCTGTAATGGCTGCTGCGCGCTATTACTCCCACAATCTCCAGTAACTATTTCGTTCTGCGTATTGTATTCTTTAGAATAGAAACATCAATCAGGTTCCCTCTTAGCTACTAAAACTGCTCCTTTACTGGAAGAGAAACTTGCAGCGGTGGGAAGAAGAAGCAGAGAAGTTTGTAAAAGATCTCACCGTCAGCAAGCAGGATCAGCTGTGGTATGCACATGGCAGCAGAGTGGGCAACTGCTTGACTATCTGACTCCAAGCAGGATATGTAACTGTCCACCAAGGCTTTGCTTTCTCTGAGAAATATACAAATATCAAATCAGCCCGCTCAATCTCATTCACACTCCTAACAACGTCGGTGCAGTACTGTGGGGAATATTCAGTACTGTGAGGAATGTTTAGTAATTTTGGAGGATGTTCAGGACTGTGGGGGATGTTCAGTATTGCGAGGGTATACCATTAGTACTGTGAGGTGAAACTATAAGTACATTGGAGAGTGTTCAATTCTGTTGGGGGATATCATCAGTACTGTAGAGGTAATACCCACAGTAATTGTGGTTTCCCTCCACGGTTTTGAATATCCTCCACAGTACTAATGATATCTCCCTACAGTACTGACGATATCCATCTACAGTACTGATAATGTCCTCCATAGTACTGAATTGAACATCCCCCACATTACTGCACATCCTTCCCAGCAATACAAAGACGTTCCCAACGGTGATTCTTTTGGGTTTGTCTTTTATAAATTGCATCGTTTTAAAATAACTAAAGCGGTTGCAATGTCAGCCTTTAAATACAAAATCCGTTAAAATTGCTTAGATAATCCTTTAATTCAACCTGCACCTTATAATGCCTATCTACAGTACAATCGAAGAACGAACAAAATTACTTCGGTAAGCCACATAGGAAGAAAGGCAATTTTCGAGAAAGAGAATACTGACAAATTCTATATGATGAATATAGTCCCCTCCCTAACGAGTAGATCATTACATGAAATACAGAATAGAATATCAGGTTTAAGGGGTTAGTAAACTTCGTAGTGGGCACTAAGTGACTGCATGTCTTTTAATGTTGCAAGTGGGACTAGTTATGTACTTGTACTTAATCACCATATCTCACTTGATATAAATAACTGTAAGACATTGACGATAATAATATATACGAAATGTTGTTATACGAGATGTAGTTATTAAGAAAAGGAAATCGCTACCTCGGTTGGTATCTGTAATGCCTCAGAAGCAAATTGTGGGATGTCTCGCGAATTTCAGAAACATCAGATTTCGACAGACGCATGAGATCCTCCTGTAATAGATAAATCAAGATTGAAATTAGTTTCTGCTTTGCACATCAACCAATACCTTACGAAGATAGTAAGCGTTTTTGCCATTCAACCATCAATTCACTGTTTCGATCAGTCTACCTATTCAATGGGCCCTTTGTGCTTTGCACATAAACCAATACCTTAAGAAGGTAGTAAGCGTATTTGCTTATTCACTATCAATTCACTGCTTCTAACAGTCCATATCTTCAATAGGCCTTTTGTGCTTCGGATATAAACCACATAAACCAATACCTTACAAAGACAGTAAGCGTTTTTGCCCGTCAACTATCAACAACAAACTGGTAACGTGATACGATCAACTTACCAGAAAGTGCTGTAAGATGTCAACACGTCTTTTCGAGGTCTCATCAAGGTCCTTCAACACAGCCACACAAACTGGTAAGAGAAAAAGAGAAACAATTAAGACAAAACTACATAAAAGTATTAAAAAGATTCGTATAAACAAAGCAGGGACGAACCGGCATATTTTTTCTGAAGGGCCGGCTAGGGCGTGGCATGTAAATAAAAAAGGGGCTTTTGTCTGCCAATCAACAACTGGTTTATATACTTTGTTAGGTTTTGGTATCGTTTACTTTCTGACGTATTACTCTGTTGAGTGTCAAACGAAAAGCTTTAGTAATCCATGTTTTCGCCTCACTATGCTTTCGATTTTGTTGACAATTTTTAAGTTCTGTACCCATCAAAGAATGTACTATTTAGATATACTCTGTATGCATCAGAAGAAAGAAGACAGGTTTGAAAAGCCACTAAGAATCGAATATTGCCTTGAGTATTAATTACAGGAAATTCCCTGTCTATATACTAAAACTAGTTTATATCCATACCAAACAAACCAACTTACAGATATTGTTACTCTTTGAATTTTTCTGCAACCATAGTTTTAGAGCTAACCAAAGTTGTTTTAGACATTATTTCAGACAAAACAAAAACGACGTATCTGGTCACGTAGCCTTCAGAAGCCCAAGCATTACTCAAAATAATGCTTGAAAATCATAAAAGTTTTTATGTGAAATCGTTCCTGAATCGTTTTTGGTCGTTACAAGTACTTTGCAAATCGTCTCGATTCGCCTTGGAGAATCTGTCAAAAATAATAGAATAAAGCTGCAAATGTTACCGTCAGTCTGGCGTCCGTCTGCAAGCTTTTGCCGGAATGGAACAAGTTTTCTCTCTGTCCATGGTGTTGCTAGCGATGGAACGACGGGTGCAGATAGAATGACGTCATTCGCCTCGTTCGTGTCTTCTTCGGCGATAGATAGAAATGTACAGAGGAACTTCAGTCCAGCAAATCCAGAATGGTCATAGAAGAGATCTCTGTAATGATAAATGATTGATAGGATTGTGAAGCGAGCTGTATGTTATTAGAACTGAGGGCCACGCAAATCAAAAATTCACGTAGATTCTGACTAAAACATTAGAATCTTTATCAAATCTTGGAAAATCATTAAAGATCTTCGAGAATATTTTTAGGAATCTCAAGAAATCTCAGAAAGTGATATGTGTCACGATAAGGGGAGTCTTTGATCGACACAAAGCTTCAGAATAGCTCCAAGCATATAAAAACCACCCTAATAAATGAGCCAATTTACCTAAGTTTATAGAATGTTAAACTGAAGAAGATATAATTATTAAAACGTTTTAAAAGAATGGTTCATTCTTTTATAATCTATCAAAATAAGATGTTCATAATATTTCGTCTTAACACTTGATGTGGTAATACACCACAAAAATAACCAGACAATCCAGTGGTCTTCTTTGACTTTTAAAGAAGACCCTTATATGTATGAAGATGTGTTTGCCAGAATACTCTAGCCTTAGAGCACTGTGGATTTCATACGCAAAGTGCTTGTAGTTTCCCTCCATAATATTGAATATCCTCCACAGTACTGATGGTTTTCCCTACAGTACTGATGGCACAATACAATACTGAGCATCCTGTACAGTACTTCACAGACGTTCCTCAGGGTGATAGTGTGAGACACTAATAACACTAACATACAGCAACCAAGGGATTGTATTGATTCAATTATTTTTTACATAAAGAATCTTAGGATTTTTTTCAAGAGATCAACTATAATAAGGTGCTTAAATTGTTTTTTTAAATTGTTTTATATTGTATTTTCATTTCATCAGGTAGAGAATTCCATTTCTTTGGTCCCTGATAAGATACCGATTTGATACATGCCATAATTCATGGTTTTAACTTTTGGGATCTTGAGAGCATCATTGATACGGAGATTATGACTCGTTATTTTTGTTGTGAAATAAATACAGTAGAATCCCGATAACTCGAACAAGCAAGGGACGATCAAAATGGTTCGAGTTATCGAATGTTCGAGTTATCGAGGCTCTTTATAACATTAATAAGGCTCAAGGGGACTGCCCAATCTGTTCGAGTTAGCGAGAGTTCGAGTTATCGCATGTTCGAGTTATCGGGATTCTACTGTAGTCTCTCATGGAAGTAGGATTTAGGCATCGTAGAGTCTTATTTACTCCTAGTCTAGAAGTCTTGTTGAATGGAGATGAATCGTGGTCTCCTTTGACTTTTAAAAAAGAACCTCGTATGAAGATGTGTTGAATACTCTAGTCTTAAAGCCCTGTCATTTATTGATATCAGACATACAATGATAAAATAAGTTTCGTTCACTTACTTGAGTGTAGCTTGATACCGTGAAAGCATGGAGAAGGCATAGCTACTGTCATAAGCAACGAAATGGTTGAGGAATTCAACGAACTTCGTCACTATTGCTGCTGACTCTTGGCCTTGCAAGCAGAACGACTAAATGAAGCAGACGTTATAAAATAAGAAATTATGGAAAGAAATGACAATTGAATAAGTAGTTAAATAAATGAAATATGAAAATAGATCATGAAATCTAAATTGAGAAAAAAAATTGGTAAAATAAAAGCGATAAAAAATTGCTAGAATGAAATGAATTATTTGTGAGAAAATAACTTATAGGATAGAAAATAAAAAATAGGCGAATTCAAGCTATCCCAAACGATTGTTACTGTACCCTCACCTGGATAAGATCAACAAAAACTTCGATTGTTTTCTCCAGCCCATTTTGAGCAACCTAAAAAGTATATCAAAACCATAGAAGATTGTATTGATAATATCGATTCAAAGTTTGAAAAGAAACTAAGTTTTATTTTGCTGTAAATATGATGTTACAACATACCGTGCAAGGGAAAATGATCCATATACTTTTGCTTTTGCTAGAGACTTTTGGTCGTTTTTCGCACCAAAAACTTACGGGTCAAAAAGTTCCCCGAGAACATTGACCCTGCTATAAATTACCCACCTCAATAGACAGGGAAAGGTATCCTGGGTCAGTCACTCCCTCGGGTCAACGTCTTGCCCCGATTCATGCGAACCCTTACATTCTTAACATCATAATAATAAGAAGAAACAACCTGTAATTAGTAATATGCTGAACAAGGGGCTCGTGGGATCACCCACAGTAGGGTGGGATAGGGGTGTTTACTTGAAGAATATATTTCGGATCAAATATACTGAGCACTTTGTGTTGCAAAAAAATTTGATTACCTGATTTTTGATGAATATGTAAGGTCTTAGAAGATCCAGTAGCGACAGAACTTGAGTGTACAAGATGATCTGATTGGCTCGTTTGAATTCTGAAGGACCAATCCGCTGCCGTCCTTCTAAAGAGGACATGAAGGTCGAGAGATGCCTGACAACAGGAAAGAAAAATACCGTTACTTCAACAAGAAGAAATACTGAAAATACCCAAAAGACGGAAAGCGAATGTCAGGAAGCAAAGGGTTTCAATGGATGAAAGGCAAGTTAACATAACTATCTTAACAGTTATCTCATGAATCGGATTGATTTGTGAGAATTCAAATCGTGTCCCTTCTCAAATTATCTTAGAGCATCATATATCAGATATCTATGCATATTCTAAAGGATTAGAGCATTAGGATGACGAGGAAAATCAGAAACATAGAAACATTGTAACTACTGAAGATTTGTGTTTGACACTCATCAGAGTAGTATGTTACAATCTTTGTCATCAGATTAGTATGTTGTAAGTCTTTGATAGGTACAGAACTTGAGGATGGCGAGTAAAATCAGAAATACATAATAACTAATTCAAACTTTTGCGTCTGATACTCGTCGGAGTAGCTCCGTTAATTTGTGAGAATGAAAATGACCAGAGTAGGACTCGAGCCCACGACCTCTAGATTCGTACTCTAGAGCGCTACCACTGCGCAATTCGGGGCTTCGAGAAAGGCCTAGGTTTCTCGAAGCCCCGGTTGCGTAGCGCTCTAGAGTACGAATCTAGAGGTCGTGGGTTCGAGTCCCACTTGGGTAATTTTCATTCTCACAAATTATCTCGATATAAGAATATCATGAAACTTCTAATATTCTATTGAATCAATGCGTAATTGCTCACCGTCAAATAAGTACTGCAACTAATATATAAGCATTACCTGAGTATCAGGAAAGGATGTTTGTAGGCGAATCTTCGGCACACCAAAATCAGATTATGGAAATCCGTCTCCCAGGTGGCGTGTGGCAGTGTGTTTGAGATGGCCAGCATCATCCGATGAATCGAGTCGTCCGTCTACAAAATAATACGCTTAAAGATAATAGATACGTTACATAATAGACATTCTGAAAAAAATCGTACCATCAATGCATAAGGTATGGTCCCACACGGAAAATTAAATCTTAGGGGAATTATAGTTTGGGCTTTCTCCAAAACTATTGAGATTAAATACAAAAAAGGGTCACTAGCGTTGGCCATTAGCCAAAGGGACGCTGCTTGAAACGTTATTGCAGGGTTATAGTAATTGTTGGGGTCATGAGTTCGTTAAAAAATATCTTTAAAAATATGAATAAAAATATCTTTAAACACTGAGGCTCAAATGAAATTTATTGAAAAAGACGTATAGTCTTTGAATGGTACAGAACTTCAAAATGGCCAGAATGATTGGCCTATTTTGATCCACAACTGGGTATAATAATCCGTTAGTTTTTGTCTCGTCCTCTTTCTGACGAATTAATACACGAAAAACTTAAGTAATCCATGTTTTCACTTCGCTATGTTTCCGATTTCTCTGGCTATTTGAAAAAGACGTGTAGTAATTAAATCGGGTAATTATAAACAGATACAAACCAAAGAGTTATCTCCTCTCAAGATAGTATCTGTTGACTCAGCAGTCAACATTTCGTGCTTGGGAAGACCTAGCAGATTAGGATTCTGCACATAAATCTGCTGTAAAAGGCTATTGATGATGATTTTGGGAAACCTGTCAAAAGCAAAAGAAATGGAATCAATTTAACATAGTTACTGTTGAGGTTCCTCCGGTGGGAGAGAGCCGTTATAAGTTTCGTTTGAATTAGATATTCTGCAGGTAACATAGCGTTATACGTCAAATGTTAGGGCCTAAATCGTTTGTGTTCTTCGTTAGTTTATTCCTCTTACCGATATCGGAGGATAATCAAGTTGTAGATATACGATAACTTGTGGACGGTTTTGTACATTGTATCTGCAACATTCATAGAAAGAATGTTAAATGACAAAAATAAAAAATTCAGGCAAATTTTCAGCCGAATCCGTTGTTAAAAATCTAATTTCAGATTCATGTAGCATATATGGAGAAAATCCTTTCCCTTCTAGAAGAAAATCCTTCCCGTCTAGAGGTCATCTTTAAGGTGTAATTAAAGTTGGACAGCAAATGCTTTCAAACTTATAATCATTGGTGTCCTTTTTTCAGCAATTTTTGACCAAACTTCCACCTCTGGGCCTATTGTGGGACGAATAGGGATCTTCACAAACAAATTAGTTTTCTACAAAACTCCGGTTTTCTAACCCGTTATCATTAAATATATGATACCAATAAATCAACTAGAAATATCAAGACTCAAATAAAAAAACTTACTTCTTTTGCCTTTTTATGGTAGAGGCTACTTTTTCCATCTTCTTATTATCCATGTTTTTGACATGGTTTAGCAATAACGGCAACCGCTTTTCTGCGATTTTCATGACTTTGACAGAGATCTGTGGCCTTGAAATAAACGAAAAACAAAATCCAGATGGCGACTGATCGTAGTATTTGCAACTATCATTTGTTGCTTGGTCAAGGGTATTTAAAATAATTGAAAGCGATAATAGCAGGAAAGCTGCAGAGTGGTGTAATAGAATCTACAGGGAAATTGCTAGAAGTCACCAATGCAGTTTTTTCAAGTTGCAGGATTTGAATAATCTCATGAAATATGTATGTGAAATACCTTGACTTCTCGCCATCTGATTTTTGAGGAGACGTAAGCGGTACAGAGTCTAAAACAGAAACATTCTTCAAACCATTTGAGCCACGAATTGAGCAATAAAGACCTGGTTAATAGTCAAATTTTAGTCATTTCCAAAAACTGCAGCCTAATTTTAGAAAACTGGACTTAAAAATGCATTCGTGTTATCATACATGGAAGAAGGATTTAATCTGAAATACGAATTAATGCCTCACTTTGGATAGGCATGGAGCTGGCAGCTGGACATACCAGAAAGCTACACTGCACTGGTTCATTGTGCTGATTTACACAGTGGTTAGCAGGCTCGTCTATGGTGTGGACAAAGTCCTGGTTCGATACCCGTTGGAGGCATATCAGAATTCCACTTGCTGCAGATTTGTGAAAATATATGTCCAGAGCTGAGAAATAAATTCTCACCAGTGGGCTAACGTAGTTTTGATATGCCACCACCAGGTGCAAAATACAGGACCTTACCCACCGAAGGCGACTGCAATAACCACTGTTCTAAATCAGACCATGCCTTTTGAATTAATGTACAAAACTACAATCCTCGCCAAAACTGTTGAGACAATTCTTTATTACACAACTTATTGATTTCAGTCCTCCCCCTCGCCCCCATTTCAATATTTGTTTGGGCAACTCAGTTGCATTTTTGTTCCCTGATGTCCTTTCAACCAATTTAACCAACATTGTACAGGGGGAAAGGGGGGAGAGCATTTTTCTCTATTTTTTTTAGAAAGAGTATTACATATTGAGCCTATTTTTTAGTTTTTCTCAAGAGGTTTTGGCGAGGATTGTAGACTAGCTTTGAAGGGAATAGTGATAGCCTAAAGCGAGAATTAATATTTCCTTGTCGTAAGGATAACTTAATTTTTCTCCAGAAAAACAAACAATTCGTAGATGTTTGAACTTAAGGGAAGAGTGCAGGTTGCAGTTTATGTTTTTAGAAATTCTCAAGTAAAAAATAAATGTGAAACACAAATATCTCAAATTAAGCTGTGCAGCAAAACTGTGTCTACTTAAGAATAGTTTGGGTTATGGAGGAAATGACGCAGGATAGAGTAAACTAAAATGATATTGAATTGCATTTTCTACCTTCTGCTGCATGATAGTTGAATTGAATTTCAGCCAGAATCAAGTCGACAAGTCTGCAGATCTGTGGCGTCGCAAGCTCCAACATGACTTCGTCGTTTATCTGGAAAATTAAGTAGTCAGACAGTCGAATCATATTAAAAGTTGGCAAGGAATCGATTAGATTAAGCAAAGATATTGTTGTAACACCCAACTTTCTCACTAGTGTAGTCAAGAGAGTGCAGGTGAGCAATTGCAATTCAGTATAAAGAAAGGAACTTCAAGAGTCACAATAAGGTTGTTATCAAACTGGTGTTTGGTGAATATATCAATTCATTTACATATATCATAACATTTGCATATTTGTATTAGGGCGATAGAAAATAAGGTCTTGACTGATTCAAAGTACAAAGCATGTGCAAATTGTTTTTATAAGACTTAAAGGAGAGCCCTAAGCAAATTTTGTACTTAACGAGAGGGGTGCCCTCCCGAGAAGATACAGGCTTCACCAAGTCAAATACACGGAAACCCTAAACAAGGGTTATTCATTGAAAGGCCCGCTATCTCTAATCTACCTATGCTATGGTAATCTCAGCAGGGATAACTATTCAAATTAAATAAGACAAAAATTTGGGGCTCACCTTTTGCCCCTTATCTTCATCGAGGTTGTTTTGTTTGCTGTCTCTGCCTTTCCGAAGTTTAGGGTTGTGCACGATTGAGCTGATGAGGTCTAGTGCTGCCGTTGGGTTCAGCCTGTGAGAAAAAGAAGGGATTAGTGAGATAAAGTGGTGAGATACTGAAGGTGGAAGGTATAGAACAATGGCTGAGACACTTGGCTTACAAAGAAGAAGTTGGATTCCTACCACCTGCATTGTCTCACTGCTTATTCTCTGCTGGTACCAGGCGTTCTTGTGTTCAGCAGAACCGTACTTATCTGTTGTATAAGTCAAAGCACTCAGTTGAGAAATAAAAAATCAAATAATTATCTGACCAACAAGATAAATCCAGCTCCTTCTCAGCCTTGGCTTTTGTGCTGTACAGCATAATTGCTTAGCAACTTAGTTTTTACAAAGGAAATGCAACTTTAATGCTAATGCAGGTGGAAGGTATACAAATAGCTAAGACATTCAAAGCATTCAGTTGAGTAATAAAAAATCAAAAATAATTTATCAAAACAACTAGATAAATTCGAGTACCTCCTGCCTTATTTTGTGTGTGCTGTATAGCACCATTCATCAATACAGTTGGTTTCAAACGACTAGTGATGGGTACTAGTGCTCAAACGGACTTTTTACAGTTTTGCTAAAAACCAGAACAACCTTCCAACTGGTGTCAAATGCCTAGGGCATCAGTTTTGGGTTTTTTAGGATTGGCCTGTTTCTGACCAATAACTCGTATGGTCGATTCCTACCACCTACTCGTTACAAACCTTGCTGAAATAGGGTCGACACCAAGCAACCAGTCCAGACAGTCATGAAGGGCGTTTCCTTTGGTTTGGTGAGCCAGCAGTGCTCTCAGATACGAGGCTGGTGTCTTGCTTCTATCTACCCCTTTTTGACTGACAATCTCGTTTCTGTCCATGAATAATAGTTCCCTTTGCAGCAGAGGATCGACATGAACGATTTCAGGATCGAGGATTTCCAACCAATCCAGAACGAGGCCCGATGAGAATTGGATATTTTGACCTTGTTCTTGGTTGTAGATGTTGACTAAAAAAATGAAAGGATGATTTGCAATGGTTTGTATTGAAGGTGAGATCTCACTCCTTGGTTTGAAGGCTGGGTGGGATATTTTTGTCCATACAAACAGTGAAACTCCTGCGATAGAAGTTTATGTTAAGCGTAGAATCTTACCGAGAAACCGCACACATTTCTGGATGAAGTCAAAGCTTTTGTCTGCTTGTTTGCAAGACGCTTCAATCAAACAATTACACACTGCATCTATGACTTTCTGCAATACTGGAAGATTCTTCTCTTGCATGATGCTACAAGCTGTGGAAAATAATTGCTATTAATCGAGACGCTACAGCTACTATACTTTATAGTGTCAATATCAAATCAAAATGTGCCACTCTCTTTTAGAGCTTCATAAGAACATGAGTCGCAAGGAAAAAGAATTTGAACTACCCATCAGTTAACAAGAATGTTCTTGATATAGTAGAATCTAAGCCTAGGCGTTCTTTTTATGTCTATAAGAGGGAGGTCAAAACCTTCTTGAAAATGATTTCCAGAGTTTTGTTGCTACAAATTTGTGCACTAAAATGCACCAATACAGTAATTTTCCAATACCACAATTCATAAGGAACCTATATCATTTTCTAGATTTTTAATCTACTTGATTGTTTAGGGGTAACGCCCAATGATTGACCACACCCTTTTTCGAAGAATCGAAAAGACTCATTGGTTCTGCAGCTCTATCATTTTCGGTGCCAAGGCTACAGCACTAACATTTCTACCACAGAGAGAGGTATGGTAGAGCTGTGTCTTCAATTAATCTTATACCTGCTGATCAGCATTAAGAATATTTTCTGGCTGCTACAAAAAAATTATAAATTTTATAAATTTCAAAAATAGGCTTAGTCATAGCCTTGCCCATAGACAACAAAATTAGCTTTTTGAGGTTCAATTTCAAACTTACTCTCGAGCAATGCTTCCATATCCAGGTCCTCAGGGTTTAGATCTCCACTGGAAACACCTTTATACAGCAGATGAGCAATGTGAACAGACAGTGCCTGAGTACTCGTTTTCGAATTGTCTTTCTTGTTGAAGGTAGCCATCAGCGTTGCTAGTTCATCCCCTGAAAATAAACAAATGGCAAATACATGAAACAAAAACCACCATCTAAAATAACAGAATATAAAAACACAGCTGTTTGTTAGATATTAAAAATGCATAACACAACTGTAAGATATTAAAAATTTCGGTAATGAAATTTAATCTTTAAGATTTTAACAGAAAGCAAATATATCAATACCAAATACAGATTTGCAGAGCAAATTTCTAAAAAGATAATGGCGAGGAAATTCAGAAACATAGCGAAGCTTAATAACCTTTAAAGTTCTGAGTCTGACACTCTTTCAGACGTTCTACTCTGATTACTTCCGAAGCAAAGCTTTAGAAGTTATTATATTCTGCTATGTTTCAAATCTTCTCTCAATCCATTTCAAATTAGAAAACAGTAAATGTTTGAAAACAAAGAGGTTTAAGAAATACAAAAGAAACAAAATAGCCAAAAATTTCGTGGATTATCCAATAGGAAGGGCTCAACTAGCTTCCATGCTTCCAAAAGCGCGCAGTATTTGTGTCTGGAGAATTATCGAAGAAATGTAGTTTATATGTTATATGATGAAATACTAAACTCACCAATTCTGTTCGACTTTACTTCTTCCTTATCTTTTATTTCAAACTTCCGGCAAATCGTTTCCAGAAACGAGTCCACCTTGCTCCCTGATAATTAATTTGAGCGCAATTCATAAATTGATTACAATAAAAATTCAGGTTGCAAAATATTATAGATTTGTTATAAGACATCTTCAAGCTTAAAACACACTGAAAATTCTAATGAACATTACTAGCCTTATAAAGCAATCAATGTTACATTTTTTTCAATCATGAGTTGGCCATTGCTTTTCATCGAACATTCAATCCAACTATTTTCAAATTAATCGCGGGTGCCAACGGAAGAAATGTCGAATGACTGGTCTTGCAAGATGTCCAATTCATAGAAAATCAGCAAAAGCCAAAGAAAATGTTCTCTACAATTTTTAGATAAAAAAATCATCTTTAAGCTTTTCAAGTTCAAAATTAAAAACTAAAGTTCAAAATTAAACTCTACTGAGTAAGATGGAACGTGATTCTATGCTGAGCAGAAGGTAAATAATAATGTTCAATGTAATGTTCAAAGCGTTTGGTAAGACCTTGTAACATATCTGCACGCTTAAGGGGGATTTTTCAAACGTTTTGATAGATTTGGATGAAACATGGCTATTTTGCAAGAGATCTGCTGACATGCCAAAATATTCAAAATCTTGACACGATGCATTTATTATGGGGTGATGAAAACACTGGAATCCCAGCATGAAATAAATAAATCTATCAGTCTAAAACCTCATTTTCAACTAAAAACCTAGTATGCAAGAGCGACGTATTCAGGCTCTCCAAATAGCAGGTTGTAAACAAGTGTTTACTGTATTGCTAATGATAAAGCAACCAAATAGACCTTGTAAATAATGATAACAACATGAAGATACCTTTCTCTTTCTTTGAACGCAAAATCTTGACAATATCAATAAATAAAGACCTCTGTACGCCTTCAGCATCATCCTACATCAGAGAGATGAGAATTGAATTAAAGACTTCAGACTATTATCCATTCTGCGCGGATGATGGCAAGATTTTAAAAAGCGTCAAGTTTTTCATGCTATCATCACAATAGCAAAATTAGGGTTTAGAATATCTTTCACCGATATGCTCGTAGATCTCACTGCATTCTTAGATCTTTGATAACATCTCCTATGTCAAAACATTGTCAGTATGTAATAATTACGAAATCACGCATTAATAAAGAATCATATTTAACGATTTTACGCACTCTATGATTGCCAATAACGCATCACGAAAAAGGTGGAGGGGCCCCATAAAAATTGACGAAACCCATTTTTAAGTATGTTTCTGGATTTCATCACTAAACTTAATGAGCAATCAAACGTTTTATCCATCTTTACCTTGCAGACGGGTTTAAAACCTGATAGAGATAATGGTAATTAAAGTGGATAAATCTTACTCTGATTTTAGAAAGGAGTCCAATGATTGAGCAAGTAACATCTGATTTTAAATACATGGACTCGATGAATTTGTCTTTTATCTCTGAGTTCAATATCTAAAACAAATGATAGAAATTACAATCATTGATTACCACGAAGTGAAATCAAAACCAGATCTTTACTGACAGGCCAATTTCGATCCACTTCTGGGTTAAACAATTCGTTAGTTTTAAATTTCGTTCTCTTTCTGGCATAGTACTCTAATGAGTGTCAGACGTAAAACTTCAATAGTTATCATTCTTCACTATATTCCCGATTTTCCTAGCTCGCCATCTTCAAGTTCTGTACCAATCAAAGACTGTTCTATATTTGTTTTCAATTACCAACTAAAGCACATCTGGACGGTGTATAGTTATTTATTTGGACAGGATTTAAACGACAATTATCCAAACGTCTTTTATGCTTTGTGCATTGTAAGTTTGTAAATTGATATATTACTTTTCTTTTATGCAGATAGGGCCCTAGCTTATAACAATACTCTTCTTAAATATCATTCTCTTATTATCTAACTATAGTTATCATTTCCAGGAAGAAAGCAAAACTTTTCTGTCTACAATATATTGGTTTGGATGCATCAAAATAGATTCTAGTATTCACCAATTTTCTGATGGGCCTATTTCACCCACCTAGCTATATAAATTTGTTAAGTATCATTCGAAAGGTTACATGTTGCCATTTAGCGCATAATATTAACGTGTTCTTAATAGAAATGCCTAGTCTTAGTCAGCGTGGCTTGTAGTTATTCCATTCGCGAATGTAAATAAATATACAAGCATAATATTAATAAGGCATCAAACCTCTTTCATGGCCGTCATCAGTATCTTGTTAACGGTTCTGTCCTTTGATGCAGAAACAACAGCTACTGCAAGGTTCTGAAAAGATAGAAAGAGCAAAATGATTTTTCATAAGTAAACCATTTGATTCAATGTGTTGCTTAATATCACTTGGCAGTTAAGGCCATGAAAACTTAGGTAATATTCTATTCAGGCTATTTGATTACTTTTTTAGTTAACTTACCTTTTTAAGCTCACTGAAGGCTTCCAACGTTTCTTTTTTGGTCTTTTCTTCGAAATATATCTAGAATACAAGTCTTGATACTTAGAGAAGTGGAGGTAAGGAAAACAGAATTTCATACACTCACTATGGCGAATGTCTGGGTATTAATTACTGTGGAGGTCGTCCATTACTGTGGGGGATGTCATCAGTACAGTGAGGGTACCATAAGTACTTTTGGACATTTAAACTTAACCACCTTAAGCTCCCATCAAAAGGCAACTTAAAATTTTGAAAATATATAGACATTAAATAGTATAATACGAGAGCCTAATTAACTAAGTTTATAAAATTCTAATAGATAAATTCAAAAATAAACCATACTTGTCTTAAACGTTTCGATAAAATCTTCATCAGTAAGATTTTATCGAAACGTTTAAGACAAGTATGGTTTATTTTAGACATTAAATAGCATAGTGAACAAAATATATCACTTGATGATATTTCAGAAAGACATTCTTCTAGCAACGAAATGCTAAAAAAGATTTCAGCATTACACCCCCTTAAAATCAAGCTTTTCAGGGCACATTGAAAAATGTCTATCAAACCCTACCTTCAAAAGGAGCTGCTCCATGCTATCTTCACTAAAAATTGTAGCCCTGTAAAAAAGAGAAAATCTAAAATCGATTAAGGAGACATTTATTTCATGCAATGATGAGAAGTGACATTGTAGGGAAGTATTTCGGCAAATATATGCTCAGCTCAAAATCAAAATAAAGAAAAAGATCAGTTATTTTTGTTTCATATTTCCTTCATGACTGAATAATGCTCATTTGATGAGGAAATAATTCATTTTTGATACGAAACATAACAGCCTGATTTAATAATTTGAGTTTCTTACATTTGGTAACTTACTGTTTGTGTCCATGACTAGTCTCACATTATTTAGGGATTTAGAAGTAAAAAGAACTCCACCTTTTTATTTCTTCTTTCTTATATTCAGGGCTATTGATTTGAACGGGAAACGGAGTCATTGCTTCTTCAAGAGACGAAACATCTACAGGCTCTGAAACATTAGAATAAGAAAATGTAATAAAAGGTCACAAATTGCGCATGTGTTGCTTGAATCACCCTCAGTCCCACAGCCTAAAAATGACTTGTAGCCTAGGGTTGATACTAGATACTATTGTGCAGAAGGACCTTTGCCAGGTCGCAAAAAACAAGACCATATTGAACCAGAGTCACAGAAGAACTGCATTCTTTCTACGATCCGTTCCTTTAGAAAAACTTCACATGAAACCCTTATCCCAGATCTTATCTTAATCATAGCCCCAATGACTGATACTAAACCTTTATATAAAAGCCCCAAAACTAAATCCCTAAACACTGGTTGAAATAGATCGACAATAAGCGAAACTGCAAAAGATTCAAATCAAATCCAAAGCCACGTTCAAAACCTGACAAATTTCTCACACATCTTGGAAAGCTGCTGCTTTTCAAAGCGAAATCATTTCAATAAAGTTTTTCTAACAAACTACTACCTGGCAAAGATATCATCAGAATAAAGAGGAGAATTTTGGTTCTCTCTGAATACGTATCAATTCATCTAAAAACTGAACTTAGTATATGAAACTGAACTGATGTACAACTTAAATGATGAAATGCTAAACAGTAGAAAACCGATAACAGCTACCTTGATTCGCAGTAGGACTATCTTGACCGAGGAATTCACAAAGCTTGGCACCTCCAGTGGCGCCTCGAGCCCATTGGACTTCAACCAACTGGTAGAGATAATCTACGATGAATAACCAAGGAGCAATTACAAGACATAATTTTTCCATCCTCTCATTAAGGCTCTAACCGAGGCTGCAGGCTGTTGCGAATTTTGCTGGAGCTGGCCACATTCCGGATTAATGTAAAAGTAGAGGTGATAACGGTTTCTCAGAAGAAGCGGAACTTAATGTTTTAAGCGCTAAATAAAGCTGGCTTTAAGGAGACAATATTACATGTAAAAATTTTTGTATTCTCCAATTTTAGTAAACGCTCTTTGCTATGGAATATTTTGGCATGTAAAACTTCAAAAACAATAGTAAAAAACACAAGAACTAGCTCAAAGCTTCATTCTGAAGGATGAAAGAATCTCATAAGATTATTATTTTATTAAGTCAGAACAATGCACCATGCACGTTGACAGATAAAGGTCATTGCACATAGAAATATTTAAAAAATTGATAAATTTGAATTCCTAGTTTGTGCGTAATAAATCTCGATCCGAACAAGCTAGATATTCAACTTGTAGTTCAAATAACCTCCAACACGATATACTTAATCAAGTAACATTTTGATCAAAGATTTTTTGAGATCAAAAATTACAATTAATGCTTTCCAACCAGGCCTCTAACCCTCTTCCGAGAAGACAAATGAAAACTTTATCACCCTGATATAAAGACGTCGGAGATCTTATCATCGTGAAATCTCGCAACATTCTAGAGCCTTTCTCCTTTTCCTTACATCATTAATGGCAGCCTAGCGTATATGTATTCTAAAGCAATCATCTATGATTTGAATCATTCAAAACAACTTCTAGTACCTTTATTTACAACGGCTTGGGAAAATTCCATAGGCTCTCGCACTGCAGCTTCATCGAGACACTTCAGCAATTTGCTGAAAAAGTATTATTGATTTAAAAGTAAGGAAATATGGGTCATCATTGGTTCGAAAACCCAGAATATGTATGCAAGTCATCATTTTGAAACAATAAAAGCTAATCAAAATGTTAGCATTTCCTCTAAAAATTCAAATCTTAAATTTTACATGGATTGGTAAAAGTGGGAGTGGACATAAAGTGACCTTCAAGATGTCATAGAGTAAAGAAGAAGGTTTTGCAGTCACTGTTGGCGATTCTGTCCATATCATGCCGTATCTATAGATGACAGGGAATAATATAGGGGTCGTATTTAGGCGATCCAATGGAGTTCGATTCGGTAAGATGAGGAGGAATGAGCTTGAAAAACAGGTTCATGTCTCTGGTGTATTTATCAACACACTCACTCTCACCCTCCGTCATCATAGATCACAGGAAGTCCTTCATAAGGTGGATAGCTAGTGAATGAATATACAAACAAAGTAATTGACAGAATATCAAGGAAAGCCTCGTGATCAACTTACCTGACACTAGCAACTGGTAAACCAAACGTTTGAATAAAAAGCACCATCTGACCAGGTAATAATCCTTGCAGTGCTACATCAACATGAGAACATAATTAGAAGAGCATTGAAAGTAAAGACTTAAAGCAAAAAGTAGCACGTTAAACTAAAAAATAAACACTCACAAATGGGAGTATTAAAAAATACTAAGACCTCATTTACCACTATATGTTATGATACGGTGCATGCTAAGGTGCCATTCTTGGAAACATGAACCGGAATTAGTCAGACTCAGACGAATGCTAAACAGAAACTCACTCACTCACAAATGGGAGTATTAAAAAATAATAAGACCTCATTTACTGTTATATGTAGTAATGAAGTGCATGCTACTATACCCCTGCTAGCAGTAATGCCTCTTGTGGCATTTGATAGGCTGGCACGTAAAGCATAAAATCACTCACTCACAAATTAAAGCATTAAACATACTATGACTTCATACTACTTTAAATAGTTATTCTAGGGCGTGCTACCATGGCCCTGCTAGAAACAAGCCTCGGCCTAAATCAGGCTAACAATATAAACAGAAACTCCTTCGCACTAACTTTGTATTTAACGCCTGACTCAGTTTTGGTAAACAGAACAAACCTGCATAGACGAGTACATCTTGTGACCCAACGAATCATTATAAGGGACCAGTCATTATTAACACCGGGTAGAAGGCCGGAAGATATTTTCATTGGTACAGAAATTTTTCATGGCCCCTTAATTTCCCCTCTGAGACTTTTGATGACCCCCCCATTTTACAGCTATAATTTTTCATGGGCCCCCCTCTCGATGTACGTCAACACTCAATACCATGTTTCTAAGCAAATCAAGAAGAGTAATATTTCATCACTAAAGCCAAGGTTCCATAAGTCAGGACTTGAGCTTCTCCTAAGAAAGAATGTCTTCTCTTCAGAAATTGCTGATAAAGTTGAAGGGCATCTAACCCCAACAAAGATGAAAATTTGTCTCGCCAAAAGAGAGAACCCGCAAAGAAAAAAAAGATGGGAGGGGTCTAGATGAAGCTTGAGGCTGCTTTTTTCAAGGCAACGGAAGCAATCGTGTCTTCTGAAAGTGATGATCATGATGACACTGACAGTGACATCTATGAAAATGAACTTCTTGATGACTGACAAAGTTGAAAGTGAACAATATTATGGACAATACATGCAGCAATTAGGCTGAATAGAGTTTTTATTGATTTGAGTGTAATTATGGAGAAAATTTTGGTAATTTTTTTCATGGCCCCCCTTTTTTTGAATTTTAATTTTGGGAGCCCCCCTTTGAAGCTCCAAAATTTTTAGTGGCCCCTCTAAATATCTTCCGGCCCCCCACCCGACATTAATAATGACTGGTCCCTAAGGAAAAAGCGTACAATTGAACGTTAAGGACTTCATTTCTTATCTAGAATGCTAATTCATATACAAAACATATTATTCATTCCTTGTACTTCAACAGTACCACATACATCAACAAACATTAAGAACAAACCTGTATCGACGAGTCTTGCAACGTTAGAAGTAACCATCTTCATCCTGAGCCAGTCTTGCAACAAAATAGCTTCTTCTCCTGTGTCAGCCAATCGTATTTCAAAATGTCCCTTTTCAGGGAACCACGTGTCAAGCAGAAGTTGATACTTTACAGTGCTTTCAGAATCTGAAATTCATAAGGTATTTTCAGCATTTGTTCAGTATTTCATTATTTCATTCGGACACTTAAGTACAAAAATAATTATCAAAATTGAAAAAGTTAAAAAGTTATATTTACTATCAAAAGAGATCGCAAACGTATTTTAGGGTCATCCTTCAGCAAAGCTGATTGAAAAGGAGTTCTATCATTAACAAATTAATTATAATATATTTCCAATGTTATACATCGTGTATAAATGTAAACATGGAATTCTACGGTGCATAACTTTTTGGGGGATTTGATGATAAGGGTGGGCATTTGATGTGGTTTAGTGATGTTGACCTGTAGCTGAGTCGTGTAAGAGTGTCTTTAACGTTTTAGACTTTACTACAGGTAATCATTTGCTAGACAACCGAGAATGTACTAACAACTAGAGTGAGGACTATTTTCATTAAACTGGCAGAGCAAGATCAACAGCTCACTTTAGAATTTCGGAATCTTTCTGGAGAAAACAAAGATTTAGCCTCTTTTATAAGAAGTCCTGTTAATTAGGCAGGCAAATAGGCTGTTTGGAAAAATCTGATTTCTATTTTCCAGGCTCTTACTAAACTGCGTTCTAGACAGAATATCATTGACATGACACGAGAAAAACGTAAAGAATACAAACCATTTGTTGGGCCAAATGTCAAAAGAACAATAGCAGCGTGAATTACTCGGACATGAAGATTAGCGGACATATTCGGATGGATTGTTTCTTCAGACCAACTCACGTACACTTTTTCCTGATTATCAGACTAAAAAATGAAATTGAAATCAAATTTTCATCATCTATCAACAATTGGTAGCTTCAAAAAATTCAAAACAATCCTCAGTGTCAACCACTGCTACGATCTTTTGCAATACCCTTCAGATCTCCCAACACGACAAAGAGAATGCGAAAAAGATACACTACTAACTTGCTCTCAGAGACAGTGC
Source organism: Pelagia noctiluca (assembly GCA_963924455.1). NCBI lineage: Eukaryota > Metazoa > Cnidaria > Scyphozoa > Semaeostomeae > Pelagiidae > Pelagia > Pelagia noctiluca. Next base: position 2,084,446 of record OZ004332.1, on the reverse strand, counting down.
ACTAATATTTATCAGAGACCCACCACCCATCAGTAAAATTTTGTCAAAAAGTTTGGCACAAATCATTTTGGACAAAACTGGCACAGATACAAACACAGTTCTATTGGCTATTTCACCCCATGTTTGTATTGAACAGCCGTCGTACTTCTTCGATATCTTGTACCAATTTGGATAGAAAACTTAGAAAAATGAAATATGAAAAAATAAAACAATTCACATAACAACTACCAATAAAATCTAACATGATGCATGGTTATTCAAACATATCTTACCCATTGCAAATTGAATTCGCTTTTGTCCATTGATTTCCCCAATGCTTTTGAGTAAATCTGCAGAAGTGCATTGTAGGTAACTTCTCCTTGGGGCGTCTCAGCATTAACGAGTCCATTGAGCAGAGTTCCCCTGGTGGTGACTAGTTGAGAGATGTCCTCGGTCAGCTCATCGAGTTGTTCTTTCGTCAAGTCGTCAATGTGTTGAGATACGAATATCGTATACACCTGTAGCCTGCCAATATCCATTTCCCCATACATTGCCTGAAAAGGAAAATTAACTATGAAATGGTATGGTTGTTGTTGTTCTTGTTGATTGAACTGTCAATAGTAGGTGGTCCTTTTTGCTATTCAACTAGTTAAGGCGAAAGATAGCAAAAAAATCAGGAAACACAGCCAAAAAAGGGAATAAGAGTTTATTAGCTGATATTTTCATTCTCTTTCGGACGTAAAACTCCAATTAGTTTCACACAAAAAAACTTAAGTATTACTAAAACAATTGAAATATACTACTGAAACAATTCGTCCTCTTTCCGGTGTACCACTCTGGAGAGTGTCAGAGCTCTAATAATGTTTCACTGTGTTTCTGGTTTCCATTACAATTCCCAAGTTTTATTACATGCCATTCCACAAGTCATATCACCCATAGCTTTAATATCTTGTCTTCTGCAAGACAGTGGGATGAGTAATTCAGTTAAAATCTTTAATGTCACCCATCCAAAGTGTGACCTTACACGACAACACTTCACAACAGTTGCAGTCGTAAAAAACTGTACAGGCCACTTGATCTAAAATCCATAAATTCGTTAGTTTTGAAGAGGGGGAAGGGCTTATTCGAGACGAGGGCTTTTCCAAAGATGAGATTTATTCAAAAATGTTAGAAATGTACAACCTAACTTCAGGAAGCGAGAAAACTCGGTAACATAGCAAATTAAAATGATTATCCGAGCTTTTCGTTGAACACTCGTCAGAGTAGTACGTCAAAATGGGAGCGAAAAGGGAAACATAATCAGATGCTTTAGTGGTTATTATCTTACACTATTTTTCGATTTATCTTTATTGCTAGCTTGAAAAGGCAATACTAATATTCCAACACTTTTAATTTTGCAATTCGAAACCTCTAGCCTCGGTTTTGGCTTTCTACGTTGTCCATTTCTACGCATTCGTAGTCAGGCTTCTCGCAATTCGAGTATATTCTATAGATTAGAAAAATCGAGTGTAGATCCACTAGATTCTATCAATTGAGAGAAAAACAACATTAGGAAAAGCATCTGTTACATAAGATGCCACTAAAGACATACCTGCCTTATGGTAAGCACGATTGAAGGTATGAGCGCACTAAAATGATCTAGCTTGGGGATTTCTTTAAGAAACCAGAGGTAGTCCTGAAAGAGTGCGTCAATGTGGATGTCTCCGTCAACATCCATAATTTCTTCTTTTACTGGAGTCAGGGAAGCCTTCAATATTGCTTTCATCGCCTGAAAAAACGATCGAATTGAAATCAATTTGGAATATGCTGATCAATTTTATATAAAAATGGTGTAAAAGATGCAAGTAATATTATCAAGAAATCCCTGAGAGACATCATCAAATTTGCAATACATATCTCCAAAAATGTAAGCAGACTATGGAGCTCATACCGAAAGAATTGCAATTATGTTTTCACAACATTTTTTGAAGGCTGGAATATCAAGAAATGGAGACAAAAATGATTTTACATCCATGTATTCCAGTTGTGAAGCAGTGTTAGTAAAAGGGGATCTGATAAGATCTCACATTTGGTCTTATCAAGGCTGTTTCTGATACAATATTTGACATGACATCCACTACTTATCATGACAAGCCATTGCTATTTAGTAGGGCAATGTTTCGGGAAAGATTCGTCTCCCATCACCGGGCAATGAGAAATGTGGTTTCATCCCTATTTATGCAAGAAGTTGTCCTTCTGTTAAGCATATATCCAAAATCTCGCTGCTGTCGTACTGTCCTTGAAAACCTGATGAAACTTCCTTATTTTCAAAGCTATTTCAAAGGAAATCCAGTTTTAAAAAGGCATTTCTAATAAGAAGATGGATGAAGTTTTTCTTCAATCTTAAATGAAGCAAATGGGTATTCTTTCTTTGTGAATGGAGTTACCGCTGCAGCATCTATAAATGAAATCTCTCTAATAACCTAAACGCCTACCTTAACAGCGTGTTCTCGTTCTTTCATGTCGTCCGACTGCAATCGATTTAGAAAGTATTCCATTATTTCAAGAGTACTGACGACCGTAGTCTCGTCGCCTTTCAGCAAAGATTGCAGCCTCTCCACTACTCGTTCGTGAACAGACTAGAATAACAATCAAATAAGAGATTTACAAAAATCAAATAAGAATTAAAAGAGAAGTTAAACAGTTATGATTATATGAATTGTTAGCGCTAATATTAAATCGGTCATAAAGGAATTTACTTATTCTAATAGTCGTATAAGCCAAAGCCATCCCTGCAGGACTAAGCGAGTATATTTCAGGTTAGTTCCCCAAAGAAGGTAAGGACATGAAAGATGAGGATGACACAAACACACCTCACCACCAATAGTGAAATGCACAGGAAGATAAAGTTATCTCACCCCAATCCACCCTTCAGGAGATTAGTTGTATGGAAATACAACAATGAAAACTTTACATCAAATACTCGTTCACAAGACTGAGTGTACTAGTACTATATGATAATATTGTAGTTGATAATAATTGGTTGTATGTTCTTAATATGTAGAGGAAGTAATAATTTGTTAAGCAGTAAATAAAGTTGTTTTTGTTTGAGTTGGATAATAACGTACATCTATGTAGATTATTGATTGTTGCATACCTTCTTGTCATGAGATAATGATGGCTTCTTGTGTGGCTTCGATGTCTTTCCATCTTTCATAAGAAGAAACTCGCATAAACACTGAGATGGAAGAACATTCAGGGAACTTTCGCTCGACTCTACAAGATCTGCTAGCCAGGGCATGCTGCGTGTCGAGCCCTACAAGATCAAATGAATATTAAGAAAAACAAAAATAGTAAAAAAAGGTATCAAGTGAGAATTTAACAGAGTGATTCGAAAGAAAGTCAAGTATGAAATCAAGATATTTGTGAGAAGGAAAAAGACCAGAATGAAAAGGACTCGAACCCTATTCCTCTCGATTTGTACGCAGTCCACGAGTACCAATCTAAGAGGTCGGGGAATCGAGTCCTACTAGGGTAATTTTCATTCAACCGAATCATCTCGATTTATTTTCAAAATCCTGCATCTTCTCAAGTAAACTCAAGTATCCATGTCTTCACTAAGAGTTTCATGTCGTAAATGAGACAACTCTAGCATTAATTCATATCGGAATGTTTTGAAGAAAACAACCAAACCCATAATAAATGAATAAGTAAACAAATAAACAAGTCAGTGAATGCAGTGAGCGCACCTATAACTCTATGTATGAGATTCCGGACGGCAGCGTGCTTATAATTCACATCACACATTACTTAACTACAGATAAAATATAATATCCTTGGAAGCAGAAATTATGACAACCCAAAGGCATTACATCTAATGGTGAACTTAAATAAACTTAGATAAAAACGATATATAACAACTAAAAACACCAAAAGAAAAGTGAGAAGATAGTTTTTTGTGGCTGAGGGACGAATTGCAAAGGTTTTCATCAAACCAACCTGTTTTAGGTATGAAAAGAAAACAGTTCGGTTTATAGGTAGGTAAATAAAATTCAATTGATTATGAAATCTAGGATCAATACACTCGTATTTTTGTTGGCATCAATACGTATAGTAAGTTTTTAATCACATGATAGACTTTGCGGGCCAAAGTGTCATTGATAGAAGTTTTTTCTTTAAGAGTGCAGAAAGATTATACAAACTCAATCCTCTCAGGGCTAGCCCCTAAAACATTGATGATTGCTATAAGATAATTCTAGGCAAGATTCCTTATAAAAAATCGTGTATCTAAAGAGCATACTCTTACCTGACTGTGAATGATATCCAATAAGAAGTCGGGACTTCTGCTTTTACAAAACATGTAGTCAAGACCAAGAGATTTGTCCAGCATTTTCATGTGCTTTATCACTGCGTTGGGTGGTTGTCGTGGTGGGCCACTGAAGAAAAGCAATTGAAAATTGATAATATCATTAATAAAACATCAAATTTCTTACTTATAAACTTGGGAAACCTTATACAAAATCTGTTGAATTTGTTATCTTTGCTAAAGATACAGCATATCTGGTGACAGCACGTTTTCTACATATTCCAAACGAATAATGCTTGATCCATAGGGCATAAATCTCACAGGGCTCCCTGGTTTGATAAGCTGATGAGATGCCTAAAACTTTTCGCTTTCAAAGTTGTATAACCTCATATTAGGTTGTAGGCCAAAAGCTTAATTTTTTCCGTCAAAATGAGTCAAATGCTAACATTTTTCTGCCAACGTTGAAACATTGCAAAATTTTCTAAAGATCTATCAATTTTACTCCAACAAGATGTACCATGACTCATCTGCAAATTGTTTATTCAAACTTCATGTTGGCTTCTCTATTGTATACAACAGGAGTGAACGATGCATTTGCCATACGTGAAAATGTTTGCTAACCGGTGAGGCTGCCATTTTGAAATGATGCTAAGTAGCAGTACCTCTTTAGCTACCATTTGCGTATTGTATAGAGTGAAATTTCAAAAAATATGAGACTGAGCTGAATAAAACTCGGGTATTTTCCGATTTTAGAGGCCAAATTTTCACCAAATAGACGAAATAAGGCTGATTTATAGAGACAGTCTCTTGGCTAGGCTGATGTTAGTAGAAAGGAACAGTTTCTAATTGCTGATTGGTGGAAAGTGCCTTGCGTACCTTGGATCCAAACTGATAAGCTGGTTAATCAGCAGACTGTTTTCCTCCGTAATAGTCTTTCCTGTTGTTGCTGCTGCCAAATGTGATTCGAAAACCAAAATATCATCTTTCTCTGCACGACTCAACTAAAATGAAAAATAATCTTCATTAATTAGCCTTATCAAAAGTTTTGCTTCATGAACTAAGGATGACGAGGAAAATTGGAAACAAAGTAAAACATAATAAGCGCTAATAATGAGATTGCATATCTCAACAACAACAATAACAATTTAGTGGTTATCATGATAATGTTTCTGAATTTGCTCTCTATCCTCGAGTTTTGAACCGATCAATAAATGTACTTCTTGAGTTATGGACTTTGATGAAATCAAATAGAGAAATGTAACAAATGATATAAGAATGACTATTCTACAATAATCTTAAGAAAAGGATTGTCTAGTGGGTGAGAGTGAATTACTGATCTTTAAAAAAAGCCTTTGCCCATTCTATGAAAAGCTGATTTTGACTGAATTACTGACTATGACTTTGTTTGTCAATAGCCTTGTTTTGGGCATTTATTTTCCTCGCCAGCCTATCATATTTAAGATTTTAGGTTCGAAACGTGGTTTAGGCATTCTTATAAGAATACATCCGACGAGTTAGATCATCCCTGATGGATTATGCAGAAATAATGAATTTAATTACCTGAAGCTCGGTAGATTTGATTTCATCGATGGAGGAATCACCAGTGGCCAGGGGAGGGAAATTGTAATTCCTTAAAGACAAAAGTTTATCACACCTGATCACACTATCAACAAAACTCCTAGAGAAATAAAGCCATGTGTAAATTGATTCCATTCAATTTCTACTCGTAGAGTACTGAAACTTTATATATTTACCAATTTTCTCCACGTTTGTGTGGTGATGGTGGCTACACCTAAATGCCAGCTGTTGAATGCCAGAGATTCTCAACGGCGCTGCAGGCTCGAAACCATCCAGAAAATTATGATATGGGGCGGTCTAGTGGACAGTCCTTTTCAAATATTTGTAGCTCTGATGTATACCGTTAAATACTTTTGGAACTGAAATACAATTACATCTAACTTATTGAGAATGAATGAATTTCTTTGAAGGATATTACAGCTGAACGTTTCCCTTACCTTGTAATGATCATTTCCATCATACATCTCAATGTTGGATATGATTTCCAAACTGGCACACCTTCACAAAAACACAACGGTATATCAGTAAAAGGTTAACAGGAAAAAGTTGAGCATGAATCTGTCAAAAGTATAAGAAAATAGTTAAGTATGAATCTTTACACAAAACGAAGGATACATAGCTATCATTCACATTTTTTACAGAGTGTCTCATAGATATGCAACACGGTTGAGTTTACTTGGCATTATAAGTTAAAAATATTTATGATAAATTAGCATTTATAATCTAGCTTGGGAAATTTTCCGCTTGGATGTGACGAATCTGAAAGTGGACTCGAGCTCGAGCCCGATACCCTTTGAACAGGGATTGAGTGATCTAAAGGGGGGTCATCGACGATGGGTTAATCATTTTCACGGAGATTTTCCCTACTCCAGGTCAGCTTAGAGACAAAAGTTGATTCTTGAACTGACGCGGGAGATATTTTTGCAGGAAGATAGACACTCTCTAACTGATAAAATTTAAGAAAAGTTGTGATGAAACTTAAATTCAATTTTACTTTATTTCTATGATTTTGCTTAATGTTTTGTGCATTTGATCACCAGATCACTATCAATATTGTTTTTTTCTTTTCTTTGCTCTGAAAACAATATTTGATAATAAATTGCTTCTAGTAAATATGTTTAGAATCAAATTCAAATCATATCAAAGTAAAAAAGAAAAGTAAAAATTAGATGAACTAGCTCACCGATGGTCATGGGATTGCAGGCGGCGAGAATCAACAGAATCGTCCATCCTTTCCAGTACAGGTTGCTGATTGCTAGCTGTGGAGGCTGGTAACTACAGATTGAAAATAAATCTTCATGTAACTTCTAATTATCGATTCGGCCCATCGTAAAAATTGTATACTAAATCTAATTTACAGTGCGTCGAAGGAATTAAACTTGCGGTGATCTTTTTCATTCTTTTTTCTAATTTGAAGTTGAAAAATTCCTTTATGGCCCGGTCGAGAATTATCAGCAATATAATTTCTAACAGTTACAATGAGAGATTATATAGCATTATATGACAATGGGGTACAGAAACGGCGATGATATATAATACATATTCATATATGACATACTTTCGAGGTAAAGAGATTTCTTTGGGATGGGCGTAAACACAAAGAGATAAAATCATTTCGATGACTGTCTGTCTCTCGATTTCCAAGCCATGTAGACCTATAAGAACAAGTTAAGAACTATTCAATGTAACATGGTAGTATAGGAAATTAAGTACGTCTCTTCATGAGTGGGAAACAAAATAACGTTTGTCGAGACAAGGAGTCAAGTCTTTTGAGTCTTATCTTAGTATATACTTTGTTATTTGAAATTCTACAAGGTACATTTGATCCCAAGATCCTAGTTGTATGAGGGCCTGTTATGAGAGCCCTTCATACCCTACAAATTTAATACGGGCACATAAATTTTCAAGAACTTAATCGGTTGCTGTAGTAAGTTATTGTTTGAATGGTTTTAGTACTAATATACAAAGTTACCGAAAAACAAGCTATTGTTCTGTTGTTGAACTTCTGATATGCTCCCACAGATACCAAATTTTTAAGAACCTACTCCGTCTGAGTCTGTGTGTTTATTGAGAAAAATATGATTATAGCTATGTGATTTTTGATAAATAAATAAATTTTAAAAAGCCTTGCTTACCAAACCTCAAAACTGCAGATCTTCTTGCCAGCCTCTCTATCACGTCCAACGCATCTGCGCAGTTCATTGGAAAATCGTCAGAGAGGCCAAGCAACAATAGTCTCAATAATGCATCTTCGGTCAGTGGTACGTCTCTTACTAAACCCAGTAGAAATCTACAAAATGCAGCAGTCAAGTAAAACATCTAAGGTCGCCATGATTTGACGTCACCAAAACCAATGAAAAGATATTGGCTCAATTTGCACGGGTTAGTCTATATGAATCAACACATAACACAATAGGGACTTTAAGCATTAAGAGTTTCATTTCATAATAGAACAGTGTGACTTTATGCTCCTCCTTCACTTTCTTAGAAATTAGAGCTTCCCTCTCTCATCAAATAATTAAGTCATCGCAAGATGTGAAATCGATTAAAAAAACTGATCATTTAAGACTTCGTGTTGGGTTTCGGATCACACATAACTTTATACACGAAATACGAGGCTCTTGTACTAAAAGCTTCCTAAATTTCCTATTGTTCTGCATTGTTAAAGAAAGCTATACAACAACATAATTTATTGTTCAGAAGTCCCATTACTAGTTTTTATCGAGAAAAAGGAATTCACAGTAAACCTACATATTGTAGGATAGACACTGTAGACATATTGTAGAAACTTTTCGTCAGTCAACAAGTGTGTATATAATATTTGAGCTGCAGCACTACTCTATTCCCTGTAGCATGTTAATAGAATTATACATAAAACATGTTTCTGAAGAAGGATTTAATCCGAAACACGAATCGATTTCTCACTGTAGATAGGCCTGGGGTTGTGAAAACCTCGAAGTTACTGTGTCAACTTATTGTCCTGGTTTAGAACAGTAGTTAGCGCACTCGCCTGTGTCTGCAACAACCTTGGTTCGAGACCCGGTGGAGGTATATGTCCATTGCAGTAGCCTGCTCCGGTATACACTAATTACCCCTGTTGATAAAGATATATGAACATAGAATAAACCCATTAATTTGGTTCCGGATATGTTCCAACCCAGATCCGGTACACTCCAAGAAATCGAGAAAGATGGCCTAACTTGACATTTTAATATCCTGCCTCTTTTATACTTCTCTACAGACATCAAATCACATGAGTTATAGTGAACAGAATTTCCTAACGATGGCACTAGGCTCCAAAGCGTAAAACTACAGAGCAAAGTGCAAAGGTTTTGGACTCACCCAACTTCAGTCTCCGATGGCCAGGCGTCCTTGCTCTGATAAGAGTCAGCACTTTCCAAGAACAATACTTTATTCAAGCTAAGAATATGAATATAAAGCACAATTACAGATCAAGGGTCATCCTAAGGCGTCCCATTTTCCGAAATGGGCAGTTCTAACTTAATTTTGGGCAACTCTAAATGAAAAAATGGGCAGTTCTAAAAATTATATTTCGGATTTCTCAGGTGAGGTCGGTTTCGGTATAGAACAAAGAAAAGGAAAATGAAGAAAAACTAAGAACTTAGCTTGACTGGTAAATGCAATGCTTACATGGTAAATTCAGTTACAAGCTTGTAAGACAATGGTGATGGTTTATAAAGGGCAGTCTGGCATTATTTCAATTTAACAATTGCTATCTACTCTAAGTACTATTATTGTACTGATTTTTGCTGTTTTTTCTAGTTTCATTCAACACATTTTCATTCTTTATAAAGTGTTAAAAAAAGCTGTGAAAGGCATTTTTAGCCAATCTGAGGCATTCTATTTTCAAAACTTTTCTGGGGGAGCATACCCCCAGACCCCCCTAGGATAGCCCAAAAATTTTCCGGGCCGCGATGCGGCTCCGTCAATTTTTTGGGCAGTTCTACATTTTCCTTAGGATGACCCCTGTTACAGATGTTATAGGGGCCCCTATCTCACTCTGTTCTCTTATATGGAATACCAAAATTGACATGCTACCGTGTCTCCAATGAGTTCACTGAGGTCAAGAGGTGAAGTTTCAGGCAGTTCAGATAGAAGCATATCTAAGACAGAATACCAAACAAATGTTCTTTTTCTGATCGGCTAGGCATAATAGGTGTGACTTTGTATAGATTTTAAATTGGATGTGGGTAGGCTTTCAAGTTGGATTTTTAGAGTCTCAATCGTTGTGCCCATGTTTTAAGGAAGATTAAAAAATCGATATGGGTGCAAATTTCGTCAAGTATCACAAAAGGGACATGCTAGGATGTCTTCATCAATCAAACATAAGCACAATGTCACCATGAAACGTATTCCTTTTTTATAGGCTAGCTTAGATCCTTAGACACAAACACATCGAGTATAAACACAAAATTTACCATGAAACGTATTCCTTTTCTGATGGACTGAACATGGGTATGACTTTGGTGTGAAACCACCAGACTGCGTCTCTTTGAATCAATGATATCTGCGTCTGAAACTCTTGCAGCACTGACAGATCTACAAAATATCAATCAATCTAAGATTAGCCAGATTCCCTATCAACAGGTTCGTATACGAATAAAACAGACAAGTAGATAAAATGCTATACAGAAGTCTCCCAGGGGGGCTTGATTATTCTGGGGGGACACAGGGTATTCTTTAAATACATCTTATCTGGAGTTTTCTAAGGCTTGAGAAATCAGAAATGAATTTGAATTTCTTAAGGCTGTTCAAATTCACTGTTTTCTGTTGATATCACAACAACAGTTCTTTGGTTCTGTGACCTTTTAATGTACTTCCAGGGCTAGAAATGTCTGCCAGTAGGAATTTTGTTAGAGCCTATTTTCCAACAAAAGCCCGAACATTTTGAATTTGAAGTTCCCCTGTGTTAGTATTCGATAGTAGAGAGTGGAGCAATTGCAGCTAAAACCATTTAAATAACATCCACACTGGTCAATCGATCCACATTACTTTATGACAAAGACAAGAACTAGTGGTGTTATTGACTGTTTTTATAATTTGTTCGTGTGTTCAGCTGAGCAGGAACAATCCGTTGTATAAGTTCAAACCATGAAATTTACAAATGCAAATTTAAATGATATTGTCAGTTCCAAGTTGTTGTCAATTGAAAGGAATATTCGAAAAGATGAGAGCCACATGGCTTATTCGCTGTTCGCACCATGTGTTATTTTTGTTCAATAGAACAGCATATATCTCCTATACGCAGTAGAGTCAAACATCCATAATTGAGATATTGAAAGACGAGACCTACTGTTAGCAAAAAGTTTTTCCGGTAACTTTAACTAGCTATTTAGCTACACTGAGGCTCTAACTAAAAATTTGTAAATACAACTATAACTAGCTGTTTAGCTATACAGAAAAAGAATTTAAGGATAAACTTTGAATTCAATACCTCGCTTCTCTCCTCTCATCATACCAACAGCGATTTCTTTCACAACAGGCGATACACTCGTCAGCATCGACATTGATACCAACGAAACCAAAGCAGAGAAGATGCGGTTCTGCAAGCATGAAACAAATCAATAAGATACTAAAACAACATTAAGTGTATACTTTCATAAAATCTTTAAATGAACTGCGTTAATAGCGGAAGCAATTAAACACTCTAGTACCTAGCATAGTACAATACGTGATATCGTAGTCCGTGGTGCCGTGCTCCGGCTAGGAGTAAGGCCCAGCCTTCCCAACCAGATTAACATGCTGAGTTTAAAGCAACTTGCAAATGAAAGGACTAAGAGCCTAAATATTGCGATATCTTTCAATATATCAGTGTGCATGCTCTGTCTCTGCAAGACACAACATCCAGTCTTGTGCAAGAGAAGACATTAAGTATAAACTCATTCATAAATGAAACAAAAATCGCACTAAGTACTCGTATACAACGGCATATATAATGATATACTCTAAAACTAACTACCGTGCCCCTGTTGGAAACAAAGCTCTGCCCTAGTCAGGTTGGCACATTAAACATAAACTCACTCACTCACAAATAAAACTATTAAACATACTAGAACCAAATATGCTACTTTATGAAGTGATATGAAAGAATTAGACACATTAGAAATTCAATACTACAATATAGTGTATGCTAAACCCCTGCTGGAGTCTTTTAATAGCCGAGTCTTTTTGAGACTAGAAGCATGGGAAGTACAAACTCAAACAGGTAGGCATGCTGTTATCAATTGGCCATTGAATGAAAAATCTGTTATTTAGAGATGGCCTACCTTGACGTTTTGGTCCAGATCAGCCAAGAAATTGTCATTTCTCTCCTGCATCAGTCCTCGGCAAAACGCAACGAAGTTGATTTCATACCGTAGAATGCGAACGATTTCTCTAAACAATGACTTCAAAGGCTTCAGATAATCTTCCCTGTGTAAAAATAAAGTTTTTACAAGAAATAGATTTAATTTATATCAATCAAAATAAAGAAGCCCTCATAATTCCAATCAATAAGTATTGTAGTCGTTTCTAACGAGTGAGATTTTCTATTGAGTAAATTTACACTTATATCTTTCGTGTGAAATTGTGAGTCTTTGTTCATGGCCTAATCTAGTTAGTATTGTTCCTCTAAAGTAGTTTATTTATTACATATTTTATCGAATATCTTGCACTTAGTATTCAATTATTTCACAAAAAAAATTGAAATAGCTGTAAACCAGTAATATCATGAACATTAAAAAACCAAGTCAAAATACGCTGATTACCTATTAGCCAAGAGATCTTGAAATACCAAAGCCAAGTACTAAAAAAATTATAAATTCGCGTTTAGCTCCTTGAAATAAAACTTCAATAGTTTGCAGAAGCTTCTACGTTCTTGCATCAATACTTCGTGTGTTGATTTTCTCTAATATACCAAACTATACTTGTCTTAAGTGAAGGTGAAAAGTCTTAACCAAATGTCCCCAAGATTAGCAGAGCAGCCAAATACACGAAATACTTGAAGTTTGACTGAAATCAATAAATCAATATAAATGGCTTTCAAAGTATTGTTTTTTGGCTAACTTAATGTTATCGGCACTTAAAAATCGCTAGAAAAATTTCGTCCGTTAAAAAGTCTACATACAAGATTAGTCCATCACAGTTGGGTTTCTTTGCCTCTTTTTTTCTAAGAATCTATAGTAATTTCATCCACATAATATTATCATATAAGTCAATTCAAAATTGATATAGTAAAACAAAATGCATAAGCTCTTACCTTTGCTGCATTTTCTGGTTCGATTTGGAAAATAACTTGAAGGACGGCCATGTTGTTTGGATTACGTTGCTGGCCCAGCTCATTGTAGATCACATGCTTCAGGGTCGTGCCGAGATTATCCGGATGTTGGTTCACTAGCTCCCTGAAAAATCATAGAAGGAAGCAAGCTCAAAAATCAGTGAGGAAGTAAGTAAGCTAATTGTTTGACCGCAGATTGAGGTGACTCAAAGACTCCTCCATCTTTTGATTTTATCTTCTAAGATCGTTGTGGGCCTCACTCTTATCACTGACCTGAGAGCCACTTATCCCCAATACATCTCTTCAAGCTGAGCGTTTTACCCGTCCATTGGAAGGGATGCTCAACTAGAGATCTCGTGCCCCTCTTGAATATAAGGCCGTTGGCATTTCGCAATCCAGCACGTTAAAGACACACACGGATGGGTCATGTGATATGCTATAATTCAACTCAACAAACTTTTAAAATTTCTCCGTGAGCACGCATATCTGATCTGGTGCTTGCTGCTGGGCCAAAAGTTCTACTCACAGAAAAAAATTGTTAGTTACTTTCCTCAAGATGTCTTAAAAAGGGCAAGAAAATTAATTTAGAAATGCATGATTTGATTTTCCTTCCACACTTAAAGGATAATTTGAAACCAACTTTATTCGCAGCGATTCAACATCCTACCACGCAATATGCAAATTAGCAAACCACCAAACATCCCTGTGCGCCTTTAGAACTAGATTAACCAATCTGATTACTCAAAAAGAAACGTTGAACGCAAACTAGAAAACCTTCAGTTCACTCACTTGATGCACGTGATGTAATGATTGGCAAGGGGTTTTGGTTTCAGCCTCATTTTCACCAGGTTACCAATGACTTCAATGTCCTCGCTTGTGTGCGTGTTGCAGTTCATTGCCACGGACATCAAGAGCTCTTGAGCAGGACGAGTCAACTACAACGGCGGAACACAAAAAGTATTACATAATGTTTACTCCTACCAGGCATAGTAATGACAATGATGTTACGGGATATGATTTGACCAGTTAAGAACAAACTAACACATGTCTTACAGCCAAATATGTCCCTTGCCTATCACTAAAAGTTAGCAGTTCTACTGTTCGTGCACTTTTTTACACCTGTCCACCATACGATGTTACCGCAAATCATGTTCAATACTCTACGCCACTTCATTGTTCCCTTATGCTAGCCGCACACGAGAGTATTTTGCTTAAGCAAAGTGTCATTTGTGCCATTTTGTTTAGGCAATTTTCTTCAGTGTGCGGTTGTAATGTCGTAAGCAATTTTGCTTTTCTATCGGTAAGCTAAATATCTAACATGTTTGATATTTTTTGGCATCCGTGCCATTTCGCTCGCCGTTTGCGACGTCATAAGCAATTTGACTCAAACGTGTGAGCATTTTGCTTAAGGGCTTAAGCGTGTGGGCACAAATCGCATGGGCTGGTAACTATTACGAGAAGGTTAATTCGAAAATAAACTAATTGATAAGATAAATAAGAAATAGTTTTTCCGATGAATAATGCTTGATTTTGGAGGAAACAGTTGTTCTCAGTATTATACTGGCCTATCGTTAACATGAAATGAAAAGTTAAAAAGAAAAGCAATTTTTTGAAATCTACAATAAATCTAGATAAACCCTACATTTACCAATTTCCATCTACCAGCTAAATTATAGCCTGTGTTTCGAGGTGAGTTGAGTTTGAAATATGAAGGTGGCAAGAATAATACGTTAAGCATATTAAATTGAATCGTTCTCTTTCTGACAAAGGTATTCTACTCTGACAAAGGTATTCTACTCTGATTTTGGATTAGTTTCAGATGAAAATATTACATTAAACAAATGATTTTTCTCTATTTATCTCGCAATCCTCTACCAATCAAAGACTGTTATACAGCCCATGATACAGTATTTGATGAAAGATGTAGAGCATGCGCAGCGGCACGTGACATTGAAGGAATACCAAAATAGCTGAACAATATGTTGACCTTAATTCGCCAATAGGCCTCTTTCAAGCAACGGCCATTACTGACTTAGACAAAAGCTTGTAGACTAAGCCTGGTTTTCGTACCTTTCCATTCAAGTGAGGCTAATGCCTCAAGCCTTCGTTTCATGCCATTAAGGCTGCTGGGTGAAAGAGACCTAACAAAGCAGATTCGATTCTCACAGTAAGCTTGAGCCAATATACCACTTTTGAATTAATTATTAGTGTATTCAAATGCATTACCAAATAGGATTAGCCTCGAAATAGCCTGCCGCTAAATCGCAAAGGAAACTTAAATTTACAAGGAATTTATGTGCATTCGTAAAAGCAAAGCATATTTTTGGAATTTAGCTACACATCAAGAGCTGCCATGAATATGAAAGTCGTCCAATCAGAGTTGAAGACTGATCCAGGAAAAAGATATTACCTTTGGGTTTTGCAGCCATGCTTCGATCTTCTGAGATGCTATGAGCCTCACTTCCGAATATCCGCAAACCGAGGTTAGAAATCGCAACATGTTACGAGAAACTCCGTCGATCATTTGTCGTTTGGTTAGTTGGTCTTTCACAACGTCTTGAATGTAATACTGAACTGCAGATTCCATGGTTGGCGATGAATATCTAAAAAGAAAGATTACCTCAATGTTTCCATTTCAAACAATTCAAACATTAAATATGCTGTTAGAATATATGCACCAGCCACATAGCAAGAAATATCGTTAACATTGCCAACGAACGCATGGATCATAGAACACGCGAACACATCATCCGCAAAGATAGTGTACCTACAATACATAATTTAGGTATTTTGGAATCTGTCTACATATAAACCAGGGATCCCTTATTGTTTAGACAGAAAGAGTTCGTTTTCACCTTAGGCCTCTTTAAGTTATCTTATTGGTTAGCTTAGCTCACTGCATCGTGGGTGTTGATTGGTTTTCCCACACCATACCAATCATTCATCTCTTTTCTGATTGGCCTATTTCGATCCACATCCGGGTATATAAATCAATTAGATTTCTGTTTCGTTCTCTTTCTGACGTATTACTCTATTCTATTGAGTGTCAGACGAAAAGCTTAAGTAATCTATGTGTTCGTTTTGTTATCTTTCCGATATTTCTGGTTATTTTGAATTTTTTTACCATTCAAATACTGCTCTATAAACTAGCTACTATGTGCTAGATATTCTGAACGGCATGGGTTATAAGCCACAAACCATCGAGCTGAAAATTGAGGGAATTTATAGTGGGCAGCAATTTCGGAAAGTAAAGAAGGAACTCATACTACTATTTGTAACGCTTTCCTTACAGGGTAGCGAATTTGTATCTTTCTGTCCTTGTTTTTACCGTGTATGTACATATTGTTAACTAAATGAATTTTAGAATTTGCTACATTAGAGTAAGAGTAGGCCTTAATTAACCATATTTTCGCTATTAATTTCAATTTTATATCATTTTATAGAGGGTCTGCTATAAATAAATTGATGATGATGATGATGATGGTGAACGTATGCTACCATACCCCTGCAGTAGGCAAGGTCCACCTTTCGTCAGGCTAGCACGTTAAACAGAAACTCATCATAAAACCTATTTATCATGTGGGTAGAATTAGACAATTTTGGTTTCTTTGATGAAGATCTGATGGAATCTTTATTTTCATAAATGCAGGAAATATAGAAAGTACTTTTGAATCTTTTTGATTTGATTCAATTTGGAAAATTATTCCATATTGACTGCAGATTGCATGGTTGGTGATGAATGTATATAAAGCAAGATAAACCTCATTCAGTTCTTGTTACCAGATGATGTGAAGCCTGTGCAAAGAATAAATCACTTTCAAAAGCGAATGTGTCCTCTGAAAGTGGCAGTGTCTGTGTGCAGGCTGGTGAGGTGGTGCACACCTATAAACCAACCTCTTTCCGCAAGTGATTCTGGACGGCATGGCTTCTAAACCACGATTTGCCGAACTAGGAATCGAGAAATTGTCTAGTGGGTATTTTGTTTTCAATATGTAGGTTTCTGTAGCACAAATGAGTGCAATAGACACACTAGAACTTCATACTACCATAAATGTATGAAGTAATGTAGTGTATGCTATATTGCCCCCTGCTGGAGGCTTCTCGTTACCTTTTGCAACACATTAAACAGAAACTTACTCCCTAATGGTTGCAATAAACATACTAATACTTCGTACTACTTTATGTGATGATGCAGGGTATGATACCATGCCCCCGTTGAAAACAAGGCTTCCTTAGTCAGGCTAGCACGTTAAATATCAAATAACTAATCAGCCTGTGTATGAATATCTAGGCATTCTTACTTGTTTAAACAAAGTCCTGGCTGAAGGAGTCTGCTCTGTATTTTTCTAGAATATGATCAAAATATTGATCTGATGGTACCAGTAGATGTTTATGTTTACCTGGGCATTACAGACATGGGTTCATCGGCAGTGACAGTGATTCCTAGCTCTTCTAGAAATTGTTCCTCGTCAGTTGATCTCGGTTGGACAATCATGTCACCTACAACAAAATATGGTAATAATTACAATATAAAAAAAATAAAATATAAAAAGTCTCATGATATTCTTATTCTTGAAATAGCTGAGAAGTTCCAACTAAAATGGACCAAAATACTCTGTGATGCATGGAAATATGTCTTAGACAATTGAGCAACACACATCAGGCTGCGATGGGAGAAGGATAAAACCATCGTGGCTTTTGACGGTTTCCAGGTAAAATATAGATCCTCTTTTCTTTCTGGAGAGATAGAAATTTTTTGTGATAATTGGTGCTGTGGCCCGCTATTGTTCCATCCCTGGAAGTTTGGGCTGTATTTTAGGAAATTTTTGTTGACTGCGCCTTATGCAAGAAAAACTGTATCGTTAGAGAACGGGTAGATCATTAAGGAGGCAACACTAAATAGGGAGAATTTTGTGAGTTATATTGTCTTAGATGTTTTATGAAAGGCAAGCTTGGATAAACAGGAAGAATGTCTGTGATATATAATATGGGATCGATTTCAACATGCTATCATTTATTTAATTGATGTCTGATGCTATGATTGGGTGAAATCCCGAGAAGAAATATCATTCATTATCTTTGTTATGCTCACTGAATTTCCCATTATTCCTTCAGCACAGGGTTCCTAAGCATCGTTCGATACTTAGAGGCCATCTTCCTAATACTTAAAGAACCTAATGTACGCACTGTAAACTTACTTAGACTAGATGTTGATGGGTTTTCTTTCCTTGGTTGCTCAGAAGTTGTTGGTTTTGAAGGGAGAGCTGTTCCAAACGCAGTCAGAATATTTTCGACGAATATTTTGCAGTTATCGTTGTCCACCCACGCTCGATCACCCAGGGCGTCATCCACGAATACCTAATAAGGAGATGAAAAATAACTGATATCACCAACAGCTCAAAGAGGCATAGAAAATGTGTAATACTATTCTTAAGCAGATACTTCCATAAAGCGGACACCTCCATAAGATGAAAACTTCTTGTTTAAAGTCTTTGCTCAATACCATAAGAGAAATATTGTCTTAGCAAAATCAGAAGGGTTAGTTCGTAAACTATAAAACGGACACCTAATAAAAACGTACTCTTTGATAATGTCCAAAAAGTGTCCGCTTTATAGAAATTTGACTGTGTTTAAAAAGAGATGACATATGATAAAAGGATATCAAATATCATATAAGGATTCAGAGTCTTTAGTTTTTATCATGTTTGGATGTTTTTCTGATTACCTCGTCATTAAAAAAGTTTCTTCAAAAACAGTTTCTTCTCGACTTTTTCAATCTGTAATAAAAACTAAAACCCACCTTAATAAACGACTTAGGCCAGTCATCCTCGTTTTCAAACGCATGGGTCAATATGTTGCATGCCATGGAGGTTAAGAGTGGATTCGGTTTCGGCTTGACGGCTGTGTTACTTGTTTCTCGCTTCAGGAACATCAAAAGATGCTAAACGAAGAAATACAAATTTAGAAAATTTAAACTGCCAGCAATCAACAAAACTGCTTTAGGCGAGTAGAAATCGTGCATTTACCTACCTTTAGCTTCCGGATTGGCAATGCATAATCAATAAAAATGGCTGCACTAAACGAACGTTGCACCAAACGTGCACTAAACGTGCGGTGATTTAGTTGAAAATTGATTCATAATCGCAGTGAAAAGTGTCTGTGGTACACCAACTCACCAATTACCCAACTTACCATTCTTTTGTTAACATCCATTGTTGAACATCTCTTTCACTAACATGATTTTTCAAGATCAAAGTAAGAGACTGATTCAAAAGTAAACCATTCTTCAAATGTTTTAATATCATCTTCATCAGTAACGTTTTCGGAAGATGAAGATTTCATCGAAACGTTTGAAGAATGGTTTATTTTTGAATCAGTTTCTTTCATTAATATGCATTATTGAACCGTTCTCAAATTTGAATTTTATCAAAAGAAGTTGGTGAGTTGGTTTATCACAGACAATGTCGTAGCAAACTGACCCAGCCAAGTCAACCAGACTGACTTACCTCAATGACTGCTTTGAGCTGAAACATGGATGGCTTAGACTTAACCAATCCAATCAGTGAGAGATATATCATCGGGTCAGGCTTCAGTCGGTTGACTTTCAACGTTTTCAACGCTCCACATATCAAGCCTTCTACTTGTTCCAGCTGTCCCTGGGCACTGGCTTCAAGCACAGCCATTTCTAACTCCAGAGGGTTGGCTAAAATTTAAACAAAATTTTGCGAAAATTGAATTGTAGTTCTGTTGGTTTGAATCTAAAACGGAGTGGACATCTATGCTAGAAGAAAAACTGGGATGGAGAGATTAAATTGTGAAAGCAGTAATCATGAGAAGCAACTGACAGGTCAAAATTGGTGCTAAAAAGGCATCGGTCCGCAGTGACCCAACACCTAAAACGATGCTGATGAAATTTTAAACTCTTTAACATCATATCAACTGTATTGAGAAAAAGTTAAATTATGGTTTAATCAATCTAATACAAATTTTTCTGTTCATCAAGTTTTAGTATGCCAGGCATTATGTCAAAACTTAGAACTTTATCAAAACAGCCCACTCTGTATAATTTCATCTGTTAAATTTTATAAAAGCTATCTATAAAACCTCAAATAAATCAAACTTATGATTTCAGCTTTAATAGCTAACTCTAAAAAATGTCCAGGTTCCTTGTTTATCATTTGTTGTTCATTCAGCTCTCTCTAATACAAACTTCCTGTAATTCGGTCATTCTTATGAACCACCAGAAAGTTTGCATTGAATTAAGTTGACTGTTTTCTATTCAAGTATAAACAAAAGAAGTTGAACTTACAATCAATCAGAACAACTGCAGGACTAGGAGATTCGTTATCAAGACTCCTTCTACCAAGGGGTGCTTCCCTTATCTTCTGTGGGGTGGGTGAAAACAACGCAGGGGGCAACTTTCCCTGCTTTTGTAAGCTGGGAGCATGGAGTGAGAGTGGAACTGGGATTTCCCTTCGCTTTTCCTTGCCACTTGTGCTTGCTTGAGATGATGGCGGCTGTGAGGTTGAAGTTGAGGTGGGTTTTCTTGCAAGAGGCTGCGAAGGTTTACCATCTGATTCTGAGCTGATGTTTCTTGACTTGGATCCTGCAAAGTGAAACATTCAAAATTCAAAAGTTAACTCACACAGAAATCAGGTATCTAATGCAGAATCAGTCAAATTAATTTGTGAGAATGGAATAACCTGTGTAGGATTCCAACCCATGAACTCCGAGTCTTTGCTTTGACCACTCCACTACAAATCTACCAGAGCAATCCATTTCATTGACCAGCCCAAGCAATATATCAATTTGACACATTGCACCAACACTCAGCAGAATGTAGAGCTGAACCTATCTAGGCCGTTAACAACTATACAGAACCTGCTGCAGGGGACAACCGAATTGCAAACTTTCAATGAAATATTTTAGTATATTTGAATACACTTTTCAAAACAACTAATATAAAAGTTTTTGTAAAATCAGCATTGGAACCCATATATGAATGTCAAGTTTACTAAAAGTATTAGCACAGTCAAACTCCCTTAAGTGTTTGGTATTGGAAGAGGTAAAATAGTCTTGCATATGGATAATTCGACTTACATAATCATATCTAAAGAACTGAGACCATGCATGTTTGTCCGTGTTATGAAATTTCCAAGTAAAGCGAGTTCCAATTATGCAAGTTTGAGAGTTATAGTAATGACAATTCAAACAATACTAACCAAGAGCTATGAAATCTCCAGGTGGTGGAAGAGCTGAAATTAAAAAACATTTGATCAGAAAGATAAAAGAGGCTGGGAATGTTCCTCCAAATTTCCTTACTTTGGTATTACATGGAGTATCCCTAATGGTAGCATTTTTTATTTCCATTTAATTACTGAAAGTAAAATTTTGAAAATTACATCATATTCTTCAATAGACAGGGAATTCGCCATAACATTCTAGCAAATTGGGTAACCGAAAATCTGAAGGTAGTTTTGAAATCCTCGAGGGAAGGTGGTAATATTAAGCCCTGGTGACATTCTGGGAAATGAGCCATTGTGAAGTAATTGATGACGTCATCACGGTCACAAGAAATTCAACCTCCTAATTTTCAGTCGTTGATCACATCATTGGAAAGAGCATCGAAAACTGAACAAATATCGTACTCGATATCCCTCAATCATACTGATGATATCCCTCCATCGTACTGAATACCTTCCACAGTACTGAAAATATCTCCCATTGTACATAAGATATCTCCGCCGTAATGATGATATCCCTGCGCCAAACTGAATATCCTCTCCCGGACTACAAACTTTCAGTGTAGTGCACATGCATTACCCAGGCTGGAAATGCAGGACAGAGGTGAGGATTTGAGGAAGGTGATACAGGAAAATGCGTGGGAAATGTATGATTTCTCTTTAAGTGACGATTCGTCTGCCGAATGGCTGCCATAAACTGACAATAAAATCTAATCATTAATTCAATAACTCTATTCAGTTTATCTTAAATTTCAACTCAGTAGCTCCTATTGAAATGTTTTTTTAATTTCTATACCGTAACAATCAAGAAAAATCGTTCCCCTGTTAAATTCCGGTCAAACGATCGAAACAAACAGACTGATACACTCAATTGCTATCCCCCATCTTGAATTTTACTATATATCTTTTGAAGGATAAGTCAAATAACATCAGTGTCTTAAAATTATTTGCTCAGTTTTCGATACTCTTTTCAATGATGTGATCAACGATTGTAAATTCCGAGGTTGAATTTCTTGTGACCGTGGTCACATGACGTCATCAATTACGTCACAATGGCTCATTTCCCAGAATGTCCCCAGGGCTTAAAATGACCTGCTTCCCTCAAGGATTTGCAAGAATGTTATGGCAAATTCTCTGTCAACAATAAAGTATACTGAATTTGCCTTATTTTTTTTCCATATTGAGTAGTTATACCGAGCATGAAAATGTCTGTATGGCTAAATCTAACAAGATTTCAAACGCTTTTTAGCGAGAGGCAAGAAGTGTGAGTTAATTGTCCCTCAACTAAGAAATTTGCATGTCTACCCAGGAGAACTCATCCAACGCCGGATGTTTTACGTGCGAATAGGTCACACGGAGAACAGATAACCAGTGAGAAGCGAGACACGTTGTCTTCTGAACGTCTATACGTCTGCTGAACTAACTGATCTAAATTATCATGTGATATCTACAGTTTATATACAGAAATGAAAGTCAATCGATATATGAAATGACGCAGCTTATGGTTATTAGAGGGTTGCTAAGGAGGAAAGGGTGTAAAGAAAGTAAAGGTGGAAGTATGCAGTAAAGTGCTGAACGTGATATCAGAGATTAGGCTACAATCCTTGCCATAAGGTCTTCAGACAAAATGGCGATCTTAGCATTATCTTTAGCATGGAGCTATGAAGCTGTAAGATGATGTTGGAGCTCCCCCTTCCCCAAAACCAATGGTGATAATAGGTCTGGTAGTCACCGGAGGATGTTGCAGATGCATTTCTGCACCTGCACCAAAGCAACATCTTAAACATCATTGTTTAGGAGGGATGGGGGTCTTTCTTCGACAATTAGTATACTGTAAGGGTTTGAAAGTATCGAAACGATGACGTAAACATGGCCGCCAAAGCTGTGATGGCCTAAGGGCCCTTGAATTTCATTGGCGATTTTTGACCTCGTTTTGTCCGCGCTTCAAACTTTCTGCGCAAAAACAAAAACAATTTCTCTCACAACCTAAAATTGTATCACAAAGTTCATTTCCTCACTTCTAAAAAGTGTTTGAAGGCCAAGAGGTTAAACATGTACGGGGAAGGAATATTGTCAATGGATAACGAGCTGTATCGCAAAAGTTAATCATAAAGTACTGATTATTTGAAGGAATTCAGTTATTTGCTGCTGAAACTAATTCCACGTAAGTTTATCTTTATAAATTCAACCACAAGAGGTTGGAGTCACTAACAGGAAAGCGAATATTCATCAAATAAACTTTGTTGTTAAGAGGGCAAGGGAAGTTTTAAAACTCCCCTTTTCAGTCCACCAACAAATGTCAACATTACTCTGTAGTTTACGATAAGTTTCTAGCTCCAAACTTTATTCTTCAAGAGGCACTTTTATTTCTTTTTGCATTTAATGTAAATTTTCTCTCAAGGCTATGGTGAAAGTTTATATCTTCCGAGCTTTAATTTTGGTGTTCAAAATTCAAATTATTTTTTCATAACGTTCAATCCTTGCACAAAATTATCTTGATTTGTTTCTCAGTGTTGCAGCACTGAAATTTAGATAAAACCCCTTTATTTTGAAGTAATATTTCAAATATAAATCCTCAACTGCATTTGATAGCAAAATATTCAAGAAATGTTCACATTTTACTAATTTATACTACTATGTATGCTCTAATCACCTTATCATATTTCTTTGGTTCTGAACCCTCTTGACCTTTTAATGTTTAAAAGGGACTTTAAAGGGATTTATTTCCTCTAAATTAACATTTTGTGATACTGTAGGTTATTGTTTTTGTATTTCTGATGATATTTTTAATTTACGATGTTTCTAGGGGTCAAAAATCATAACTGGGATTTTAAGGCCTAAGCCAAGCCCTTGCCTTAACCCGCCATGTTTACGTCATCGTTTCGATACTTTTAAACCCTCACAGTACACAAGGCTATTAAAATTATTGCACAGGTCAATTCAAAATGGCGGCAAAAATGCAAGGTTGTGAGGGCTAGGCCTAAGTTAAAATTCTCATAACTTGTGTCAGACAGCTCACAAATACAGGATTTTGGTAGCAAAATTTAGGGCATTTCACTGAAAACATAGCTTATATCAACAAGTGATAATAAATTGTGGGAGAAATTATGTATGACTTGGGACTTGAGTGATGGTCAAAATATCAGTAAAAAGATCTAAAAGTCATCTAAAATCAGTACAAAAGTGTTGTAAAGAGTCATTTATATTATAAAAAGCTTTGTTACTTTGTTGCTACTGCTTTGAGGAATCCCATGGGTTTCGTTTCTTCTCTGTATGGTGACTTGAAGGGAAAATGAAGGAGTCTCAAAATATTTCAAGGGAGGGGGAGAGTAATTTTCATCTTGCATCCCACACATCAGTTGCAATTTTGTCATTCTTCCGGTAAACTTGTTATTTGTTCTCCCCTTATGCCCCTTTAATTCACATTTATGAAGTATTTTACTTGGTAATTGACCTCAAACCCAGGAATAATATTTACCATCATGTGTATGAGATAAATTTCTTTATTTATAAAAATGTACTTCAAAATTCAAGGTCTCCTCCTTCCCTTAACATGTTTAAGACTCTCTACCAATTTCTTGCCTCACCACAGGGACAGCTAGGGTAGGAGTCATGGGGCTCCCCAAAGCAGTAGCACCAAATTAACAAAGCACTTTACCATATTAACGACTTTTTGCAACACTTTTGTACTGATTTTAGATGACAACTCCTTCTTCAAAATCTTCTTGCTGATATTTTGACCATCACTCAAATCCCAAGTCATACATAATTTCTCCCACAATTTATTATTGCTTGTTGATATGAGCTATGGTATCAGGAAAATTTCCTAAATTTTGCCACCAAAATCCTGTATTTGTGAGCTGTCTGACACAAATTATAGGAATTCTAATTTAGGCCTAGCCCTCACAGCTTTGCATTTTTGCCGCCATTTTGAATCGACCTGTGCAATAATTTTAATAGCCTAGTGTATATCAAGTGGAAATCAAGCACTGTCTCATACCTTTTGTCAAGGATTGTAGGTCAGGCGTTAGTTAAAAACAATGGTATGTTACCATAGAAGAGTAGATGAGTAGAGTGACACGTTTCTGACTCCGAGAGGGTTGGAAGATGATATGACTATAACAGAGTGAGTAAGTTAGGCTGTGACGCAGATAACTTTGAGAAGCAAATGATTAGCAGGAAAATGTAGGCCTATGAAGTGATTGTAGAATATCTAAATACACTACAGCTCATGAACCTCAAAACGAACCCTAAACAAAAACTCAACATGAAGCGTAACCCTAATCTTAAAACCCCAACCGTTAACCCTAACCCCAACGCTAGCCTTAACCCTTATTTAAACTTTACATCAAAGCATAAACCTTACTCAAAGCCTAGACTGGTGGGCCAGATTGGAAAATATGTTGTGCTTTTCCTATGCATAGCAGTGAGCAAAGTCATCAGAAAAAAGGGTATTTCGGAAAACAATAAAAACGATGCAACAAAATCGACTCAAAACACTAGAAAAGGTGCAAGCATAGTTACAACAGCGAGCAAGTTTTCAACACTGGCTGGTGTCCTAAGAACAACACCAGAAATCAACTACAGTGCTTGCGTATGTAGTGCCGGATGAAAATCAGCTTAGCTGCAATCCAAATGATATTAAATTTGTACCAAAACTTATTTCTTAAATATTGGAGTTTTCCTCTTCAGAATTAACCATGTGTCTAGGCATACTCATTCATTTCATTGAGATCCAAGGTTATTTAAAGGACTAGGGCCAGATTTGGGGGCTAAGGTCAGTCACTAAAGGGGGAATTTTCGGGGTCGACCCATTTGAGCTACTTAGTAGGTTCTGATGCATAGTATAGATTGCCAACCAATACATAACAAATTTCAAGGCTTCTTTCTTCCCTCTCCTCCAACTTATCTTTTCATATTATGGAGAAAATATTTGATGATCAAAATTAGAGATAAAAACCTCTTCCTTTAGCACGAATCTTGGTGCCGGCATTTCTTGGCTTCTCCATTGTTTTGATTCAGCAAAGACACTGCACTTTTCACAGGCACTTCATCTTCATCACTGCTTCTTCTTTTTCCATTCAAGTAACTCCACAACAACAACAACAATCAAAGAATGCTAAGGCCATTCAGCCTCGATCTCGAGCATCGTACTCGAAAAATAAACCGAGGAAAGTATTCGTACCTCCGAATTTTAACCACAATACAGATGTCGATTCAAAATATGTGCCCTTCCTTGATAAGTTATTTCGATAAAATCACAATTTTCTTATTTGATAATTCAAGTCAAACACAGAGTATACTTTTTTATAATGAATATAAGAAAGCTACATGTAGAAAGTCAAATAAAAGGCAAGGAATTTCTACTGCAAAAAGAGAAACTGCTAAGGAGGAACCTTTCATATTTATACGTTCTTCTCTGTAAAGTCTTTAAGACTGATTCGATATTTTGCGTGACGTTGGTGCAGAAACAAAATGTTTACAACCTTCAAGCGTGTCTTTCTTCAAACGCTTTATCAGATTTTCTAAAAAAATTCGTAAACCTTTCCCTCATTACTAAAATATATTTAGTCCTTGAAAAATCAATTATAAGTGACGAATAAAAATCTGATTAGCGTTTCTTGAAAAGTTTGGAGTTTGATGAAGCTTTTATTTACTTATTTGCCGAACTTTCAGGGTTCATAAGCTTGTTTAAAAAGACAAATTTGACGTGGCCTAAAATATTGGTATACGTTGTGAAATCGATCTTCGAGTCTGCCCTAAGACTTTATGGAGAAGAGTGTACACACTATCTTTCTAGACAATTGGTTATTACTGAGCATGTTACATTGATATTTCAGTCAAACTCAATTTTCTCGTGGTTTTTCTGCAAATCAACTTGAGAAATCCCATGTTTTGCGAGTTTTGACGCGTATATTGCGTGTGTCTATTAATTCTTGGGCACTTAATCATAATTCAATATTAAGTAACTATTAAGAAGCTTTTAGTGCTACAAAGTGGTCAAAAGAGGTCCTAAAAATAAGGGCCTTAAAGAGCTGGGCTCGATTTCCTATCAAGAAAGCGAGTAAAGGGGTAGAGGCGATGCCCAAAACAGTGGTCTAAATAGTCGCACATATCAGATTATTAACCGAAATGCTTAATTAATAACCTTACTTATTCTTGTGGTATGGATAAGATGGAGCACAGGCTTATGATTTCGTGACCATCAAATCCTCATCGTTACAACTTGGACTAATCTTAAACGATTGTAACCAGGGCTACAGACTTGCAGATTCAAGATGACTGTTTCAATTCGCTTCCATTTCTCGAAGCTAACAGTCTAGTAGCTAGTGTACTGGGTGGGATTAATCGAGGTAACTTGTGTGAATGAAAACTACACGAGTAGGAGTCGAGCCCATAACCTATATTTCAGTAGCACTACTACTGCAGTGCTCTTTATTGATCTAAAATCTAGTAACAATCCGAGAATCTAGCACTAACACTGCAGTGCACCAGAGCATTAATGTAGAGGTCGTGGGTTCGAGTCCTATTTGGGTCATTTTTATTCACACAAATCGTCCCAAATGATTTTAAAATCCTGCTTCTTCTAAAGGGCAATGAAACGATTTGAAACTTTTTCAATGAGTTTGAAAGATTTGCAACTAGTCCGAACGATTCCGAACCGATTCAAAACGAGTCAGAACTATTTTGGAACGATTTTCATCAACATGATAGGTACAGCGGTGGGAAGAATATGAACCTATTGAATAGGTATACGAAAACTAATCACTTCAGAATATAGTATGATTACAACCTCATTTTCCAACCATCAATATCAACAATTGTTTCTTTGTAGACTGTTAAAAATCCGAAAAGTGCCGAAAACTTTTTCAAATGCAATCTAACACAAAAGAGACACAAATGCAAATGCTAAAAGCGAGAATTTAGGAGCTAGTAAAGTATATTTATGAATCGATGAGGAATCAGTTATCAAATAAAAAGGTTTTGGCTGAGAGGTTTTTCAAGTTCTATTACGTGGAGATACTTTGACCCTTTGTACAAAAACCTAAACAATGCTCTTTTCACCAGGACTAATCGTTACAACAGAAATTTTCCAAATAAATCACAAATAAATTGAGTAAACTGAGGGAGATTTACAGGTGTTGATACCAAAATATTGCAAGACCTGAGTGTCCATGAAATGAGAATAGAATTTTTAACAAAGCGTAGCAATAGATTTGATGCACAAAAGTGCCGCATTTTATTTGTGCGAATCAGCATGTTTCTACAGTAATACTGCAGAACAGCACACATTGAAAAGGCTTGAGGGGATGGTTGTTAAAACAGGAAACAAATATGAACGGGTAGAGAACGAGTATGGAGGAGGCAGAAAGGAGTAAGACACAGCTAGTTGTTACTTGAGGGACTTAATTCACCCCCTACCTAATGATTATATAATATACCTATACCAACTTTCTCAATTCTTGGTTATTTCTACTCATTTCATACTTGCTTTCTACTCGTTTCCACCTCATTTCTACTTGTTCCATGTTTTAGTAAATAGGGCCTAAAGGTTGAAAATATTTCAATGGTTTTTCCATATCCAGGTCTAGAAATGCACAAGTTATTGCAAATTCATTTCATCTAAGTCAACTAAGCTGGAACATGTTGCTAGACTTCCATTGTAATCAAGGCAATTAGTAGCCTGTGTGCATTCCAACACTCCTCAAACTACAGGGACCCAGAGAAGTGTTGAGGATGCACGTAGGCTAGGCAATCAGTCCTATTAAAATGTTACACACAATACAATAGTTAAATTAATTGACTTCAATAAAGCTATGATGAACGCTCTTCGTCTCTGCGATTGGGATCAACAGCATCAGTGCCATTACCATCTAAATTACTATTTCCACTTTCAGTTTCATTTGTACCGCTGGTATTTGCCAAGTCCAATGCAAGCTTTGCCTGAATCTTCTCATAAGCTTCTGTTGAGAACGGATCAAAACGTTTCCCTTTCCCGAACGCCATTAAACTGATCAACACCAGCAGCATTGCACCTCCAATGATCATGGGCTTTGCAGATGGCTCTTTGTCTAATTTTCTGCCGGCAAATGTGGTACTTGCTTTGTAGCTTTTTAAGGGAGAGGTTGAAAAGGTAATGGGAGAATCATCCTTTTTTGAATCTTTTAAGCTTTTTGCAGAAGTAGAGTAATCTTTGAATTTCAGGAATCTATTCTTCACTTCTTCGCACTGGCGCGAGTGAATTCTAATGCTAAAAGGATTGAAAAGATGTTTCATTAATACAGAAAGGAATCTCATATACACGAATCTTAAATTTG
This sequence comes from Pelagia noctiluca, assembly GCA_963924455.1. Lineage (NCBI taxonomy): Eukaryota > Metazoa > Cnidaria > Scyphozoa > Semaeostomeae > Pelagiidae > Pelagia > Pelagia noctiluca. The sequence goes on along the minus strand of OZ004332.1, from coordinate 2,054,767 downwards.
AAACTAAAATATCAGCCCAGTACTGAAAGTTCCTTAATTTCTTGAGTTTTGAGTACACGCTTTTTTATAGGAGCCATTAAAATTGGTTTGAAGCTGGCTGTTCTTACGTTATGGGTTTATATTATATAAATGGTGCTGATCAGATTTTTGGGCTTAATTGTAAGTATAAGCACGTGGTTTTTATTTTTTTTCCTCTTTGAGAATTTCATATAAAATTCTCCTTTAAAAATATGAGATATTTACAATAAAAAGGATTGATAAAAAATTTTTAGTTCCATTAATGAAAATACGACTATAACAAAATCACAACTGTCAAACTAATTAGATTGGAGAAAACGCCAGATTTTATATCCAACCAACAGTACGGTCATTTGAGATGATAAGGGATTGAGTTTCTTAAAAGTAGCTTTTTTTAATTTTATGAACAAATATGAGTATTTGACGGTTTTTTCAAATTTGCGTAGGGATCAGGCAAGTTAGCAAATGTCAACTTTCCTTCTTGATATATCTTGTTAAGTTAGCAACTTTCTAGAAGTTTACGTAAACTACGACGGACATGAACCAGGCTTAAAAGTCTAGATTGTAATATTATTTAGGCCTAAATTATTTTCGCACCATAAGTTGGTCGAGGACCTCCTCAAGGACGAGCAATTTGTATTTCAGGCCTATCTATCGATTCAATTCAAATCTCTAAAATAGTCTAATGAAAACTTACACATTTGTACACAAATACCCGCTTGTAGAGAATGAATACTTATGTAACAATCCAAAGCGAAGACTTTTTAGGCCTATCAACCCCGCCATTTTGGTTTTTTTGAATGTTTGGATCACAGGGAAAAAAGGGAGCTTCATTGAGAATGACTACTGGCCCAAGTCGGATCAGATTACAAGTTGCTTTGTTATGGTTTGTTTACATGTCTGACAAACCCACTGGCCTGGGCAAATGGGCGTTGCAAAGGCAATTAAGCTGCTAAACGAACCAGCCTAAAAAGTTCCTGCCAGATCTATGATAGAGATTCGTCGTACAAACCAAAGATGCCTCTTTCTAATGAAGACAAAACACGTCTTTTAAAGACTTTAGCAACCATAACAACAGGCACTTTTGCTGCAGGTACAGCTTTCAACATGTATGCCCTGATGCCAATACAACTCAACGACCTCAAAGTCCAAGAGGCATTGAAGGTCCAGCGAGGCTTGAATAAAAGAATTGTGCCATTGGTAGGAAGCTTGGTAGTTGGAATTGCTGCTTCTTCTTCAGTCTATGCGGTCTCCAACAAGAGGAAGGACGATTTGCCTTGGCTCATAGGGGCTGGAACACTGACTGCTTTGTTCCCGTACACGTTCAAGTTTCTGGCTCCAATAAACAGCCGGATTTCTGGTGATCAAGTGGCGGCCTCTGAGGGCTTTGATGTTCTTCGAAGATGGTACATGTTTGCTAAGGGAAGAGCAGTGGTTGGTTTTGCGGTCTTTGCTTACTTCACCTACCACTTGGCAGAAAGAGCCAGTACCATGTCCAAGGCAGAAAACTAAATCATTTTTAAGAGAAGTCTAATCATCTTTTCTAAACAAAGACACTTTCTGTAACTTTTCATTGTCTGTCTCAATAGTCTCCTTGTGATCATTGGTTGTTTATTACTACACTGATCATTCTCCTCTTTTCTGATTGGCCAATTTCTATCCACATCTATGTTTCATTGATATTCATCTTTGTTCTCTTTCTTACCAGCCTGGCAGAAGTTGTTCCTTGTTGGTCTGGCTCAAGCTGAACTTGCAAGCCAAACTAGGAGCATACCCCTTGAAAATTTGCAAATTTTGGTTTACAGGGAAGAATTGGATAACATTTTTCAAGAAAAATTACCGTAGAAATGAGCCGAAAGTTACCATAAAAATCTGATGTACTAAAAAGCAATATAATTTTTGACTAAAGGAGCGCCAAAAATGGTCTGGCGACGCTGCATCAACCAGACCTGTTCAATGGGCATGTCTGACTCACAACTAAGATGAGTGTCAGATGCAAAGCTTCAGAAGTTGTTATGTTTTGCTATGTTTCCAATTTTCCTCCTCATTCTGAAGATATTCATTCCATACCCAACTTCGAAGGGCATGCCATAAGCTAAACATCCAGATAATGAGATTTGATTGTTTATCATATATTATTTATTTGGTCTGATAATTATCCATCTATCTTCAGCTACATGTTTTTTCTTTATAAGAAACCGGTTTATAAGAAACTAAACTTGAAGAGAAGCAGGATTTGGAAAATCAATCGAGAGAATTTGTGAGAATGAAAATGACCCGAGTAGGACTCGAACCCACAACCTATAGATTTGATCTCTGGAACGCTACCACTGCGCCACCCTGGCTACGAGAAACCCAGGCCATTTCATTCACACAAATTGTTGCACCACCACTCACCAAATGCAGAGACGAACCTATCCGGGCTCTTTGACACTACACTGGACCTGCCGAAGGGCGACGACTTTCTCACACCAGGGAGACCATCGCAAAGACGAAGTGAGTGGTGGTGCAACAATTTGTGTGAAGTGAGTGGTGGTGCAACAATTTGTGTGAATGAAATGGCCTGGGTTTCTCTTAGCCAGGGTGGTGCAGTGGTAGTGTTCTAGAGATCAAATCTAGAGGTCGTGGGTTCGAGTCCTACTCGGGTCATTTTCATTCTCACAAATTATCTCGATTTATTTTCCAAATCCTGCTTCTCTTCAAGTTTACTTTCTGCAACTCTATCCAGTGATGGGACTGCGATGGTCTCCCTGGTGTGAGAAAGTCGTCGCCCTTTGGCAGGTCCAGTGTAGTGTCAAAGAGCCCGGATAGGTTCGTCTCTGCATTTGGTGAGTGGTGGTGCAACAATTTGTGTGAATGAAATGGCCTGGGTTTCTCGTAGCCAGGGTGGCGCAGTGGTAGCGCTCTAGAGATCAAATCTTTAGGTCGTGGGTTCGAGTCCTACTCGGGTCATTTTCATTCTCACAAATTATCTCGATTGATTTTCCAAATCCTGCTTCTCTTCAAGTTTACTTTCTGCAACTCTATCCAGTGATGGGACTGCGATGGTCTCCCTGGTGTGAGAAAGTCGTCGCCCTTTGGCAGGTCCAGTGTAGTGTCAAAGAGCCCGGATAGGTTCGTCTCTGCATTTGGTGAGTGGTGGTGCAACAATTTGTGTGAATGAAATGGCCTGGGTTTCTCGTAGCCAGGGTGGCGCAGTGGTAGCGCTCTAGAGATCAAATCTTTAGGTCGTGGGTTCGAGTCCTACTCGGGTCATTTTCATTCTCACAAATTATCTCGATTGATTTTCCAAATCCTGCTTCTCTTCAAGTTTACTTTCTGCAACTCTATCCAGTGATGGGACTGCGATGGTCTCCCTGGTGTGAGAAAGTCGTCGCCCTTTGGCAGGTCCAGTGTAGTGTAAATGAGCCCGGATAGGTTCGTCTCTGCATTTGGTGAGTGGTGGTGCAACAATTTGTGTGAATGAAATGGCCTGGGTTTCTCGTAGCCAGGGTGGCGCAGTGGTAGCGTTCTAGAGATCAAATCTAGAGGTCTTTGGTTCGAGTCCTACTCGGGTCATTTTCATTCTCACAAATTATCTCGATTTATAAGAAACCTAGTACTAGAGCCCCAAAAATTTAAGAAACTTTTAGAACTACATCAATATCTTTAAGAAACTCCGAAAAAAATTGAGAGGACTTTTTGAGCCGGAAAGTAATATGTCAAGAATGAGAAAAGAGGAAGATTCAGGATGAGTAATGAGAAATGGGTTTTGTTGCTGTTTTAGATAATTTGAGAAAGTACACAATGTTGTGTTGTCTTATTGTCGTATTAAAAACTTTAATACAAGAAATATGCGAGAGAGTGTAAAATTTGATGTTAAGTGTGTATCTAAAAATAAGAAACTTTTAAGAAACTTTTAGTACTAGAAACTGGTGAAAAATTAAGAAACTTTTAGTACTAGGACCCAAGCTAGGTTTCTTATAAAAAAAACGTGTATTTTCTTGAGTATTCTATTTTTATTTTATCTTATGTGCTGTCCATGGATCAAGGATCCAGAAAGAGTCATGCTTAGAGCATTAGAATATGGACAAAGTATCTTAAGAGCCGGGCACCACGTGCCTCCATGGACTGAGTCAGGCAAAAATCACACACGGACCTTAGGTGTGAGATCAAAATTCAGAGATAACGAGGCCTGGACAAAGAGCATCTAAATGTGTGCATTTCTTTACAACTGTGGCGACCTAAAATATCCTTTTACTTTACCAACCCAAAACTAACATCTAAAATAGCAATAAAAACAACAACAACAAATAAATAGAGAATAGTCAAAATATTCTTGAAATATTCTACACTGATCTTAACCTGAAATTAATTGAGCTTTAATTTCAATGCTCTCACTGTGATCCTAATAAGGGGTACACTTCTTACGAGTGAATGTTTTCAGGACGGGGGCTAGTTCCATTCACCAGGATTCTTACTAATTCAAAGTTTCAAGCCATATATTTAACTCGGACACTGCTTTTTAGGGCTTTAAGAACAAAGAAAAAACATATTTATCAAATTTCTTTGATCTTAGTCTTGATTCTCTTTACTCTAAAGTGGGTTAATGAATTTGATAGTTGATTGGCAAATATGCTTACTATCTTTGTAAGGTATGGGTTTATATGCAAAAAAGGACCCACTGTAGATAGACTAAGTGAGCAGTGCGACCCTGGTCCTTCCTCTCGATGTGACCACACCTTGTGATTCTGTTTGCCTTTTTGTCTGGAATTAGCAAGAGTTTTTTAATTCCCTCCTCACTCTTTGTGACAGGTCTGAAGGTGGTTTCAAACTCAGAACCCTTTGATCAAGGGTCAAGTGATCTAACCACTCAGTCATCCCAGCCAAATTATTGTTTCATTCTTGGATCACTAAAAATAAGTGAGCTTCCCAAAAACTCTTTGCAATACACGGTTTTAGGTAAATGCAAGGTTTTAGAGTTGGTTACTGTTATTTGATTGTCGAAGGGAATCTTCTAATGTAAACAAGAGCATGCAGATGAGTCTTTCCATAGTTTGATTCAGGAAATGAAAAGTCCTTTCTACCTCAACTTATCTTCACTTCAAAATCATAGGAAAGTTTGGCTTGAGAAATTCATAATTGTGCAATAATATACAAAGGACGGCTTTAAACCGTCAAATATACCTAAAAAAGGACACTTGCCCAAGAAATGTGTTAGATTTCATTAAATCTAATTGTTTCAATCCTGAATTAAGTTGGGGTCTTTCGGAAATATCCTTGAAATCATCCATTTTTGAACAAAAAAACTACTTCAAGCTACAGACTTGTTACAGCCTTAAAACCATGCATTTTCAAAAATGAGTTCAGATCAATTTGTCCGATACAATAACCTAAATTCACATGTTGTATGGTAATTACTGTTTCCACAAACTACAACATTCAAACTTGGTACAAAGATATATTACCTTTGAAAATCTTAATTTAATCCCCTCTAACAAATACGAAAGCTAGATAAAAGGAGGCCCCGTTAACCTATAAACAAGTTTGTATGCAAATCGCAATTTAACCTTCAACATCAAAAGCGAAAACGATTCAATTAAAATGCTCAAAACTAGGACCCTTTACAGCAGCCTGGCTTTTCTTCTTTATCATGAACGTAAGTTGATATATTAAACTTCTTCTCTCTGCCTTGGTTCAGTTTACCATCCTTCAAAACCAGTTCCCTGGAGAATAAAAGGATGGATGTTTACTTTTGCATCCTAAATACAGTCAACCCTTCATAGGTTGGTGCTTTTATAAAGCGAACGCCTATATAAATCAGACACATTGTTAAGACGGACAGTAGTTGTTCTAAGCGAGGGGCATATCACGCGAGAAAGTCTCGTACACTTTTTGAAAAAATCACAGAAAAAACACAAAAATCATAGAAAAATCACAGAAAAATATAATAGATCACAGAAAAATCACAAAAAAATCACAATGATTTTTGAAATCACAAAAATCTATTACACTCTTTGTGTGTGATATGCCCCTCGGTTTTAAGCCTCTGCCAAATCATATGAGCAATGCTGTAGGTTATGCCCCTGTGCACCTTGTATTTTCATAAGTGCAAGATGCATTATCGTTAAAATCTCAGCAGCCTCGGTGTCCGATCATGGTTCAAAGATATTGCTTAAAACAATAAATTACCTAGCAACAGCTTCAAATGCCAATTCAATATTCATTCCCGATTTGGCACTCGTTTCTAGAAAGGGTACCTGGAAATCCTAAAAGGAAAACGAAAAATGAGAAGAAGCTAAATATGAGGGAAATATAGAAGTCAAGATGATTTGCTAGGATTGAGAATGACCCGTGCAGGATGCGAACCAATGGCTTGTTGAGACTTCACTGCTCTACACAAACTGTACATCCGACTCTGTAATGATTTACCGAATCCGGTTTCTTCTCAAGAATTTAAAAGCTGTGTTTCGTAAAAATTGTCATTATTCCAGAATGAAATATTGAAAATGGTGAAACTGATCGTGATAAAAAAATATGCTTGGAAAAACTGGTAGTTAAATAATTTGGTATTCGCAAAACTGAAGGCAGAATTCAAAACAATGAGCAAAATTGAATGACACGCTAGAAAAAAGTATGATGGGCAAGTACGAGTTATCTTTTTTTTTATTTGTTCTAAAGGTGATTCAACCTGTATGTATCCTTTCATAGCCCTGCACACAATGGTTCGTCTTATCGGTCATCTGATAATACAATTGAAGATAAAATCAACAAAAACCTTGGCTAATTTCTCCCCCTCTTCTCTTTTGACGGCCTTTTCTTTTGACAAGTCAGCCTGGAAAAAAGCAATACATATCTATCATCATTCCAGTATTTAGATTAGTTACAAAGGTAAAACGGTATGACGCTCAGGCCACTGGACCACTCACGCCGACCAATAGCCTCCCCTTCCCCCTTAGCCTCCTTCTATAACCACAACAGAGGAGCTGAAGGTGTTATCATTATGTCACAGAATGAATTATTTGTAGAAGCAAAAAAAAGAAAGAAAATAACTTAACCTTGTTGCCAAGCAGCATTATGACGACGTCTCCAGTTGTGTATTCTTGAATTTCTGACAGCCAAGCCTGCAAATAGTATCAAGCATCAAATACGTTGCTCCAGCCAATGGTTAGCTTGCATGAATATGGTACGCCCCTCTTGACAAACTGCTTTCGAATGTGAGCCTTAAAACTGAACTTAAATAAGGAATACAAGTCAGTTTGTACCGAAACCTACATAGAACGGACCGATACTTGGTCCCAAAAGATGTATTACGACCATCACACACGATTACTTCATAACAGACACCTCTCTGTAACAGATATCAAAATTAGCCCGAGTTATGCCTTTGTTATGTTTCGTTTTTGTTCCATTTCTGACGACTAGACTCTTCTTATGAGTGCAAGACGCAAATCTTGTTTCGCTATGTTTCCCATTTACCTTACCATCCTTAAATTCTGCACCGATCAAAGACTGTTTTGGGGTACTGCTCTGATGAGTATCAGACACAAAGTAACTATATATCATATTTTGCTATGCTTCCGATTGTCCTTGTCATTCTGAAAATGCGTCTGTTATGTCATAGTCAATCGAAAAGGTTTTCTATGGACTACGGTTATGTAGAGTTTCTTATGTAATTGTTAAGACAAACAGTGGTCGGCATTTCCTTTCATTTTAATCATTCATCGTTAACAGCATTGCATTCATTGTTTACACTGATAGTAATTATTCAATAAGGTTAAAATTTGTCATTTCTTGGTTGACTGATGTGAACCGATAAAGTAAAATCTAAAATAAGTAAGACTAAATGTTAAAAGGTAAAATGCTGGAATATAGTCCCCTAGTCTCTATACTAGAAGAATATAAAATTGTTGATATCTTTGTCTATGATCGTTACTGTTCCTCTTCTCATTGTTATTTGTCAGAAATCTATCAAAAGTCGATCAATATCTATTTAATCTTTAAAATCACATTTTTCCAGACGATTGATGGAAATTCAGATAGCATTTTTGCCTGTTTTAATGAAAATTCAGTGGATTTCTGCCTGTGTATTCACAAAGGTGAATCTGTAATTAAAAACCCTCTGGTTAGCGTTCAAGTGAGCTTAATGTCTGCTGCTGCTTAAAGTAATGTAACAGAATAATGTCTGCTGCTTTCATTAGTATGAAAACCTCCGATTTCATTGAAAAAATTAGGGAGCATGAAACAAGTGGGGCATAGGTTAGAAAAACTTGAAAGTGACATACCCTAGTATTATCGAAAGATGACCTGCTGCTGACGTCATACAATAGTAGTAAAGCTGAAACAAATAACTAATATATGAAGCAATGTTTTAAGAATTCACAGGGGTTGTTAACAAACTATTGTTGTGAACTGAAATTATTTTTCCAATGAATTTTGCAAGATTCGCAAAGATTATGAGAATATTTCAAAATAGGTTGGGCTAGACTGCGCTTCGACGAATCTTGTTGAAAAACTGAAATTGAGTTGAACTACAACCTAGTAATCAAATTATTCAACATACAAGGCAAAAGTTACTGATGAATCCACGGGGGTGTGAAAAGGGAAGAAACATATATCTATTTAAGTAGTTTAAGTGCATTTTTTCTGTAATTATGAAATTTTTTCGTTATTAAACTTTGAAAACTTCAACTGCTTAACAATTCAATGATAATAAACTATAACAACCTGTCCTTTAAAGTGCATTCGTCGCATTAATGGAGAAGAGCTGACATTAGAAAAGGCGAATGAGAATAGTACTTACCATGTGCGTCTCGATAATATGCGTGTGTGATACTTCTGAACCGTTCCTGGCCTGCGGTGTCCCATATCTAGAAAAAACAGGTAATTTCCTTACAATTTTGATCAATAACTCACACTTTTTTCATGAGAAAAGTTTTGAATGGCTACCTTAAAAATGAAGCGAATAGATATTTCAGCAACGCCTCAGTAGAGTCTCGTGTATAAAAAACAAAATTCTTGGATGTAGCCTATAGATCTTTTCAATTTACAGAATTGACCGTCATAAAATGTGGTAATTTTTCCAATTGGTTCAAATGTTTCTAGTTCTTTTGGATAGATCTTCTTTACAGCATCTGCTAAGTTCACAAAATTTATTCAAGGTACAAACAGTATTGATTTGATGAAACAGAAAGACGTTATTGAATTTAGTCCCTCTTGACTTGTCAGTTTTGGTCCGCAGAGCCCAAAGGTAAAGACTGAATTGAGCATCTGTCGTTCTGAAATGAAGTCATATTGGGAGGTTCAACTCAATACATTGAGATTTCACAGGAGCGTGCTTTTTTTCTCTGATGATTGTTGGAATGCTATGGAAGATCAGCACGAGACTGGGTAACTGTACTATTTTTGTTGACGAAGAATAAAGTATTTCTTTGGCAATCATATTGGGAGACCAAGTGCAAGCCGAAGCAATGGCTTTAAGCATTTAGTTCCAAAAACAACAGAAAAACGTTCTTGAATTTAGTCCCTCTCCCATCCAGATCATTACCGCACACGACCAAGCTTTAATTCAGCAGTCAATGGCAAACCGGTTAAGCCACTCACCCCATACCAGCCCCCTTCATCAGCCATTTTTCGATATCAAGACCGGTGAAGGTTTGCCTATAATGGAGCAGGGTTAATCCATATTGACACACCAAGATACTTACGGAAAACTGTGCTTACCATAGAATAGGTTTCAGAAATGAGTTTTCAATTACAAAATTGATTTTGCTCTTAGTCAAATTGCTACAGCCATGTTTTACACATTTTTTGAAAAGTAGCTTTTGAGTACTTCTTTCGAGTATTTTTTTTTTTTATACATCAATCTAAAATCTTACAATAACAGAACATGGTTACAGGACGACACCACAAGGAGAATGAGAATACATTGCAACCCTGTGGCTTTAACATTTAACATTAAACATTTAACATTTACACGAAGATATTACAGCATAAACTACAAGCTACGAATAGAAATGAAATGATACAAACATGATACAAAGGTGGGAGGAGGAGAGGAAATCTCATTGAAATGACTTAAGAAAATCTTTTTGATGATTCGATGAACTCAAGAGTTGCTTTAATGATCGCTTTATTTGATTCAAGGGGTAACCTTTCATCACCGTACAAGATTATTGAAACTAAATCCTCATTGGAAAGGTTCAACAAACGAGTATTGTTGAGTATTTCTATTACCACCAGTACCCTATTTGCTATTTTCTATTAGCACCAGCACTTTCTCTTCCTCTATTGAAAATATTAATGAAAGTATATACAGCTTTGAAATAGTGACTAAGATTTATGATATGTCGAAAGCGAATTTGACCTATGAAAATAACTGTGCAGTCAACAGAGTGCAGAAGTACACGAACTAAATATTCATTGAAAATAATGCGAACTATCACTAAGCACAAGATATAGGTCGGTAATAATGAAAATAATATGAGATGTTAAGTATAAACATAAATATTTGTAGCTATAACAAGGCCCAAAATAAAAACAATGTTTGATACGTCAGAGGAGTTATTATTGCTAAGTAAAAAAGGCTGCCTTTGAGCAAAGAAAAACAACTGCGAAGCAAAAATATCAGATGAGAATTTGAAAAAAAGTAAAGTTTAAAGTCATTCCAGATTCAATGAAGTATCACTATGAGACCGTCCAAAAATTATCATGAATTTTCCAAATCGATTTCCAACAATTATGCAACGATACGAAACGATTTGCAACTATAAGATAAGATTTTCCGCTACATGACAGGATTTTCAGTGACTGATATGAAACGATTCGCAACAAAATGAAAAACTTTGATACGATAAGAAACACTTTGTAACTATATGAAACGATTTGCAACAAAATAAAACAATTTGGAACAAAATGAAACAACTTGCCACGGTATGAAACACTTTGCGACGACACAAAACAATTTGTAACGAAACGAAACAATTTGCAACTGTAAGAAACGATTTTCTACTACACTAAACGATTTGCAACAGTATGAAACAATTTGAAACGATTATGAAATGATTTGCAACGATGAGAAACAATGCGCAACTATAAGATAAGATTTTCCGCTACATGACAGGATTTTCAGTTACTGATATGAAACGATTCCCAACAAAATGAAAAACTTTGAAACGATAAGAAACACTTTGTAACTATATGAAACAATTTGCAACAAAATGAAACAATTTGCCACGGTATGAAACACTTTGCGACGACACAAAACATTTTGTAATCGTCTACTACACTAAACGATTGGCAACAGTATGAAACAATTTGAAAAGATTATGAAATGATTTGCAACGATGAGAAACAATGCGCAACGATATGCAACGATATGAAACGATTTGCAACGATATGAAACAAATAAGAAACGATTATGAAACGGTTTGCAATGATACCAAACTATTTTCAACGATGCTAAACAATTTAGTCACATTAGTGAAATAATATTAGGTTGGATTTCACAACCACTCGAGACGACTTTCGACGACTAGGTACAATAAAGAAACAAGTTGAAACGATACGAAACGATATCAAACGATTTACCAATAATGGTCCAACGAATTCAGAAACTTATGCAACATTTTCAGACGATTTTCGCTACTTTGATATGATTTTGAAACAAGTTACATCAATTTTGCAACGCTACGAAACGATTTGCAATACATTATTGTTATCATAGTTAGAATTATCAATTTCGGGCTCACCATCTCCCCAATTCGTGCAAAAATTCAGAAAAAACTGCCTCAATAAACATTCAAAAATCCAAATTCTAAAAAATATAAGAAAATTAGTTACAAGATTATACGAAACAGGGTTACCTGCAACTTTATGCTTGAGCCATCCAATGCAATTGTTTTGTTCTGAAGGGAAAAGTTGAAAGAAATAAACTCCCCCAGGTTGAATAAGGCAGAATAACCTAAATTCTGCAAAATAGGCCAAGTCACGAAAATTGTCACGATGTTTACAAAACAATTCCAAGAATTGTAATTCACAAAGATGATTTTAGAGGACTCGGTGGAAACAAAGGTTGGTTTTTGGAGAAAAATCTTTAAAATCACTCTTTGCCTAAAATCTATATATTGGATGAATTCTACGGGGAAATATTGAATTTAGCACAGGCCAGTCGGAAACGGGAGAGAAGGGGGGCTGTAGCCACCCTAATAATCGCCATGATGGTTTTACGTCGTCAAAATATGACGTCATATACTGATTTATATTGTTCAGCCCCCCCAATAATCCGTGACTCCTCCCTACGGATCTGTAAAAAGCTGCGAGTTTTAAAAATGATTCAAAGTCGATTTTGGCTCGATTATGTAGTATCCACGTGCGTCATTACAGTTTTAATCCCTCTTTCTCATTGACTTAGCAAAAACGTGCTACAATACATATCTAATGGCCGCTCCTCTTAGCTGGGCAAATCAACGACTTGCAATGTTAACAAGCTGATCTCGCTTATGAATTATGCATAGATTATCAGTTCTCAATTTGTGCAGAGATGATTGACTCACTTTGAAATCAATCCCGACGGTGGATATGAAGCTGCCACTCAGAAATGCGCCATCTTTGAATCTCACCAAAACACATGTTTTCCCCACACCGCTATCTCCGATCAACATGACCTAGGAAACAAAAAGGAAAAGATAAGATAACTGATTGTCTTCTCTTAGAATTAAGAAGTACTTGCTATTGCTACTAATACAGAAACAAAAAATCCAATCGGTCAAAATCACATTGTAAAAAGGCAGCTTTGTTTTTACAATTTTTACAATGTACTTCAATTTATGCATATTTTTGCTCTTAGCCCCTATAACAACAATTCTATGAATACTAGAATTTCAAAATTAATAAGGGAATTGCTCGTATAAAAAGACCAAGGGTCTGAACTTACGGATCAAAAGCAAAAGTCGTTTCTTGAAAATACTCACCGAGTGAGATAGCTTAATATCAGGGTCCAATTTGTCCCATTCGATTAAGCAGTTTGGGTAGTAACTTGATTTAAATCTGTCTGTTCTCGTGAGAAGAATCATTATATTCATAGCCAGAATTGCATTCATTGTTTATACTGATGCTAAAAACAACAATGACTGCAACACAGAAAGAATTTGTCTAATGTCTACAAGACTTATTCATTGTAGTTAAGAAGTAAATCAGAGAGACAGGATGTTGACCATTAAATACGTAGCAAATGTCAACCCTTATAGTCATCGATAAAAGGATTATTACATGCAAGACCAGTATTGCATTAATTGTCTACATTGTTTAAGACAACAATCAACTCAGTAAATCTTAATTTTTCAGTGTCTGCATACCATTTTTTCATAGAGTCAAAATATATCAAAAAGATATGATGCTGATGATGAAACATTATTGGAAATCAAACATTATATTAATCAAGAGAAGAAAAAGTGTCTTAATCAAAAAAAACAATGCCATTTATTATTTTTATTTACACTTAAGACAACAACAATAGTTTATCAGAAAAAACATGATGTTGATTGAAGATCAATAAAAGAACAAGTGTCATCATCACAAACCATAGCATTTATTGTTTACAATGATACTAAAGACAACACCTATTGGGCAAAGTTAAACTTATGACATGTATACAAAACTTATTTATCGCAGTTTACAAATATATCAGAAAAAGTTGTTATTGATTAAAATATGATCGAAAATCAAACCTTATATTCTTCAAGAGAATTATCATTCTCTTCATAGCCAGCCATTGCATTCATTATTTACGGCAACGACAGCAACAGTTGCAACAAATTCGGCAAAACCTATTCGTCGCAGTTGGCGAAGTTGAAAATAAAATTGCCGACAGAGTTGAGAGTCAGCTGCTCAACTGATGAAACTTGCTAAATGAGCAATCAACGATAAACGCCCATCGATTTGATATGATTCGACCAATCACAGCACAGCATGTTCGAATCAGGGGGTCGTGTATCAACAAACAAGTTGATGAAGATTTTATTCACAGGGGTATCATGCGAAATATCAAACAGCACAATATTCAGGCACAAACAAACAGTTGACATATTAATAACACCATTTTCAGAATTTAGTAAATTGTCCCTATTCCAAAGTCACTTAAAAAATGGCCTTGCATACACGTCTATTTATAATAAGAACATTTCGCTTTGATTTCAACCTTTTCTATTTTTGAAGTGAGTTTTTGCCAACAAATCACTTTCAAATAATCTCACCAATTTGATACGTATTCCTATAGATTTTCACCATGCAGCAACTGCCATTTATTCACGATTTTGTAAGCAATTCTCATAGAAAAATGTAGGATTGATTTCTATCTAGTATTTAGAAATAACGATTCTTGATAAGAACACATGAAATAAAAAGCTGAAAACGTATGAAAACACCATTTAATGAAATGAATAAAACATTATTGCTGTGTGTGGTACTTTGTAGATAGACGATAAAACGATAAAATAAGACAGTTTAGTACTGAAAATAAGATAGATGAAATCCTACAACGTTTTGAAATTATACTCGTTATTTTATCACATTGAAAAGAGTAGACCATGGTAATATCTCCTTCTGCCTGCAATGTCTGGTCTCAAAATTCATTTTTGTTACTTGTAGGCTTGATGTGATGAAAAAAGCTTTTATAAAAATATATGTAACTAATTGAATCGTGAAAATCTAGAAAAGTAATATTTCAAGAAATTATTCTAAAAAAAATAGCAACTTAATTCATTATTCATTACCGATACTAGAATTACAAAGTCCTCAAAGATTACGCATTTTAGCGTACACGGCAGAAAGACTGTTCATTTGAAACAATAAAAACAACTAATACAATAATAAACATTGCCCCGTATTCCTCAGATATTCGCACATTTTGCTGAGAGTACAGACCCCCCATATCGTCGTTGAAAATACGTGCACTATCTATTTCATTATTTATGACTGACGAGCTTTTGACGGTGGAGAGAAAGGGGATTGCCTGAACAAATCATTTATAAGATGTTACAAGTTCGCCACCAGCAAACATCAAAAACTACTTACGATAAAAAACAATTACTCTGAGATAACTTTTCAAAGTAATTTCAACTAAACTGGGATTTACTCAAATTGAAGGCTGGCCATACAATACAGTTACTAAACATACTTGGTACGCAGGGCTGTCAAAAGAGCGCATGCGTAGAGTCTGGGACAAATCACAGTTATATTGTAGAGCGAGATGAAAGTCAAGGATAGTGACCGTACAATGGAGAGGATAGGAAGCCTCGGTGAGCGGGGATATGGGTAGAAAAATGCGGAGATGGAGTGAGGCCAGTTTCATAGAAGAGAAAGCAGAATGAAAACATCATAAAACACACATCTCGTTCTGTGACTCTGAGTTTCATGCTTACGTACTCATCAGAGAGACTACTATTCTTTATAATTGCTAGATCAGTTTTCAGTTTTTTTCAGTTTTTCATTTATCATCAATCCACCCTATATACAATTTTAAACACTTACAATTACAACTTCTACAATAGAATACAATTTAGATACAAACATTATTACTGACAATTAAATACACAAAAGAATTCAAAAATACAGAACGATATAAGGAAAAACTACAATACTTTATTGTATATAAGATAGATTGATTAAGGAGGAGCTCTCTAAATAGGTAAACTAATCGAGAGAGAGCCCCCCCATAAAAACAAAGAAACTAAAAAAAGATTTAAATAAAATTTACATACATACACCAGATACACCTCATCAAATTATAAGCAAATTAGACATATGAGTCTATGAGATAGTTTTGCAATTTAGAGGGCGGAAAATTGAGATCGAATCAGCAACATGTATAAAAAGTGGAATAGTGTTCCATGATTTAGAGCCAAAATATTGAACTGTTTTGAGCCCGTAAAGATTGGTTCTTTTTAGGGAAAGGAAAAGATCTCCCCTGACACTCGCGTATATTGAGAACTATAGCCAAGATAGGCAATCTCTACTCGAGTTAGATAAATGTGCTAACAAATAGATATCTATCTGAGAATCGATACGCCTTTATCAATCATTCAATTTTTTCTGATTGTCTATTTCAATGTGCACCTGGGTATAACAATTCGTCAAATTTAATTTTCCACGTTAAATTTTTAAATTAATTTGACACCCTCATGAAATTGAAAAAGCAAACTAAAAAGGCGACTAATCTTGATTCCTCGTTTGTTTTTAATCCAAGGCTTTCTGATACTTTTGAAGTTGCTAGTTCTCTTCGACTGTCTTTCTAATGGATATAACTGCTGAAAACTTATATAGACTCCGTTGCTTAAAGTCAAAATCTGTGCACTCTAAACAGCGGCTTAGAGAAGGCAAGGAGTTTGCGATGAAGGGTCGCAGAAGCATCCTTTTTAAGGCCTCGGAAATGGCAAACTATGCACGAATGGAGGCCATAAGTTTCCTTAGACTTTGGAGAATCTTTAAACGGAAGCCCCTTCTAAACAGAATGTACAGAGATAATATGTTCGTAAAACCTGATGTTTGGTTTATGTTTTTAGGTAGAATGACGCGATCAGGACGATTGATTGGTAATATTCTCAAGTTAGCCCTTCCATGATCAGCTAGGGATACTAAGCTAGAACTGGCTAATTTTTTTGAAATTAGCTCGTTCTGGCTAATTTTAGCCCGTTTTGGCTAATAAAAAATTATTTTCTTGAAAATTTTGAAGCCCAAACGGGCTAAAACGTCGATTTCTTGGATTTCCAGGAACCGGGCCGCTATTTTGACGCGATATTTGGGTTCTACGCATCTAGAAGCGGGGATTCATGTCAAAAAATTTGGGGGTTTCTCCGGCGGAAGTTTGAGAAAAATGCGACTTTAACTTTTGTGACGTTTTCTATTGTTCTCTCTGATGCGGTTAAGTCCGCGTAATGACACCAGTGCCGTGCAGGGAAGCTTCAGAAACAAGGCTTTTATGAGTGCAATTTTAATTTAAACATTTTTGTAATTTACGGTGTATTGATAAACATCTTATTAGAAGACCTCATTATAGAAACGTACAAAGCTGGTGTTAAAGTCTGAATTATCTATTTTTTTCATTTCGCCGCACGGCACGGGCGTCATTACGCGGACTTCATCGCATCAAAAAGAACAATAGAAAACGTCACAAAAGTTAAAGTCGCATTTTTCTCAAACTTCCGCCGGAGAAACCCCCAAATTTTTTGACATGAATCCCCGTTTCTTGATGCGTAGAACCCAAATATCGCGTCAAAATAGCGGCCCGGTTCCTGGAAATCCAAGAAATCGACGTTTTAGCCCGTTTGGGCTTCAAAATTTTCAAGAAAATAATTTTTTATTAGCCAAAACGGGCTAAAATTAGCCAGAACGAGCTAATTTCAAAAAAATTAGCCCGTTCTAGCTTAGTATCCCTAGCTGATGATATATATTTAGGTTTTGAATGAATGTTTACTTAAAATGTGGAATAGCTGGGTCCACCAAGAAACCATAGGATACCAATACCGTTCTGAGGAATGTTCGCACTCAACAGAAGTTTATTATATCAATTTCTATTAGTTCATTGTTTATTTTGATGTTATCCTAGTTACA